>JBAIZL010000011.1:6987465-7002465 GCA_036971475.1 Prosapia bicincta | reverse complement strand
TTAGTAACTGATTACGTTTTTCTCAATCGTTTCCAATATTATATTTGGTTTTAAAAAATATAAATTAATAAAATAAATTATGTTGATTGAAATCCATTTAAATTCTTAAGAAACAGATTTCCAGAGATTAAACATAGTTATAAGCTACTAATAGTAATTCCATTGTAGTATTAGACACAGGATAGAGCTATCGTACTGGATTCACGCAGAGGCTATCGTGCCCACCACTAGGCTGCAACCGACCTAACACTTTCTTTCACAGCGTATTCGTCATGATATCTGATAAAGTATACACACATTATTACCAGTTCAAAGTTTCGAACCTTGAAAATTTTAAGTTAATATTCAATACCACTGCTCTGTGGGTCATTCAGTAATTGACTGATCTGTGTATCATCACTGACTGATAAATTATAAGTATGATAATTATAAGTACATAAATACTACAAGTTCGTTATAAATTTATAAACTGAATTATCACTCACTTATAAACAGTTGGTAATATCAAAAGTAACCATATTAAATGCCGTCACCAACACGTTGTCTTATATTTAATTATGAGTTGCAAAAGCTAGTATAGTTTCCCTGGATGGAAAGGTCATTTTACTTTTACCGAAGTATTTTAATTCAGTTTTCCAATTCTATTCTCTTATTTTAATACACAAATATGTTTCACCGTACAGAAGTAAAATAAGTTTAAAATTATGTATTTAAAAAAAACAGACATTCTGGGACATCGACAGATATGTAACTTTAAATAGCATTTATTAAATAACCCCTTTAATATAATCTTTATGTTGACCTTATTAGCTTATTTCAACTGTAACATAATCAGTATATTAGATAATTCTGTTTACCAATAACTTATGGAAACGTAGTATAATTGAACTTACCGCTAATCTACAATCACATGAAGTAACTAACATAAACAGGTGCTATATTTAACATAGCCTATAACATAAACATATAAATTAGTATATTTCTAAATTTATGTTACTACTGGGATATAAAGTAGATTTTAAATATTTTAAACATAACCTCCAAATATCCTCTAATGAAGTCAAAAACAACAGTTGGCGTCAATATGTCTTTCGGAATGATTCGGAATAATTCAGTTATGCACGTGAAAGAGCATCGCAATCATATGAAGCCTATACAGATCTTGAAAGTTAAAATTTGTTATTTATCCAAGTGACATCACATTCACCTCGTATAAAGTACAGAAGAGTTTCGGACCAAGACCCTCTCAGATTAACGAAATCTACGATTACACGGAAATACGTTCCTGTACATTACAAAATATAGGAGTTCTAATGAACCCTAACATACTAATTAAGAGTGCACAAAATACGTTTGTAGAACTATATTTATTACAGTATTTACATAAATTTAATGTTGCTTTGGAATACATTGCTCGTCACGGTTGCTACATATTGTGGAAAATATTATGAAGTGTGTTCTTCCTCTGCTTGTCAGAGCGTTTTGTTCTTCGTCGGGTATTCGTCTTAGCAGAGGCACATCTGTTCATGTCTGTTTGTTCAATATAGCGTAATGCAGTTTGCAAGACAGCTGTTCCTTCGCCGTAATTAATTTTCCTTTCTTTCACGGCCTCGGTTGAACCTTCATGTTAATTCTTGTCATCACTAGCTTCAATAGTCTCTTGTACCATTTCAATAGTCATAGCCTGTGTTATTGTTACCTACTTACGTTTGTCCTTACTTATCCATCGACATTTACACAATCTGGAAGTTTCGTAGTAAGAAATGTTAAATCTCTTTCTTCTTTTGGATCAAGAACACAGCAAAAGTTTTATTATGACTCAGGACTTTATTCCATGACTTACTTATTGTTTTTTTTTAAATTTCATTCCATGATTCGGCTGTCCAGTACACAAATCCCTTAACTATTTTTTTTAGAAAGCCTACAATGCTTTCTTCTTTTTCCGTCGTCTCCAAGATATATTATAAAAGGTAACGTCTGTATTTTTTCATACACCCAGTACACCCTGATAAATCGGCTGGATTAGGCTCGTAACATTTGTGGGTAGAAATAAAGCCCGAATTTAATAATACCACAGTTGATCTTCGAGATATGACGTTGCATTGTCTAACAGTAAATAATTTGAATTTTCTCTCAAACAGATAAAATAGTCTGATATAGAAATAGGCTCAAATTTAACGAAAGCTCGAAGATCGGTGCTTGGATTTTCGAGACTCTACTGTACTTATTTTTAATATTGCGTCAGAAAAACCTGCATTTGATATAGAGTAGCGGAATGGCAACTATCTTCACCCCGATTAGGAGAATACGTGCATCAGGTAAATAGCCTTGTCGTTATCTCTTTCTAGGGGACTATATGCTTCTTTCTTGTCCCCCCCCCTTTTATTCAATCTATACTTGCAGCCCTTCCTCCACAATACAAAGACATTTGCTTTTCAACAGTATTTCCTAAACTTTCTTCCCCCTTCATGTTTCACAAGGTCCTGTATAATCCCGTTGTCAATTCAGATATTGTTTCGTCCTTATAAAACAAAGCCTTCCTAAACTTGACCAATGCTACACGAACGTGAAAAACAACATTTCAACACGCCACTCACCAATATTACCAGCCGGTTATGTTCTCCGTACCGTGAAACTCAATCATCCGTGGATATCGTATAAGCGGTTCTTGTTATTTCACGGGTTTGAAACACAAGCTGTGGAACATGGTTAGATAATTAGTTGATAGTTAACCGGAATGTAGAATGATGGTAAATGCTTGCAGAATAATGTAGGCATTTTGTTAGCTTAAAGCAGAGTAAACTGTTGTATTATGTATAGAATGAAATGGCGTTTACGTAAAATAAAATATTCCCTTTCGAAGGTATTTTCACTTCAAAATAAAACGAGGAAGGATGGAAACTGTGCGCTTCTTCAGTAAAGGAAGCTAAAACAAGAATCGGTGTATTGCTTGTCGGTCTTATATAAACGGAATACATTATTTCCTGAATAATTAGCTCTACAAATCGTAAACATGATTTTAAATTCAAACAAGCAGCGATTTTCTTTTATTCAAATTAGCCGCGAGTTTTTAAGCACTTTTCCTTATGCATTTATTCATAGACTAATGTTCCGTAGTGATATGCAGAGGCCAAGCAGTTAACACATTCATAAAGCTTGTTCCAGTATGTATCTGCTCCATGTACTTAATAACGGAAAAGGTTTTAGTGAATGAAAGACATTCTCGAAGGACCTTGTACTCGTACCACAAACGAAATAAAGTATTACGCCGTATAACATAAAATTTTTTTCTTATGCCGCATTGTGTTATTCACGTTTTTTCTGCACAAGCCATATAACTTACGTATAATATTCCTAAAATGTTACAAATGTGTATTTAATATTTGTTTGAAGTTTGGTTTAATGTTAAGACGTAATTTCATAACAATAACAAAATGTCTACTATTTTTATAAAATAAATGGTATTTGTACCCAGTGTATTGTTTAACCAAGATGGAAGACAATCAGACCATTGTTCCAGTGTATCGTTTAACCAAGATGGAAGACAATCGGGCCTTTGCTCCAGAGTATCGTTTAACCAAGATGGAAGACAATCAGGCCATTGCTCCAGTGTATCGTTTAACCAAGATGGAAGACAATCAGGCCTTTGCTACAGTGTATCGTTTAACCAAGATGGAAGACAATCAGGCCATTGTTCCGGTGTATCGTTTAACCATGTAACGTGAATGTTTAGATATAAATTCTTAAAGAATTTAGATGTTAATTATTGCAGTAATTCGTTACATAATTAGTTAATTCACCTGCAATGTCAAGAATTAAATTGAATTTAAGAATGGTGCATTCACTAAATTATTTTTTTAACAAATTTTAAATTTAAAATCGGGTTTTAATGCACAAAATTATACAAAATACAATGAACAGAAAATACATTTGAAACTTGTACACTATTTTTATATCTGGTTTTACATTCTCTTAACATGTCATGAATTTATAAAAACTTTTTAGAATTTATGGCATGGCATATGATATCCACAAAGAGATTGCTTCTACTTGAATTAAAGCATTTAAATTTAATTTTATTCATCGGTTAAACAAAATTTATATTGCATCATACATATTAATTATCACTTTCCGCATTTTAAATACAGTATATAGAAACTTGAACCATTTTGCCGTGAATAGTTAAATTTGAAAGTTAAATTTTGATTTCACATCACTTTATGTTAAATTTAGAACTTATCTGAGCTGAAATTGTGATGTAGAACATGGTTCCTGAATCAGATCTCGCCATTCAACATTTTGGATTTGCGTTAATTGACAACCTCGCCCGGTGTTGAGTATTAGTGTAGCAACATTTCTTGTAACAAATAAAATAACGAATTATACCTTCACATAATAAAAACTGTTAAAATAAAAAACCTTTTGCTCGCCCCATCTTGCGACGTGTGTACGACTCTACGACCGCCAACCAAAGAGAGAGAGATTAATGCTACAACGCGAGATTTTAAACTTCTGCGCAAGGTTCCGGCGCATCTTTCGATAGCAGGTTTTGTGGATATCTTATCTCAACCCGTATAATTTACTTAATAATATACAATTTTTTTATTTTATGTTTTTAAACTAATATCTCGGTTTGTTTTCTGCAGCTGCTGTAATATGTAATATTTGCTTAAAATAATGTTACAACCAAGATGGAAGACAATTAGCCCGTTGCTGCAGCGTATCGTTTAACCAAGATGGAAGACAATCGAATCATTACTCCAGTGTATCGTTTAACCAAGATGGAAGACAATCAGGCCTTTGCTCCAGTGTATCGTTTAACCAACATGGAAGACAATCAGGCATTTGCTCCAGTGTATAGTTTAACCAAGATGGAAGACAATCAGGCATTTGCTCCAGTGTATAGTTTAACCAAGATGGAAGACAATCGGATCATTACTACAGTGTATCGTTTAACCAAGATGGAAGACAATCGGATCATTACTCCAGTGTATCGTTTAACCAAGATGGAAGACAATCAGGCCATTACTCCAGTGTATCGTTTAACCAAGATGGAAGACAATCAGGCCATTGCTCCAGTGTATCGTTTAACCAAGATGGAAGACAATCAGGCCTTTGCTCCAGTGTATCGTTTAACCAACATGGAAGACAATCAGGCATTTGCTCCAGTGTATAGTTTAACCAAGATGGAAGACAATCAGGCATTTGCTCCAGTGTATAGTTTAACCAAGATGGAAGACAATCGGATCATTACTACAGTGTATCGTTTAACCAAGATGGAAGACAATCAGGTCATTGCTCCAGTGTATAGTTTAACCAAGATGGAAGACAATCAGGCCATTGCTCCAGTGTATCGTTTAACCAAGATGGAAGACAATCAGGCATTTGCTCCAGTGTATAGTTTAACCAAGATGGAAGACAATCAGGCATTTGCTCCAGTGTATCGTTTAACCAAGATGGAAGACAATCGGATCATTACTACAGTGTATCGTTTAACCAAGATGGAAGACAATCAGGCCATTGCTCCAGTGTATCGTTTAACCAAGATGGAAGACAATCAGGCCATTGCTCCAGTGTATCGTTTAACCAACATGGAAGACAATCAGGCATTTGCTCCAGTGTATAGTTTAACCAAGATGGAAGACAATCAGGCATTTGCTCCAGTGTATAGTTTAACCAAGATGGAAGACAATCGGATCATTACTACAGTGTATCGTTTAACCAAGATGGAAGACAATCGGATCATTACTACAGTGTATCGTTTAACCAAGATGGAAGACAATCAGGCCATTGCTCCAGTGTATCGTTTAACCAAGATGAAAGACAATCAGGCCATTACTACAGTGTATCGTTTAACCAAGATGGAAGACAATCGGATCATTACTACAGTGTATCGTTTAACCAAGATGGAAGACAATCAGGCCATTGCTCCAGCGTATCGTTTAACCAAGATAGAAGACAATCAGGCCTTTGCTCCAGTGTATAGTTTAACCAAGATGGAAGACAATCAGGCATTTGCTCCAGTGTATAGTTTAACCAAGATGGAAGACAATCGGATCATTACTACAGTGTATCGTTTAACCAAGATGGAAGACAATCAGGCCATTGCTCCAGCGTATCGTTTAACCAAGATGGAAGACAATCAGGCCTTTGCTCCAGTGTATAGTTTAACCAAGATGGAAGACAATCAGGCATTTGCTACAGTGTATAGTTTAACCAAGATGGAAGACAATCAGGCCTTTGCTCCAGTGTATAGTTTAACCAAGATGGAAGACAATCGGATCATTACTACAGTGTATCGTTTAACCAAGATGGAACACAATCAGGCCTTTGCTCCAGTGTATAGTTTAACCAAGATGGAAGACAATCAGGCCATTGCTCCAGTGTATAGTTTAACCAACATGGAAGACAATCAGGCCATTGCTCCAGTGTATCGTTTAACCAAGATGGAAGACAATCAGGTCATTGCTCCAGTGTATAGTTTAACCAAGATGGAAGAAAATCAGGCCATTGCTCCAGCGTATCGTTCAACCAAGATGGAAGACAATCAGGCCATTGCTCCAGTGTATAGTTTAACCAACATGGAAGACAATCAGGCCATTGCTCCAGTTTATCGTTTAACCAAGATGGAAGACAATCAGGCCATTGCTCCAGTGTATCGTTTAACCAACATGGAAGACAATCAGGCCATTGCTCCAGCGTATCGTTCAACCAAGATGGAAGACAATCAGGCCATTGCTCCAGTGTATAGTTTAACCAACATGGAAGACAATCAGGCCATTGCTCCAGTTTATCGTTAAAGCAAGATGGAAGACAATCAGGTCATTGCTCCAGTTTATCGTTTAACCAAGATGGAAGACAATCAGGCATTTGCTCCAGTGTATAGTTTAACCAACATGGAAGACAATCAGGCCATTGCTCCAGTTTATGGTTAAAGCAAGATGGAAGACAATCAGGTCATTGCTCCAGTTTATCGTTTAACCAAGATGGAAGACAATCAGGCATTTGCTCCAGTGTATAGTTTAACCAACATGGAAGACAATCAGGTCATTGCTCCAGTTTATCGTTTAACCAAGATGGAAGACAATCAGGCATTTGCTCCAGTGTATAGTTTAACCAACATGGAAGACAATCAGGTCATTGCTCCAGTTTATCGTTAAAGCAAGATGGAAGACAATCAGGTCATTGCTCCAGTTTATCGTTTAACCAACATGGAAGACAATCAGGCCATTGCTCCAGTGTATAGTTTAACCAACATGGAAGACAATCGGGTCATTACTACAGTGTATCGTTTAACCAACATGGAAGACAATCAGGTCATTGCTCCAGTGTATAGTTTAACCAAGATGGAAGACAATCAGGCCATTGCTCCAGTGTATAGTTTAACCAAGATGGAAGACAATCAGGCCATTGCTCCAGTTTATCGTTTAACCAAGATGGAAGACAATCAGGCCATTGCTCCAGTGTATAGTTTAACCAAGATGGAAGACAATCAGGTCATTGCTCCAGTGTATAGTTTAACCAAGATGGAAGACAATCAGGCCATTGCTCCAGTTTATCGTTTAACCAAGATGGAAGACAATCAGGCATTTGCTCCAGTGTATAGTTTAACCAACATGGAAGACAATCGGGTCATTACTACAGTGTATCGTTTAACCAAGATGGAAGACAATCGGGTCATTACTACAGTGTATCGTTTAATCAAGATGGAAGACAATCAGGCCTTTGCTCCAGTGTATAGTTTAACCAAGATGGAAGACAATCGGGTCATTACTACAGTGTATCGTTTAACCAAGATGAAAGACAATCAGGCCTTTGCTCCAGTTTATCGTTTAACCAACATGGAAGACAATCAGGCCATTGCTCCAGTTTATCGTTAAAGCAAGATGGAAGACAATCAGGTCATTGCTCCAGTTTATCGTTTAACCAAGATGGAAGACAATCAGGCCATTGCTCCAGTGTATCGTTTAATGAAGGTGGAAGACAATCAGGCCATTGCTCCAGTGTATAGTTTAACCAAGATGGAAGACAATCAGGCCTTTGCTCCAGTGTATAGTTTAACCAAGATGGAAGACAATCAGGCCATTGCTCCAGTGTATAGTTTAACCAAGATGGAAGACAATCAGGTCATTGCTCCAGTGTATCGTTTAACCAAGATGGAAGACAATCAGGTCATTGCTCCAGTGTATCGTTTAACCAAGATGGAAGACAGTTAGGCTTTTCTCCAGTGTATCGTTTAACCAAGATGGAAGACAATCAGGCCATTGCTCCAGTGTATAGTTTAACCAACATGGAAGACAATCAGGCCATTGCTCCAGTTTATCGTTAAAGCAAGATGGAAGACAATCAGGTCATTGCTCCAGTTTATCGTTTAACCAAGATGGAAGACAATCAGGCCATTGCTCCAGTGTATAGTTTAACCAACATGGAAGACAATCAGGCCATTGCTCCAGTTTATCGTTAAAGCAAGATGGAAGACAATCAGGTCATTGCTCCAGTTTATCGTTTAACCAAGATGGAAGACAATCAGGCCTTTGCTCCAGTGTATAGTTTAACCAACATGGAAGACAATCGGGTCATTACTCCAGCGTATCGTTTAACCAAGATGGAAGACAATCAGGCCATTGCTCCAGCGTATCGTTTAACCAAGATGGAAGACAATCAGGCCATTGCTCCAGTGTATAGTTTAACCAAGATGGAAGACAATCAGGCCATTGCTCCAGCGTATCGTTTAACCAAGATGGAAGACAATCAGGCCATTGCTCCAGCGTATCGTTTAACCAAGATGGAAGACAATCAGGCCATTGCTCCAGCGTATCGTTTAACCAAGATGGAAGACAATCAGGCCATTGCTCCAGTGTATCGTTTAACCAACATGGAAGACAATCAGGCCATTGCTCCAGTGTATAGTTTAACCAACATGGAAGACAATCAGGCCATTGCTCCAGTGTATAGTTTAACCAACATGGAAGACAATCAGGCCATTGCTCCAGTGTATAGTTTAACCAACATGGAAGACAATCAGGCCATTGCTCCAGTGTATAGTTTAACCAACATGGAAGACAATCAGGCCATTGCTCCAGCGTATCGTTTAACCAAGATGGAAGACAATCAGGCCATTGCTCCAGCGTATCGTTTAACCAAGATGGAAGACAATCAGGCCATTGCTCCAGTGTATAGTTTAACCAACATGGAAGACAATCAGGCCATTGCTCCAGTGTATAGTTTAACCAACATGGAAGACAATCAGGCCATTGCTCCAGTGTATAGTTTAACCAACATGGAAGACAATCAGGCCATTGCTCCAGTGTATCGTTTAACCAACATGGAAGACAATCGGGTCATTGCTCCAGTGTATAGTTTAACCAACATGGAAGACAATCAGGCCATTGCTCCAGCGTATCGTTTAACCAAGATGGAAGACAATCAGGCCATTGCTCCAGTGTATCGTTTAACCAACATGGAAGACAATCAGGCCATTGCTCCAGTGTATCGTTTAACCAACATGGAAGACAATCAGGCCATTGCTCCAGTGTATCGTTTAACCAACATGGAAGACAATCAGGCCATTGCTCCAGTATATAGTTTAACCAAGATGGAAGACAATCAGGCCATTGCTCCAGCGTATCGTTTAACCAAGATGGAAGACAATCAGGCCATTGCTCCAGCGTATCGTTTAACCAAGATGGAAGACAATCAGGCCATTACTCCAGCGTATCGTTTAACCAAGATGGAAGACAATTAGCCCGTTGCTGCAGCGTATCGTTTAACCAACATGGAAGACAATCGGGTCATTACTACAGTGTATCGTTTAATCAAGATGGAAGACAATCAGGCCATTGCTCCAGTTTATCGTTTAACCAAGATGGAAGACAATCAGGCCATTGCTCCAGTGTATAGTTTAACCAAGATGGAAGACAATCAGGCCATTGCTCCAGCGTATCGTTTAACCAAGATGGAAGACAATCAGGCCATTGCTGCAGCGTATCGTTTAACCAAGATGGAAGACAATCAGGCCATTACTACAGTGTATCGTTTAACCAACATGGAAGACAATCGGGTCATTACTACAGTGTATCGTTTAATCAAGATGGAAGACAATCAGGCCATTGCTCCAGTTTATCGTTTAACCAACATGGAAGACAATCGGGTCATTACTACAGTGTATAGTTTAACCAAGATGGAAGACAATCAGGCCATTGCTGCAGCGTATCGTTTAATCAAGATGGAAGACAATCAGGCCTTTGCTCCAGTGTATAGTTTAACCAAGATGGAAGACAATCAGGCCATTGCTCCAGCGTATCGTTTAACCAAGATGGAAGACAATCAGGCCATTGCTCCAGTGTATAGTTTAACCAAGATGGAAGACAATCAGGCCATTGCTCCAGCGTATCGTTTAACCAAGATGGAAGACAATCAGGCCATTGCTCCAGTGTATAGATTAACCAAGATGGAAGACAATCAGGCCATTGCTCCAGCGTATCGTTTAACCAACATGGAAGACAATCGGGTCATTACTACAGTGTATCGTTTAATCAAGATGGAAGACAATCAGGCCATTGCTCCAGCGTATCGTTTAACCAAGATGGAAGACAATCGGATCATTGCTCCAGTTTATCGTTTAACCAAGATGGAAGACAATCAGGCCATTGCTCCAGTGTATAGTTTAACCAAGATGGAAGACAATCAGGCCATTGCTCCAGCGTATCGTTTAACCAAGATGGAAGACAATCAGGCCATTGCTCCAGTTTATCGTTTAACCAAGATGGAAGACAATCGGATCATTGCTCCAGTTTATCGTTTAACCAAGATGGAAGACAATCAGGCCATTGCTCCAGCGTATCGTTTAACCAAGATGGAAGACAATCAGGCCATTGCTCCAGTGTATAGTTTAACCAAGATGGAAGACAATCAGGCCATTGCTCCAGCGTATCGTTTAACCAAGATGGAAGACAATCAGGCCATTGCTCCAGTGTATAGTTTAACCAAGATGGAAGACAATCAGGCCATTGCTCCAGTGTATAGTTTAACCAAGGTGGAAGACAATCGGATCATTGCTCCAGTTTATCGTTTAACCAAGATGGAAGACAATCAGGCCATTGCTCCAGCGTATCGTTTAACCAAGATGGAAGACAATCAGGCCATTGCTCCAGTGTATAGTTTAACCAAGATGGAAGACAATCAGGCCATTGCTCCAGTGTATAGTTTAACCAAGGTGGAAGACAATCGGATCATTGCTCCAGTTTATCGTTTAACCAAGATGGAAGACAATCAGGCCATTGCTCCAGCGTATCGTTTAACCAAGATGGAAGACAATCAGGCCATTGCTCCAGTGTATAGTTTAACCAAGATGGAAGACAATCAGGCCATTGCTCCAGCGTATCGTTTAACCAAGATGGAAGACAATCAGGCCATTGCTCCAGTGTATAGTTTAACCAAGATGGAAGACAATCAGGCCATTGCTCCAGCGTATAGTTTAACCAACATGGAAGACAATCGGGCCATTGCTCCAGTTTATCGTTTAACCAAGATGGAAGACAATCAGGCCATTGCTCCAGTGTATCGTTTAATCAAGATGGAAGACAATCAGGCCATTGCTCCAGCGTATCGTTTAACCAAGATGGAAGACAATCAGGCCATTGCTCCAGTTTATCGTTTAACCAACATGGAAGACAATCGGGTCATTACTACAGTGTATAGTTTAACCAAGATGGAAGACAATTAGCCCGTTGCTGCAGCGTATCGTTTAACCAACATGGAAGACAATCGGGTCATTACTACAGTGTATCGTTTAATCAAGATGGAAGACAATCAGGCCATTGCTCCAGCGTATCGTTTAACCAAGATGGAAGACAATCAGGCCTTTGCTCCAGTGTATAGTTTAACCAAGATGGAAGACAATCAGGTCATTGCTCCAGTGTATCGTTTAACCAAGATGAAAGACAATCAGGCCTTTGCTCCAGTTTATCGTTTAACCAACATGGAAGACAATCAGGCCATTGCTCCAGTTTATCGTTTAACCAAGATGGAAGACAATCAGGCCATTGCTCCAGTTTATCGTTTAACCAAGATGGAAGACAATCAGGCCATTGCTCCAGTGTATAGTTTAACCAACATGGAAGACAATCGGGCCATTGCTCCAGTTTATCGTTTAACCAACATGGAAGACAATCAGGCCATTGCTCCAGTTTATCGTTAAAGCAAGATGGAAGACAATCAGGTCATTGCTCCAGTTTATCGTTTAACCAAGATGGAAGACAATCAGGCCATTGCTCCAGTGTATAGTTTAACCAACATGGAAGACAATCAGGCCATTGCTCCAGTTTATCGTTAAAGCAAGATGGAAGACAATCAGGTCATTGCTCCAGAGTATAGTTTAACCAAGATGGAAGACAATCAGGCCATTGCTCCAGTGTATCGTTTAACCAAGATGGAAGACAATCGGGCCATTGCTCCAGTGTATCGTTTAACCAAGATGGAAGACAATCAGGCCATTGCTCCAGTGTATAGTTTAACCAACATGGAAGACAATCGGGCCATTGCTCCAGTTTATCGTTTAACCAACATGGAAGACAATCAGGCCATTGCTCCAGTTTATCGTTAAAGCAAGATGGAAGACAATCAGGTCATTGCTCCAGTTTATCGTTTAACCAAGATGGAAGACAATCAGGCCATTGCTCCAGTGTATAGTTTAACCAACATGGAAGACAATCAGGCCATTGCTCCAGTTTATCGTTAAAGCAAGATGGAAGACAATCAGGTCATTGCTCCAGAGTATAGTTTAACCAAGATGGAAGACAATCAGGCCATTGCTCCAGTGTATCGTTTAACCAAGATGGAAGACAATCAGGTCATTGCTCCAGAGTATAGTTTAACCAAGATGGAAGACAATCAGGCCATTGCTCCAGTGTATCGTTTAACCAAGGTGGAAGACAATCGGATCATTGCTCCAGTGTATCGTTTAACCAAGATGGAAGACAATCAGGCCATTGCTCCAGTGTATCGTTTAACCAAGATGGAAGACAATCAGGCCATTGCTCCAGTGCATCGTTTAACCAAGATGGAAGACAATCAGGTCATTGCTCCAGTGTATAGTTTAACCAAGATGGAAGACAATCAGGTCATTGCTCCAGTGTATCGTTTAACCAAGATGGAAGACAATCGGGCCATTGCTCCAGTGTATCGTTTAACCAAGATGGAAGACAATCAGGCCATTGCTCCAGTGTATCGTTTAACCAAGATGGAAGACAATCAGGTCATTGCTCCAGTTTATCGTTTAACCAAGATGGAAGACAATCAGGCCATTGCTCCAGTGTATCGTTTAACCAAGATGGAAGACAATCAGGCCATTGCTCCAGTGTATCGTTTAACCAAGATGGAAGACAATCAGGTCATTGCTCCAGTTTATCGTTTAAGCAAGATGGAAGACAATCAGGCCATTGCTCCAGTTTATCGTTTAACCAAGATGGAAGACAATCAGGCCATTGCTCCAGTGTATCGTTTAACCAAGATGGAAGACAATCGGGCCATTGCTCCAGTGTATCGTTTAACCAAGATAGAAGACAATCAGGCCATTGCTCCAGTGTATCGTTTAACCAAGATGGAAGACAATCAGGTCATTGCTCCAGTGTATAGTTTAACCAAGATGGAAGACAATCAGGTCATTGCTCCAGTGTATCGTTTAACCAAGATGGAAGACAATCGGGCCATTGCTCCAGTGTATCGTTTAACCAAGATGGAAGACAATCAGGCCTTTGCTCCAGTGTATCGTTTAACCAAGATGAAAGACAATCGGGTCATTACTCCAGTGTATCTTTTAACCAAGGTGGAAGAAAATCGGGTCATTACTCCAGTGTATCGTTTAACCAAGATGGAAGACAATCAGGTCATTGCTCCAGTGTATCGTTTAATGAAGGTGGAAGACAATCAGGTCATTACTTAAATCGCTTTTTGAATCAGATTCAGAATTAAAATTACTATATAACTCGTTTTCACTACAATCTCGTAAATAATACATTATAATTGTAGTGTGTAATACATTAAACTATATATGCAGCAGAATACGATCGTTACTAAAACCATACCCAAATCTTAACAGATAATAAATGAAAAACTGGCCACTCAATTATCTCCCTTAACTCTTCTAGATGTGGACACAAACAGCCATTGTCCTTGTATAAAGTCCAGAAATTTTACCCAGTTCGATGACCCGCTCGTGCGAAATACTATGAGTTTCCGGGCCAGAGTGACCCTCAGCGAATGTGTTAACGTACTATATGCCGGACCAGAGTGACCCTCAGCGAATGTGTTAACGTACTATATGCCGGACCAGAGTGACCCTCAGCGAATGTGTTAACGTACTATATGTGGATTATGATGCAGCACTATAACGAACAGTAACAAAAATATCAAACTTTTCTTAGTTTAACAAAGTCACGCCTTATTAATAGCTATTTATTTCGAGAGACTGATCCACTGTGGCTAAGTTTCTCCCGCTTCCCGAAACTAGCCGAACGCAATGTAACACACTTAGTCGTTGCTTTTTTTTTAACACGTGTATACGTTATTTACTCTCCTGCAATTGTAATATAGAGTACATCTATGTATAAGATTTAACCCTGCATACGTTAGCGCTATGTTATAGATCATTGGAGTTTTAAAGTTTCTATCTTGAAGTTTCTATTAGGAACAACAACAGAAATCGTTTACTTGTACTTGTAGAAAAGAAATACAATAAAACAGTTAAAGGTGTTAGTTAAGTCTGATAACTCTAAAACAAACTTTTTACCTAAGAGTATTACAGAAACAGTGTAGTCAACAGCAAATAGGCCTGATTTAATTTAAGTAGCTTTAAAAACAGCAATTGAGTTTACCTGACATGAACAGGTTCAATTTAATGCTATAATAACTAAGAACCTCTCCTCGAATACACCCCGAACCTTCTTACAAACGTCTCATTTCTCATTGTCTTAGCAGTAGAGGTTTTAAGTATTCAATTGT
>JBAIZL010000011.1:6962465-6982465 GCA_036971475.1 Prosapia bicincta | reverse complement strand
TCAGGTTAGATTGTTGACAAATCTGAAATAAATAGGTGTAAGGGAAAAATAATTAATACATAAAAATCTTGACTGATATATTTCCTAATTTAGAGTTGCAAATAATCGAACAATAATTAAGTCAAATAGAATAACATAGTTCGATTTTTGAAATATTTTGTCAGTTTAAGGTGTCCACAGATAGTGAATGCGGGTTAAACTATTTGCAAGTAAATATGGCTTTATTAAAGTATTATGTTTGTTAGTGGTGGAAGAAGGAGTTATATTTGAGAGGGCAGTTGTATTTAATGACAACGTGTCACAAAAGCAAGTCAAGTGTGGCTCTCTCCATTACCGGACAAAGCATTTGTTCTTTCCTTTTAGGCTGATGTTCTTTTGTCCTTAGAAACAAAGACAAATAAAGTGCATTGCTTTATTACGACACCCTAACGTTTTGACGTTTAGAAACATTTAGTAAGTATAAAAACTGGTACTTATGTATGAGAATAATGACAGATTGAAGTAAATTAAGTACAAAAGCGAGCGGTAAATTTTAAGAACTGAGCAAAATAATAATAATCATAATAATAATGAACAACAGTCGTGAATTTTATCTTCAAATAATGTCCTCTTGTTAAAACTACATTTTCTATATAAATATATTATCTTGAGTATGAAATTTACTAATAAATAACGTATTAAGCAATATTTAATTAATGTATTCTTATAACTACCCTAATTATTGTAGTTTTTTTACGATAAAATTCGTTCCAAAAGGTTTCGACAAAAAAGTCTTATTAACATATTTAAAGCTGTGAAAATCAACGATTGGCAATTACAATTTAAAAATATTAAAACATTCCAAGTAAAACGACAACATAGTTTAAACCTTTATCAACTATTACAAGTTACTGTAAAACCTTTAAAAGTCTGGATTTTTCAAAAGTTACAGGAAGTTTATTTATAATGATTGCATTCGTAACATATAGAAGCAAGTTTGTCCTGTCTGGGTAGTTACGCCTGACTGGTGTTTTGTATTGCGCGCCGATATTGTGATTTTTTAACAATACCCAAAGTAAATAATACAGGAAGATCTATTGAAACAAATCATTTTCCTAATGTTAGCACACACGAAAAATCCAGTTTGCCAACATATCCTGTCTGGTTGTCTTGTTGACAAGTGGCCTCCAACTTTATAAAGTTATGGATGAGCGCACGTAACAAGGAAACTGTTTTCCATTTTATACATAAATATATCCAAGTCCATCCTAACCGGATGAAATATAGCTACGTTGCAAAATATATACGTAGTAATAGAATGCAGTAAGCATAGGGTTTTGTTTTATAAAGGAAGGCAGGGATTATAATATTATGTCTTTGTTAGATTTTTTTCCAAATAGTACAGTAACCATAATATCTGGTTTGATAATTTATAATGGACTTTTCGTTATTTAAAATTTATTTTCAAGTAACACATGTAAATTCAAATGAAACTGCGGTTTGCTCGGTCTTTGTTTACAAATAGGCCTACCACAAATGTTTTCAGCGTGTTTGCCATAGTCATTACAGTAGCTTTAGGGGAACTGATTTCCAACCGGTTTATGTGGTCTGCAAACATACATTACGGTAATACTTGGTAAAAATTGCGTCAGCTCAATTTATTGTCCACCTCACATATATTACTCGAAACGCCTTCTAAACAAGATACAAATGGTTTCAAATAAACGATAAATTGTTCTTATTTTTTTTAAATTTCGAATATAACCACAATGTACCAAGACAAACAAAACTGTAAACAATTTCTTATATACACAGGGCACTATTTTACGTTACAATGTAGCTATTTTATAACATACAAAGTGTCTGTTAAGGTAGGTTGAGTAGCAGAAAAGGTAAGTTTGACTGCGGCAAACGGTTTAACCTGGCGGACCGCGATACAAATAGCCTTTACGCCCAATACCAGACGGGTTTTCGCTTTATGATGCTTAAAAATACATTCTAAAATACTAAGAATAGGTTTTCTTATAAATAAAACATAAAATGAAGGTTACCGACATCAGCTAGGCATGACGTCTACCTCAATTAGATAATTTATTGCTATATATGTATTGTATATATATGTTAATCCAGCTATATAGTAGTAGACCTAAAGTAAAATTTAGCCAATTCAGGAAGAATTACTTTATAACGAACTTTGGTATAAGAGTGAGGTTATCTTTTCAAAAAGATATTTATTAAATGTTTCAACCAATGTTTAAGGTTTGTAACAAGTGACGTCACATATTTCCTTATTTAGACTTATTTAATTTATAATAATACGAATAAATGAGAATTAAAACAGTCTTCCTCACGCATTGCATTAAGCACTAATAGCGAAGTGTAAGTGTTCCGACATTTAATACAAGAACTGCTCAAACTTGAGACAGCCTGTAAAAATAAAGTACGTGAGAAATCTTTCTCGCTTTTGTCTGTAAATGAATTTCGTTTGAATGTTCGAAACGTGTTCTCAGCAGTTACATCAAAACCTATCACTTCGTTAAAGTCAAACATCTTTTAACTCGGCACGGCGTCTTTGGAGAGTTTTACAAGCATCTTGTTTTGCGTTCTTTGAATTAAACTTTTGCAACGTGGAACACTTTAAAATCACGTTGTAGATGTGACATTAAAAACGAATACAAGTTTTCTTTGGCCTTTATCGTTATTAGAACATAATTGTTCTATACTTTTACCAAAGTTTATTTGTTGCTAAAACACAATAGTAATTTATCATTAACGCTATTTAATCGTTGTTATAAAATTTGAATAATACAATGCAGAATACAAGACAACCTAATCCATAGTTATATTTTACACATTTTTTTACCTAAAAGACATAGGCCTACTAAACTTTACATTTGCTATATTGTACAGTAAACCTTTTGAGGCCTAAAAATAATTTCACTTTTATTACTTCAAAGTAATTTCAATATCCCACACTCATGAAAGTGCCCACTGCTATCCCGCGATACGTTATTGTAGCCTTCTCCAAATAGACAGAATTAATTAAGGTAAATAAATGCATTTGTTCTACAAATTATATATATATATATATATATATATATATATATATATATATATATATATATATATATATATATATATAATTAGAAAGATAAATAAAGATGGATATGTATGCGAATTTGGAAATACATACAAATAATAACATGAAAGGTGAAAGAAATGAAGAAAATAGAAAACAAGATATGAAATGTAGTATAGATAATAGTTTTGGCAACGTCTGCATGCATTGTAAATATCCCAATGAAAAATTTTATTCTTTTTTAAATAGTGTATTGTGTAATTTAAAAAAGAAACTATCAAAATTGTTCGAATTAAATTTTAAAACAATACAAAATTGCTCATCTTGATGGATTCAGAGTGTTCTTAGAATGAAAAGTTCTTAGAACCATGTTTATTCCTTTTGAAAGCAACTTTATAGACAACAATTCACAACAGATTCAAGGCAGAAAGTTTACTTTGAATGCCTTTGTGTTGCGAGAAGTAAGAGAATAGTGGCAACTCCAGATAACAAACTATCTTCGTGAGGAACAATGTGTTGCGAGAAGTAAGAGAATAGTGACAACTCGAGATAACAAACTATCTTTGTGAGGAACAATGTGTTGTTTAGTAAGAGAATATTTAAATATGTTGCAAATCAGAAGAGTCTTGAGAAGAATATATTTTGGAATCGCCTCGGTAGTGAAGTTCATGAACATGGAGAATTCCGGCGATCAGGCTCACAGATGACATCTTCCATCAAACGACAATTTCAACTGTGTTAGTGAATGTGTTTGAAGCAAAATGATTCATGGAGAGTGGTAGGAAGGGGTCTAAGAATGAGCCTCTTATGTTTTCACCCCATAGGCACAAAGATAAATTTAAAACTGTGAATTGTCGAATTTCCAATATAGGGCAATTCTGTCACGTTTCTAACATCAACTCATGACGTCCCATCTGGTGACTAGTGCCAATCCTAAAACGAGGGCTTGCTGGTTGGTGCCCCATGATATCAGTATGTAAGACCCCAAAAGCTCTATTGTTTGGACAGGCACCGGCCAGTCCTGTAGGTCAGTAGGCCATCCAGACCTTGGGCCGAATTTCCAGAAGTACTAACTACCAGTAGAGCCTCTCAAACGGCTTCATTTTCCGAATCGCTAGAATACCACCTGGTCAATTCGATCCATTTAGTCCAATTGGATCTTTACCCACTGTCGATTGGTTTTACCTAAGGGTTGTACTTTCAAACATATGAGACTTGGGTTTAGACAAAGATGAGCAGCTCGACAACTTTCCCACTAACTCTTAGATTCGCAACTGCCTGGATCCGAATGGTTTTTGACAGCCCCGCACAGTCCCGGCTGACATGTCGCTATTGCCTGTATCCGAATGGTTGTGACAGCGACACACAACAGATGATGCCATGTCGCGACTGCCTGGATCCGAATGGTTGTGACAGCGCCGCACAGCCCCGGCTGCCATGTCGCAACTGCCTGGATCCGAATGGTTTTGACAGCGCTGCACAGCCCCGCTGCCATGTCGCTATTGCCTGGATCCGAATGGTTGTGACAGCGCCACACAGCAGCTGCTGCCAATACGCGACTACCTGCATCCGAAGGGTTGTAACAGCGCCGCACAGCCCCGGCTGCCATGTCGTGATTCCCAGGATCCGAACGATTTTGACAGCGCCGCACAGCCCCGGCTGCCATGTCGCGACTCCCTGGATCCGAATGGTTGTGACAGCGTCACACAGCATCTGCTGCCATGTCGCGACTACCTGCATCCGAATGGTTGTGACAGCGCCACACAGCAACTGCTGCCATGTCGCGATTCCCAGGATCCGAACGATTTTGACAGCGCCGCACAGCACCGGCTGCCATGTCGCGACTCCCTGGATCCGAATGGTTGTGACAGCGCCACACAGCAACTGCTGCCATGTCGCGACTACCTGCACCGAATGGTTGTGACAGCGCCACACAGCAGCTGCTGCCAATACGCGACTACCTGCATACGAAGGGTTGTGACAGCGCCGCACAGCCCCGGCTCCCATGTCGCGACTGCCGGGGTCCGTAAAGTACCTCATCTTACTTACTGTAAGATTTAGTTCTTACTGTACCTCATCTGTTTATTCTAAAGATCACTCTAACGTTGGCTTTTTGTATTCGTAAATAAATAGATGTTAAAATAGATTGCTGTGAAGGCACCTTGATCGAAAAATACTCGTATGTACGTGATCTTGCACATTATTGTCGCAGTTTCCACTGGCAGATGGAGTTGCTGCAAGAAGTTCAAACTGCCCTATTTCTTTACTAACCTTTTGTTCTAATGGTTTAAATCGTAATGTATCTTGTGATATATTCCTTTTCTCTGAAAATGTTGTCACTTTAAGTTGAATCGTAAAATATTTGTTGCAATCTTTGGCGGTTGTGTTCAAAAATTAAATATTAAAACTGTGATATCAGAGTATCGTACGTTTTTGTTAATTTAGCGCCTAATCTATAACTTCTCACTTCATTGGTGTTTCTCAAACATTTCGTCCAACATTATGTTGAAACGAAGTTGTTGCCTTATTCTTGTATTACTATTTATTTCTTTGTTAACTTTCTTTAGCTCCATTTTCTCTTCATAATTGGTTTCATTATATAAGTTTTTATTACATTAGTATTATATCTTAAAACAAGTTCTTCGTTGCATGATTTCCGCTCATAATAAATTGTTCTTTGGCATTGACTTAATTTTATCCGCTATTACTCTTATCCTCCATTGGGCTTAGCAAATAAATTATTTTTTAATTTTGTAGGTTTCTTTCTCTTCTTTTTTGAACATGGGTATTCCTTTATTTTATACGATATTTGTATATTGTACATTCTTCAGGTGTCGCTTTTAATGTCAAATTATTTCCTGTCAGTTTGAAAGTTTTAGTGTCAGCTTGTTCACATTTTACACTTTCACGTCTGTTGTAATTGAGGCTTTATGTGTGCATGTAAAAATGATTTTTTTGTTTGTAGTTTTTATCCATTTGAAAATTTCCGAGACTATTTAATCATTTTGAATCTTCAAGTATAATATTATAGCTTGATTTAAAGCGAATAGGAACGAGTCTGTGGTGGGGTAAGGATGCGGTGTTGTCGGTTGGAACTTTGTGACAGTGAGCGACGAACAGAGGTTTAACATAGAATTGCAACAGGATGTGGATTTCCCATTCGCTCAGACGCCGGCAGACCCCATCCCTTCTACCCCATTTCACTTTCGTAGAGTCATATTCTGTTTTAAATCAAACTATAGTTCCAATGATAGGGCCTTTCAGAAAATTAAAGATTTTCTTATATTAGCTCATTTGTATTTATGTTGTCCTTTTACTGTACCTGGGTAATCGTATTTGTATTCCAAAACCTCGTTTTAAAACATAAAATAGGGGCCTAAATAATATTGCAGCAAAGAGAAATAGTATATATTCGACTACATTTTTCTGCCTTTCCTAACATTACAATATTTTCCTGTTGACCCGTTTCGTATTTAATTCATTTTCAAAACTTAAATAGTATGTCAGGAATAGTATTTAAGTTTTTAAAATGGAGTGATTCCTAATCGCGCCAACACAGGAAAATATTATAATGCTTGGAAAGGCAGAAAAATGTGTATGCAGATATTCTTAACAGAAGTGAAGATGAGTAGACTATATAAGAACTTCAAAAAGAAATGGATTTAATTTGCTTGAAGTTGGATGGGCTATTTTACAAGATCTACAAGCGTGGTATTAAAGGAATTTTCATTTACAAAAGAATTTTTATTCTGAAGAGCAAAATTCAACAGTGTAACAAAAACAAAAAAAAAAAATGAAAAGTATGTTTACGTTTAATGAGTACCAGGAATGAACTTGTCTGTTGTATAATTACACGTCTACTTTTATACGTCTTTAATTGTTTGTTACAAATAATAAGAAAATCCCAGACAACAATAGACTGATTTTGTTCATTGTTATAAAACACAAACTAAAATCTCCGAGCATAATAAAAACGAGATGGGAACGGAAAATTAATGAAAATAGTAAAATTATTTATTTTATCTACCAGTAAACGAAAGTAACAGTATACTATGAAATTTAAAAGTCAATTTTATAATTACGATTTTTAAATAATTAAATTTTTAAAGTTTAATGTATAAGGTTGTATTAATGAATAAGATTTCCAGCATTATTTTTTACCATTATTTTAAATAAGTATATTGAGCATATTGAGAAAATATATTGTGCATTAGAGAAATTACATGGGATATACATATGTCTACGGGCAAGCAAATATATTGCTGATATGAAATGTAGGTCGGCAATATACCTTTTTAAGAGCAGTGTAATATTTTATATATTTTAGGCCTTCCAATATTTTTTTTAACTAAAATAATTTTAACATTTCAGGAAACCGTGAAAAATTCTATATTTCTTTTATTATAGTGGTATACGTTACCAGCCGAAAAATGTGTTTCGGGCTCACTCCCACGGGAAGCACTGGACAACGTAAGGAAATTGGATTAGGTTAGTGACGTAAGCTATTTTTTCATTATATTTAAGGTTTAATTCTAAAGAATATCATGATTAGGCCATTTTATTTGTTTCATTTGAATTGTTTTTCTTTTCTTTATGGCGACCAACCAGTATGATTCTTCTCACATATGAAGAAGAGGAAAGAATTTTGAACCCATGTAGGACTAAGGTAGGCTCATGATACTCCTGGTAAAGGATTTATATCCTGAGGTGCCACTGCAGCTGGTATTAGGATCAGGTATCTGCATTAGACCTACTCTTTATCGGGGTCATAAAGTGACTAGCTGTTACATAGTTTCATTAACAAGTTTAATATCTCATTATATGCGGTTAGAAAGAAATAATTAAAAATGTTTTACACTCTGACGTTTACTAACACAAAATTTGTTATGAAATATAAAAAAAACGTGGAAATACAGCAATCGGGAACTTCAGAAAGAACTAATGTCGTTATTTAATAATTAAAAAACAAATTTCCTAACTTTTTGAAAAATATCAAGTCTACTTCCATCCATTCCTACGGCAAACTAAACATGATTATAGGATATGTTGCCATGGTCAAAGTCGATTTCACTATCACTCATGTTTCTTCGTCAAGATTGAATTACTATTTGAATGGATAATTGTCGTTTTATTACACAATTACAATTCCTAATTATATTTTAGTTCGTGTTCCGTCTTTATTTCGTTCGTTTAATATAAATTAGCAACAGGAAATAGCACACAAAATATTATAGTAGTAGGGTCTTCTTATTAAATAACTCAACTCACACTATTCTTTTCAACACTTTGTTGTATTACAATTTCTATTTTTTATTTACCCTAATGATGGTGAAATATTTATCGAAACATGTTTGACATTTAAGCTTCAAAATGAATACTGTTAGACTTAAGTTTTTTATTGCGCAAACTAGTATTCAAGCTCAAGGTTGAATCTATTTAAGCAAAATAATACTCATTTCTCCTTCAGGGGAGAGTCTATTCGTCCTCTCAAAGCGACACGGTATTGTATTTAAGTAACTTGAACTTGTCGAGATGAGATATTATTCATACATTTTTTATCTTCATGGCTGTCTAGTGATTAGAAACTAGTTAGCTTGTCTCAATTACTGCGGCTTTAATACTTGAACACTTAAATCCTTTCAGAAATAGCTGGACAGGGTTTCAGCTGATAGAAGGTACTATGTAAACGATCCAATAATAAATCAGTTTATTTAAGGCTCAGGAAGAAGGTATATTTAGGTTAACGAGATTTTCAGACCCGCCATCGCTAAGGCGATTAACTAATTAAATTTCTCATGTTTTTATAATGGCTTCCGCCCACCAAAATCCCGGCATAATTAATGTTCGAAACTTTTCTTATTATTGTAAAATGTATTAAAAAAAGGAGACATATTTGTCTATTGGAAAAGTTAAAATAAAATTAAAGCTGTCTTTGAAAGATTAAAATAAATCCCTCAAATTTAATTTGTATAAAGCTTACAGGCGAAACTTTTGTAAAACGCGCACGTGCGTGATGGGATCTTTGTTTTTTAGTAAGACACCCTGTAGACATTGTTAGAAACAAATTATGATACCGAGAGCACTCATGTAATCCTACTCCTTATAAGGTCTCCCGATGCAAATTAATTTACAATGTCGAGAAATAGTTTTACTCTCCTAAACGCACTATCACAGCAGTGATCGGTGATAGTTTTAGTCCACTTTTTTTTAATAATTACTTTTGTAAATTGGACTCATATTTATTTTCTAAGTATAGAATATGTTCCACAGTCGAAAAACATTTGGAAATCGGTCGAGTGGTAGGATGTAGAGTAAAGTGTTTCCACAACTTAATGCTTCACACAATAATAAGAATGTAGGAATATACAACTGTAAGCATGGACGGGAGAACAATGAGAAACTTGCCAAAGCTGTCTGATATACATTCTCCGTTTCCTGTAGTTAGAAAAGGTAAAATTAGAAATGTATTAGGAGGTCGTCAGGGTGGAAAGACGCTATCCTCATAAAAAGACTTCATTCAGAATGCGCGTGTGAAGCGTGGACAAGTACGCTGAAAAAATGACAACCCTGCCTGTTATCGAAACACATACAGTTTAATCACTTTTATCATAATACGTTTTTTTCATAATTGTAGTTATAGTTTAATGCCACTGGAATACACGTCCCTAATACATTAATATAATGTCAGTAGCATATAGTTGTAGTAACTCTATCTCCCGTTACACAGTACATGCATTATGTAACATGTGTGTTACACTTTGTTATAATGTTAGGCCTAATATCAGAGTTTCCAGGAAGCAGCTAAAACGTATGATATAGATGATTAGGTTCAGAAAGTTCCAGATTAGTCTGGCATAATAGTATGTTCTTAAACACGAAAGTGGGGGAAACCATCTGAATCAAAGTTAGGCTTATTTAGTCTCAACCTATGAGAAACTTAATCTGTCTACAAAACGTTTTTAAAATAGGTATTTCGTTTAAAAGCGAATGATTAGTATATATATATATATATAATATGTTTTCTTGTTTAATAAGTATATCCACAGCCTTATATAACATTTTCACTGGCTGTTTATGTTATATATATAAAATATATATTTTTAATATATGCTAAGAAATTACTGTGCAGTCACTGAAAAACACCCAAAATACAAACACACAGATTATGAGCACGGACAGAATATATAGTATAAGGATGTTTATTATAAAAACAATATTTATTGAACGTTCGGAAAAGATAAAGGTAGGCCCTACCATTAGGGTAGGAATTACATAATCTGTATGGAAACATAGCCCTTGTGTGTTAAACGTTAAGATAACGAAGTAAATTCATTAAATAATGAAGTAAACTCAGAGCAAACACTTTCCTGTGTGAGCAGCGTCGCCAGCGTGTGAACAGAATCATACTGGAGTATGAACACTAGAGTGATACCTGATGGACACTTAGAAGCACACTCTCAAGAGCTGAGACTGCTAGCGCACTCACCCTGTCCTACACCTAATCTGAGAGTTGAATTGTCGCCAGTTGATGCTAAAACAGTTGCAGAATATGATCTGTGAAGAGTAAAATTAGAGAGGTGACACAAATTAAATTATTTTTTATGCAGTAGTTTTAACGTGATTTAACGTCACTTAATGACCTTATTTGCTACTTTAAAAAAATATATGTCATGCCTCTTCTGTATATTGTATTTATGTTCATATTTCAACACATGGCATCAGGATGGTGATAATCTTTAGTGTAAACATTGGCAGAAAATGTTAGTACAAGAAACATACGCATGGTTGCGCTGTTTTGTGAGCCGATAAGGATAATGCGATTATACATGGGAAGCATTTACGGTTAGGCTTCCAGGCAAAAGGTGTACAGAATTTCCAACTTAACAATACAATGTCTTGTTGTTTTAGCACGCTCAACTGTTCTAAGAAACTGTTGATGCTTTTAGCAGTACATTATTCTATGCCTTTATTGTATTCAAAATGTTTTAAATATCAGTAAAAAGTAGGCCTACATAACTATAAATAAAGGACTTTTAAGTATCTCTCCATAGGATTAGCATAAAGATAAAACCACAATAATTTTAGGTTGTTTGATAATACAATAAACATATACTTCCATAATAATGTAAACTAAATTAATTCTGTGTTGACTAATTTTTTCTTTAAAAATATAAAAATCTCTAACGAAAACAAACAATCGTAACACGTTATTTTTAGTATTTCCACCTAAAGTAAAATTTTGTCCACCAGATCGCAGCACACTGTAGTGAACCGTTTTGTTATTTAAAGTTACCGACTGATACAATCATCTGATTTTATACACCCTTTGTTTTAGAGTGAGGATGTGACAAGCGAAATACCCTCTCCCAAATAGTCCACCCTACAGAAATGTTCCTAACTAAACATTCAGTCCCCGTTTTGTTTCACTTCACCACATTTCGCCTTTATTTCCAGACAGGTAAAACAAGATACCGTTGGTTGAGACTGTCCCAGAGAATGAGGCTACCATTATCAATGACCAATGGTCGTAATCAACATGAACGTTAAAAGTAAAGATTTTTGAAGTGAAAACGTTTAGAGCGACGCCTACAAAATATTATTGGATCGACATAAACATACAATTTCACGACAGTATAATTTCTGATATGGGTCAACAGTGAATTAAATGTTGGCATATGATTTAATATGTCTGCTGATTTTATCTTGTACATTATGTTGTAATACAACTTTTTTAACATGTAGGTTATGTTACATAATTTATTGAAAATTGTTAAAGGGGAAGGTAAATAATTTTGATCAAGTAATAAGTGCATACATAATATGTTGGTACATAAAAGTTAGATTCATTGTTTTAATATTAACTACAATAAACATAAGTCTCTATTGAATACATTTCTCAAATAAAGATAAAAAATTAAATAACAAATCTATAAATTTATATTGTCAGTGATTTTCGTTGAAAACTATTAGCTCTAATTTGTAACTAGTAGTTCAAATTTTAGTGTTAAATGTAAAAAATCTCTATTATTGTTTCTTATAATATAATATAAACAAATTATAACAAATATTTATGTAATTTCTCACTACTCAAAATTAAATTGTTCTCTAAATTTATACTTTTTGTAGACATAGCTATAAAGGTTCTCCCGGTGCCACGATCTATTTTTTTTTATTTACCCACAAAAACGTAGATAAGGAAATCGTGGAGCCAAGTTGGATAAGAAAAACGTTTTATAACGTGGCCGAACAATTCGTAATTTTGATAAATGAATAAATAAAACAATCAGAATTAAATATATGTATTAAAAATCGTTTTAAAAAGTTTTTCTTGGTAAAACTAAACCTTATATCGTCCAAAGTAGAAGCCAAGGAGCAGCCTGTAGGCTTTCAGAAACACATCTCGCATGTTATTCACGTTTTACGCCCCAAATCACACTAAAATGTCCCACATACAACATCTGAACTTTGTTTCATACTGCCAAGAGGAGAAATATTTGCTTCAAGTGGCAAAGCCGAAGTTCCCCTACCATAAGATTGTCACGTTCAATAAATATGTTCAGTTTATATTAAATGTCTTTTATTGTGAATAAGTCTAAACATTTATTTACAAATATAAGTCACATATGTTTATGCAAACACTGTTCCAACATTATAATAAAGACATCTATAACTAAGAAATGTAGCACAACTTTAGAAATGTTATTTTTTTTAATCAATATGTGTAATTTGTTTTGGATTACTCGTGTAAAAATAGAAATAAATTACATAGATTCTCCCCTGGGGCTTATTATCAACCTATATTCAGATACACATAACTGGTAAACCATAAAAATCATAAACCAATAAGTAAATGTAACAGGTGTTGCGTAATAGTTGTGGCCTGCATCACCAATGTCGTTAAGGGAAGTTGCGCGACCATTATAGTTGTGGTCCATAAAAAATTGTTATTTTTCGATTTATGGAGTACACAATCTTTACATTCTAATACAAATCTTCCCCTTCTCGAGCTGTTACATATACTCTGGAGCTTGCACAATACAGAAAATTCGTTAAAATATCAAAAAAATGCTCAAACTATTGTTACGGTTTTAAGCTACAACCTACCGCTTAAAATAAACGTCATATGAGTAACTTTACCATTACAACGGTAAACTGCAACTACTTAGCTGTGCCCGGAATACTACAGCATGCGTTAGACATGGCTTGTGTGGATGACGTCAACCCTGTTGAAAATAGTTCAGATTATAAAAAGTGTTCCAGATAAAACCTGCAATGAGAGGCCGCACACTGGACAAGACACGGCACTGCGCGGCGCAGCGTCTTAAGTGAAGTGATTTGCATTGGTTTACATGGAGCTGCCGCACACTGGACGAGGCACGGCAAAGCGCGGCGAGGCAGTGCATTGAGGCGCTTTAACCTGACTCGTTAATTTTCGTCCGTCGAGCAAAAGACGACAAATTGTTCTGCCCATGCGCGGGGATAGCGCGGATAAGTGTTTTGTACTTAGGGGATAAATTATATAATAAAAGAAGCAATTTTTTGTTAAAGTGTTAGAGAACAATCAACATTTTGCAATAGATTGTTATTCAATTCTTTCTATTAGCTCTCACTCTCCTTATATATATATATATATATATATATATATATATATATAAATATATATATATATATATATAAATATCGCAATATGTTTTCTTGTGTTTTAATAAAGAACAAAAGTCAAAATACAAATACAAGAATTGAATTGTAAATTCAAATATAATTCTTGTATTTGTATTTTGACTTTTGTTCTTTATATATATATATATATATCTTGCACAAATTTTCAATCGTTAATAAAATAAGTTTTTATTCATCCAATCAAGTTCAAATATATGTTTTCAACCTGTAGTGGATAACAAATAATATTAATTAATTTTTTCAAATATTCGTTAATTTCTTGTTCAAATTGCACTAAAGTTAGTGAATCGGAAAGAAATAGAAAGTTGACATCAACACACTCCGAACATAAGACACACAGAAAAATCTGCTTCAGCTGGGCCATATCGATCAGAAGATTATTTTTTTGTATCTTTTGTCTATTTTATGACTATTTTGGGAGTTCGGACCGGGTGAAAAGTAAGTTAGGTTAAGTTGCTTAGTATTAAAGGTAGAGATGTCCTAACAATTTTAATGACATGAAAATAAATAGTGTCATATTATGAATTTGTATTCAAATATCTTTTAGAACCAAAAGCATTCTGGGACTGGCGATGCCTTGCCTTGCATCGCCGTGCCGTAACGTATTCTCCTACTATTCATCCGGCAAGCCAAAAACGTCTCGTCTCGCCGCGCCGCGTCCCACCGTGCCTTATCTAGTGACGGCTGGCCTTAGTTTCCATGCCGACAGAAACGTCTCGCCTCGCCGCACCGCGTCCCGCCGTGCCTTATCTAGTGACGGCTGGCCTTGGTTTCCATGCCGACAGAAACGTCTCGTCTCGCCGCGCCGCGTCCCGCCGTGCCTTATCTAGTGACGGCTGGCCTTAGTTTCCATGCCGACAGAAACGTCTCGCCTCGCCGCGCCGCGTCCCGCCGTGCCTTATCTAGTGACGGCTGGCCTTGGTTTCCATGCCGACAGAAACGTCTCGCCTCGCCGCGCCCCGTCCCGCCGTGTCTTATTTAGTGACTGCCGGCCTTAGTTTCCATGCCGACAGAAACGTCTCGCCTCGCCGCGCCGCGTCCCACCGTGCCTTATCTAGTGACTGCCGGCCTTAGTTTCCATGCCGACAGAAACGTCTCGCCTCGCCGCGCCGCGTCCCGCCGTGCCTTATCTAGTGACGGCTGGCCTTAGTTTCCATGCTGACAGAAACGTCTCGTCTCGCCGCGCCGCGTCCCGCCGTGCCTTATCTAGTGACGGCCGGCCTTAGTTTAAATGCCGACAGAAACGTCTCGTCTAGCCTCGCCGCGCCGCGTCCCGCCGTGCCTTATCTAGTGACTGCCGGCCTTAGTTTCCATGCCGACAGAAACGTCTCGCCTCGCCGCGCCGCGTCCCGCCGTGCCTTATCTAGTGACGGCTGGCCTCAGTTTCCATGCCGACAGAAACGTCTCGCCTCGCCGCGCCGCATCCCGCCGGGTCTTATCTAGTGACGGCTGGCCTTAGTTTCCATGCCGAAAGAAAAGAGTATTGTATCAATTTAAATACATTCAAGTCTTAGCTAGTGCACGATTGTGTATAAATCTTTAATCCATAATAAACCATTAATATTAAATAGATGACAAATCTGACACTAACAGCGGTTAGTAACAAGTTTGTGGGAAAAATTAGTGCAACATAAGATATCATCCGTACTACCACAGTTTGTTGCTTACAACTTGTTCACCGATTTAACTGTATGGTTGCGCAATGAGGATCGTAAACGCCAGTACTGTGGCCTAACAGAGATGAGAACAGGTGATGGGGAGCTTAGCGAGTAGCCTACATTGTAACCTGTAAACCGAGTAGAGGAAGACAACGTGGAAAGACGTACGCAGGAATGCAATACGCTAAGTGTTTATGTCACTGCAACAAAGTTTATTAACTTGTATTGAGACAGCTGTTAACCTGACCTTGAAATTAAACTTAAAAATAAAGAAAAGGCAACGTTTAAAATAGAAGCCTTGAAAGGACGGAAGGCCAAAAAGATCAGAACAGTGAACGAAAACCTGGCTTAGAACTAAATTGAGATACAAATGTCTGATGACATTCATCTCCAAACTAATTTGTTTGGTATCAATAGTTTCCAATGTGTGTTATATTAATAAGGTTTATTTTTTTTAAATTTTTTTTATTTAATTTTGGTAGAAACAAACTTTGTACAAGTTTTATTTAAAACACAATGTAGTGATTATTGCTCATTAAACAGAGGTATTTTACAAGAAACAAGGAAAAGTGGATCTGCCCCTATTTATTTCTACTTCACTTCAAAATTTATCAAAACCTAAAGTAGGCATGGTTCTGGAGCTTGTTTTATTCTCTTTGTCACGTCACAAACCATAGAAAACTACTATTTTTGGCTCTTAATAAACGTACTGAAACATTTTCTTAAGAATGTCTTTTAAGTGATGAAACAAAATCTTTCGCTAGTCATCACACTCTACTCCAGCATAGTGTGTGTATTATGTGGGGTGATTGTAAAAAGACATACACATTAAGTATGGGAAAACCAATCAGGAATTAGAAGTAGTTAAACATTTAATTACGTACCGGTAGCAAGTGCATATTGGGTAGACTTCCTGTCGCACACATGTTGCCAGATGAGGTATTCTATCTTACTGCAACAGGCCATTCATGAAAACAGAACTGCTCAGTGATAAATGCAAAAGTCACGTGTGTAATGGTCACGCTCAAAACTCTTCCTAACTGGGATTACACGTTTAATAGAAGATCCTCATATATAATAGTTCAATACTACATAGAAAAAGGTAATCATATTTTAGTAGCTAGATGGTAAACGAGAGTAAATGGAAAGAAATTAATTTGAGTAGAAATAATTTTAGTTAAAATTAAACTAAAAAATAAAGAAAAGAAATAGGTTGAAATAGTAGCCTTGAAAGAATAAAGAGCCAGATAGATGAGAACAGACGACGAAAACCTAACTTAGCAGCAAATAGATACACAATAAAATAGGAACGAATGTATCGCCAAAGTGTAGTTTATGGTACTGTAGATACTATAATGTCAATTCAACAGTTTTACATCCGCACAAAAACATTCCAACGTAAATGTAACTTTCATTGAGGTCGCCAGAAAGGATAATGAGTGACCGAGAAGTAAAGAAACGTCATTAGTAACTTCACTAGAAGTAGTACTGTGTTTGACAAAAACGTTATCGCGAATAGACTGTAAGCCCATGAACGTGAGTCCTAATGGGGATTTTATCACAAATAACAACCCTGTTGTAATTACAGGCCATACGTAAATCCCCGAAAACACGAGAATTTTAGTGTGTTAATACATTGTCTACAATAGATTCAGTTGAGCCGAATTGGAAATATGAAACAAATTACAATAACTCTACACCCACGACACGTGTGCTAATGGAGGTTTTATCACAAATACAATCTTTCCACAATTATGGTCAAAACCAATCGTTGTAAAATACGGAAAAACTGAAAAATGTGTTATTATATTCCAATGAGTTAAATGTAATGTGTTATTATATTCCAATGAGTTAAATGTAATGTGTTATTATATTCCAATGAGTTAAATGTAATGTGTTATTATATTCCAATGAGTTAAATGTAATGTGTTATTATATTCCAATGAGTTAAATGTAATGTGTTATTATATTCCAATGAGTTAAATGTAATATGTTATTATATTCCAATGAGTTAAATGTAATGTGTTATTATATTCCAATGAGTTAAATATATTCCAATGAGTTAAATGTAATGTGTTATTATATTTCAATGAGTTAAATGTAATGTGTTATTATATTCCAATAAGTTAAATATATTCCAATGAGTTAAATGTAATGTGTTATTATATTCCAATGAAATAAATGTTATGTGTTATTATATTCCAATGAGATAAATGTAATGTGTTATTATATTCCAATGAAATAAATGTTATGTGTTATTATATTCCAATGAGTTAAATGTAATGTGTTATTATATTCCAATGAGTTAAATATATTCCAATGAGTTAAATGTAATGTGTTATTATATTCCAATGAGTTAAATATATTCCAATGAAATAAATGTTATGTGTTATTATATTCCAATGAGTTAAATGTAATGTGTTATTATATTCCAATGAAATAAATGTTATGTGTTATTATATTCCAATGAGTTAAATGTAATGTGTTATTATATTCCAATGAGTTAAATATATTCCAATGAAATAAATGTTATGTGTTATTATATTCCAATGAGTTAAATGTAATGTGTTATTATATTCCAATGAAATAAATGTTATGTGTTATTATATTCCAATGAGTTAAATGTAATGTGTTATTATATTCCAATGAGTTAAATATATTCCAATGAAATAAATGTTATGTGTTATTATATTCCAATGAGTTAAATGTAATGTGTTATTATATTCCAATGAAATAAATGTTATGTGTTATTATATTCCAATGAGTTAAATGTAATGTGTTATTATATTCCAATGAGTTAAATATATTCCAATGAGTTAAATGTAATGTGTTATTATATTCCAATGAGTTAAATATATTCCAATGAAATAAATGTTATGTGTTATTATATTCCAATGAGTTAAATGTAATGTGTTATTATATTCCAATGAGTTAAATATATTCCAATGAGTTAAATGTAATGTGTTATTATATTCCAATGAAATAAATGTAATGTGTTATTATATTCCAATGAGTTAAATGTAATGTGTTATTATATTCCAATGAAATAAATGTTATGTGTTATTATATTCCAATGAGTTAAATGTAATGTGTTATTATATTCCAATGAGTTAAATATATTCCAATGAGTTAAATGTAATGTGTTATTATATTCCAATGAGTTAAATGTAATGTGTTATTATATTCCAATGAGTTAAATATATTCCAATGAGTTAAATGTAATGTGTTATTATATTCCAATGAGTTAAATGTAATGTGTTATTATATTCCAATGAGTTAAATGTAATATGTTATTATATTCCAATGAGTTAAATGTAATGTGTTATTATATTCCAATGAGTTAAATGTAATGTGTTATTATATTCCAATGAGTTAAATGTAATATGTTATTATATTCCAATGAGTTAAATGTAATGTGTTATTATATTCCAATGAGTTAAATGTAATGTGTTATTATATTCCAATGAGTTAAATGTAATGTGTTATTATATTTCAATGAGTTAACTGTAATGTGTTATTATATTCCAATGAGTTAAATATATTCCAATGAGTTAAATGTAATGTGTTATTATATTCCAATGAGTTAAATGTAATGTCTTATGATATTCCAATGAGTTAAATGTAATGTGTTATTATATTCCAATGAGTTAAATGTAATGTGTTATTATATTCCAATGAGTTAAATATATTCCAATGAGTTAAATGTAATGTGTTATTATATTCCAATGAGTTAAATGTAATGTGTTATTATATTCCAATGAGTTAAATATATTCCAATGAGTTAAATGTAATGTGTTATTATATTCCAATGAGTTAAATGTAATGTGTTATTATATTCCAATGAGTTAAATGTAATGTGTTATTATATTCCAATGAGTTAAATGTAATGTGTTATTATATTCCAATGAGTTAAATGTAATGTGTTATTATATTCCAATGAGTTAAATGTAATATGTTATTATATTCCAATGAGTTAAATGTAATGTGTTATTATATTCCAATGAGTTAAATATATTCCAAGGAGTTAAATGTAATGTGTTATTATATTTCAATGAGTTAAATGTAATGTGTTATTATATTCCAATGAGTTAAATATATTCCAATGAGTTAAATGAAATGTGTTATTATATTCCAATGAAATAAATGTTATGTGTTATTATATTCCAATGAGTTAAATGTAATGTGTTATTATATTCCAATGAGTTAAATATATTCCAATGAGTTAAATGTAATGTGTTATTATATTCCAATGAGTTAAATGTAATGTGTTATTATATTCCAATGAGTTAAATGTAATGTGTTATTATATTCCAATGAGCTAAATATATTCCAATGAGTTAAATGTAATGTGTTATTATATTCCAATGAGGTAAATGTAATGTCTTATTATATTCCAATGAGTTAAATGTAATGTGTTATTATATTCCAATGAGTTAAATGTAATGTGTTATTATATTCCAATGAGTTAAATGTAATGTGTTATTATATTCCAATGAGTTAAATGTAATGTGTTATTATATTCCAATGAGTTAAATGTAATGTCTTATTATATTCCAATGAGTTAAATGTAATGTGTTATTATATTCCAATGTGTTAAATGTAAT
>JBAIZL010000011.1:6942465-6957465 GCA_036971475.1 Prosapia bicincta | reverse complement strand
TACTTGATGCAAGAGAAAGTAACATTCTTAATAAATTATTAATTAATGTTACATGAGTATTGGCTCGTACATTTACAATATTAATTTTAATTTCAAATCTAAATTTAACTAAAACATTTTTCTCCTTTTTATAACACATCTAAATAATTATGTTCTGGGGAGGGAAAGTTATCACGAAGGGTGTCTGTAGCAGAGATGATAATAAATGCTCCACCCTGTCTGACTAGATTAACGTAAAATATAACCACACCCCTCTGAAGTCCCTAGGCGGTTTAATATTGCGAAACTGATTTAAGAATCCGTATCGCTAAGTTTAGAAGAAAAATAAATCAAGGGGCTGAAAATTATAATTTATTAAGTCACCAAAATTAGTGCTGATATAAACAATATTCATATTTTGTGTGCCAAACATTTTTTAATTTTCCCAGTCTATTTAGGGATTGGTTTTTGTTCTTCGGAAAATAAAGAGATTTTTGTTATTGGTAATAACTGCTTATCTAGACATTATTGTTTAAACAATTTTATCTGGTGGAAAAGTTAGTCCTCAGAGCAAGAAAAACTAACAAAACCTGGTCCTGGGAGAAAAAATTTAATTTTAAAAGACGTATTTATTTTCACTTGCAACACAGACGAAGCTATACAACACAATTCAAAAATACAGGAATATTACTTAGTAGCTACAAAGTATCCTGTTTCGATAGATTTGGTTTTAAACAACTTATAACGTTTACAAATTCACGGGTTAAAGATTTCAAATGCTAAAACGCCACACTGTTCTCTTGTTTCCTGCCTGGTTGCAATAACAAATACCAGAATGGAGGCCACTTTAATTGCCAACAAGTTAGTTTATAAAAACAAGCACTTTTTTGTTTAAAGTCAAATACATCGTAGCCGTATACCTCATAGTTATATTTAAACAAACTGTAACATGATGCTATATTTCATATAGTCTTGTACTTGTTCCGAAATGATAATCTTTTTTTTCACCTTTGAGTACTCATCACCAGGTTTTATTATTTGTTCACATTCCTGATGAATATCTGCATTACCAGTTAATAATAAATTTATTATATATATATATATATATATATATATATATATATATATATATATATATATATATATATATATAAAGAACAAAGTCAAAATACAAATACAAGAATTATAATTGAATTTACAATTACATTCTTGTATTTGTATTTTGACTTTGTTCTTTATTAATACACAAGAATACATATTACGATATATATATATATATATATATATATATATATATATATATATATATATATATATATATATATACCTATATAGTGTGTAAATTTCACAATGACATCATCTTATTATATGTGTCAATAATTGTAAGTATTACTTTAAACTTTGATGTATTAAAATAAGCTACATATTCGTACGGCGCGGTGGTGTTGTGTGGAGCGTGTGCTCCGGTGACGGACGTCGCAATGTACGTTTCAATTTGACAAACAGGCGTGTTTGTTGTTAACATTTTTCTAAAAGATTCAATATAAGAAACAACGTAATAATAATGTGAGGTATCTATGGTACTCTCAATTACAGAAAATTGTCCGTTCCAAGAATCTTATGACAGTTATAAAATTTACAACTGATTTGCCAAGATATTAAAGTAGTGTGTTTCTATTAACTCATAAACTACATCCTATTAACAAGAGACTTAGTTCCACAGTGTTTCAGGCAGTTTCTTTGTAGATTCATGTTTCAGTATTAGTTAGGTTCAGTATAGTCCCGCCAGGATGCGCATCAGCTCCCAGGCGAGTCACCAATGTCACAATACACTAATTACGACGTACATCCCTTAAATGATTTATGATGTTGGCGTTAAACGGGTAAATATACGCGCTAGCTAAGCAAATCCCTGCAAGCATAAGAAAATAAATTTCAACAATAATTAATTTATAAAGATCTTGACAGAACGAAATACTAAAACTTGGTCACTGATTGAGAAAGTAGTTTCTTATAATCCCTGTTATGGAACACTTGAAATAAGTAAAATAGAACACTGAATAATACTTGAAATAAGTAAAATAGAACACTGAATAATACTTGAAATAAGTAAAATAGAACACTGAATAATACTTGAAATAAGTAAAATAGAACACTGAATAACCCTTGAAATAAGTAAAATAGAACACTGAATAATACTTGAAATAAGTAAAATAGAAAACTGAATAATACTTGAAATAAGTAAAATAGAACACTGAATAATACTTGAAATAAGTAAAATAGAACACTGAATAATACTTGAAATAAGTAAAATAGAACAATGAATAATACTTGAAATAAGTAAAATAGAACACTGAATAACACTTGAAATAAGTAAAATAGAACACTGAATAACACTTGAAATAAGTAAAATAGAACACTGAATAACACTTGAAATAAGTAAAATAGAACACTGAATAACACTTGAAATAAGGAAAATAGAACACTGAATAATACTTGAAATAAGTAAAATAGAACACTGAATAACACTTGAAATAAGTAAAATAGAACACTGAATAATACTTGAAATAAGTAAAATAGAACACTGAATAACACTTGAAATAAGTAAAATAGAACACTGAATAATACTTGAAATAAGTAAAATAGAACACTGAATAATACTTGAAATAAGTAAAATAGAACACTGAATAACACTAGAAATAAGTAAAATAGAACACTGAATAACACTTGAAATAAGTAAAATAGAACACTGAATAACACTTGAAATAAGTAAAATAGAACACTGAATAACACTTGAAATAAGTAAAATAGAACACTGAATAATACTTGAAATAAGTAAAATAGAACACTGAATAATACTTGAAATAAGTAAAATAGAACACTGAATAACACTTGAAATAAGTAAAATAGAACACTGAATAATACTTGAAATAAGTAAAATAGAACACTGAATAATACTTGAAATAAGTAAAATAGAACACTGAATAACACTTGAAATAAGTAAAATAGAACACTGAATAACACTTGAAATAAGTAAAATAGAACACTGAATAATACTTGAAATAAGTAAAATAGAACACTGAATAACACTTGAAATAAGTAAAATAGAACACTGAATAACACTTGAAATAAGTAAAATAGAACACTGAATAATACTTGAAATAAGTAAAATAGAACACTGAATAATACTTGAAATTAAGTAAAAAGAATTCACAACAAAAAAGGAGTATAATGAAAACTTTACATATATTTTGTTTAAATGATTCCTTATAGAATAGCGTAAATAGCTCAATATATTCTTACGTTTGGGGATACAATGCTTACTCTTATTGCACAATCAGAAAGTAACCAATACTTAAAATAATTAAAATCTTAGATTCAATAAAACCATACGTTATCACGTAACTTATTATAGTTGTAAAATATATAGGAAATTGCATTTGGAAATATTTCAACATAAGCTCCAAATAACCTCCAAAAACCAAAATTACTCAGAGAAGACAAAGCCCGCGGTTATTGTTATCATATCACCATGTTTGGTTTTTGGAACTCTCGTATAACTACTCTTGTGTAAAGCTTTAGAAAATTACCTTTTCATGACGTCCTGTTTTGCCAACACACTTCCAGGAAAAGTATTTTTGGCGTGCTATAAGATGTTAGACTCAAATAAAGCTAACAATTATAACTTCTGTAAATATTTTGCCGAGATAGTTTAAAGTTGCAAAGTTAATTCCTTGTAATCTCTATCGCTTTACGGGAGCAGAACTCCCTACTTTAATTAGTCCACCGTTTACATTTCATTAACTTAGGTTGGTCAAAATTTGATAAGCTGCCAGACAAAACTGATGACGATGGCAACGCGCCTTAACATCTTCTATAGTTACATTAATAATAGTTCTCATACTTCTGTTTACAACATAATGTACCTAAAGCAAGATATCAACACACACACTAAGTCGTGACATCAGCACATACTAAAGCCAGACATCACCACATACTAATGGAATACATTACCAAAACTAAATCAAAACAACGGCACACACTAAATCATGATATTAGCACATACTACAGTAAAATTATATACAGTACTAAATTATTTGTAAAATCAATTAATACTTTATTCATGTAACCTGTTGCGTTTAACGTAACCTGAAAATTTCCGTTGTAAGCTGCTTTCATAGATGGCTAATTTGGCTTTTTTTTATTTTTATCGATATATTTTTCAAAAACATTTAGCTAAATAAAATTGTTTGTCTTATTAACAGTTAAAACTGAAGGAAGTTTGGGAGTTCAACATTTCAACTTGTACGACCCAAACCAGACCGACAGAGCCTTATCTATCAATAAATTTTACTTCCTAAAATCATTTATCTTAATCTCAGTATATTTAAGATACAATGTTATTTAAGATTCCAAACTGGGTTTTATTTTATGCCAAACTGGAACCAAACTTACAGTGAAAAGTCTTATAAACACTGGAAAGGTGGCTTATACTCATTTTAAATTATATACTGCAAAAAAATAACAAAGCAATAGAATTATTTGGAAAATAAATTAATTCAATAAATAAGTCTTTATGTCATTGAAAACAACATAATGCTAGTTTAAATACCGTGTAGTTTTAAATTTTCTACAATAAATAAATTTAATAACATGCAAAAGATTTGTTTCTTTCTAATTCTACTTAAAATATATGAAGGCCCCTAATTCACATTTCGCTACCGCTGTTTAAAGCATGTTACATAATCGATTTATACATGTAACATGTATATATATATATATATATATATATATATATATATATATATATATATATATGTAGAATATCAAATAGGTTTTCCTGTTAGAATTATTTTCAAGATTAAATAATATACACTAATTACAGGAATAATTTATTGAATAATTAGTTAAAATATTTTTCTTTTTATATAAATTTTTTATTCATTTTTCACCCATAATTTGTCTGCCTGTTTACAAGTTTTTTGTGCTGTATCACTTTTATTCCTAATTATAATATTAGCATGAATTATATTATTCAATAAATTATTCCTGTAATTAGTGTATATTATTTAATCTTGAATATATATATATATATATATATATATATATATATATATATATATATATATATATATATATATGAAACTGTATTACATTCTAGAGTCCTCCAATATTATTATTGTTAATGTCACAGCTACATAGCACACCTAGCATTTTTTCGACTCGTTTCGGAGAGCCTTCATCAATAAGAAGAACTTATTAACTGTCGATGAGATGTATGAAGACGAATCTCATCCAATAAAGATTAGGCGGTTCTCCGAATTAGGTCAACATAAATGAATGTGATATCTTTGGGAATAGCAGGTAATTGTTACACTGAAAACACTTAGTAAAAATTTTTACCCTGACACATTCTATTTCTCTCAACAAGTCTCATCAGAAAACAGTTAAATCACAATTCCATGTAATTGTTTCATATCAAATATGTGTAAATTAATTAAACCCGTTCCTTCATCATGTTTATCTACATCGTTCACGGCTTTAAATTTAGTTTAATAAAGTAGAATTCTAAATGTTATTTTGAAGGACAATATTAAAAATTAACCCTCCTACCTACGGAGTTACATCAATATGAATAAATTCATTGCAAAGTAAATATGATATATTAGCAGTGTTTCTGTTGTTTATCTTGAGGTATTTTTAAACTTACTTCTTTTGGCATCGATTAACAATAACCACGACCTACTGATATTTTTCAGCAGACGCAGTATTTAGGCTAGTTTTTTTTTCAAAAGTGATAAAAAAAGTAGTATTATATATTGTATTTGTAAAATAATTACATAAATAATAATCTCAAACCTGAAGTATTTAATAAATTCTGAACATCTACCCCTAAAAATATTATTATAAATATTAGAGCCAACGAACGAACATAGTAGCGTCTGTTTACCGAAACTGTCAATGTTTGTTTAGACCTAACAATTTCGTTGCCAAAGGTTACAGTTGTAAATAATAAAGCGAACGATAAAAACATTACTACTTTCTTTGTTGCTGTGCTTATAGAATATACTGCTCCCAGCAAATAAACCTTTGCCCGAACATAGTAGCGTCTGTTTACCGAAACTGTCAATGTTTGTTTAGACCTAACAATTTCGTTGCCAAAGGTTACAGTTGTAAATAATAAAGCGAACGATAAAAACATTACTACTTTCTTTGTTGCTGTGCTTATAGAATATACTGCTCCCAGCAAATAATCTTTTGCCCGAACATAGTAGCGTCTGTTTACCGAAACTGTCAATGTTTGTTTAGACCTAACAATTTCGTTGCCAAAGGTTACAGTTGTAAATAATAAAGTGAAGGATAAAAACATTACTACTTTCTTTGTTGCTGTGCTTATAGAATATACTGCTCCCAGCAAATAATCTTTTGCCCGAACATAGTAGCGTCTGTTTACCGAAACTGTCAATGTTTGTTTAGACCTATCAATTTCGTTGCCAAAGGTTACAGTTGTAAATAATAAAGTGAACGATAAAAACATTACTACTTTCTTTGTTGCTGTGCTTATAGAATATACTGCTCCCAGCAAATAATCTTTTGCCCGAACATAGTAGCGTCTGTTTACCGAAACTGTCAATGTTTGTTTAGACCTATCAATTTCGTTGCCAAAGGTTACAGTTGTAAATAATAAAGTGAACGATAAAAACATTACTACTTTCTTTGTTGCTGTGCTTATAGAATATACTGCTCCCAGCAAATAATCTTTTGCCCGAACATAGTAGCGTCTGTTTACCGAAACTGTCAATGTTTGTTTAGACCTAACAATTTCGTTGCCAAAGGTTACAGTTGTAAATAATAAAGCGAACGATAAAAACATTACTACTTTCTTTGTTGCTGTGCTTATAGAATATACTGCTCCCAGCAAATAATCTTTTGCCCGAACATAGTAGCGTCTGTTTACCGAAACTGTCAATGTTTGTTTAGACCTAACAATTTCGTTGCCAAAGGTTACAGTTGTAAATAATAAAGTGAACGATAAAAACATTACTACTTTCTTTGTTGCTGTGCTTATAGAATATACTGCTCCCAGCAAATAATCTTTTGCCCGAACATAGTAGCGTCTGTTTACCGAAACTGTCAATGTTTGTTTAGACCTAACAATTTCGTTGCCAAAGGTTACAGTTGTAAATAATAAAGCGAACGATAAAAACATTACTACTTTCTTTGTTGCTGTGCTTATAGAATATACTGCTCCCAGCAAATAATCTTTTGCCCGAACATAGTAGCGTCTGTTTACCGAAACTGTCAATGTTTGTTTAGACCTATCAATTTCGTTGCCAAAGGTTACAGTTGTAAATAATAAAGCGAACGATAAAAACATTACTACTTTCTTTGTTGCTGTGCTTATAGAATATACTGCTCCCAGCAAATAATCTTTTGCCCGAACATAGTAGCGTCTGTTTACCGAAACTGTCAATGTTTGTTTAGACCTAACAATTTCGTTGCCAAAGGTTACAGTTGTAAATAATAAAGTGAACGATAAAAACATTACTACTTTCTTTGTTGCTGTGCTTATAGAATATACTGCTCCCAGCAAATAATCTTTTGCCCGAACATAGTAGCGTCTGTTTACCGAAACTGTCAATGTTTGTTTAGACCTATCAATTTCGTTGCCAAAGGTTACAGTTGTAAATAATAAAGCGAACGATAAAAACATTACTACTTTCTTTGTTGCTGTGCTTATAGAATATACTGCTCCCAGCAAATAATCTTTTGCCCGAACATAGTAGCGTCTGTTTAGCGAAACTGTCAATGTTTGTTTAGACCTAACAATTTCGTTGCCAAAGGTTACAGTTGTAAATAATAAAGCGAACGATAAAAACATTACTACTTTCTTTGTTGCTGTGCTTATAGAATATACTGCTCCCAGCAAATAATCTTTTGCCCGAACATAGTAGCGTCTGTTTACCGAAACTGTCAATGTTTGTTTAGACCTAACAATTTCGTTGCCAAAGGTTACAGTTGTAAATAATAAAGTGTACGATAAAAACATTACTACTTTCTTTGTTGCTGTGCTTATAGAATATACTGCTCCCAGCAAATAATCTTTTGCCCGAACATAGTAGCGTCTGTTTACCGAAACTGTCAATGTTTGTTTAGACCTAACAATTTCGTTGCCAAAGGTTACAGTTGTAAATAATAAAGCGAACGATAAAAACATTACTACTTTCTTTGTTGCTGTGCTTATAGAATATACTGCTCCCAGCAAATAAACTTTTGCCCGAACATAGTAGCGTCTGTTTACCGAAACTGTCAATGTTTGTTTAGACCTATCAATTTCGTTGCCAAAGGTTACAGTTGTAAATAATAAAGTGAACGATAAAAACATTACTACTTTCTTTGTTGCTGTGCTTATAGAATATACTGCTCCCAGCAAATAATCTTTTGCCCGAACATAGTAGCGTCTGTTTACCGAAACTGTCAATGTTTGTTTAAACCTAACAATTTCGTTGCCAAAGGTTACAGTTGTAAATAATAAAGCGAACGATAAAAACATTACTACTTTCTTTGTTGCTGTGCTTATAGAATATACTGCTCCCAGCAAATAATCTTTTGCCCGAACATAGTAGCGTCTGTTTACCGAAACTGTCAATGTTTGTTTAGACCTAACAATTTCGTTGCCAAAGGTTACAGTTGTAAATAATAAAGCGAACGATAAAAACATTACTACTTTCTTTGTTGCTGTGCTTATAGAATATACTGCTCCCAGCAAATAATCTTTTGCCCGAACATAGTAGCGTCTGTTTACCGAAACTGTCAATGTTTGTTTAGACCTAACAATTTCGTTGCCAAAGGTTACAGTTGTAAATAATAAAGTGTACGATAAAAACATTACTACTTTCTTTGTTGCTGTGCTTATAGAATATACTGCTCCCAGCAAATAATCTTTTGCCCGAACATAGTAGCGTCTGTTTAGCGAAACTGTCAATGTTTGTTTAGACCTAACAATTTCGTTGCCAAAGGTTACAGTTGTAAATAATAAAGCGAACGATAAAAACATTACTACTTTCTTTGTTGCTGTGCTTATAGAATATACTGCTCCCAGCAAATAATCTTTTGCCCGAACATAGTAGCGTCTGTTTACCGAAACTGTCAATGTTTGTTTAGACCTAACAATTTCGTTGCCAAAGGTTACAGTTGTAAATAATAAAGTGTACGATAAAAACATTACTACTTTCTTTGTTGCTGTGCTTATAGAATATACTGCTCCCAGCAAATAATCTTTTGCCCGAACATAGTAGCGTCTGTTTACCGAAACTGTCAATGTTTGTTTAGACCTAACAATTTCGTTGCCAAAGGTTACAGTTGTAAATAATAAAGCGAACGATAAAAACATTACTACTTTCTTTGTTGCTGTGCTTATAGAATATACTGCTCCCAGCAAATAAACTTTTGCCCGAACATAGTAGCGTCTGTTTACCGAAACTGTCAATGTTTGTTTAGACCTATCAATTTCGTTGCCAAAGGTTACAGTTGTAAATAATAAAGCGAACGATAAAAACATTACTACTTTCTTTGTTGCTGTGCTTATAGAATATACTGCTCCCAGCAAATAATCTTTTGCCCGAACATAGTAGCGTCTGTTTACCGAAACTGTCAATGTTTGTTTAGACCTAACAATTTCGTTGCCAAAGGTTACAGTTGTAAATAATAAAGCGAACGATAAAAACATTACTACTTTCTTTGTTGCTGTGCTTATAGAATATACTGCTCCCAGCAAATAATCTTTTGCCCGAACATAGTAGCGTCTGTTTACCGAAACTGTCAATGTTTGTTTAGACCTAACAATTTCGTTGCCAAAGGTTACAGTTGTAAATAATAAAGCGAACGATAAAAACATTACTACTTTCTTTGTTGCTGTGCTTATAGAATATACTGCTCCCAGCAAATAATCTTTTGCCCGAACATAGTAGCGTCTGTTTACCGAAACTGTCAATCAATGTTTGTTTAGACCTAACAATTTCGTTGCCAAAGGTTACAGTTGTAAATAATAAAGCGAACGATAAAAACATTACTACTTTCTTTGTTGCTGTGCTTATAGAATATACTGCTCCCAGCAAATAATCTTTTGCCCGAACATAGTAGCGTCTGTTTACCGAAACTGTCAATGTTTGTTTAGACCTAACAATTTCGTTGCCAAAGGTTACAGTTGTAAATAATAAAGCGAACGATAAAAACATTACTACTTTCTTTGTTGCTGTGCTTATAGAATATACTGCTCCCAGCAAATAATCTTTTGCCCGAACATAGTAGCGTCTGTTTACCGAAACTGTCAATGTTTGTTTAGACCTAACAATTTCGTTGCCAAAGGTTACAGTTGTAAATAATAAAGCGAACGATAAAAACATTACTACTTTCTTTGTTGCTGTGCTTATAGAATATACTGCTCCCAGCAAATAATCTTTTGCCCGAACATAGTAGCGTCTGTTTACCGAAACTGTCAATGTTTGTTTAGACCTAACAATTTCGTTGCCAAAGGTTACAGTTGTAAATAATAAAGCGAACGATAAAAACATTACTACTTTCTTTGTTGCTGTGCTTATAGAATATACTGCTCCCAGCAAATAATCTTTTGCCCGAACATAGTAGCGTCTGTTTACCGAAACTGTCAATGTTTGTTTAGACCTAACAATTTCGTTGCCAAAGGTTACAGTTGTAAATAATAAAGTGTACGATAAAAACATTACTACTTTCTTTGTTGCTGTGCTTATAGAATATACTGCTCCCAGCAAATAATCTTTTGCCCGAACATAGTAGCGTCTGTTTACCGAAACTGTCAATGTTTGTTTAGACCTAACAATTTCGTTGCCAAAGGTTACAGTTGTAAATAATAAAGCGAACGATAAAAACATTACTACTTTCTTTGTTGCTGTGCTTATAGAATATACTGCTCCCAGCAAATAATCTTTTGCCCGAACATAGTAGCGTCTGTTTACCGAAACTGTCAATGTTTGTTTAGACCTAACAATTTCGTTGCCAAAGGTTACAGTTGTAAATAATAAAGTGTACGATAAAAACATTACTACTTTCTTTGTTGCTGTGCTTATAGAATATACTGCTCCCAGCAAATAATCTTTTGCCCGAACATAGTAGCGTCTGTTTACCGAAACTGTCAATGTTTGTTTAGACCTAACAATTTCGTTGCCAAAGGTTACAGTTGTAAATAATAAAGTGTACGATAAAAACATTACTACTTTCTTTGTTGCTGTGCTTATAGAATATACTGCTCCCAGCAAATAATCTTTTGCCCGAACATAGTAGCGTCTGTTTACCGAAACTGTCAATGTTTGTTTAGACCTAACAATTTCGTTGCCAAAGGTTACAGTTGTAAATAATAAAGCGAACGATAAAAACATTACTACTTTCTTTGTTGCTGTGCTTATAGAATATACTGCTCCCAGCAAATAATCTTTTGCCCGAACATAGTAGCGTCTGTTTACCGAAACTGTCAATGTTTGTTTAGACCTAACAATTTCGTTGCCAAAGGTTACAGTTGTAAATAATAAAGTGTACGATAAAAACATTACTACTTTCTTTGTTGCTGTGCTTATAGAATATACTGCTCCCAGCAAATAATCTTTTGCCCGAACATAGTAGCGTCTGTTTACCGAAACTGTCAATGTTTGTTTAGACCTAACAATTTCGTTGCCAAAGGTTACAGTTGTAAATAATAAAGCGAACGATAAAAACATTACTACTTTCTTTGTTGCTGTGCTTATAGAATATACTGCTCCCAGCAAATAATCTTTTGCCCGAACATAGTAGCGTCTGTTTACCGAAACTGTCAATGTTTGTTTAGACCTAACAATTTCGTTGCCAAAGGTTACAGTTGTAAATAATAAAGCGAACGATAAAAACATTACTACTTTCTTTGTTGCTGTGCTTATAGAATATACTGCTCCCAGCAAATAATCTTTTCAGTATAAAATCAACGATTCGTTTACAATGGTCTTCGATTTATCTCTACAAACTGCCAAACGAATACAGTTTAAATCTTTTTTATTCAAGTTTCCAAGCCCATCGTACCGTAAGTCAAGAACTTATCATTTTTTTGTAGTTTTAAGGAGATTACAAAATGTCCCTACTATTACCTACGTAGTAAAGAAATGTGAACAGAGTGGAATGAAGGTAGCGATATAAATTCCCAGGAAGATTGAATACGTTGTGTTATGGCACCACGAGTTCATGATTGCGTATATTACGTTCGTATATAGATGCCTACCCATTACTACCCCTTGTAAGACGAATGACGAGGTTCGACTAAGGAAATGCCATAATGGTCACATCTACCCAATAATAACAACCTGTGATACAGAAAATATCTTATCGGTGGGCGTAGCCCCTCAGTTCATTGCATATAAGTTTTTAAAGCATTTGCACTGTTTTATACTGTTATTTTGACTCGTGACATATTATTTTGATATAAATCTTTTCAACTTAATTTTTATTTATTTAATTTTCATAGTCTGTTTCTTTGAAGTGATTACGTAATTTTAAAGGTGGTTGGTTTTATTCCTTGTAAAGAGTTTTGTTATTCTTTAAACACAATTTACTGTTTCCCTTAAAAAGGTAATATCTTATTATTTTAAGCTAAATGTATGGTCCCATATTTTTTCTTTTTTTAAATTTGCCTATTTTAGTAATACTTTTTAGTAATAATTTATGTGCTTTAATTTAAGCAAAATGCTTGCAATTGTGTCATGATAGATTCGGAAATTATCTCTCAAGGTAAACATGAGACTACGAACAGCAACTAAAGTGCTTTTGATGCCTACAAACGTTTGCCGTGATTCTGTACAACTTTAAAAATAAACTATTGGTATTTAATCCTCTTGAAGAAATCCTTAGATTGTTCTAAGAAGTAAGTTTTTTTTATGGCTACCAGATGTCGTATATTTGGTGTTCGTTTCATTTCTACCAATAAGAAAGACTGTATGAATACATGCTGTAACTAAATATATAAGTTGGCAGCATTTATATTCTAAATTTCCATCCGTACATGTCAGTAAACGTTTACAGATAAAGATTAACAATGAAGAGACGTACGAGTAACACTTACACTCTGCCCTTAAACCCTAGTCACCTCGCGCACCTTACTCGATATAATATCTTGTCCATATTCCTAATATCGTTTCCAGTAGATCGATATGCACTTTACTTACGCTTGCTTAATTTCGTCTATCCATTTCTATTCCATCTTCGTAGAATACAAAATAATTACGTAAATTTATGATCCGTTTAGGAATATTTCTACTTTATGTACGCCACCCTCCGCGTGTGATGGTAGACAATCCCCTTTATATCCTTTTCTAAGAAGTTCTCTGTATTTGCATTAATGCTACATTCATAATCCTTCCATCCCCTTATAGTAACAGTATTTCGCTCTAGTCCTACACTTCTGTAACGGGTAAATACTTAATTACGCCGAGTAACTCTAGTTCAGGTAAGCGATCCTCCATATGTGGCCTTGTAATGTTCCCACTACATCTTGTTGCAGAGGTTTTACACCCAGAACTGTGTCTTTAGAGGTTCCAACTTTACTCTTACCTATGTTCGAATCCTCTCTTCTTCGTAGACTGTAATAGTCAAACTGGTTACAATACAAAAACCCTTCAGGAAAGTGACAGTTTCTTTGTTTAACCTAGGCTTGTTAGGAGCAAGAAGAGTCCTGATTATAAAAAAGAAATAAACTATGCATATGTTTAGAGTTGTCTCTTCAGTAGTACTAACTGTAGTTGCAATATTAGAAAGATATTATATTCTTACAAACATTTCTTTATAGATTTATCTCTACAGCCGAGAAAAAAATCGAAATATTTAAATTAAAGATTTTACAATTTTAAAAACATTTTAATTGTGCCAATTTACGTTATATATTTTACCTGAGTTGGCAAAAAAACTTTTATATGGTATATGAATATGCTTTTTATTCTAATTAATTGTATACAAACTCTGATTTCAGTTTTGCATACAACAATTGAAAAATAATACGGAAAATAAACCATATCGCTTACAAAATATATTTAAATTATCATAATACTCAATTTTAAATGATCAACAAACTCACGAGATATATCAAGAGACTTAAGGTTCCCACAAGGAAAATTCGCCAACTAGTGGTGATGGAAAGACAAGTAGTTTCCTACCCCTATCATCTAGGTACAGTGGTGAACAAGACAAAGGCGTTGTGGCGCACTTATTAGCCAGGATTGTTACAGTTGTAGTCAGCCACTTTCCCCACCACACTAAATGTCAAGTAGGCCACTGCGCATCAGCTAGGCACGTCTGTATATTTCGCGACATATTTCATGTTTTCCTAAATATAATAATAATATAATTGCAAAAAATAGTAATATATTCAAATTAGTTAGAGTATAAGTCATTGATATAATCAATCATATAATTGTAGTTTGAGCATTATAGATTCTCTAAGATCTGTAGCTTTGTTTTTTCGCGCTATCCTCATTTATGGATCCCTCTGAAATATTAATAAGTTTCCAAGTTGAGCAGTCAAATAAATTTTAGATACTAAAAAAATCCAATTACTAGTATTTAGAAGAAAATTATGCAATTCAATATTTTCTTAAAAGCCTTATTTCAAGTAGGCGAATTGTATATTCTGTTAAAAGCGTTGAATTTGTTTGAAAACGTTAGTTTCTCACGTGACAACACAAACATCACATAAAGTAAACAACAGCTTCTATTTCCATCACGATGTGTTACATAAAAAAATCTAATATGCTCTTATTTATGAAACTTTCGGTTTGCATTCTCCAATATGGAACTAATTAACTGGAACGTTGCGTAACTCTATGCGTACAAAATGAGGTTTATAACAATACATACAATGAAGTAAACAAATACGTAACAATTTTACCTTCACATTCGAGCTTCAGAAAAATGATTTTCAATTCTTAGCAGCTGTTTAGTTTCAAGTGCTAATACCTGCAACATAACATCCTT
>JBAIZL010000011.1:6849965-6937465 GCA_036971475.1 Prosapia bicincta | reverse complement strand
TAATTATACTCACGCCTAACATTTCCTGACCCTCCTGCCAAACTTTCTCTAATTGTTAATAACTTGAATTTGTTTTAAAAAAAACTGATGCTAGTTCTGATTAAAGTTAGATGTTCTTGAGAGAGTATTTATAAGTAAGAAAATAAAATTCAAACTCTGGATAACCTCTCAATACCGCTACCAAATCCTTCCCTAATTCAGAAATTTCAACGTATAACTTTTAAATGATATAGGAAGGGCTTAAGAAAGAAAATGCTGTTAATAACAATACAATTTTTGTTTCCTATACTGTCTAATGAAAATTTAGAATCTAAAATACAAAGTGAAAAATCTTCCTATTTCGACAACTCTTACAAAAACATAAACTGGCTGTCGTTAAATAAAACATTTTGTTGAAGATATACGACCACTCGAAACCACAAACGGAACAATAACTTCACTTAATGGAGTACAGCCATTGATTACAGCACCACCTCTCATAGCAAGTACGACAGGTGTACTTTAGAAGTTTACTCTCTTAAGTATAATTGTTGTTTCTCGTTTGGCTTGGTGGGGAAGTTATTGATTGTTGCACCGTTCTTTGTCGAGTATTTACACCACGGTGTGGTTCTATGGAGGACGGCAAATACAAGTTAATTGTTTCGCTTTACGACTGAGGTGGAAAGATCTTTTAATCAAGAAGACTGAAACACACATTTTATCTGAAGATTCCTTACGAATGCCAGGTAGTTAATGAGGAGTTAAATTAGGTTACGCATTACCTAAATGCATTTAAAACCAGCTGATTTCTTCAATATAGGCAAACATTAGGGTTCGGTATTTCGTATTACACATCAGTATTATTTTACTACGTTTTTATTAGTTCAGTTTATGTCATATCTATCTGTCTGTCTATCTGTCTGTCTATCTGTCTGTCTATCTGCCTGTCTATCTGTCTGTCTAGCTGTCTGTCTATCTGCCTGTCTATCTGTCTGTCTATCTGTCTGTCTGCCTGTCTGTCTGTCTGTCTATCTGTCTGTCTATCTGCCTGTCTATCTGTCTGTCTATCTGCCTGTCTATCTGTCTGTCTATCTGTCTGTCTATCTTCCTGTCTATCTGTCTGTCTATCTGCCTGTCTATCTGCCTGTCTATCTGTCTGTCTATCTGTCTGTCTATCTGTCTGTCTATCTGTCTGTCTATCTGCCTGTCTATCTGTCTGTCTATCTGCCTGTCTATCTGTATGTATATCTGTCTGTCTATCTGCCTGTCTATCTGTCTGTCTATCTGCCTGTCTATCTGTCTGTCTATCTGTCTGTCTATCTGTCTGTCTATCTGTCTGTCTATCTGCCTGTCTATCTGTCTGTCTATCTGCCTGTCTATCTGTATGTATATCTGTCTGTCTATCTGCCTGTCTATCTGCCTGTCTATCTGTCTGTCTATCTGTCTGTCTATCTGTCTGTCTGTCTGTCTGTCTATATGTCTGTCTATCTGCCTGTCTATCTGTCTGTCTATCTGCCTGTCTATCTGTATGTATATCTGTCTGTCTATCTGTCTGTCTATCTGCCTGTCTATCTGTCTGTCTATCTGCCTGTCTATCTGTCTGTCTATCTGCCTGTCTATCTGTATGTATATCTGTCTGTCTATCTGTCTGTCTATCTGCCTGTCTATCTGTCTGTCTATCTGTCTGTCTATCTGTCTGTCTATCTGCCTGTCTATCTGTCTGTCTATCTGCCTGTCTATCTGTATGTATATCTGTCTGTCTATCTGCCTGTCTATCTGCCTGTCTATCTGTCTGTCTATCTGTCTGTCTATCTGTCTGTCTGTCTATCTGTCTGTCTATCTATCTGTCTGTCTATCTGTCTGTATATCTGTCTGTCTATCTGTCTGTCTATCTGTCTGTCTATCTGTCTGTCTATCTGTCTGTCCATCTGTCTGTCTATCTGTCTGTCTATCTGTCTGTCTATCTGTCTGTCTATCTGTCTGTCTATCAGGGGGGGGGGTTATTTTTCAAATCAAGTTTAAACTAACTTCCCAATGATAAACCTGAAATCTTAAACATAGGTTAGAATTAGATGACAATGCAATATTCACTTGGTTTCTTGTCATTATATTTATTCAAACAATAGTTGTTTAAACAAATCTAATTTGGATAATGGCCGCATTGAAGGATCTGACATTGTATTGTTTTAATTCATGAATATGAAAAAATTTAAACTTATTTTGTTCACGTTTTTAGATTATTCAGGGTTGTAAGGCATAGAATTTTACCTATTATAGGTAGGAAGAGGTGATATTTTGAATTTCTGACATTGACAGCTATGCAGGATTTTAAATGGTTATTAACATATTATGTTCCTGTCAGAGTTTCGTCAATATGTATAAAATAGATTGAAAATTTTCACCCGGACATAAAACTAAAAAACATAAAATAATAAATATAAATAATTCTTTTTAATACACCACGTTTTTAAAACGGACTAAAAAGTATAAAACGATTTTTCATGGTAATTCTACAATTTTGAGGTTAGTGTCTATGGATATATTTGTAATACTTGGAGAGAAACATGATGCGCAGACAGTAAATAACAAAAGTAGACAATCCGGATGAATTCACAGCTGATTTCAGTGAATTGGAAAAGGGATTCACTGTAATTTTATTCATTTACTCCTCCTTAACCATCATGAATTGCCTGCTCACCACGTTTTCTCTCCAAATATTACAAATATATCCATAGCCCCTAACAATTCGCCCTAAAAATTGTAGAAGGGCCATGAAAAAATTATTTTATATTTTTAGTCGTTTTTAAAACGTGGTGTATTGAACATTTTTTTAAATTTAATTTATTATTTAATGTGTTTTAGAACTTAGATCGTGCTAGGGACACGAGCGAATAATAACGACAAGAAGGGATATGAATAATTCCTGGTAATATACAATAAAGGAACATTGTTACATCCCTCGGGAATAATTGCATAAATCTTACCTCTGATAATCACAAATCTTCACTTTGTTTCCATAAGCCATTCATATATAATCATTAACTGCTGTGTAGTTGATGTATACAAATTATTCCCTAAAGGCAAACTACTCAAATTGTATCTTCATATTTTCAACATAGGTTAAAATATATTTTGCCTTAAAATATACTAAAATTTATGTCACATAAACTTAATTAATTTCAAAGACAAATAAAAAGTGTGCTGAAAGGACATGTTTCCATTAAGTGCACTTAATCTGCCCATAGGACATTGAATAGAGCAGGTATATGAATTTTTTATTTGACCTTTCGGATTGTTTGATACTAAGGTACGTTAAGCCACTGGAGCTCACACACTAGATTTACTTTTTTGTAGAACAGCAGCAAAAACACTAACCTTAAATCAAGTATTTTTTTTTGTTGATTGTTACATTTAATTTAGAACTAAAATGCTGAATTAAATTAAAATATTTGTCTACTTGGAGTGCATAGTTTATAATAACTTAATTTTAAATGAGATATAAAAGTGTGGATCTTGATATGGAGGTCAATCAAATTTCCTCCGATAAATAAAATACAATTTACAATTGTTATACTATTTTACGGAAAAGATTAAAAAGTATTTATTTTTTTTTTAATATTTTGTAATAGTTAACGTGTTCAATATTTGGTCTATAGACGTCGGAATCAATAAAGGTCATACGGTTTGCTGGTTATGTAATCGAAGAAATATAATCCGGAAATAATATTTTATTTTAAAATTAAAAATAACGGATGTTTGGGTATCCATAATAAATATTGTTAGAAAGGAGCAGACCATTCTAAAATTCGTAAACAGCATTATATGTTTAGATCACGTGTCACACTTGGAAAGTCTGTGTTGTCAATGTATTGCAGATTAGCTAGCCGAAGGAATCGGCGGCCGCAACGCTGACGTCACATACCGCTACCGCTCCAACAACTTAATAACAGAAATTGAAGCACTCAGGTGATGCAAACTTATAACAACAAAGTTAGAAACATTTCCAACAGTCACTCCCCTACCTTACTTGTCTCTAAACTAGGTGCATACTACAAACTGTTATAAGCAATCGCTTGCCTGACAACAGATCACTATTAATATTCAACTATTCTCTCTGTGCGAATTAGTTATAATGCAAATATTACATCTCTCACAATAGCTTCTACTTTAAAGATCTGATTTTAATACAATCACTTGGCGCATATACGGCTTGCAGTTGTCACATATTTTTATGAACAAAATATATTTCAGACATGGAAACATTGTTAATTTAATCTCAAATGTGCAGATGGTCGCCTATGAAGCATAAAATACTATAAACTAGAAGTGGGAAATGAACACGATAATATCGATATCTAGATATTATCAATTAAACTACAAGTTAATATCGATATCTAGATATTATCAATTAAACTACAAGTTAATATCGATATCTAGATATTATCAATTAAACTACAAGTTAATATCGATATCTAGACATTATCAATTAATCTAAAAGTTAATATCGATATTTAGATATTATCAATTAAACTACAATTTAATATCGATATCTAGATATTATCAATTAATCTAAAAGTTAATATCGATATCTAGATATTATCAATTAAACTACAATTTAATATCGATATCTAGACATTATCAATTAATCTAAAAGTTAATATCGATATCTAGATATTATCAATTAAACTACAAGTTAATACCGATATCTAGACATTATCAATTAATCTAAAAGTTAATATATCTATATTAGATAAAAGTTAATTTATCTAGATATTATCAATTAAACTACAATTTAATATCGATATCTAGATATTATCAATTAAACTACAAGTTAATATCGATATCTAGATATTATCAATTAAACTACAAGCTAATATCGATATCTAGATATTATCAATTAAACTACAAGTTAATATTGATATCTAGATATTATCAATTAAACTACAAGTTAATATCGATATCTAGATATTATCGTTAAAACCAATCGATATATCGGTACAAAATTTCGTATTTCTTATAAAATGAAATGTAACGTTAGTAAGAAAATTATAATCAGTAACCTAATGAAGAAAAATTTATTCATTATTTTTTTATATGTGCAAAAAATACATTTTGAAGGAATTAAAATTTACTTGTACAAATATATATTTTTTTCTTTTTTATTATTATTATTTTTTTTATGAAATATATTTTAGCCAAAATTCTTTTTCCAGAGAGCCCATAAATATCAGAAGTTTGAATGTTTGGGATTTAGTCTGCTCCTTTCTGTCGATAAAACCTCACCAGTTTTCACTCAACAATTGGTGAGTTCAACAGCAATCGGTTGAATTTCAACAGTGGTCGAAAGTCAAAACCTCTCACCACTGTGCTATAGAAGTCACCCCCCCCCCCCCTTGAATGACGTCTATCATACATACATAGTATGAAAGTATAAAACATGTTTCATCTTCTTGCTCCATTTAATTTATTTTATATTTTATAAGAATAGCGTCTGTTAATAATAGGCGCGTAACAATTTATTTAATATTTATGTTGCCAATTTCATTTGGATTTTCGTTTATTACACTTGTAGAAACCAGGGTTAAACAGATAATTACAAAATTGTTACATGACCAAAAGCTCATAAATTAAACCACTCTGTGTCCGCTTACAGTTTAGCAAGTCAAGATATAGTAAAAAAATAATGTTTAGTTTCTTTATGTTTCAAGTGTAAATATATCGCTTTGAAATATCGATATTTCTGATATATTGGATATGATATGACAATACCGGTCGCCAATCATTCTCCGATACACCGATATATCGCTTTCCGATGTCCCAACGCTACTATAAAGAAATTTATTTAAATGTGATGATAGACTCTCTTGTCGTTCATAAACACAACACCAAGGAGGAATTTTAACAGACGGAATTTTTTCATTGTCAGGTATTTCTTCATGGGGCTCTTGTTGCACTGAAAGTTTCCAATTACCCATTGAAAGCTTTTCTCATAATGCGTCATAATTGAGATGAGATTGGCTACCGAATATACAGTTAGTGGATACATTAGTTAATGCATAATTTGTCCTGAGTTCAATTTTTTAATATATTACTTTTTCATAAAGTGTTGTGTTTAACAGTTATTTATTTCCTTTTGGAAACTTTTCATAATCCTGGTAACAGTTTAAGGTCTATCAGCAATAAAGTTCAATGAACGAATTTTCCCGAAGATTTTCAACAACTGAGGGATTAAAGTTGACATCGATTTTTCTTCATAACTTAGAGGTTGTACGGAAGATATATTTATATCATTTTCAAAACCAATATTCTATGTAGGCAAATGAATCATATATATATATATATATATATATATATATATATATATATATATATATATATATATATATATATTTAAATTGTTATATTTGATTTAATGATTTATTTTATGGTTCACACAACTATTTTTTTTTACTTCTGTATTTCATATTAAGAGTAAAATTAATAACAAATATACTGATTCCTCATTAAAACTATTCTATTTTTTAATAAACTAGTTATTTTTAAACTTTAATTAAAGTAAACTAATAATGTAAAAGTGAGTAACTTAGCGTATTTAGCTAAAAGTAGCGTAGAATAAGAATGATTTCATTTTAATCTAATACAACCGTTACATATTCTTCTTTTTCGTTTTCTTTATACTTCTACCGCATAATCCAGTGTTACTAGGGAACAAAAAACGGATTAGCTTCATTTACTAATGCGGGTCGAGTGTTTTGCAAATTGTTAATCTACGAATGTCTAATAGGATTTACTGTACATATGAAAATACATTTTACTTGTGTTTTTAACAGTGTAAGATACATTTAATGATTTCATATAATTCATATAATGTTTTCTTGGACCACGTTTGAGCGGTTGTGGTTGAAATTTAGTGCTTGCTTCGTATTTATATCTATATAAATGAGAAACAAGAATAAACTTAATTGTACAGTGAAGAAAAACTTAAGTACCGTAAGACTGTTATATAATTATCTCTGGCTGACAGAGGCGCATTGAAATCGCATTTAGGTTTTTCGAAACCGCACTGCGATGTTAGAAAGAGCATTGAGATGTTTTTACACCGCATTTATATCTTTCAAAACTATTGAGGTGTTTCGAAGCTCATTATCGTGTTATAACATTGAGAAGTTTAGAAACCCCATTCAGGTTTTTCCAAACCCCATTGGTCTGTTTCGAAAAGCATTGCTGTGTTCTAATACAGTGTGTTTTGATACAGAATTGAGGTGTTCGAAGCAACATTGATGGATTTGAAAACAGCATTCAGGTGTATAAAAACAGCATTGAGGGTTTTCGATACAACATTGAGGTGTTTCCAAACAGCATTGAGGGTTTTAGAAACCGAATTGAGGGTTTTCGATATAACATTGAGGTGTTCAAAACAGCATTGAGGGTTTTAGAAACCGAATTGAGGGTTTTCGATGTAACACTGAGGTGTTCCAAACAGCATTTAGGTGTTTCCAAACAGCATTAAGGGTTTTCCAAACAGCATTTAGGTGTTTCCAAACAGCATTAAGGGTTTTCCAAACAGCATTGAGGTGTTTCCAAACAGCATTTAGAGTTTTCGAAACAGAATTGAGTTATGTCCTTACAACATTGACGAGACGACATTGGAACAACAAAGACAAGAAAAGCAAAAAAATGTCAACTATCTTCGCGGAAATATACACGTTCTATATACGTAAATATATATGTATTCTTCTGCGATTGTTTATCACCAAGTTTATTTATCGGTGAAGTAGTAGAGTACTTTTTTGTAAGAACCACGATTTTTCCTTATTTAAAGACGACGGTTTAAAAGACACTTTCTTCTTATCTTTCATTCTACATCGTGTGTCTTATTTAAATCAATAAAAACCCACTAATCACAATATAGAAATCTTTTATTTTAGTAAAAATTGCTGTAAGTATATTTTGATTACATAGAAGGTTGCCATCTAATCTATATCTACATAAAGTAGTTTTTAGTAAAATAAAGATTTTTATATTGTGACTTGTGGGTTTTTATTTATTTATGTAAAATTAGTTCCCTGTGTAAATAAATAGTTGTACCTGATTCGCAAATCAACTGCTTTTATTTAATAACAATCTCTGCGAGTGTAAACATGATTAATGTTCATTATGATAATGTTATTTGTGTTTTTTTCCTTTATTAAAAGAGAGGCAACGACAATCTAGTTCTAAAATTTGTCTATTATTCTGTATATTTGCATAAACTGTTTTAACATAGGCTAATATAGACGGGTGGACTATAACACAATCACACAGAGCGAAATAAGCTACGTAAACTTAGTTAAACATTTAGCTGTCTTTATTAAAAGAGAGGCAACGACAATCTAGTTCTAAAATTTGTCTATTATACTGTATATTTGCATAAACTGTTTTAACATAGGCTAATATAACGGGTGGACTATAACACAATCACACAGAGCGAAATAAGCTACGTAAACTTAGTTAAACATTTAGCTGTCTTTATTAAAAGAGAGGCAACGACAATCTAGTTCTAAAATTTGTCTATTATTCTGTATATTTGCATAAACTGTTTTAACATAGGCTAATATAACGGGTGGACTATAACACAATCACACAGAGCGAAATAAGCTACGTAAACTTAGTTAAACATTTAGCTGTCTTTATTAAAAGAGAGGCAACGACAATCTAGTTCTAAAATTTGTCTATTATACTGTATATTTGCATAAACTGTTTTAACATAGGCTAATATAACGGGTGGACTATAACACAATCACACAGAGCGAAATAAGCTACGTAAACTTAGTTAAACATTTAGCGCAAAAGCACACTGAAACATGTACTAACGAAACAAAGCTCAACCGACCTAATTTAATTCTAAACACTTGATGGATAAAATAAACCCACTTTGCATAGTTCCTTAGCTACAGACTGTCCACTCAAAGACTTAGGTTTCCAGGTCAAATTTGTAATTAACAGTCAAATTATACGAATTACGTTTGTATTACAAAGGCAATCGTTTGCTTACTCATTTTAATGTCTAAACACCTTCAGCTAAGGTTAGTCTTAGGAACGATTTGCTACTCTATAAACTCAAATGGTCATTACGTTGCTTGAGAAATAATAGTAGATATAATCTGGAAAGAAAACAATAAATAACACATTTTATAAGTAATAAACTAATTGTATTACTTATATGATATGGGGAGTTTGTTCAATTATTAAAGAAACGACCAATACCATAATACAAACTATAAGCAACAACAAAGTAAGATAATGATTAACCTAATAACCAAGCTAGCTAGATTAAATTATTATGTACATTACGAAGACCATGTTATCATCTTCAAAGGGCAGAACAATAAAAAGTTTACAAAAAATCTTGGTTGGTAACACTGAAATATACCCAATGATTTAATCTGGATATCTTTGTTAGTTGGTTAATTGATTATTATATTTCTTTGCTAGTTTAGCTGTTAAATGTATTTTGTATTGTGTAATTATTTGTTTGGTTAATTGTATTATTTATTACCACTGTGCTTATTTTATTCTATTTAAACATTTTATAAAGATCAATAACAGATTGCTCACTTTAACTGATATTTTGAGCGTGAAATATTTTATTTATTATTCTTAAACGTTACATATATTTATTAATTACGTATCAAATCCATAACCATAAAATTATTAAGTATCATATTTTAAATATGAGCTAACTTTGTAATATGAGATATTTACCTAACATATTTTAAGCATAAGTTATTTAAGTGTCAAGTTCTTTAATTTGAGATATTTAATAATCATAATTTAAATACGAGGTAATTGTATAATGTGTAGTATTTAATAATCAGATATTTAGCATTATTTACTTCAGTGTAAACTTCTATAATGGAGCTATTTTATAATCATAATTTAAATACGAGAGAGGCTAGTTCTATGATGTGAGGTATTTTATAATCATATTACAAACACGAGACGAGCTAGTTCTATAATGGAGCTATTTTATAATCATAATTTAAATACGAGAGAGGCTAGTTCTATGATGTGAGGTATTTTATAATCATATTACAAACACGAGACGAGCTAGTTCTATAATGTGAGGTATTTTATATTCATATTTTAAATACGAGGTAGGATAGTTCTATAATGTGGGGTATTTTATAATCATATTTTAAATACGAGAGAGGCTAGTTCTATGATGTGAGGTATTTTATAATCATATTACAAACACGAGACGAGCTAGTTCTATAATGTGAGGTATTTTATATTCATATTTTAAATACGAGGTAGGATAGTTCTATAATGGAGCTATTTTATAATCATATTTTAAATACGAGAGAGGCTAGTTCTATGATGTGAGGTATTTTATAATCATATTACAAACACGAGACAAGCTAGTTCTATAATGTGAGGTATTTTATATTCATATTTTAAATACGAGGTAGGATAGTTCTATAATGTGAGTTATTTTATAATCATATTTTAAATACGAGGCATGCTAGTTCTATAATGTGAGGTATTTTATATTCATATTTTAAATACGAGGTAGGATAGTTCTATAATGTGGGGTATTTTATTATCATATTTTAAATACGAGAGAGGCTAGTTCTATGATGTGAGGTATTTTATAATCATATTACAAATACAAGGTAGGATCGTTCTATAATGTGAGTTATTTTATAATCATATTTTAAATACGAGGTAGGATCGTTCTATAATGTGAGTTATTTTATAATCATATTTTAAATACGAGACATGCTAGTTCTATAATGTGAGGTATTTTATATTCATATTTTAAATACGAGGTAGGATAGTTCTATAATGTGAGTTATTTTATAATCATATTTTAAATACGAAAGTAGGATCGTTCTACATTGTGAGATATTTTATATTCGTATTTTATATACGAGGCATGCTAGTTCTATAACGTGAGGTATTTTATAATCATATTACAAATACGAGAGAGGATAGTTCTATAATGTGAGTTATTTTATAATCATATTTTAAATACGAGGTAAAATCGTTCTATAATGTGGGGTATTTTATATTCATATTACAAATACGAGACAAGCTAGTTCTATAATGTGAGATATTTTATATTCATATCTTAAATACGAAGCATGCTAGTTCTATAATGTGAGTTATTTTATAATCATATTTTAAATACGAGGTAGGATCGTTCTATAATGTGGGGTATTTTATATTCATATTACAAATACGAGACAAGCTAGTTCTATAATGTGAGATATTTTATATTCATATCTTAAATACGAGGCATGCTAGTTCTATAATGTGAGTTATTTTATAATCATATTTTAAATACGAAAGTAGGATCGTTCTACATTGTGAGATATTTTATATTCGTATTTTATATACGAGGCATGCTAGTTCTATAATGTGAGGTATTTTATAATCATATTACAAATACGAGAGAGGATAGTTCTATAATGTGAGTTATTTTATAATCATATTTTAAATACTAGGTAGAATCGTTCTATAATGTGAGATATTTTATAATCATATTTTAAATACGAGGCATGCTAGTTCTAATTTGTGAGGTATTTTATAATCATATTTTAAATACGAGACAGGATAGTTCTATAATGTGAGTTATTTTATAATCATATTTTAAATACGAGGTAGGATCGTTCTATAATGTGAGGTATTTTATAATCATATTACAAATACGAGACAGGATAGTTCTATAATGTGAGTTATTTTATAATCATATTTTAAATACTAGGTAGAATCGTTCTATAATGTGAGGTATTTTATAATAATATTACAAATACGAGACAGGATAGTTCTATAATGTGAGTTATTTTATAATCATATTTTAAAGACTAGGTAGAATCGTTCTATAATGTGAGGTATTTTATAATCATATTTTAAATACGAGACAGGATAGTTCTATAATGTGAGGTATTTTATAATAATATTACAAATACAAGACAGGATAGTTCTATAATGTGAGTTATTTTATAATCATATTTTAAACACTAGGTAGAATCGTTCTATAATGTGAGGTATTTTATAATAATATTACAAATACGAGACAGGATAGTTTTATAATGTGAGTTATTTTATAATCATATTTTAAAGACTAGATAGAATCGTTCTATAATGTGAGGTATTTTATAATAATATTACAAATACGAGACAGGATAGTTCTATAATGTGAGTTATTTTATAATCATATTTTAAAGACTAGGTAGAATCGTTCTATAATGTGAGGTATTTTATAATCATATTTTAAATACGAGACAGGATAGTTCTATAATGTGAGTTATTTTATAATCATATTTTAAAGACTAGGTAGAATCGTTCTATAATGTGAGGTATTTTATAATCATATTTTAAATACGAGACAGGATAGTTCTATAATGTGAGGTATTTTATAATAATATTACAAATACGAGACAGGATAGTTCTATAATGTGAGTTATTTTATAATCATATTTTAAAGACTAGGTAGAATCGTTCTATAATGTGAGGTATTTTATAATAATATTACAAATACGAGACAGGATAGTTCTATAATGTGAGTTATTTTATAATCATATTTTAAATACTAGGTAGAATCGTTCTATAATGTGAGGTATTTTATAATAATATTACAAATACGAGACAGGATAGTTCTATAATGTGAGTTATTTTATAATCATATTTTAAAGACTAGGTAGAATCGTTCTATAATGTGAGGTATTTTATAATCATATTTTAAATACGAGACAGGATAGTTCTATAATGTGAGTTATTTTATAATCATATTTTAAAGACTAGGTAGAATCGTTCTATAATGTGAGGTATTTTATAATCATATTTTAAATACGGGACAGGATAGTTTTATAATGTGAGTTATTTTATAATCATATTTTAAATACTAGGTAGAATCGTTCTATAATGTGAGGTATTTTATAATAATATTACAAATACGAGACAGGATAGTTCTATAATGTGAGTTTTTATATAATCATATTTTAAAGACTAGGTAGAATCGTTCTATAATGTGAGGTATTTTATAATAATATTACAAATACGAGACAGGATAGTTCTATAATGTGAGTTATTTTATAATCATATTTTAAAGACTAGGTAGAATCGTTCTATAATGTGAGGTATTTTATAATAATATTACAAATACGAGACAGGATAGTTCTATAATGTGAGTTATTTTATAATCATATTTTAAAGACTAGGTAGAATCGTTCTATAATGGGAGGTATTTTATAATCATATTTTAAATACGGGACAGGATAGTTCTATAATGTGAGTTATTTTATAATCATATTTTAAATACTAGGTAGAATCGTTCTATAATGTGAGGTATTTTATAATAATATTACAAATACGAGACAGGATAGTTCTATAATGTGAGTTATTTTATAATCATATTTTAAACACTAGGTAGAATCGTTCTATAATGTGAGGTATTTTATAATCATATTTTAAATACGGGACAGGATAGTTCTATAATGTGAGTTATTTTATAATCACATTTTAAAGACTAGGTAGAATCGTTCTATAATGTGAGCTATTTTATAATCATATTTTAAATACGGGACAGGATAGTTCTATAATGTGAGTTATTTTATAATCATATTTTAAATACGAGGTAGGATCGTTCTATAATGTGAGGTATTTTATAATCATAATACAAATACGAGACAGGATAGTTCTATAATGTGCTGTATTTAACTATCATGTATTAAACATGAGTTATTTCAGTGTAAACTTCTATAATGTGAGCTATTTTATAATCATTTTTTAATACCATATAGTTATATAATGTGAGGTATTTAACTACCGTATATTAAGCATGAGTTATTTATCTGTAAAGTTTTATAATGTGAGGTATTTAAAATGAAATCATATTTTAAATACCAAGTAGGCTAATTCTATAACGTGAGGTTTTTAATTATCATGTATTAAGCATGAGTTTTTTAGGTGTAAATTTCTATGTGAGGTATTTAGATATCAAGTACTAAATTTGAGTTAATTAATTGTGTCAATTTTATGCAACGTGGGGCATTTTAAGTGCCGTATATTTAACTTGAGTTATTTCAAGTGTTAAATCCTATAGCGTGGGATATTTATATGATGATCCAAAAGTAAAAATATTACCTATTAAATCTTAAAGTGTATAAATTAGCAGAAATATATTCAAGTGCAAAAAGTCTCTATTTATGTAACGTGGCGTATTCAAGAAACATGTTCTTCAGTTTAGGGTATTAGTATACCATGAGATAATCTCGTATCAAATTCAAAGGGTGAGATAATCAAGAATGATATTCTTAAGCGTGAGGTATTTGTCGTATTGTTAATCGTGAGGTATTTGTCGTATTGTTAATCGTGAGGAATTTGTCGTATTGTTAATCATGAGGTATTTGTCGTTTTGTTAATCGTGAGGTATTTGTCGTATTGTTAATCGTGAGGTATTTGCTCCACCCATTCCTTTTCTAAGCGATAAATAATCCCTAAACGTTAATTGCCAAATTCTTAAACTTAAGATAATCAAGGTCGACTTCTTGGGAAAAGGTAATTATTATATTCATAGGGGTCATATTATTATACCTGGGATATTATAACCTCATATTCATAGCGTAAGGTACTTTACCATATTAATAAACAAAATAATTACGTATATAATTCTAAAGCTTGAGATATTTAGGTTTCATAGTCTCAAGTGTGATGTATGTAAGTATTTTTCCACCTAAACATAAGTAATTAGGCACTAAATCCTGAAGGTAATTAATGCTGAAGGTAATTCTCAATCATATAGTAACGGTATTTGTATAACAAATTCTAAAGTGTAAACATTTAGAAGTGAAATTCTTCCCTCGTGTGGAATTCCCTCTTACATAATGTCGGACAAACTTTAATGTTATTATGTAACGCCTTGCCCAGCGGCGCAGGGAAATGTAGAACACTGGTATAAAATTTATGAATAGTTTTACATAATATTTAGCTTCATAAAAACATTGCATATTTTCTCTTGTGCAATATCGATTTTTCCATTTATTTTATCTATTATTCTAAACATTTCTCTTGGGTGTACAGTAGAACATTTACATAAACATTATTTCTTTAGCGACCGTCCAGTGTTAACCATTCCGAAAGTCGATGCTAAATAAGAGCTCACAGGATGCACTCCTTCATTCTGCTTGGATCATTTTCAAAACAGTTTACAATCCGTTTCTATTATCCTAATTAGATTATTGATAGAACATTACACTAATAAACAATCATTATAATATGTTTTTAATAGTTTTCAGATACTATTTTTTGCTTATGAATGAACCAAGAGTACTGATGGAATCGCAACTAAACATACCGTGTTTTGTGTGACTTGTCACATACCTTTATACGAATGGCATACAACAAATAAAATTAGCTGTAGAGAGATGGAGAAATAAGGTAACATCACTGGCATTTGATTTTATTAACAATGCTGTGAAAAATGTGCGATCCAATTCCGAAATATCGTTTTCTAATGTCAGAGTAAACTGCCTTAATGGATCTTTTGTCTCAAGAGGTCCCTTCTTCCCCAGATGTCGAGATGTCACAATCGCTTCATTTTTCTTGACAAACGTTCTCAAACCTATTTACCGCCCTCCAGAAACAGCCCCTCCAAAGCGCCTCCCTGCTGTCATATCTTTAGAGATGTTTCACTAATTTCATGAAATGGTTATTGATATAAAAATCTGTATTACTATTAAATAGTATATTGTATGCACTAACGTGTATTCATTTAAAATCTGTGTATGTGTGGAGGGTAATATAATTTAATGGCGGCTTCCAACTAGACATGTCTCTTCGTTTACGTCAACTAAAATTTCTAAGTCCAGCACTATTCTTAACATGTTAGTCCAGAAGAAACGATAACATACTACACATAAAAAAAGTGATAACATATTAAAACTATGAGACAATAGTTATTAAAAATGTAAACGATCCTAACAGAATTAGTGTTTAAACATAACATTCAAAGTAATGAACACTAATTCTGTAGCCTAATCGTTTTACAGACACTCTTTGCCAACAAACCAAAACTCTTAATTTTCCCACTACAAACTTTCTCGATATAAGAATCAAACAACTATAAAGAGCAATCCAAACAAACAGAGCACAACATTTCTATACGAAATAACAAAATCAAACTATCCTTGGTACAGACTTGCCCATAGCCAAAACAACTGAACTCAAAGAACAAAATACATCGTACGTACAAATACCTACATTCTAATAGATAACATATTCCGCAAAATCAAACTATCCTTGGTACAGACTTGCCCATAGCCAAAACAACTGAACTCAAAGAACAAAATACATCGTACGTACAAATACCTACATTCTAATAGATAACATATTCCGCAAAATCAAACTATCCTTGGTACAGACTTGCCCATAGCCAAAACAACTGAACTCAAAGAACAAAATACATCGTACGTACAAATACCTACATTCTAATAGATAACATATTCCGCAAAATCAAACTATCCTTGGTACAGACTTGCCCATAGCCAAAACAACTGAACTCAAAGAACAAAATACATCGTACGTACAAATACCTACATTCTAATAGATAACATATTCCGCAAAATCAAACTATCCTTGGTACAGACTTGCCCATAGCCAAAACAACTGAACTCAAAGAACAAAATACATCGTACGTACAAATACCTACATTCTAATAGATAACATATTCCGCAAAATCAAACTATCCTTGGTACAGACTTGCCCATAGCCAAAACAACTGAACTCAAAGAACAAAATACATCGTACGTACAAATACCTACATTCTAATAGATAACATATTCCGCAAAATCAAACAAAAACCTAACATAATACAGACAATAGAATCCATTATAATAATTCATTATCAATAATACAAACACCATAATAAATAACGTATATCATACGCAGAAAACTCAAATACTTTTATCTATATAAACCTGTATCACAAATAGATAAAACTTACGAAAAATCAATACAACAAACAAATACAATACATCGGGACTAGCTTCACTCCTTAATTCAATTAGGCTAATATATCAGAGGCATTCAAAACATATACGAAATCCAGCTTTGCCGCACATATAAAAGACACACTAAATGCACATACACAACACTAAAAGTATGACACAAAAAATATAACAGTGATAAACTTAGCACAACATGAAATGTTGAAATATATATACATATACATGGATATTATATATATATATATATATATATATATATATATATATATATATATATATATATATATATAAATTCCTCCTCAGTACATTTTATGTAACAAAAACATTTAAAATTTAAAAACGTTATTACATAAACAAAACATATTTCAAAAGATCAATACATACCCACCAAAAGATCAATACATACCCACCAAAAGATCAATACATACCCACCAAAAGATCAATACATACCCGCCAAAAGATCAATACATACCCGCCAAAAGATCAATACATACCCACCAAAAGATCAATACATACCCACCAAAAGATCAATACATACCCACCAAAAGATCAATACATACCCACCAAAAGATCAATACATACTCACCAAAAGATCAATACATACCCACCAAAAGATCAATACATACCCACCAAAAGATCAATACATACCCACCAAAAGATCAATACATACCCGCCAAAAGATCAATACATACCCACCAAAAGATCAATACATACCCACCAAAAGATCAATACATACCCACCAAAAGATCAATACATACCCACCAAAAGATCAATACATACCCACCAAAAGATCAATACATACCCACCAAAAGATCAATACATACCCACCAAAAGATCAATACATACCCACCAAAAGATCAATACATCCCCACCAAAAGATCAATCCCTAGTACAATTTATGCAACAAAACACATTTCAAATCAAACAAAAATTATTAAATATACATATAAAAACCTTTTTCAGACCTCACAAAATATCAGTATATATAACCCCATAACATTATTACTTAGTACATTTATATATAAAAACTCTTTTCAAATCAAACAAAATATGTAAATACATATACAGAAACATATTTCACACCATACAAAACATCAATCTATAAGAATCAAAAAATAATCCTCAGCAGAATTCATCACATAAAACACACCCATAATCACCCATAATGCAAAAAATAGCACAACAAATAAAACGCCTGTAATCATACAGAACATGTCACATAGGAACCTCATAGCCTATAAATCACACTACTACCAAGGTATTGCCATAGCTATCACCTATTTCACTTATTGTCAGCGGTTTAACAAAGCGCCGGGCTAGTACGAAGAGCGGGTGCTTAGAAATTTCATTAAGTAAGACGTTCGACTTACATTAACATATTTAAAATTGGAACACTTGTACGAAAACGAATATCCAGTTTCACCTGCAAGTGTAAACAAAGCAAGAATAGAATTCGGTAAACAAAAAAAATCAATAAATACTGAATCGCAGACAGAGATGTGTAAACAATAAACAAGATCTAATCAAGCTAGAAACAGTGATTCTAAAGTTACGTAAACAAAATGCGCCGGTGTTTTGTATGAAGCTGAACAAATAATTTCTATAACCTTGCTATTACAGCAAAGACGAGGAGTGATTGTAAAGGCATTGCTTGCTAATACATCCATCAACATTATATTAATTTTACATTATATCAACATCACACTATTTTAAAATATAAATTGGATAAAAAGTATAAATTACATTCTCAACCAAAAATACTTGAATATACAAAAATATTCGAATTTAAATACAGTAGTTTAATCGGAAAAGAGTTTACTGAAGTAACAATTAATAAGATCTCAAATTACAAATGGTAATATGAAAGAATTATATTTGAAAGTTTTGTACAGTGAAAAACATTTATAAAAAAATATATGAAATAAATATTAAAGAGAAATATTTGCATTAAAATATATGAGGTAAACATCAGAAATTTCATACAGAAAATATTAAAGGGTTTATAAAGAATTAGCTTATATGATGAGCTTATATGATCAGCTTTTACAACTGAAACAGCTGGTAAAAAAAGATGGCTGAATAATTAATATGTGAATATGATAATAAAAATGGCGTACAGGTAAATTTGTATCACAGGAAATAAATAAGTCCAAACCAATAAAGGACCTAAAGGATTCATCAGGGAAATAATAAAGAACAATCCTTTTATTTAAAAACAATAATTAAACAAACTGGAAACTTTGCTCAGTAAAATCCTAGAATTTCAATTCAAGTTTTTGTGAGTTGTGGAGATGTGAAGCGGTAAGTGAAGTTTGCAACATCCAGAAGACTCAGACGTCTTATCATTTTTAGAACTATAATCCTAGAATTTCATTTCAAGTTTTTGTGAGTTGTGGAGATGTGAAGCGGTAAGTAAAGTTTGCAACATCCAGAAGACTCAGACGTCTTATCATTTTTAGAACTATAATCCTAGAATTTCATTTCAAGTTTTTGTGAGTTGTGGAGATGTGAAGCGGTAAGTAAAGTTTGCAACATCCAGAAGACTCAGACGTCTTATCATTTTTAGAACTATAATCCTATATATTATAGGGTTATAAATCGTCTAACAAAATAGATAAAATTGGTATTGATTAGTGATAAGCCTGACAATAACGGAAAGAAAAATGTTGCTGCTCTACATGAACATGAACAAATTGGTTTAACGTAGTATGAAGTTGATAGTTCATTCTACCGGTAGAGAGCAGGTCTGCATCAGGTAAGAGGCCTGACAAAACTATCATCGACATATTCATAGAGGTGGTAGAAGAACTAGTAGACGTAGTAGAAGAACTAGCGTAGAACTAGTAGACGTAGTAGAAGAACTAGTAGACGTAGTAGAAGAACTAGCATAGAACTAGTAGACGTAGTAGAAGAACTAGCGTAGAACTAGTAGACGTAGTAGAAGAACTAGCGTAGAACTAGTAGACGTAGTAGAAGAAATAGCATAGAACTAGTAGACGTAGTAGAAGAACTAGCGTAGAACTAGTAGAGGTAGTAGAAGAACTAGTAGACGTAGTAGAAGAACTAGCGTAGAACTAGTAGACGTAGTAGAAGAACTAGTAGACGTAGTAGAAGAACTAGCATAGAACTAGTAGACGTAGTAGAAGAACTAGCGTAGAACTAGTAGACGTAGTAGAAGAACTAGTAGACGTAGTAGAAGAACTAGCGTAGAACTAGTAGACGTAGTAGAAGAACTAGTAGACGTAGTAGAAGAACTAGCATAGAACTAGGAGACGTAGTAGAAGAACTAGCGTAGAACTAGTAGACGTAGTAGAAGAACTAGTAGACGTAGTAGAAGAACTAGCATAGAACTAGTAGACGTAGTAGAAGAACTAGCGTAGAACTAGTAGACGTAGTAGAAGAACTAGTAGACGTAGTAGAAGAACTAGTAGACGTAGTAGAAGAACTAGCGTAGAACTAGTAGACTTAGTAGAAGAAATAGCGTAGAACTAGTAGATGTAGTAGAAGAACTAGTAGACGTAGTAGAAGAACTAGCGTAGAACTAGTAGACGTAGTAGAAGAACTAGCAGACGTAGTAGAAGAACTAGCATAGAACTAGTAGACGTAGTAGAAGAACTAGTAGACGTAGTAGAAGAACTAGCATAGAACTAGTAGACGTAGTAGAAGAACTAGCGTAGAACTAGTAGACGTAGTAGAAGAACTAGCGTAGAACTAGTAGACGTAGTAGAAGAACTAGTAGACGTAGTAGAAGAACTAGCGTAGAACTAGTAGACGTAGTAGAAGAACTAGCGTAGAACTAGTAGACGTAGTAGAAGAAATAGTAGACGTAGTAGAAGAAATAGTAGACGTAGTAGAAGAAATAGTAGACGTAGTAGAAGAACTAGCATAGAACTAGTAGACGTAGTAGAAGAACTAGCGTAAAACTAGTAGACGTAGTAGAAGAACTAGTAGACGTAGTAGAAGAACTAGCGTAGAACTAGTAGACGTAGTAGAAGAACTAGCGTAGAACTAGTAGACGTAGTAGAAGAACTAGCGTAGAACTCGTAGACGTAGTAGAAGAACTAGCGTAGAACTAGTAGACGTAGTAGAAGAACAAGTAGACGTAGTAGAAGAACTAGCATAGAACTAGTAGACGTAGTAGAAGAACTAGTAGACGTAGTAGAAGAACTAGCCTAGAACTAGTAGACGTAGTAGAAGAACTAGCATAGAACTAGTAGACGTAGTAGAAGAACTAGCATAGAACTAGTAGACGTAGTAGAAGAACTAGCATAGAACTAGTAGACGTAGTAGAAGAACTAGCATAGAACTAGTAGACGTAGTAGAAGAACTAGCGTGGAACTAGTAGACGTAGTAGAAGAACTAGCATAGAACTAGTAGACGTAGTAGAAGAACTAGCGTAGAACTAGTAGACGTAGTAGAAGAACTAGCATAGAACTAGTAGACGTAGTAGAAGAACTAGCGTAGAACTAGTAGACGTAGTAGAAGAGCTAGCATAGAACTAGTAGACGTAGTAGAAGAACTAGCGTAGAACTAGTAGACGTAGTAGAAGAACTAGCATAGAACTAGTAGACGTAGTAGAAGAACTAGCATAGAACTAGTAGACGTAGTAGAAGAACTAGCATAGAACTAGTAGACGTAGTAGAAGAACTAGCGTAGAACTAGTAGACGTAGTAGAAGAACTAGCATAGAACTAGTAGACGTAGTAGAAGAACTAGCATAGAACTAGTAGACGTAGTAGAAGAACTAGCATAGAACTAATAGAAGTTAGTAGAAGAACTAGTAGACGTAGTAGAAGAACTAGCGTAGAACTAGTAGACGTAGTAGAAGAACTAGCATAGAACTAATAGAAGTTAGTAGAAGAACTAGTAGACGTAGTAGAAGAACTAGCGTAGAACTAGTAGACGTAGTAGAAGAACTAGCATAGAACTAGTAGACGTAGTAGAAGAACTAGCATAGAACTAGTAGACGTAGTAGAAGAACTAGCATAGAACTAGTCGACGTAATAGAAGAACTAGCATAGAACTAGTAGACGTAATAGAAGAACTAGCATAGAACTAGTAGACGTAGTAGAAGAACTAGCATAGAACTAGTAGACGTAGTAGAAGAACTAGCGTAGAACTAGTAGACGTAGTAGAAGAACTAGCATAGAACTAGTAGACGTAATAGAAGAACTAGCGTAGAACTAGTAGACGTAGTAGAAGAACTAGCATAGAACTAGTAGACGTAGTAGAAGAACTAGCATAGAACTAGTAGACGTAGTAGAAGAACTAGCATAGAACTAGTAGACGTAGTAGAAGAACTAGCATAGAACTAGTAGACGTAGTAGAAGAACTAGCGTAGAACTCGTAGACGTAGCAGAAGAACTAGCATAGAACTAGTAGACGTAGTAGAAGAACTAGCATAGAACTAGTAGACGTAGTAGAAGAGCTAGCATAGAACTAGTAGACGTAGTAGAAGAACTAGCATAGAACTAGTAGACGTAGTAGAAGAACTAGCGTAGAACTAGTAGACGTAGTAGAAGAACTAGCATAGAACTAGTAGACGTAATAGAAGAACTAGCATAGAACTAGTAGACGTAATAGAAGAACTAGCATAGAACTAGTAGACGTAATAGAAGAACTAGCATAGAACTAGTAGACGTAGTAGAAGAACTAGCATAGAACTAGTAGACGTAATAGAAGAACTAGCATAGAACTAGTAGACGTAGTAGAAGAACTAGCATAGAACTAGTAGACGTAGTAGAAGAACTAGCGTAGAACTAGTAGACGTAGTAGAAGAACTAGCATAGAACTAGTAGACGTAGTAGAAGAACTAGCATAGAACTAGTAGACGTAGTAGAAGAACTAGCGTAGAACTAGTAGACGTAGTAGAAGAACTAGCGTAGAACTAGTAGACGTAGTAGAAGAACTAGCATAGAACTAGTAGACGTAGTAGAAGAACTAGCATAGAACTAGTAGACGTAGTAGAAGAACTAGCATAGAACTAGTAGACGTAGTAGAAAAACTAGCATAGAACTAGTAGACGTAGTAGAAGAACTAGCGTAGAACTAGTAGACGTAGTAGAAGAACTAGCATAGAACTAGTAGACGTAGTAGAAGAACTAGCATAGAACTAGTAGACGTAGTAGAAGAACTAGCATAGAACTAGTAGACGTAGTAGAAGAACTAGCATAGAACTAGTAGACGTAGTAGAAGAACTAGCATAGAACTAGTAGACGTAGTAGAAGAGCTAGCGTAGAACTAGTAGACGTAGTAGAAGAACTAGCATAGAACTAGTAGACGTAGTAGAAAAACTAGCGTAGAACTAGTAGACGTAGTAGAAGAACTAGGGTAGAACTAGTAGACGTAGTAGAAGAACTAGTATAGAACTAGTAGACGTAATAGAAGAACTAGCATAGAACTAGTAGACGTAGTAGAAGAACTAGCATAGAACTAGTAGACGTAGTAGAAGAACTAGCATAGAACTAGTAGACGTAGTAGAAGAACTAGCATAGAACTAGTAGACGTAGTAGAAGAACTAGCATAGAACTAGTAGACGTAGTAGAAGAACTAGCGTAGAACTAGTAGACGTAGTAGAAGAACTAGCATAGAACTAGTAGACGTAGTAGAAGAACTAGCATAGAACTAGTAGACGTAGTAGAAGAACTAGCATAGAACTAGTAGAAGTAATAGAAGAACTAGCATAGAACTAGTAGACGTAGTAGAAGAACTAGCATAGAACTAGTAGACGTAGTAGAAGAACTAGCATAGAACTAGTAGACGTAGTAGAAGAACTAGCATAGAACTAGTAGACGTAGTAGAAGAACTAGCATAGAACTAGTAGACGTAGTAGAAGAACTAGCGTAGAACTAGTAGACGTAGTAGAAGAACTAGCATAGAACTAGTAGACGTAGTAGAAGAACTAGCATAGAACTAGTAGACGTAGTAGAAGAACTAGCATAGAACTAGTAGACGTAGTAGAAGAACTAGCATAGAACTAGTAGACGTAGTAGAAGAACTAGCATAGAACTAGTAGACGTAGTAGAAGAACTAGCGTAGAACTAGTAGACGTAGTAGAAGAACTAGCATAGAACTAGTAGACGTAGTAGAAGAACTAGCATGGAACTAGTAGACGTAGTAGAAGAACTAGCATAGAACTAGTAGACGTAGTAGAAGAACTAGCATAGAACTAGTAGACGTAGTAGAAGAACTAGCATAGAACTAGTAGACGTAGTAGAAGAACTAGCATAGAACTAGTAGACGTAGTAGAAGAACTAGCGTAGAACTAGTAGACGTAGTAGAAGAACTAGCATAGAACTAGTAGACGTAGTAGAAGAACTAGCATAGAACTAGTAGACGTAGTAGAAGAACTAGCATAGAACTAGTAGACGTAGTAGAAGAACTAGCATAGAACTAGTAGACGTAGTAGAAGAACTAGTAGACGTAGTAGAAGAACTAGCATAGAACTAGTAGACGTAGTAGAAGAACTAGCATAGAACTAGTAGACGTAATAGAAGAACTAGCATAGAACTAGTAGACGTAGTAGAAGAACTGGCATAGAACTAGTAGACGTAATAGAAGAACTAGCATAGAACTAGTAGACGTAGTAGAAGAACTAGCATAGAATTAGTAGACGTAGTAGAAGAACTAGCGTAGAACTCGTAGACGTAGTAGAAGAACTAGCATAGAACTAGTAGACGTAGTAGAAGAACTAGCATAGAACTAGTAGACGTAGTAGAAGAACTAGCATAGAACTAGTAGACGTAGTAGAAGAACTAGCATAGAACTAGTAGACGTAGTAGAAGAACTAGCGTAGAACTCGTAGACGTAGTAGAAGAACTAGCATAGAACTAGTAGACGTAGTAGAAGAACTAGCATAGAACTAGTAGACGTAGTAGAAGAACTAGCATAGAACTAGTAGACGTAGTAGAAGAACTGGCATAGAACTAGTAGACGTAATAGAAGAACTAGCATAGAACTAGTAGACGTAGTAGAAGAACTAGCATAGAACTAGTAGACGTAGTAGAAGAACTAGCGTAGAACTCGTAGACGTAGTAGAAGAACTAGTAGACGTAGTAGAAGAACTAGCATAGAACTAGTAGACGTAGTAGAAGAACTAGCATAGAACTAGTAGACGTAGTAGAAGAACTAGCGTAGAACTCGTAGACGTAGTAGAAGAACTAGTAGACGTAGTAGAAGAACTAGCATAGAACTAGTAGACGTAGTAGAAGAACTAGCATAGAACTAGTAGACGTAGTAGAAGAACTGGCATAGAACTAGTAGACGTAGTAGAAGAACTAGCATAGAACTAGTAGACGTAGTAGAAGAACTAGCATAGAACTAGTAGACGTAGTAGAAGAACTAGCATAGAACTAGTAGACGTAGTAGAAGAACTAGTAGACGTAGTAGAAGAACTAGCATAGAACTAGTAGACGTAGTAGAAGAACTAGCATAGAACTAGTAGACGTAATAGAAGAACTAGCATAGAACTAGTAGACGTAGTAGAAGAACTGGCATAGAACTAGTAGACGTAATAGAAGAACTAGCATAGAACTAGTAGACGTAGTAGAAGAACTAGCATAGAACTAGTAGACGTAGTAGAAGAACTAGCGTAGAACTCGTAGACGTAGTAGAAGAACTAGCATAGAACTAGTAGACGTAGTAGAAGAACTAGCATAGAACTAGTAGACGTAGTAGAAGAACTAGCATAGAACTAGTAGACGTAGTAGAAGAGCTAGTAGACGTAGTAGAAGAACTAGCATAGAACTAGTAGACGTAGTAGAAGAACTAGCATAGAACTAGTAGACGTAGTAGAAGAACTAGCATAGAACTAGTAGACGTAGTAGAAGAGCTAGTAGACGTAGTAGAAGAACTAGCATAGAACTAGTAGACGTAGTAGAAGAACTAGCATAGAACTAGTAGACGTAGTAGAAGAACTAGCATAGAACTAGTAGACGTAGTAGATGAACTAGCATAGAACTAGTAGACGTAGTAGAAGAACTAGCGTAGAACTAGTAGACGTAGTAGAAGAACTAGCATAGAACTAGTAGACGTAGTAGAAGAACTAGCATAGAACTAGTAGACGTAGTAGAAGAGCTAGTAGACGTAGTAGAAGAACTAGCATAGAACTAGTAGACGTAGTAGAAGAGCTAGTAGATGTAGTAGAAGAACTAGCATAGAACTAGTAGACGTAGTAGAAGAACTAGCATAGAACTAGTAGACGTAGTAGAAGAGCTAGTAGACGTAGTAGAAGAACTAGCATAGAACTAGTAGACGTAGTAGAAGAACTAGCATAGAACTAGTAGACGTAGTAGAAGAGCTAGTAGACGTAGTAGAAGAACTAGCGTAGAACTAGTAGACGTAGTAGAAGAGCTAGTAGACGTAGTAGAAGAACTAGCATAGAACTAGTAGACGTAGTAGAAGAACTAGCATAGAACTAGTAGACGTAGTAGAAGAGCTAGTAGACGTAGTAGAAGAACTAGCGTAGAACTAGTAGACGTAGTAGAATAACTAGCATAGAACTAGTAGACGTAGTAGAAGAACTAGCATAGAACTAGTAGACGTAGTAGATGAACTAGCATAGAACTAGTAGACGTAGTAGAAGAACTAGCATAGAACTAGTAGACGTAGTAGAAGAACTAGCGTAGAACTAGTAGACGTAGTAGAAGAGCTAGTAGACGTAGTAGAAGAACTAGCATAGAACTAGTAGACGTAGTAGAAGAACTAGCATAGAACTAGTAGACGTAGTAGAAGAGCTAGTAGACGTAGTAGAAGAACTAGCGTAGAACTAGTAGACGTAGTAGAAGAACTAGCATAGAACTAGTAGACGTAGTAGAAGAACTAGCATAGAACTAGTAGACGTAGTAGATGAACTAGCATAGAACTAGTAGACGTAGTAGAAGAACTAGCATAGAACTAGTAGACGTAATAGATGAACTAGCATAGAACTAGTAGACGTAGTAGATGAACTAGCGTAGAACTAGTAGACGTAGTAGAAGAACTAGCGTAGAACTAGTAGACGTAGTAGAAGAACTAGCGTAGAACTAGTAGACGTAGTAGAAGAACTAGCATAGAACTAGTAGACGTAGTAGAAGAACTAGCGTAGAACTCGTAGACGTAGTAGAAGAACTAGCATAGAACTAGTAGACGTAGTAGAAGAACTAGCGTAGAACTCGTAGACGTAGTAGAAGAACTAGCGTAGAACTAGTAGACGTAGTAGAAGAACTAGCGTAGAGCTCGTAGACGTAGTAGAAGAACTAGCATAGAACTAGTAGACGTAGTAGAAGAACTAGCATAGAACTAGTAGACGTAGTAGAAGAACTAGCGTAGAACTAGTAGACGTAGTAGAAGAACTAGCGTAGAACTCGTAGACGTAGTAGAAGAACTAGCATAGAACTAGTAGACGTAATAGAAGAACTAGCGTAGAACTAGTAGACGTAGTAGAAGAACTAGCATAGAACTAGTAGACGTAGTAGAAGGAACTAGCATAGAACTAGTAGACGTAGTAGAAGAACTAGCGTAGAAGTAAAGATAGTAATACATACGATATTAGTCCTAATCTTAATCTAACTACCCCGCACAGACACCCTGATAATTAATCCTCTGATGGAAACTTCTGGATAGTTACCACATATTGAAATGCTAGTCCACTCATACTGTGTACTTCTTACGCTATTACTATTTATGACGTAAGTAATATTAGAGTAATAGACGGGAAATGCTGCCTTCGATAACCTTATCACACATTAATAGATCTTTTCGTACGGAGAAGACAACCAATTCTAGACACTAGTGACAAAACGCACGTCATAAGATCAAACTAGGTCAAATAATATCTTAAAGATTACCAAAGACTTAGAACGTGATGGGAAACAAAAATTCCAAAATCTAAATAGTTTTAAGACTAATGGAGTGCCTACGATGATACGGAAGCACAGATATAAAAAATGTAGTTATATTTTATTTTTAACACATGTTTTTAATTTACAAACTTCTATATTTTGCACATCGAAATGTTTTGCAAGGGTTCATTTTTGTTCGTCGAAACGTCTGGAATTTATAATTTCATTATTATTTTGCGTGACTAGCTTCGCCTGCTACAAGTAGTTAATACACTGATACGTACGATATTAAATTTTAAAAATTGTATCAACATGTGAATATCATTTTAAAATTTTATTTTCGTTTAAATTATTACAAAACTTTCATAAGACCAATCTTATCAGAAGTGATATATATATAACATGTAGCGGTGCGTGTTAGCCTCCCATGTTTTAAATTCTATTAAAAGTGATTGCCCCATGCAACAGCAGTAGGAGATGGTAATGGATAGGTTTGCGTTTGCAATGTTTGCGTGTAATCTCCCTATACATACTACAAATTAAAACCAAGAAATTTAATTTTGCATATTTCTGTTATCAATTTTACAAACAGAAACTAAACAGATTTCTCAATTGCCCTAAGAATATCTCAAAAATTCAAAAACAACTCGAAATTAGAAATATGACTTTAGAAAAATATTTCATTACACTATAGAAGCGACATCTATCCTGTAATATCAATCCTGAGTCTTCCCTAGTTTTGATTGTCAAACAAAAAATAGGTTTTCTATACTCGTATACATAAATTCTTTATTAAAAATATACCTACTATTGATTTTAATACTTACCTAATCGTTGTGGTATAATATTAATAGCATTCAATAAATAAAATCAAGAAACAAAATACTGGTGTGGTAAGGACATGAATAAGGAACGAAGAAATATTAGAAGATTTGATTTATATAAAAAGAATCCGAATGGAAAAAGCTTTAAGAGTTTGAAAACATCCTTTTCAATTTTATCCATTTGTGTCAAAAAGACATGTTTAAAGAAATTATTAACCTAACATAAATTATCCATGTTTCCAATAGGTTCTTTCGCAGTTTAATGCCCCTTTCCATCAGTAAAGGCTGTAAAGACGCAGTAGGATATTTTTTATAGCAAATTGTGAATATATAATTCTAAGACGTTTTAAATAGATCCACTAATAATGCTCAAGTATGACAACACGTTGAAGTAACTGAGGTGTAATTTTTTTATTATAAATATATGAAACCTCCTAATAATAAAAACAATGTATTTAAATCCTAATATATACAGTCGAGTCTCGATAAATCAAGGTGAATGGGACCGAGACCCCTCGGATTATACGGAAATAGGTTCCTGTGCATTAGCAAAAATAGGACTTCTAAATAACTCTAATACAGTAAAATCTCTCATATCCATATCAATATAGTGACAGCCCGATCCGGCTGTACTAATAGCGGGAATAAAGACCAGTGTAGCTAATCATGAGTGTCGTCATTTTTTATTGGTTTGTTTCCCTCAAGAGAGTTTATTTTATTATATGTTACGCACAAGAGTAGAGATTTGTACTTTCTAAGGGATATTTGTCAACTGTCGAAACTTACAGTGTAAACTAAAAAGATATTTATGGCCCAATAACCTTCTGTGAGACACCTAAACATAGCTGATAAGGACATTCAAACGCAACTGATGAAGTTGAGTAATACACCAATCTGAAGAACTAAATGGAACTAAATAATGCAACCGAATGAATAACAACAGAATGAGTAGGGGGATATAACTTATTGATATAAACATTTCTTGGAAGCCCAACTATTTTCCTTTGCATGACGTATTGATATAAACATTTCTTGGAAGCCCAACTATTTTCCTTTGCATGACGTATTGATATAAACATTTCTTGGAAGCCCAACTATTTTCCTTTGCATGACGTATTGATATAAACATTTCTTGGAAGCCCAACTATTTTCCTTTGCATGACGTATTGATATAAATATTTCTTGGAAGCCCAACTATTTTCCTTTGCATAACGTATTGATATAAACATTTCTTGGAAGCCCAACTATTTTCCTTTGCATGACGTATTGATATAAATATTTCTTGGAAGCCCAACTATTTTCCTTTGCATGACGTATTGATATAAACATTTCTTGGAAGCCCAACTATTTTCCTTTGCATGACGTATTGATATAAACATTTCTTGGAAGCCCAACTATTTTCCTTTGCATGACGTATTGATATAAACATTTCTTGGAAGCCCAACTATTTTCCTTTGCATGACGTATTGATATAAACATTTCTTGGAAGCCCAACTATTTTCCTTTGCATGACGTATTGATATAAACATTTCTTGGAAGCCCAACTATTTTCCTTTGCATAACGTATTGATATAAACATTTCTTGGAAGCCCAACTATTTTCCTTTGCATGACGTATTGATATAAATATTTCTTGGAAGCCCAACTATTTTCCTTTGCATGACGTATTGATATAAACATTTCTTGGAAGCCCAACTATTTTCCTTTGCATGACGTATTGATATAAACATTTCTTGGAAGCCCAACTATTTTCCTTTGCATGACGTATTGATATAAACATTTCTTGGAAGCCCAACTATTTTCCTTTGCATGACGTATTGATATAAACATTTCTTGGAAGCCCAACTATTTTCCTTTGCATGACGTATTGATATAAACATTTCTTGGAAGCCCAACTATTTTCCTTTGCATGACGTATTGATATAAACATTTCTTGGAAGCCCAACTATTTTCCTTTGCATGACGTATTGATATAAACATTTCTTGGAAGCCCAACTATTTTCCTTTGCATGACGTATTGATATAAATATTTCTTGGAAGCCCAACTATTTTCCTTTGCATGACGTATTGATATAAATATTTCTTGGAAGCCCAACTATTTTCCTTTGCATGACGTATTGATATAAATATTTCTTGAACGTCCGATTCATTTTCTTTATGGCTATAAATATTTTATGGACTCCCTCTCATTTCATTTCAAATAGATGACATAGGCTCAAATAGAAAAAGGCTTGAATTTAATGGAAGCTTTGTAAGTCAGGATAAATAATAACATATGATTTCACAGAACAGCTGATTTAAAGTTATAGTTATGTGGTAGAACAGATGTTTTAACTAATAGGTTATGTTAGTTTAAATATATTATTGTAATTATTTAATAAAAAGTACCTGAAATAATGTTTTTCTACTTTGATATAAGTAGGAATTGACTTTAATTTTTGTATTACTTGTTTTTCCTCTCAAAGTACTAACATTTAATTTAAACTGTCGGCATATTTTTATGTACCAGCGGCCGTTTATCACTTGAGAAGTTACATTATTAAAACTGAATGCCTAAGTACAGACCTATACATTTTTCTACGTAGATAAATATAAAACATGATAATAAGGCGCCTGAGTAAATTTGTCCCGCAACTTCAATTTTCATAACATTTCCAACTGTAAGATGAGTTCACGTGAAGTTATCGGGCGCGACATAAACATTAATACAGAAAACCTCGTTGCTCAAGACAGACAGCTGCAACAAGCACAACGGAACAGTAATGGGAAAACATTAATTGACAAGAACAATTTTTAATCAAGACCTGACATAGTTGTTACTAGTACTTTTAATTTGTTCAGAGTTATTTATTTGATCCAGCGGAGAGTGATAGAACAATTCCTTTTATTACGTTTTATTTCTTTTAAATGAAAAAATGTATTATCTATTGATAGAAAATGTAGTTAACCTAAATGTTTTAATTTGTTTGAGTAAAATACAATGTTTACTTTAGTGATTAAAAAATCGTTGTCAAAAAACGCTGTCAAAATGAATATAATAAGTTTAAACTACAATTGTTCAACAACAATCGCGTCATTGCTTACTCTGTTTGAACCCTGTTCTGAATTACCAAGTTTTTTCTATTTGAAAACCCAACGTCAAAAATAATTCATTGCGACTATGCCCTGGCAGAGGCTTATACAGCTTTGAAAGTTATGCGTGATTTAAAAACGATATGGGTAGTAACACGGCCAATTTTATCTAACCGATTGAAATATTGATACAATATTTCTTAGTACAATTATATTATTATAATGTTCCCAAAAGTATCACAAATTCTTTGTTTAAACCTTTTGGGGGTGCCCAAATACAAGAATATTTATTTTATTATTTTCAACATTTCGTTGGCAAACTCTTCAACATCATCAGGAATCAACAAATATATATTTTATACTTACATATATTTTCATGTAACGTATATATAAATTCTAAGTATTATATAATATAGAATATATATATATATATATATATATATATATATATAGAGAGAGAGAGAGAGAGAGAGAGAGAGTGAGAGAGAGAGAGAGAAATCCAACTGGTCAAGAAAGTTGGAGAATTATTCATTTGTAATCGTTCTGACGTTTTAAAGGTAATCTATTAACAAGATCCCTTTGGCATCCCAAAACGCAATGGCCAAATCCGATCGTCTATGCTTTCTTTGAAGCACCCACCCACTGTTTCGATTGAAGTTTAGTTTCGGGCGTGAAGTGGAGGACCCATGGCTACAAATCGCCGAACAAAATCAGTCGCATCCTTCTTGAATCAGTCCAAACATTGCTGTGAAAGACGTTTGCTAATTTGCTTTTGATCTGCATTCAGCAAATCTGCCACCCACAGTTCGCAGAGCTTTCGAATCGCTAATTCTTCGTGCAAGATGTTTCATAAGCTTTCTTCTGATATCCCCACAGCCTCAGCTCTCTCACATACCTTTACTCACCTATAGTCCAACAAGATATCGTGCAGCTTTTCGATAGTTTCGGGTGTGGTTGCAGTTTTTGGACGGCCTTCTCGTGGCTCATCTTTGAGAAACTTGTAGCCACGTATAAATCCTGCCACCTTCACCACATTTTTAACTGTTAACACTGAAGGAGTTTCCGTGCAATTTTGTCAACTTTGCATGACTTTTATCAAGGATTAAGCAATCGAAAACGAATATTTTTATCACCGTACCATATTCAAGTTTATCCATTTGTCTACTAAAACAAATACTGTACAGCAACTACTTGAGCGTACAAGTTAAAGCTTACCATACGAACTAATGACATGTGCACGCAGGCAGGAGAGATATATTTTCAATGCTTGGAATGCCATCTCTCGGTCAGGCCGAGAACTTTATATTCCACCCTCGTATCTTACCATATAAATTGTGTAGCGACATAATGCAATACTTCCTTAGACAGTGCTATATCATCCACGAAGAGACTCTTTCCGGCATACTAGTTGAACTCATTAGAGTGTCTCATATTACACAAAATTCATTTTATTTCATAGAAATATTGAGTATTTTTAGAGATACTGAGCTATTGCTTCTGAGACGCAGAGATTAAGCTTCATCATGTAGGAAGCGATAAAAATTCACATTGGTGCTTTAAAAGACTGTACCGTTATAAATATATGTGCTAAGAATAAACGTTTAGTAATACATAATGTATTATAACAGTTTCAATACATTTATATTTGCTTGATGGTAACCGTTTCACCCTGACTTTCAAATTAGGAAATCATATGTTTTCACTCTCAGTTCGCTATAAATCATTGCGTGACAGATCGATGTATTTCCATACTCTGTTGTTTCACCGAACAGCCGGACATCCGAAACAACTGCAACATCTCTCCAGGAATGGATAGTAACTAACGGACTAGAATGGTTAATTATGTGACAGGTTGGCCTTCAGTAAACCAATTTAATTCCAGTAGTTTTTAATCAAGCACACTGAACGAATCAACAGAGTTTTTATAGTTCTCTGTTTCATTAATGAAAAACACAATTTCAAAAGGGAAAAGAATAATGCAAAATAATATCCACATTACTTTTCTTAGTGAGAGAATGCATTTTAAATAGTTTTAGGCAAAATACCTAGTATTTTACACATTAGGTTAAATTGCTTTGATTTACAACTAAAGTATATAAGGAAAGGATAGGCCCGATGTGTACAACCTTAATGTGGATTGTTTTATAGGGTTACATATATATATATATATATATATATATATATATATATATATATATATATTCTTGTGTATTAATAAAGAAATAAGTCAAAAAATAAATACAAGAATTATTATTGAATTTACAATTCAAAGCTTTTTCGTTGGCAAACGGTTTGCCACATTTTGACTTATTTCTTTATATATATATATATATATATATATTCTTGTGTATTAATAAAGAAATAAGTCAAAAAATAAATACAAGAATTATTATTGAATTTACAATTCAAAGCTTTTTCGTTGGCAAACGGTTTGCCACATTTTGACTTATTTCTTTATATATATATATATATATATATATATATATATATATATATATATATATATAACAACATAGGTTATTCAAATACAAGAATATTATTTATTTATATTCAAAGCTTTTCGTTGGCAAACAGTACCAACATCATCATGAATGAATAATACATCATCAGGTATTATTCATTCCTGATAATGTTGGTACTGTTTGCCAACGAAAAGCTTGAATTGTAAATTCAATAATAGTTCTTGTATTTTTATTTTGACTTATTTCTTTATATATATATATATATATATATATATATATATATATATATATATATATATAACAACATAGGTTATTCAAATGCAAGAATATTATTTATTTATATTCAAAGCTTTTCGTTGGCAAACAGTACCAACATCATCATGAATGAATAATACATCATCAGGTATTATTCATTCCTGATGATGTTGGTACTGTTTGCCAACGAAAAGCTTAAATTGTAAATTCAATAATAGTTCTTGTATTTTTATTTTGACTTATTTCTTTATATATATATATATATATATATATATATATATATATATATATATATATATATATATAACAACATAGGTTATTCAAATGCAAGAATATTATTTATTTATATTCAAAGCTTTTCATTGGCAAACAGTACCAACATCATCATGAATGAATAATACATCATCAGGTATTATTCATTCCTGATGATGTTGGTACTGTTTGCCAACGAAAAGCTTTGAATAATATTCTTGTATTTGAATAACCTATGTTGTTTTAGATTATTAAACAAAAAAACATATTTTATATTCATATATATATATATATATATATATATATATATATATATATATTATGAATGGATGTATATATTTGTGTATGTGTGTTGTAACGGTCTGAATTAACGTTTCAATTAAGAAATTAATAATTTCTTATTTTTTAAATAACAATTTTAATATTTAAATAATAAGGTTTTAATTTATGGTAAAATAAAAATTTTCTAAGTGCCGAAAAATGCTAACTTGATAACTAGGCCACGTACAACTATCATCGACATTTTGAAATGACCAGACAAATCCATAATAAACAGTAGTGAAAACAGAATTTAAAAAACTCAAATAACAAAAAAGATTACAGCCATTTAAAAATAATAGACATTTTTCAGTGTTCTAAAACAGATAACAAAATTATGCAGGTTAAAACTAATACGTTGTCCAACCCGCCCGTACAAGAAACAAGCACGGAGATAGCGAGGAAGTTAGAGCGGAGGGGAAGAGTGACAGCCGCAATAAATAAAGGAACTTAAGGACCTGTAAGGCAGTCTGTAAAAATGTTTTAATACGAGGTGCTAACGGCCGCTATGACGGATCGCGCCTAGAATCATCATCAGGCCAGATGGGACCAAAATCGCCACGTTCCTGCCGTCTACTTCCATCCATGGACGAGGGCTCCAGACTCAGCCTCCAGGACGCGGAAATGGAGAATGACTTAAATCGACTGACCAGGGATGGCAACTTCCGATGTCCAGGGACCAGGGAATCCAGACGAGAGGACTCCAGGACCGGCAAGGATATCCTTGGTAAGTCATTTTCTCTATTTATATACGAATTAACGTCAAATTTAGTCAGTTAAATTTATTAAATTCAAATTACCAATAGAACTTAAACAATGACTTCATGCTATGTTGAATAATTAAATAAATCTTAAAAGTAATAAAATTAATTAATATAACAAAATTGTTGAAATAATGAATAATAAATATTAAATTTACAAAGTGGTTATGGCCATAAGCCAATCATATTCAAGAAGACCAGATTTATTGAGTCATATAAACTTTAAAATTATTTATAATAAAATGTGAATTTACCAATTCAATCTTGAAATAAGAAGATAAAGTATTTTATTATGTTAAATTTGGAAATATTTTTTTTTTTTTAATGTGTAAATGTAATTAATGAATTGTATATGAAATGTAGGTTTTAAATATGTGAAAATTAACGAACTTTTAATTAATAATTTGTGAAGATAAAGAGAGATCTAAATATGTTTTATTTGAAAAGAAAATTAGTTTAGTTAAAATCAGTAATTAAATGCATTATAAAACTTACAGTATTTAAATTTATGCTGTGTTGAACAACCAATAAAACCTTTTAGTTTTTTCCAACTGATAAATAATTATTATAAAATCAAAGTACAGTTTTAATTAAATTTCATTAATTAATAAATATATAAAATTCAGAACCTAATGTTTTGTCAAACGAGTTCTCTTCTGAGAACAATTTTATTAAGCTATTCTAAAAATTAGTTGGTTTTTTGTATTGAAGCCCAGAGACGATGTCTACTGGCAGATCATGTTTAAAGAACACAGGAGCCTTTTAAAATAGGTATCTTAAACATGATCATATTTTGCACGTCCCCTTGCTGTGCCTGCAGATCTCATGAAGTGGTAAGATTCTCTGAAAATTTTGTGTGTTCATATAAATGTTGTTTCTTTCCAGCTGACTATTTTACTGACATGTGAGACTAAATACAGACCTAACAAACCTGCCAACCATCTTAGGAGAGGTCATACAAACGTTACGGTAGGAGTCAGCGGGAATAGACTTGCATTTGGGCGTGGTACATTACGCGGGAACTCAAGACAAATTTAGGGATCCTAACACGGTACACAAAACGGTGGGAGCAGCAGATATATAAATCTATAATAAATATATTATTCTGCAACCAAACATCTAAAACGAAACGATGCGGAGCAATACACAACACGCAACGCCGCGCGCCGCGTGAGCGAGCCAAGGGAAGGAGGGGACGTTGCAGTATGTGTTGGGATGGTTAAGTGTGTAGGGTGAATAAACGGGTGTGAGTGAGAGAATGTTTATGGACATGTGTGGTATACGAGTGTGAATAGGAAAATGTAGGCAGTCAAGTTTATGTGGTAAGGCAGACAGGCGGTAAATGGTGGGCGGGGCTATATAGCGAGTATGTGTAGGCTCATGTGGAGGGCAAAAATGGGTCGGTGAGTCGTGTACATAGTGAGAGGTGGAGTAAATAAAATGTTTATTATTTTTAAAAAATAATTTAAAAGTTTTAAGTTTCAATTAATTGAGTGGTTTTCATTTGTTTTATTAGTTTAAAAATGCGACAAGAGTATTTTACGATAAATATAAATGGAATAAAATAAACATGTATGTAATTATTTTACTCATTTCAAGTATAAATAAATTATTGGCGGCCTTTCTGCTGAGTGCTTCCATATATTCTTATTCTGTTGATTGCTGTTTTCTCATTTCATTCTCTTGTGTATGCGTTCGCTTACGCGGAACCTCTTCTTCCCCTTGATTTCTTCTTCCATAACCCCTATTTAGTTTTCTCATTTCATTCACAGTAAAAGTAATCCGCTCGAAGTTTTATTCAAGACGTAACCAAGAATTATTTTATCCAAACATTTTGAATCGAACCTTGCAACTTGACAATAGGGAACAATTCCTTTACTTTACACTTGTTATGCTTTTTCATCTACATAATTCTGAATTCAAATTTGAATTTTCTTATCCTTTCTCCGAAGCATCTCATTAAATCACTTTCTATTCAAAGATTTATTCTTCATATACGATATCTGAAATATTCCTATATAAAACCCCTTTCAATATACCAAGTTTGATTTTTTTAGTACGAATACGTTTTACGCGCATTAAATTTATAGAAAGGAATTAGTTGAGACTAAAAAGATGTGATGAATTATGGTAAATGTATTCTGAGGTCATTATACCGTCAGAATTTTGCTGATTGTTTTTGTATTCTCTTGTTAGCAAACATTAATTAGAATGGGAAAGGTATATTAAGTGAAAGAAAAGAAGCTTCATTACAGTCTCCGCCCCATAAAAGACTTGTTATTACTGTAATAAATACACCTAATAAGCTGCCCATGTTTCCAATTCCCTGGTTTTCATAAGTGTCTGAGATGTCTCCAAAGTGTAGCGTTTGTAGAATGTGAAGTGAGATAAATACAACTCCATGCAGACGCCAAAGAAACACCTCATTGGCTATTGTTATAACCTACTGTCTTCTGAATACCTTTTTAATTTTAATTTTTTTATGTGCGAATCTCAAGTGAATGTAGTTCTTCTCTAAACAAAAACTCTGTTCATTGGCTCAATTATATAATTATATTTGTAAATATTTTTTTTAATTTTCATCTTAAAATGTTTAAAATATAATTCGATATTTGTAGCATAGTGAAAGGGTTTTATTTATTTTATTTTCTAGGGACAACTAAAAATTTAACTTTGGCAAAGGCAATGATTTTCTCTCAAATGGAAAGAGACACACTTGGGTTACTTCTGTACCACATTATCATTGCATATTAGACATTTTACGTCAAGAGATTTAGATAACCACATAATGCATTTCTTTTGCTACTACAATCGAAAATAATTTCATAGAATTATATGTACTTTATTTATATGTACTTACTTTATGAATGAGGTGTAATTTAGATCAGTTGTGTAATCGGTATCAAGTTTGTGACAATCTGTAACAAAAAAAAACCAATAAAATAAGAAGCCCAGACTTTCTTTTGCACAAGTATTATTATGATGATGTTAAAATTCGAATAACTTTAAAAATAAATATTAAAAGAAATAGGTAGCTTTAATAACATTTGATAGTTTTTTTTATTAAAAACAAAATATTCCAAAACATCAGTATTTTTACCGGTTTGTAAATGTAAAATTTGAATAAATATGTGTAATTCTGTACTAAACGTTTCAAAAACATTGAAAACAAGGTTCATGTTTATTTGTGCACTTTATATAATCCATTAACAAATGACAAGTCTGTTGAATATCGAGTCAAGTGTATTTATTTATTGCGACGAACCTAAAGAATGTTCTTGGTAAAGTGCAGGGGATTTGATGTGTTGCCTCCTCACATTAAATGTAAGGACATTGTGTTTCATAGCACTACAGACTTGATAAGGGCAACAAATCAGTTACCGAAACGTCGCAATAAATAAATAAACTTGACTCGATATTCAACCTGCTTGTCATTTGTTCAATTGAAAAAAAATATTTAATGAAAACGATAAATTACAGTGTTCGACAAACAATAATCAACAAGTAAACAGATTATATAAAGAAGTTAGGTTATAAGCTTTAACAAAGTATTTTCCAATGAAAGTGTAATATTTTTGTAAACTCGGTTGGAAAATTTCAGAAACTAAATAAAAAAACATTCGCATTTATTCTGATGAAAGGGCTGCATTTATTTATGAGCAAAAAATATCAATCAATGGTCAAAATTATCAAATTGTTCTTCATGAGGGTATAAATAACATTATGTAATACGTAGCTTGAGAGTCAAGTAAAAACCCTCACCGGATAAAAGTAGCCTATATATAAAAACTCTAATAAAAGTTTATACGAAAGTAAACGAAAATTCTTAGAACTTCTCTAACAGTTGTGTGTATTTGATGGTTTGCAGCGTAAGAATTTTGGCATACCGTAATGTTTAATGTTAACGCGATTGTTGAAGCTTGTCAAACGAAAACTAGTTTGCGTATTTGATGTTTGAATGATTCAATAAAATCCGTATAGAAATTAACTTGTGTCATATCTTCTTCTCCTGATTTAAAATTAATCAAAATTATAGTTCTATAATTTTCCTCTTTTTAATACCTAAAATATTTATTATATGTTTATAAGTGTTAAAAATCTTTATAATCTATGATATAAACGAATCTATTTTGATTAAATGATTGTTAGCTGTAGAAGATCATTATCATCCGCTAAAGTAGACGTAGACGTCTTCGGAAAGTAACACGGAAGCTCTTTAAACTAACAAACTATGATTTACAAAGGTAGTCGGGCATTTTTAGACAGACAAATAACTAAAAACATATTCATGTATAAATGATATAAAATGAAGAACTATTAATCGTATTTCAATATGTTTGTGAAAAGATAGGCTATCACCACTTGCAAGAATATAGCCTCTTTAACCCTGTGAATTATTTTCATTTAAAATTATTGTTGAACGCTTCGCAGAAATTTAAAATCCGGAGAAACATCTTAGGGGAATAATATCAAAGAGAAATCAGAATGGAACAATGTAATTACGACCTGCTATTGTATATATGCAGGCAAAATAAAACTTCTGCCTTGCTTACTACGCCAAAACGTTGTGCTCACCTATGAATACAAAAATAATTAAATATTAACGAAAAAACAATTAATTATTTACTCTTGAAAAAACATTTCAATAACAAAGTCATCAATTGCTAGTATACCTAATAAAACATATAAACTGTAACTTGCTAATCAAAGCTAGCCTGCATAGTGAATAGAATTTGTAGGATAAAATAACAATTTTACGTTTCATTTTCTATAAGTTGAAAGTATATTTACAAAAAATGTAGTACTCCTACATCTTATAGATCTGTAAAATATATATTTCGTCTTACATAATTACTTGTCGAATGACATAAACCTAACTTTTAATTGTATACTATGCCCTAAATTGCCTAAGTATTATAGGCCTACTCATATCAAAACCTTTGCGCTTTGCTCGTGAGAACAAGTAGGAAATTAACAAACAATATCGAGCAAGACGTCATCATCATTACATATAACCAATACACAACCTAAAGTATAATTTTTACTTCAAAATTAGCCTGCCTATGGTGAAATAATTCAATTTCTAAATAATTTCTTCTTGTACATTCAATATGTTGTCTTAAAATGGTATATATAGACATTCTAATTTCCGTAAAGTTTGAAAGTACATCGTGTCTTCAACGACTAATTGAACCCCATGTGTCACCTGACAGCTACCGTACTATTTTGTACTTTAAATCCAGCTTCATCAATTTGACTGACATATTTATACCAAACCCTTTGATCTTACCTTGTGAGACCAGGAAATGGTAAAATAGTGAACTCGCAATCGATAATCGAATTTATTCTTGTAGCTATACAACCGTCGAGATAAAGAGTGAATAAATTTAAGGAGTATTAATTACGCATATGCTTAGTGTATTCGAATTACATTTCATATAATACACATATGACGTGGTAGTGAGTGGTAAGTAGAATAAAAATAAGAAAATCGCTGAGGTCAAAGAACGTATTAGCAATAGTTATAAGACTTGTATGCAGGTTTTGATCACACAGCATAATCAAGTTACAACTGAGCTCATGAATCACGACTAAAATGAACTGTCCTTCTTGATACTAGTGAATTGTCCACAATTATTTTTTCGTTCCAAAAGTTTTTTCCATCAATACCATTAAGTACAATAAATGATTTCATCTATGCAATAGATTATTTGTCCTTTTTTAACATGTTTTTTTTTTAAAGTATGATATATTTCACAGTTTTTCAGGAGCAATCATCACGACTAAAATTTAATTTCAAGATAAATCTATTGTTGAAAATTGTTGTGAGTAAACGTTCGCTAAACATTAACTCAGAAAAGGTCGTTGTAATGAAACCCCAAGACAAAGTAGACTAACCCTCCCCCCCCCCAAAGTAGACCAAGACTAACAAGCGTCATACAGCAAACGATTTGGTCAGTAGATGCGCTGTGGCCTACTTGACATTTACAGAAGAGAGAACGCTTACTCAGTGCTTGTTGAGCCTCACTGTGTCGTGTCACGTTTACCTCAGTGCCAATCTGCGATAGAGGTGTTGGACCCGGCTGAGCTTCCACATTCACTAATCGGCCTATTCCCCTCCTGCCATCTCAAGCCTTTTGCACAGTATCATGAGTTGTAATTAAAAATCAGAGAGACAGAGTGATTGAGCAGTTCAAAATCAAGGGAAAAAATTAGAACAAAAACTAACCAGCTCTTATAATGTATATGTGTCAGCTGTGCTCCTTCCGAACTGTGTAGTTTTAAAATTCGTTATCTAAGATACAGACCATCTCCCCAATTGTATATATTTCTTTCCTACAATTTACTCCCTAAGCATCTCGAAAGAAATCTGATAGATTTTCTATTGTTTGAAACAACAGCTGTTAAATAGGCCTATTTTATAACAAAAGTGATCTTGTAGAATCTTGAATAAATAGGGAAGGAAATAATGTCAAACCCTCATAAAAGAAAAAAACGCGATCCAAAAAAAAGGTCAATTCGAATGTCCAAAAGAAAGAGAAATCCCAAAAACCAATGAATATAAGTTAACTTCTGAAATCATTATAATGACTTTTGTATGGTCGCAAGTGGATAATAGAGCTACAGTGTCCTAATTTCCATCTCCTCCCTCCTCCCTTTCTCTCTCCTCACTCATCCTCTCTATTTGCCGTCAATATAGGTTAAACTAATACGTTACTGAGTGCTTGTAAATAACAATTTTCTGTCACATCTATTTCGGGCGTGCGATGGTATATTTTATTTACGTTTTCATGTCGCAATATTTCAAAGCAACCTCTTGGGATCTTACTGAAGTATTGAATCCAACATGAGGTAGATATTAATTCTACAATGACTTGATTTAAATAACTGTAAGTCGATAAAATATTTCTATTCATTATCAATATTATATTATTATATTTATTTATTAGTAGGATTTTATTTTGTAAGTACTGTATTATACCATTAACTTTCTAAATTTTCTGAGGTCAATTTTCATTTAATCTTTTTATCAAAATAGGAAAAATTATTTACAATTATTATTAATTAAAAAATAAATATCGAAATATAGAGAGAGTTTTTATCTTATTTTTATTCATGTTACTAAAATCGTATTGACTATAAAAAAAATGCTTTCATAGAGTTTCCTTGAGGAGCATGATAGCATTTGGCTAGAACCCTCAAACAATAGTTTCGTTAACCAGAAGTGTTAGGTTAAAACAGCACAAACGTCAGGCTACACCGTTACTACCAGTAATTTGCTAAACAAAAGAATAATATTTACAATATAATACTACAAGAATCTTTTTTTATTTTGAGCAAGTTTTCGAGAGACCTTTTGCTATTTACTTTCACTTCAGTACCACGGTAGTCAAGGACGGCAGTGAGACCAGTATTGTGATAACGTTATTTTTCCATGTTATAACGTGTATAATTGTCCTCCAAGAACGTTGACTAGCACCTGCAAGATATTCACTTTAAGCACAGCTGCCCAGAACAAATATAGTTGCTGACATCATATCATTGTCGTACATTTTTGCGCTAGATCTTCTTTCAGGGTTTCGCTTACCTTCAATTTTTAGTCTTAAACTCTTAGACTATGTTCAGAAGGTTTTATTTTCTTTTCGCATAACATGGTCAATGTATATTCGTTTCATTTAATTTACGATAGTAATATTTTCAGTTCGTGTATTCATTTGGTTCAGTACATTTTTAATTGTTGTTCTGGTACTCATCGAAATTTTTAATATTCTCTTATGTGAACACTTGCCAAAAGCTTCTTTTACTCCATTATTACCCTAGCTAGTAACTTTCAGCAACGATATCGACCCAGGATGGGGTGAAAATATACTTAAAGGGTATTTAAGGATATCGAGAACAGCCAGGAACCATTGAGTTGATAGGCAAATGTTCTACATATTTACCATTCTATCCATTTAACATTTTTAATTTAAAATAATGTTTGACTCATATTTTGTTTCAAGATTCTGTTGTGATTCCTCGCGCTTGGCCAGGCTTCTCAATATATAGAATGCATAGGAAAGCCCCGATACGCTATCAATGTTAAGGCGGCGTGGCCATTAATCAAAGCGCCGGACAAGTTGTTTGATGCGGGTGTAAGGGACATGGCTAACAAATGGTGCTTTTAACGAAGCCCGGCAGTGTCGACACTTCCTTTACGCACCATGTACGGGAGTGTTTTAATCGTCTGAGGTGAATTCATCCCAGAGTTAAGTCATGCTTTTGGCCACACCTATACTTTGCACAGATTTGGTGAACTTATGGCCAGATTAAGTATAAGATTAAACAATATGAAATCCATTACTTTCTTAAGGGGTCGTGGTGGTCTGTAGTTCTGTAATCTATATATATATATATTAATATGAGGTTATTCATAGTAAATATTTATATATTAATATGCATACATTTCATCAACAAGTATATTAGGTTTATTTATGAAACAAAATGCTTAAAGCTTTTCACCAGTACAATACATTGATATATTCAGGAGCTTCGCACACTGCCAACACCTAAAACAACACTGACTCTTACTGACCCCACAACTATTCCTTCACCAATGCCGCTACATTTGCATTTACAAATATCTTCTTTACTTCATCCAATACTAGGAATATAGTATTATGCTTTGGATTGATTTAATGCACTTTTGTTTAATTTGTTCTATAACATATTAAATAAATAATTTGCATTATATTTTATTACGTTAATAAATAATGTAGTAATTAAATAGTGTGATTTCTAAACGATGTTACATTATTAAGTTATAGGGAATGTTACGATCCCCCATGCGATGCTCAGTAGATGTACTCTACATCATAGACTATATTAGAGTGAAGTCTATTCCTCGAAGATTCAGAGAGAGGTTGAGAATGGATACATAGAGTTTAGATAGGATTATTAGGATGTAATATTGATATCTTATTGGTCATAGTATGTAAATTATTATTCGCATGTGCAGCATTCCTCCTGTATTCGAATAACCTCACCCTAAGATCTTTTTTACAGGTGTCAATTGCTATCCCCTGTAACTTTTACATGTCCATCAACTAACTTCAAGAGATATATAGATTGTGCTGGTGTGTTTATGTTTGTAGCGTAGTAAATAATCATTATGTTGATTCATTGTGGTAGGGCGAGGTACGTCAAACTCCTTTGTTGAAAGACTCTGGTCGGTTAGTCTCCATTCAGGCGAAATATCTTCTTACAAAAGAAAACATATCGTGGCCGTTAATAAAAGCACATAATACATCTGTCGTCAGAGAAAAGCTGTCGATTATAAATGAGTTTTCCTCGAAAACACTTACTTTTCTATTTATAGACCGAGAACATTTTCAACAGAATCGAAATATAGACAGTCAGTCTGAACAAGTTCAAGACTCGTTTCTCTTTTCTTCCATCTAGATGCGTTATAGCGGGTCATTAATAAAAGCCGTGTTGTGTTTTATCGTAGTATATTCATTAAATTACGCCCTTTGAAAATGATGAATAACCAACCCTTGAAGTTTGAGAATTTTCTATTTCTATGCACGTTCTTCAAAGCGCCTTAGTAAAATACACAAAGAGAACTTGATAATATCAGTTAATTGGAGCAATCGCCGGTAAACCGTAAACTACAATGCATGAATAATAATCAAATAGATATCAATGCAAAGTTATAAGGTTAAACCCTTATGTACTTCCTGGCCACCCAGTTAACATCGTTGGTGTAGTTACCTATAATAGTTTCTTTTGTATAATGGAATGATTGTATACATTGTTATGAATGTAGTACCAATGTAATGCCTGGTATTATGGAACATTTTTCTTCTATTGTGGTCATATTTTTATTGACAATCGTAAGCTTAATGAAAATTTAGAAGTAAAACACAACTTTAATATTACAACAAACTCACAATAAGGATGTTTCATGATTAGATGCATTTCCGTGACAAAGACATCACCTTCATTGGCTCTGAGTCTATTTACATCTTACAAAATGTAAAATACTCTTGTTCAAAAGACAAGTAATATTAAAAAAATTGTTTGAAGTCAATTCCTACGTATATATAAAAAAAAATTATTTTAGTGTCTTTCTATTTTATAGTTACAAATAATATATATATACATATGACAGAATATCAGTATTAAGTGGCAAAAAGACAATTAATTCCTTTGCAATTTTTTGTTTTGTTTGTGTTTGTGTGTGTGTGTGTGTGTGTGTTTGTGTGAGTGTGTGTGTGTGTGTGTGTGTTTGTGTGTGTGTGTGTGTGTGTGTTTGTGTGTGTGTGTGTGTGTGTGTGTGTGTGTGTGTGTTTGTGTGTGTGTGTGTGTGTGTGTTTGTGTGTGTGTGTGTGTGTGTGTGTGTGTGTGTTTGTGTGTGTGTGTGTGTGTGTGTGTGTGTGTGTGTGTGTATTTGTGTGTGTGTGTGTGTGTGTGTGTCTGTGTGTGTGTGTGTGTGTGTGTGTGTGTGTGTGTGTGTGTGTGTGTGTGTATGTTTGTGTGTGTGTGTGTGTGTGTGTGTGTGTGTGTGTGTGTGTGTGTTGTGTGTGTGTATTTGTGTGTGTGTGTTGTGTGTGTGTGTCTGTGTGTGTGTGTGTGTGTGTGTGGACTATTATTTTTGTTTGTTACTATTAGAGTGTGAGCTAATAGAAGGAATTGAAAATGTGCACTTATAATATAGGGAATGTAAAATTATATTGCTGAAAATATAAAAATAAATTTACAGTTTATAAAATGTAGCTTTTATCAAAGAAACGAGTCTAATAAAAGACATATATTTATTATTAGTCTTGTTTGGTTTTAATAATGAATCATTAACTCACAAGACAAGCACATTTCTTATTTGGAAATTCTGAAAATTTAGTGGACTAAACTGAAATCTTTTCGTAATTGCATTTGTAATTGGGGGTTTTATTTCTACCCTTTACATAAAAACCTAGCTCAAAGAAAAGGCGTGATATTTCTAACTTATTTTTAAAGTCATGCGGGAAACTATATCTTCCATTTTGACAGTAGATACGTAGCGCTCGTATTCGATAAAAGATGTTGATTTAATTCACTAAATCAACCATCCTGAACAAAACTAATTTTATAAAATAAATAAATGCATCGGAACTATACTGCACAGTAAATTGAAGACGAAAAGCCCTTTAACTAACTTTTGGGCTTTATATTCAATGGAGTGGTACCTTTGATATGTTTAACCAAGCAAACGTTATCTATTGTAAAAATTTATTCCGTTATCTTTTACTCATACTCAACAGCTAAAAGTTATGGAAAGAATTAAAATTAAGAAATTATTACGTTGTCAAACAAAAGCAAATATAGAATTAAAACAAAATAAATAGTTGCATATATTTACAGTGGCTAGTGAAACTGTACTGAACCAAACCTGTTTAAGTGAAATAACTTCATCAGGTTTGTAGTGGTTTGGCAAACAATACTGCTTTATTTTTATACTATTTTACGTATCTTAGCGTCAATTTAAGACTAAATATATAGTCAATTCGTATGCGAGAAAAAATAAATAGACAAAGGCAGATTGTTTTATCAAGCTGAAATATTTGTTCCTTACTTTCTTGCTTAGAGTATTATTATTTGTTTAAAAAAACTCAGGTTTCTTCTAAATAACTCTTAGACATTGTTATCTTTAAAAAAAGCGTATAAAGAAAAGAATAAATAACCGTATTATGTAGAGAAGAGAGTTGAGTTAAACAATTACTAAGTAGACTTTAAAAGAAAAATTATATTGGGTGCAAAACACAGCAAAGTCTTTGCGGAAGAAATAAGTAGTGTTTAAAATAATTCTATAACAAAAGGGAAATAAACTCTTGCGTACAAAAGGTGTTACCGTGCCAGATGTAAACTCGACCCACTGCTTATACATTATAAGTATGGTTCAGTGGAAGATAATATGTAGTTAAAGAGTAAATATAGTGACGAAAAACTGTAATGGAGTGGTTTATAGAAGACTGTAGTATAGATTTATCCACTGCATATTTGATAAGTTCAAAAACTGCACTGAATTAAAGTAAATATTATTAAGAAATAAAATTACTATCCATAATAAATACGTAATAAACAAAAGACAAATCTTATTATAAAAGAAATATTTTTGTAATATATTTGAAAAAAAATTAAAACTAAGTCCGTTATACACGTAGAAGTAGCCATCCCTAATAACTATTCAAGGACTAGGTTACATAAAGTACGTCTGCACAGTTAACGAAGACCAGTGGGGTTCCCACACCAGAAGAGTTTACTCGGTGCGGTCGAATTGCGCAAGGTAGTTTTCAGAATTCAAGAGTAATCCTAATTGGTCAAAGTGTGCAGGGGGTTATTTCGAGGATAATGTCTAACTGTGCAGCCTTCAAATCGTATTGTATGCATAAAATGTAAAATAAGAGTTACAACTTACAATGAAAATTACAACTATACAATGAACATAAAAATTCTTTGAAAGAAAAGTGGTCAATGGAATTCAAATACAGTTTTAATATTACAATAAATATGTTTAGTAAAATATAGAGTTGTTATAATTGCAGGCAATCTCTAAAGTAATTCTCAACGAAAGTGTAGAATATACAATTTATGACTAAATTCCTTCTCGTCATAACAAATAGCTTAAACTGCTTACAGTAAAGTTGTAATAGCGTGTGAAATAAAAATCTTTACAGAGCTTACCTCTTACAATCGAATACTTTCTTCTTGATTAAAAGCGGCTAGTAGGCCTACGCTAAAAGATGCAATCAAAATAGTATTGTTGAATTAGGGTCTACTTGCGCACCTCGACTATTGCACCCGGAACCTAGAAATAATCCGCTCACTAAATTCTTCACCACTTGCGCAGTTCCATTCTATCCGAGTTTAGTGTCTATATCCTAATCTATAACTTATTATACTTTAAAACTTCCCTACCTGATGATGATACTCAATTTAAACAGGAACAAGTTCCGAAATTCAAACAAATATGAATTTCTGATTTTTATTGTTGCATTTTAGAGAAATGCTGCTTTATCACAGCTGACCTTATTTTCCTTTTTCAGTGTGACTGAAATTTATCATCGGAATACGTTATAAGTAAAAGGTTTTAATTTGTATGTAATTTTAAGTATATTTTCTATATTTTTTTCATATACTTATATGTTATATTTTGTATAGTTTCATGGCAATCAGTCAGTGAGACCATTAATGTTCATGTAAGATGGTAAAACGTTGTGAATGTAACAGGATTATGGTAAGGATATGCGACCCCCTGGTAGATATTATAGGGGTAATCCTGGGATTAGGTGGACTTGGTTGCGTACCTGAGGTAGACTTGTTCTCGCCCGGAAGTCTACCAACTAACCGGTTACTTGTTTCGGAATAATAACTTTATTCCTTTATTATCTTATACATACATATATATATATATATATATATACCCTTAAACCTATTTACATTGGAGAAACAGCCAGATCTTTCACAGAAAAATGTAAGGAACACATAAATGCACTATACACCCCTAATGAATCCACGTTTACAAATCACCTCATGGACACTAACCACTCATGCAATAGCAAGGAAAATAACATGAACATCCTCCATATATGCAAGAAAGGCCACAAATTAAACACATTAAAACAATATGAAATATACAAACATAGCAACACCCTTACAAACTGTAACGGTTCAAGCCCTTTTTTCCTTTACGGGGTAAGTATTACTTTATTAAGAATGTGTGTTAATTACTAATTAACAAATTAATTAATTACTTACGCTAGGCTCTAGTTCTAACGTCATAACTCATGCAATTACTGTCTGTCTATGACGCTCTTCTATCTTGAAGCTAGAACTAGGTTACTTGTGAAATAAGAATTGGAAGTTTTAAAATTAATACAAAATTAGACAATTTATTAATCAATGACAAATTACAATAGAACAAAAGACACCAATGTGTCGAGTAATTATCTTTTAATTACTGCTAATTATTCCATACATTTTAATTACTTAAAATTTATATATATATCGAGAAGATAGCAACTTAAGTTTTCCAATTTAATTTTGAAATATATATACTCAAAGGACAATTTCTACCGTTCATGTATTAACCGTTTATCATTTAAAATTCAACTTAGTTAACATTTAAATACATTTTCTTTATTATTATCTAAAACGTACCTGGTTGTGCACATTACTTGTAAAACACTTTAACACATATTAAACATTGCCCATGGCTTTTGGAATCATTAATCACTGCACATCGCTCCTGGAATCAGCCCTCTTATACAAAATAATATAAACTTTTACTTATTGGAAACACATAAATAATCGATTCTGACTTCTCCTTTTGTTGCGTTTATAAAATTTGGTACCGAACTTGACATCTTAAATTTTGAATACTGGAAGCTTGTAAATTTCTAGTTTACGTCCGAAAATGCCATCACGTCTGTTCCGTTCGGGAACCTCTGGAGAAGTGGGGTCGTTGCAAGGACGCGCTAACTGAAATTTCCCACCCTTACTTATTATTTTGAATATTCTGATTGGTTCAGAAGTATTGCCTCATGCTTACGTCACATGGCGTGAGGTGGTTAATTACCTTTAAGTTACTAACTCGTACGATATTTTTCTATTTCGCCCGCTAGGAACGCTTAGTACCTACGCTAGTTTCACAATGTGCACCAACAAAACAAAAATTTCCTTTTATATTGTGACGATATAATTATTAAATGAAAATTAAATATATAAATGAATTTATATGTAACACCTTATTTTTAAGAGTGTTACAAAACGACACTCTAAATGAACAAATACGATACCGATCACACATACTCTTCGATCACATCACTTCTAACTTTCAAAAATTGGAACAGGGAAACACAACTGCAGCGATCCTAGAGGCAGAAACGTAAAGCTGAAGAGCCCGTTAGACAAAAACGCTACCTCTAAGTGAGAGTTAATAAATTTAACAACTTATATTAATTAGAATGTCTGGTCACAAGTAATTAAAATCATATATTGTAGTAAGTGATTAACAACCAGCTCGTTATGAAGAACAACATATTTTCGAAATGTAATAAATATATTTCAAATTACCTCTAATAGGGTTATAATGTATCATAATCCAAACCTAAACTGTCGTTATTTCATATGAATTATATATGATTATTTAATAATAATTAAATAAATAAATTGTGCATAATAAAAGTAATAGCACATCTCACTACAAAACTCATAATTTCTGATGATAAAAACTGAATATGGGTTTTAGCAAATAATAATCAAACTGGGATATTTCTCATTGCTCAAACAGGCATAAATCTATTTGTAAATAGTTGAAAGTAAAATGGTTACAGAAAAGTAATTTCGATTGTGCAGTTCGCAACTTTAATACCAACAAACATTTCAAAAGAAAACGAACTCTCTGTATCAGAAGTTGTAGCAACCTATTGACTATTACAACTGTATTGGCTGTACAAATGAAAAATTTTAAAAGTAAAATATATTTTATAATATCTACAGTATTAAATGGAATTCTCAAGATTGTATTACATCTTTTCTCAGAGTTGACATTGTAACATCACAAAAATCTACATCTAGAAAACAATTACACAATCGTAAATTTTATGCTTCTCAGTCTATAACTAGGATAAAAGTTAGAAATAGCTAGAGAATCTTTTAAAATTTGATAACGACACCTTTTACCCTTTAATGTCCTAAACAATGCCGCTCAGTGACCTCGAATCCAATAATACGTGAAAATTAAAAATTATTTTATTAATCAGGAAATATAAAATCCACTTTGGAGTTGAAACTTCCCATTATCTCCTAGGTAAAAGGATAACGATTTTCTTTCCTTATTGTACCAAAACATTCCTACTTTGTAGCCTACTATACGCATTAAAAAAACCTTTCTATATAAACAATAAGCAACATAAAGAGGACTTGTCATAAATGGAAATACATTGACAAAATGTTCGCTGTAATAAGACAAATTGTAAAACATCTGCAAATAAACCGACTTCACTTAAAACTGCTTCGAAAAACTTGAAAAGACGCATTACAATCCGAGGAAGTTATTATTTTAAATATTTGTCGCCTTCAAACGTCGTAGACCACTGTACTGTGAAATATCTTTTATCAACTCTCTTCAAGAAATATTAACGCTACAGTTGCGTTCCTTTTCCTGCAGATTGTATCCTTGAAATTAATTTTTAAAACTTATAAAAAACCAACACCAATACACATCAGACTTTCTTCGTAGTAGATATTTGATTTCTCAAATTTTAACTTTTATACACAATTAGGAAATAACGATAAAAGAAAATTTTAGAGTAAATTTATTATTGTTGAAGTAGCTAAATTCCAAATAAAATATATCTGAAAGAAAATACGTTAATTAAAACAAATCATTGTATATATATATATATATATATATATATATATATATATATATATATATATATTAAAAATATTTCAAAATCAAGAGCAATTTTAATGCATATATTATTCAAAGCTTTTCGCCGATAAAACAGTACAAACATCTTTACGAAAAATCCTTCAGATAATTATTTTTCCTGGAGTTGCTAGTACTGTTTTATCAGCAAAAAGCTTTAAAATATATATATGTATCAAAACTATTCTTGTTCTTGAACTATTTTTAATTTATTAACTATATTACAAGACAACATGGTTGAGTGTATGTGTGTGTGTGTGTGTGTGTGTGTGTGTGTTGTTTGTGTGTGTGTGTGTGTGTGTGTGTGTGTTTGTGTGTGTATGTGGGCGAGTGTGTGTGTATGTGTGTTTGTGTGTGTCTGTGGGTGAGTGTGTTTGTGCGTGTGTGTGTGTGTGTGTATTACGCCAACAAATAAAACGATAATATAAACAAACCTCTTAGACTTGACACTCTAACAGTTTTTACTTTTACCTTAGACTTTATTAAATTAAACCACATTGGATATAAAGAACCAAGAAGTTAGAGTCACCCTGAAAACATCTTTATTAGTAAAGACATTAAATATGTGTGCAAGTTGAGGAGACGTATTCTTATGTCGAATTCATAAGGGAACCATAAAGGTTGAGAATTATTACCGTTTAAAATACCCACATATACTTTTATTAGGTTCGCTCAACTCGGTTTTTTATTCAAGTAAACAACCACCATGTTTGTTTAATAAAACTACGTGACTAAACAATGAAGTGTGTGATCATTCCAACGAACATTATATTTTTTCCAATGCAATCAAATTAAATTACAATCTAAAATCACATTTTATTTATGGAATAATAGAAATAATTGATTAAAAACCAGTGAACAAATGAAATCCATGTAACCTCTAGTATAGATTATTATATCGTGTTTCCAATATTGATTTAGTGGCTGCAGTATACAGCTGTTGTATAGCTTCACAAATATTGTATTTAGTGGCTGCAGTATACAGCTGTTGTATAGCTTCACAAATATTGTATTTAGTGGCTGCAGTATACAGCTGTTGTACAGCTTCACAAATATTGTATTTAGTGGCTGCAGTATACAGCTGTTGTATAGCTTCACAAATATTGTATTTAGTGGTTGCAGTATACAGCTGTTGTATAGCTTCACAAATATTGTATTTAGTGGCTGCAGTATACAGCTGTTGTATAGCTTCACAAATATTGATTTAGTGGCTGCAGTATACAGCTGTTGTATAGCTTCACAAATATTGTATTTAGTGGTTGCAGTATACAGCTGTTGTATAGCTTCACAAATATTGTATTTAGTGGCTGCAGTATACAGCTGTTGTATAGCTTCACAAATATTGATTTAGTGGCTGCAGTATACAGCTGTTGTATAGCTTCACAAATATTGTACTTAGTTTTCGCGAATGCTTCAGTTTCGATAGTAACATTCAATTGTCGCACCACTTATGCTATTCTCTGTCAATCAAATAACCCCTACCCGTGATACCATTTATTTAGACTACTTTGGAATAACAAAATGTATGAAGGATATTGTTACACCATACTGACATAAAAATACAATAATCTTCGTATAGGCTAAGTCTATACATAATTTTAAATCCACTAATATAAACGTAGCCTAAAGATGTAAATAGTTTCCAGTGCACTATCCGGGACGTAGGCTAGGTTTGTAAATAGTTTCCAGTGCACTATCCGGGACGTAGGCTAGGTTTGTAAATAGTTTCCAGTACACTATCCGGGACGTAGGCTAGGTTTGTAAATAGTTTCCAGTGCACTATCCGGGACGTAGGCTAGGTTTGTAAATATTTTCCAGTGCACTATCAGGGACGTAGGCTAGGTTTGTAAATAGTTTCCAGTGCACTATCCGGGACGTAGGCTAGGTTTGTAAATATTTTCCAGTGCACTATCAGGGACGTAGGCTAGGTTTGTAAATATTTTCCAGTGCACTATCAGGGACGTAGGCTAGGTTTGTAAATAGTTTCCAGTGCACTATCCGGGACGTAGGCTAGGTTTGTAAATAGTTTCCAATGCACTATCCGGGACGTAGGCTAGGTTTGTAAATAGTTTCCAGTGCACTATCAGGGACGTAGGCTAGGTTTGTAAATATTTTCCAGTGCACTATCAGGGACGTAGGCTAGGTTTGTAAATAGTTTCCAGTGCACTATCCGGGACGTAGGCTAGGTTTGTAAATAGTTTCCAGTGCACTATCCGGGACGTAGGCTAGGTTTGTAAATAGTTTCCAGTGCACTATCAGGGACGTAGGCTAGGTTTGTAAATAGTTTCCTACAATAGCTCCGCTACAAAGAACCCTGCGTTGAAGGGAAACATTACCAAGTAAATACTTATTCATTACAGTAAAAATAAAACTAATAAACTGTAATAATAGCTTTATTTTTATTTCAAAGTTTGACCAGTTCATCATTACCTCGTTTCGATGGCTGTGTTGCCAACAATCAAATATAAACAACTTGTTTTTCAGTGGAATATGTAACTTTGTTTTCTTTAATATTTCATTTAAACGCGTTTACTGAAATACAAATTGAGGAAGTTTTATGCAATTAATTATTTTTATGTACTTTGTTACTTTGTATTACAAATTTACTTTTAGTAGATATCTTTTAGTATATAAAATACTTTTAGTAATAAATCTATCTTAAATGTTAACAAAAAGTTTAATTGTTTTTTTTATAAAATTTTACATAAATTTATTTCATTTAATTCTGTAAAAGTAAATATCCCAACTTCATAAACTTTTATTTGTTTAAAATAAAAATTAGCCAAATAAAAAAACGTGTAGTCCTATTACAAATATGAAATATGTTTTGAAGGTTATGCAAAGGTGCCTTAGTATGTTTGGCATTGATTTCTTTCTTCTCTTATTATGGGAGTATTATCTGGCTTTTATCACTCGTATTGTGCACGATACAGAATTTGAAACTTTGTAATTCGGAATGCATTTTCTTGTGTTTACTTATCCCTTTGCTATCCCTAATGCAACGTATGTGTTATTCCTTCAATGTTTTCGTATTAAAATTATTACCTTAGTTTCAACAGCCGTTGGATTTAACTCTTGCAGATATAGCCTGATCAAGTGTTCACAGCACTCTACCTGCAAAGTATCAGTGTACGTTGTATTATAAATCACTCACAATTCTTGAGCCATTTCCATTGTAAAATTTATTCACGTATTGCCATTGTTTCTTACTGCGTTAAAATCGAAAGTTTTTCCTCGACACCAACCATAAAGTTACTACTGAAGATAACCTTATCTAATGCCATAAAACATTTTGAGGTTTAACATGGAAAATCAGTATGAGATATTGCATGGTTAATGCGAAAGCAAGCAAAGATATTTCGTTATCACTCCTGTTTGATATTAATATAACGTTATGACGTCACAACGAACTAATAACACCTTATATAAGCTGGTTTTGTAGCTTTATATGGATCATTGCGCAACGTGAATAACAGTTCAAATTAAATGGAACACTTGGGAAATTTTGTTGAAGTTTTGTTTACCAGACAGACTGCAGCACTGCCTTTGCCCTTGTCAAGGCAGGTACGGGCATGCGAATAATGGGTTTCCCTATCCTGCATCAAACATGTACCTAGCGAGGAGGCAATTGAGTCACGTTGCTGGCGGCATTTTAATCAAATATCACTAGGTGCATTGTTGAATTTGTGTAATGTAGAACACTAGCGTACCTCTGTATAGAACGTGCCTAAAGTAATATCACAGTGAGATGTTACACAAGAGTTTGCAGTTTTATATATTATTTATTCTATTTCATAGTCTTTACACATTATTGTTGTTTCTATTCATGTTTTTCGCTCTCTATGTTTACTTTCGAGATAAACACAAATATAGAGGTATTTATTAGATAACGCTCTAAGATAAAAATAACAATAAATTTGTTCAATTACTAACTGCATTTATTAATTAAATACCCCACATATCTATCAGAAACCAAATAAAAAGAAGGTGTTTTTATTGAACCAGATATTCGTAATATGATGATTCAATTTTCGAAACAAAGTGACTACAACGGAAAAAGAGATTTGGATTGCATTTAAATAAGTTGTAACCAGGTTTTTAGATAATGTGAAAGACCCTATCTATGAGGTTATAGTAGCTAATTTGCTAGATAAGATTAAAAATTTGGGATACCTAATGAGCCTTAAAGTCCACTTTTTGCACAACCATCTTGCCTTTTTCTTGCACTGACTGTCTGACTGGGTAATGTCAGTGAATAACAAGGCGAACCAATCCCAGCTTACACCAAGGGGATTTAGAAAAAATGGGACAGGGAAGTTGGGATACCAATATGATTGATGATTACTATTGGTCACTTCATAGGGGAAAACAAATTCCTTCGCAATGGAGAAAAAATTACAAGATGTTTGGCAGAAAAAAGAGAAAGAAAATACAAAAATGTTTATTCCTAATATGTTAATTTCTAAAATGATTGTATATATTATTAAAGGCCAACAATTTAATAAAAAAGTATCATTTTAATCAAGTATAATTTTTATGTATTTTACTATTTCCCACTTATTATATGAATAATCATTGTCATATTGTAAAAGAACTGTGGTGATACATACAATGTGATGCCAGATTCTGTTTTGGATTCAAATATATTTGTAGGGAACATTTTTATAAATATTTTGTAGTTAGCCTGTGTTATTACTTCAACATCGCAAGTAGTAATACATCTAGGTCTGAGCGTGTGTTTGTGAGTGAGAGTGACCTTATAGCATCACACACAATTTTCAGAAATCTGTCTCTGGTTATGGGTTTTTCGTGATTTGTAATTTTAAAATCCACTATTGTTGTATACGAGGAAAAATGTGATTTTGAATATAGCCGAATAAAGGTAGGGACATGAATTCCCCTGGTAGGGGATATAGAGGGAAACATGACCTCGCGTCTTTAGTTCACGTAGATGGGGTCATACAGAGGAGTCTAACCGTTACTCCATAGTAAAGAGAAAAAAACACTCCAGATGGAATCAGGTAGAACTACTAAAAGGACCAAATGAGCCCCTGATACTAGGAATAAAAGAAAATGATGGCATTGCATGCTCGGCGTTGCTAATAATTGCTTCGGCAAGATTTATATAAAGTTTTCCGTACCTTCGAATTCTTTTATCAAACTTCAAATCATTGCAGTCTACACATACATTGGCAGTGTACACATACATTAGCAGTGTACACATACATTAGCAGTGTACACATACATTAGCAGTGTACACATACATTAGCAGTGTACACATACATTAGCAGTGTACACATACATTAGCAGTGTACACATACATTAGCAGTGTACACATACATTAGCAGTGTACACATACATTAGCAGTGTACACATACATTAGCAGTGTACACATACATTAGCAGTGTACACATACATTAGCAGTGTACACATACATTAGCAGTGTACACATACATTAGCAGTGTACACATACATTAGCAGTGTACACATACATTAGCAGTGTACACATACATTAGCAGTGTACACATACATTAGCAGTGTACACATACATTAGCAGTGTACACATACATTAGCAGTGTACACATACATTAGCAGTGTACACATACATTAGCAGTGTACACATACATTAGCAGTACACATACATTAGCAGTGTACACATACATTAGCAGTGTACACATACATTAGCAGTGTACACATACATTAGCAGTGTACACATACATTAGCAGTGTACACATACATTAGCAGTGTACACATACATTAGCAGTGTACTCATACATTAGCAGTGTACACATACATTAGCAGTGTACACATACATTAGCAGTGTACACATACATTAGCAGTGTACTCATACATTAGCAGTGTACACATACATTAGCAGTGTACACATACATTAGCAGTGTACACATACATTAGCAGTGTACACATACATTAGCAGTGTACACATACATTAGCAGTGTACACATACATTAGCAGTGTACACATACATTAGCAGTGTACACATACATTAGCAGTGTACACATACATTAGCAGTGTACACATACATTAGCAGTGTACACATACATTAGCAGTGTACACATACATTAGCAGTGTACACATACATTAGCAGTGTACACATACATTAGCAGTGTACACATACATTAGCAGTGTACTCATACATTAAAAGTGTGCACATACATTAGCAGTGTACACATACATTAGCAGTGTACACATACATTAGCAGTGTACTCATACATTAAAAGTGTGCACATACATTAGCAGTGTACACATACATTACCAGTGTACACATACATTGGCAGTGTACACATACATTAGCAGTGTACACATACATTAGCAGTGTACACATACATTAGCAGTGTACACATACATTAGCAGTGTACATATACATTAGCAGTGTACTCATACATTAGCAGTGTACACATACATTAGCAGTGTACACATACATTAGCAGTGTACACATACATTAGCAGTGAACTAATACATTAAAAGTGTACACATACATTAGCAGTGTACACATACATTAGCAATGTACTCATACATTAAACGTGTACACATACATTAGCAGTGTACACATACATTAGCAGTGTACTCATACATTAAAAGTGTGCACATACATTAGCAGTGTACACATACATTAGCAGTGTACACATACATTAGCAGTGTACTCATACATTAAAAGTGTGCACATACATTAGCAGTGTACACATACATTAGCAGTGTACACATACATTAGCAGTGTACTCATACATTAAAAGTGTGCACATACATTAGCAGTGTACACATACATTAGCAGTGTACACATACATTGGCAGTGTACACATACATTAGCAGTGTACACATACATTAGCAGTGTACTAATACATTAAAAGTGTACACATACATTAGCAGTGTACACATACATTAGCAGTGTACACATACATTAGCAGTGTACTCATACATTAAAAGTGTGCACATACATTAGCAGTGTACACATACATTAGCAGTGTACTCATACATTAAAAGTGTGCACATACATTAGCAGTGTACACATACATTAGCAGTGTACTCATACATTAAAAGTGTGCACATACATTAGCAGTGTACACATACATTAGCAGTGTACTCATACATTAAAAGTGTGCACATACATTAGCAGTGTACACATACATTAGCAGTGTACACATACATTGGCAGTGTACACATACATTAGCAGTGTACACATACATTAGCAGTGTACTCATACATTAAAAGTGTACACATACATTAGCAGTGTACACATACATTAGCAGTGTACTCATACAATAAAAGTGTGCACATACATTAGCAGTGTACACATACATTAGCAGTGTACACATACATTGGCAGTGTACACATACATTAGCAGTGTACACATACATTAGCAGTGTACTAATACATTAAAAGTGTACACATACATTAGCAGTGTACACATACATTAGCAGTGTACACATACATTAGCAGTGTACACATACATTAGCAGTGTACACATACATTAGCAGTGTACACATACATTAGCAGTGTACTCATACATTAAAAGTGTGCACATACATTAGCAGTGTACACATACATTAGCAGTGTACACATACATTAGCAGTGTACTCATACATTAAAAGTGTGCACATACATTAGCAGTGTACACATACATTAGCAGTGTACACATACATTAGCAGTGTACTCATACATTAGCAGTGTACGCATACATTAAAAGTGTGCACATACATTAGCAGTGTACACATACATTAGCAGTGTACACATACATTAGCAGTGTACACATACATTAGCAGTGTACACATACATTAGCAGTGTACACATACATTAGCAGTTTACACATATATTAGCAGTGTACACATACATTAGCAGTGTACACATACATTAGCAGTTTACACATACATTAGCAGTGTACACATACATTAGCAGTGTACACATACATTAGCAGTGTACACATACATTAGCAGTGTACACATACATTAGCAGTGTACACATACATTAGCAGTGTACACATACATTAGCAGTGTACACATACATTAGCAGTGTACACATACATTAGCAGTGTACACATACATTAGCAGTTTACACATACATTAGCAGTGTACACATACATTAGCAGTGTACACATACATTAGCAGTGTACACATACATTAGCAGTGTACACATACATTAAAAGTGTACACATACATTAAAAGTGTACACATACATTAGCAGTGTACACATACATTAGCAGTGTACACATACATTAGCAGTGTACACATACATTAGCAGTTTACACATATATTAGCAGTGTACACATACATTAGCAGTGTACACATACATTAGCAGTGTACACATACATTAGCAGTGTACACATACATTAGCAGTGTACACATACATTAGCAGTGTACACATACATTAGCAGTGTACACATACATTAGCAGTGTACACATACATTAGCAGTGTACACATACATTAGCAGTGTACACATACATTAGCAGTTTACACATACATTAGCAGTGTACACATACATTAGCAGTGTACACATACATTAGCAGTGTACACATACATTAGCAGTGTACACATACATTAGCAGTGTACACATACATTAGCAGTGTACACATACATTAGCAGTGTACACATACATTAGCAGTGTACACATACATTAGCAGTGTACACATACATTAGCAGTGTACACATACATTAGCAGTGTACACATACATTAGCAGTGTACACATACATTAGCAGTGTACACATACATTAGCAGTGTACACATACATTAGCAGTGTACACATACATTAGCAGTGTACACATACATTAGCAGTGTACACATACATTAGCAGTGTACACATACATTAGCAGTGTACACATACATTAGCAGTGTACACATACATTAGCAGTGTACACATACATTAGCAGTGTACACATACATTAGCAGTGTACACATACATTAGCAGTGTACACATACATTAGCAGTGTACACATACATTAGCAGTGTACACATACATTAGCAGTGTACACATACATTAGCAGTGTACACATACATTAGCAGTGTACACATACATTAAAAGTGTACACATACATTAAAAGTGTACACATACATTAGCAGTGTACACATACATTAGCAGTGTACACATACATTAGCAGTGTACACATACATTAGCAGTTTACACATATATTAGCAGTGTACACATACATTAGCAGTGTACACATACATTAGCAGTGTACACATACATTAGCAGTGTACACATACATTAGCAGTGTACACATACATTAGCAGTGTACACATACATTAGCAGTGTACACATACATTAGCAGTGTACACATACATTAGCAGTGTACACATACATTAGCAGTGTACACATACATTAGCAGTTTACACATACATTAGCAGTGTACACATACATTAGCAGTGTACACATACATTAGCAGTGTACACATACATTAGCAGTGTACACATACATTAAAAGTGTACACATACATTAAAAGTGTACACATACATTAGCAGTGTACACATACATTAGCAGTGTACACATACATTAGCAGTGTACACATACATTAGCAGTGTACACATACATTAGCAGTGTACACATACATTAGCAGTGTACACATACATTAGCAGTGTACACATACATTAGCAGTGTACACATACATTAGCAGTGTACACATACATTAGCAGTGTACACATACATTAGCAGTTTACACATACATTAGCAGTGTACACATACATTAGCAGTGTACACATACATTAGCAGTGTACACATACATTAGCAGTGTACACATACATTAAAAGTGTACACATACATTAAAAGTGTACACATACATTAGCAGTGTACACATACATTAGCAGTGTACACATACATTAGCAGTGTACACATACATTAGCAGTTTACACATATATTAGCAGTTTACACATAATTCATTGTATAATTTTTTCCACTAAACTTTACTTTATTTAGTGGTGCATAAAAATTCTGAACGAATAACTTTACCGCAATAAGTCTAAATATTTATTAACCCTTTCTTGATCAGCTGATAACCCTTTTTAATGCTTCTCCCCCGTTGCCAATATATCTTACCAAGTCACCTAGATTGAAATCATTCTCTCAAGTTTAAATCCACTCTCTCAATCAGGTATACATCTTCCTGTATGAGTAATTTCATGTAACTTAGTGTCATACTAATATTTTCGCAATGATTTTGTTACTAATTTCAGTGTGTTCGTTTAACTGGTTACATTCCACTATCAGAAAACCGAATGCAATCTTTGTAGGTACAGTCACTCTTGTTTCTTTAAGAGCTTGAGAAATTAATTTGCGACACTTACAGAATCAAATTGTGTATACGGTTATATTGAAGAAAATCCTGGAGGAAAATGGGTGGTGAGATTAATATTCTCAGAATAGTGTCCCTCCTCTCAGAATATATGATACGCGTGTTTGGACGACCCATCTGTGAAGGTTGCTGGAACATTTCCAGAAAAACGTGTATGAAGTGAAACTCTTTAACTGAAAAAACTAATGTCTCTGTTGATTAACCGTTGTGCTAGCTGTGTTTTTTTTAAACTCTAAAACCATTCTCACCCAATTTTCTCCGCCAAAATAATTTTAAAAGCATAGTTAGAAAAATATAAAAAAGCAAAAAAATTATAAAAACATTAAGTTCTTTTAGCAATTCACAATTTTCCTAGTAAACGTATAGCAACTAATGTTTAACTTTGTTAAAACCAACTAATATTTCAAATTTAATGAAAATATTTCATCTTAATTGCTTTTAAATCTTGGTCTGCTAAATTTAAAACCCAAATTAAACCCTTCGAAAAAATAATAATTTTCCTATTATTAATCTAATAATAATTTAATAAAACAATTTTAAACATTTCTACCATAACTTTATTTAAACCTCCATTACGAATATATAAAGCCTACTTATTTTCATATTTTTTTAAATTTACAACTTTACTTACAAATAAAATTTAGTTTTCTGAAACAAATTTCATTATTTTGTATCGTAAATGCTTTAAAATCGGGAAAACAAAATTGAAACCCGTAAACTTTAATTCTTTAACGATTCACAATTTCATAGTAACTAATTAACGTTTACCTTACAGAAAACAATTTTACACATTCCAACCATAAATGGTTTTAAAATTTCATAACAAAATATAAAACACAATAATTTTTATTTTTTTAACTAATCACAGATTTTCTTTTAATTTCAAGCGTCTCAAAACTGTCAGCACGTTGAACAAAACTTTACTTTCTGACAGGACGTTGAAATTTACTGCGCAACACTATTCAAACGTTAAATAATGCTTTCAGACAAATTTACACGGGCAAACTTCTAACAATAATTTCGCTAGTTAGTTGTTTAATTATAACACTGAGCAAAGTATGACATGAGAGATACCATCGTTGTCCAGTCAGTCTTGTAAAAGTGATTTAATAAATTCAACACTGCTTATTCAAGAGTAGGAAAGAGAAATGCGAGTAAATTTCATTTTATGCAAACTCGAAGAAATACAATTAGGAAACGCCATCTCTCCGCTTCTAGTGTTTCCATCCCCTTGTAGTTTCCAAAGTTTCGATTCCTTGTAGCTGCTCAAAGCTTTGTTTGAAATAAACTTTCTTTAAAAATTAACTCTCATCTAAGCAAGCTCGAAACATTTTTTTTAATTACAAATAATCAATATAATTTAAATTAATTTCCCTTCTTCATTACGTATATTATGTATTTGCAATACATTTAATACCACAAGTCGCCACAATCAGGCGGCAAAGTTCTGCAAAGGAATTCTTCTAACTTAAATCTTTAGATTATTTATTTAAAATGATTTATCGGTTACATTTTACTGTTTACTGGACAGGCGGAACGGTTCTGGCGGAAAATGTTGAAAATGATACGACAAAACAATCTTCGTCGAAGAAATACTTCCATTACAGTTTTCCATACATTTACTTACTAAACCAATACGAGTAAATATCAAATAATCATGAATTTCCTATGACAGTCCTTTGTCTACGAACCATGTATCACCAAATTCCGTTTGGTTACTATCAAAGGATACAATTGACTTTGTGCTAAAGGGACTCAAGAGAGCCAGACTATAACCACAGATTGCGACCGAGTAAAGTAACAATCTTTTAAACTAATTTCAAAGGCAGTAAGAATAAGTGTAAATTTACCTTGTGATTCTCAAGGGTTTTAATATGTACTACTAGCCGAAAAGCATAATGCAAACCCTGGGATGTCCTACCAGTTATGACGTTACACACAGATTCATTTGAAGCATAACTTTTGTTTATAAACCTGGTACCTGAAGAAATCAAGTACCAAAATATATATCATCCAAACTAAGAATCAAAATAAAACGAATTCACAGTGTTCTAAAGCTGACAGTAAATTGCGCATGCAATGGCCATATAAATTTTGCATTACCGTGTATTTGAATTATAAAGCTTGCAAAAGCTGTATCACATAAAGTTGCAACTAACGTTCAAAGAAGCCTCTTAGACTTGGTACATATTGAAGAATTGTGATTTGAAAAATGAAAAATAAGGATTGCATATTGTTATTTATTGCAATACTTTAACCTGATTTCGTAAATAAATAACACTTTTCTCATGTAAAATTTAATATTCAATAAATACTTGTTAAATGTTTAACTTATTTCAATCGAGAAGGAATTTAAGTTACTCATTTTGTCAACTTATGTTCAATTTGTTCTATTAATGAGCATTGGAATTGAATAAAAGAAAATTCAATTTTCAAAATTTTATCTTGTGTTTATAAATTAGCTTAACCTTTCTAGAACGCCATGAACAACCCATCCCCAGAAGGATAACGCTATCCCATGCGATACTGACAGTAATAGCGTGTGGAACGTCTGGAAGGGCAGTAAAATAGGAAATATAAAGATGCGGTGGGACGAAATGACGCAACTGGTATTAGCGAACGTAATCACAACGGATTATATGACAGCACAGGACAGAAGCGGAAGGAAAACAGCTGAGATTACAGAAGTAGCAGGTGGAGATTTTAATGTCAGTGGTAGAGAAGAGTAGACTGTTATGGGAGAATAAAGCAACATGAATTAACGTTAATTGAAGGGAGTAACTAGGACTTTTACAACCCACGCAAGGAAACCATAATGGACTTTCTAATTCTTCATTGACGAATAATTGTACTAAATAAACAAGTCAATTTTTCAAATTATTTATTGACGAATAAAAGTGCCAATTATAGAAGTAAATGTTGAAATTCTCTACTTAGTAAATAAGTAATTTGTTTAATTGTTTATTGACGAATTGAAAGTGCTGAATAAATAAATAATTGTTTAAATTCGTTACTGTCGAAGAAAAGTATTAACTAAATAATGAAATCATGACAAACTACAACTGACGATCAACGGTTTCCCTTCAGCGTATCAATGGTAACTATAAGATAACAGATGATAACTTGAGCGTTTATCATCGTTAAATAGGTTTGGGTGGATGTAAATTGTTTTTATAGTTTACAATTCTGTTTATTCAATTCCTACTATTAGCTCAAACTCTCCTTATATATATATATATATATATATATATATATATATATATATATATATATATATAAGTTATATAAACATTTTGTGTGAACATTTCATAATTAAATGCGTGCTAGGAAGATTCCTGCTTACGCAGCTTTAGTATTATATAGGTGTGAGAACAGAGCCCCGGCAGTGTGTAAGTCGCCTCTGTATCGCACAGACGTTTTCCACTCCGATTGAGTGCATATCAATTGTATTGTTTTATTAAGTAAATTTAATGTAACAGTTTTCTAAATTAATTGTTTATTAAATTCAAAGGTTTGTTAAAAATAAAAATCATTTTTAAAAACCTTTCTTGCTTAATATAAAACGTAACTGGCGCAGTCGGTAGGACACCTCAGTTAGTGAATATAACGTCCATCGGTTTTAACCGTTAATTGAGGAAACCTTAAGTAGAGTGAATATCTACAACCACTTAATAGAGCGCATATCTATTAAGAACACGAGCGAATATCGTGTAGGTGAAAAGTGAAAAGTGAAAGTTGTTCAAATGAGCAAAGTATTTTGGATCAACTTGTAAGTAGATCTTAAGATATAGAATTAAGAAAAAGTAGAGTAAATACTTTTTAATTTTATATAATTGATTTTTAATTTTTATTATTTTGAAAAATAATATTAAATAATGGCAACGCCAACATTAAAAAAGGAGTATCTTGACATGATACCCGAGTATAGTGGAGAGCCCACTATGCTCCACAGATTTATCTCGATATGTGATAAGATAGTGAATAAGTTTTATGTAAGCGAAAATCCAGAGGATTTTCAAAATGAGTATCTGTTCTCCTCTATTCTTTCTAAATTAAAAGGCCAAGCACTGGAAATGGTTGTAAACTCTAACTCTTACAATTGGCACGAAACTAGAAAAGTATTATTAATTAGTTATTCAGACAAAAGGGATTGTTTCACATTAAACTTAGAGATGTCAGAATTAAAACAAGAAAGTAACGAATCACCATTTCAATTCTATGAGAAAATTCAAAAGTTACTAAATTTACAAATTTCATTTTTTATGAATAAAGAGCCTCAAAGGCAGATGGCTAAAGACATTTTAATAGAATACGTTCAGAAACTAGCTTTAAGAGTTCTCCTTAGGGGTTTGCATGAACCCATCGGGTCACTAATGCGTACCAAGAACCCTAACACTCTTAGTGAAGCACTTAATATGCTCACAAACGACTTCCAATTTAAAAATAATAAAATGTTTACTCAGCCAAGCAAACAACCAGTCTTTCAGAAAAGCCAAACTCATAACGTAAGAAGACCAATACATACTGAATTTAAATACCACCAAATACCTAAACAACTTTATCAACACCCAAATCTTTCCTATAGACCACCAACTTTTGCTAATCAGGGTCAGCCTCAAAGGGGACAACCAAACAACAACACTACTAAACCTCAGTATCCTCAGCGAAATACGGGTTATCAACCTACCCCTATGAGTATTTCCACCAGACAGACAGATAGGCCTTCTAGACAAACGAATTTGTATCAAATGACCGGACAAGGAGCCGAAAAAGACGATTACACTATGTACCAGACTAATGGACAAGAATCATTCGCTTTTGAAGAAGATCTCGGGAAAGAAGAGTACTTCGAAGAATCCCAAAATTTAACCGACAACTACGAAGAAGAGACCGCTAAAATCGATCAGGACGATTTTTTAGGACATACAAGCCTCGGAATCGATTTTCAATAATGAATCTACAAAGCGAAAATAACGAGCTACCATTTATATACGACACAAACACCAAATCTAGAATATTAATTGACACAGGCAGTACTAGATCATTTATGCGAAAATCTTTAGGCTGGAAAAATTTTAAAACAAGCATTAAAAAAGAGCCGTTTGAAGTAATCACCGCACACGGCACTTCAAAAGAAAATTTTTGTTGCACCATACCTCTGTTGTCTAAAAAAGCAATTAAATTTTATTTATTTGACTTTCATCAGAATTTTGACCTATTACTAGGGCTAGACAATATAAAGGATTTAGGAATAAGCTTAGACTTTATAAATAATAAATTAATACTTTGTGATGAGGAAATCCCTATTCAATATTTTAACACTGAAAAAGGAAGTTGTAATAAAACAGACAGCACGTCAATAAAGCAGGAACAATTTAGTTATGTTATACAAGCCCGCACTAGCCAAACAGTTAAATTAAAAATACAAAATATTCATAATGGAGAAGGTATTTTACCACACAAACAAGTGAACGGATTAGAAATTCCGCAGTGTATAGTTTCAGTGCATAAGGGTGAAGCCTATTGCCCTATTATAAACAATACGGAAGAAAATGTAAAATTAACAATAAGTAAACCATTAGAAGTAAAATCTTTAGAGGAATATAATATTTTCAGATCTGATGCAATGCAAATGAACGCTAATTTCAATTTATTAGATTATAAACAAAAAAATTCGAGAAGAAAAACTTTAGATTTATCAAAATTTAGAATGGAACATATGAACTCGGAAGAAAAATCCGCTATAACAAGTTTAATAAAAGATTATGCAGATTTATTCCATATTGAGGGAAACGATTTAACTTTTACCAACCAAATAAAACATGTTATTAGGACTACTGATGAAATTCCCGTATACTCCAGAAATTATAGATATCCAGAGATTTACAAGAACGAAATTAATAAACAAACTGAGGACATGCTTGAACAAGGAATTATTAGACCTTCAAATTCTCCATGGAACTCTCCTGTCTGGATTGTACCAAAAAAACAAGACGCTTCTGGCAAAAGAAAATTTCGATTAGTAATAGATTTTAGAGGATTAAACAAGAAAACAATTGACGATAAATTTCCCTTGCCAAACATTACCGACATATTAGATAAATTAGGACGATCTCAGTATTTTACAACTTTAGATTTAGCCTCAGGATTTCACCAAGTAGAAATGGATAAAAATAGCATAGAAAAAACAGCGTTTTCAACAGAAACGGGACACTATGAATTTTTAAGAATGCCTTTTGGACTAAAGAATAGCCCCCCTACATTTCAAAGAATTATGAATAACATTCTGAGAGGAATCCAAAATGAAACATGTTTAGTTTATTTAGACGATATTATAATTTACTCCACTAGCCTCCAAGAACACATACAAAGACTTAAAGAAGTATTCGACAGATTACGCAAAGCCAACTTTAAAGTACAGCTGGATAAAACAGAATTTTTAAGAAAAGAAGTAGCGTATCTAGGGCATGTTGTTACACCGGAAGGCGTAAAACCTAACCCAGCAAAGATTTTGGCAATCAAAAACTATCCAATACCCAAAACCACCAAACAAATTAAAGGATTTTTAGGACTAATAGGCTATTATCGAAAATTTATTAAAAACTTCGCCAAGATAACAAAACCGTTTACTAACTGTTTAAAGAAAAATGCAAAAATAAATATAGAAAATCCAGACTTCATTGAATGTTTTGAAACATGTAAAAATATACTGACTAATGAGCCCCTTCTGCAATACCCAGATTTTGAAAAGGAGTTTACTCTAACAACAGACGCTAGTAATTTTGCACTAGGAGCAATTTTAAGCCAGGACAATAATGGGAAGGACCTTCCTATAGCGTATGCCAGCAGAACTTTAAATGACAGCGAAACTAATTACTCCGCGATTGAAAAGGAATTACTAGCAATCGTATGGGCCACTAAACACTTTAGGCCTTATTTATTTGGAAGAAAGTTTAAAATTTATACAGACCATAAACCTTTACAATGGTTATTTTCAGTTAAAGAACCAAATTCCAAGCTTTTAAGATGGAGATTAAAATTAGAGGAATATGATTATGACATAAGATACAAAAAGGGCAAATTAAACCAAAACGCCGATGCCTTGTCTAGAATACAATTGAACATTACTAATAAAAGGTCAACAAACACCCAACACACTGTAGAACCAGACCTTGATTTATCTCCAGCTGGATTAATCCAACGTTTCTTCCCGGAATTAAATGAAGATAACGAGTCTATGGTCGTACAACTCGACGCAACAGATAATGCCAACTTAGAGTACGATCAAGAAAGTGACAGTCAAACCGTGCATTCCAACTTCGAAGGGAACACCCAAATTGAAATACCAATTTCCGACGAACCTGTAAACTTTGGGAGAAATCAAATATTTTTGTCACTAGTAAAATACGAACCAAAGAAAGTAAAAATTATAAAACTATTCGGAACTTCAAAAATTCGTTTAATGGTCGAAATATCAGAAAATAACTTTAAAGAAGACATAGTTAACTTTGTAAAATCATATTTGGTACCCAAAATAAAATATAATCTATATTTTGAAGACGATTTTTACGAGAAATTTGCATCATGCGTAGCCAAAAATTTCAAACAAACTGAACTAAATTTGGTTAAGTGCAATAACAAACTCTTAGACCTAACTTCGGAAGAAGATACCTTAGAAACGATAAGTAATTATCATGTCAGCAAAACCAATCACCGAGGGATACAAGAAACATACGAACAAATTAAGCGAAGATATTATTGGCCTAATTTAAAATCACTAATCCAAAATTTCATAAATCAGTGTGACATATGTCAAAGAACCAAATATGACAGAATGCCCTTACAATTAGAGATGAACTTGACGCCTACAGCTTCAAGGCCTTTCCAGATAATTCACATCGACACTATCTCTTTAGAAAAGAATGCGTTTATCAGCATTGTCGACAGTTTCACAAAGTATGCTCAAGCTTATCGCTTGGGAAGCTCTCAAGCTACAGAGATTGCAGACAAGCTATTAGATTACTTTGCGCAGTTCTGCGTACCAACAGTTATTATCTCAGACAATGGAACGGAGTTTAATAACAGGATTGTGAAGGAGATATTAGACCTGCATAAAATCAAAATCCATTTTATCAGTACACAAAACCCCCAATCAAACGGATTATGTGAAAGATTTCATTCCACCTTAATAGAACACATAAGGCTGTTAAATAATCAAATCGAATTTAAAAAAGACAGTATAATTAAGAAAGTAAAATATGCTATAATTGCCTATAACAATAGCATTCATTCAGTCACAAAATTAACGCCGTGCGAAGTCTTATTTGGACACATAAATTCAAACTCTTTATTAGATATAGATTTAGAAAAACAAATTGTAAATGACTACGTTTTAAACCATAAGGAAAAAACAAAAATACTTTACGAAAACATTAGGGATAGCAATCAAAGAATTAAAGAAAAAGTTTTAGAAAAAAGGAATGTAAACAAAGAACCACTTCCAGAAATACCATCTGAAGTTTATATAAAATCAGTTCAGAAGCAAAGCAAAACGAAAAACAGATATAGCAAGGAAGAAATAGCTTCGATAGATAAAGAAAGAAAAACTGGAAAAATAAAGCCTAGACATCATAACACAAAAGACAAAATACATTTGTCGAAAATTAAAAGGCCTAAGAAGATAAAAAATGTAATTAATGACCAAAATCCTTCTTGTTCATATTCCACACAATCAAATTAAAACCCCAACCATACCTTTGTCCATTAATTCTATGCAAGAAACTTTATTAAACCTTTAAACAACATTGTTTTATTAATTGTATGTGTTACAAACTGTTGTAATTTATTAAATGATATGTAACTAATTATGGTAATAAATATTGTTAATTATTTGAAATATGTTAATCACAAAAAGAAATGTAATTGAAGAAAATTAGAAACTATACTCTTAAAGAGATAACAAAACAAAAAAGAATTCTTATAAACTGACTAGAATCCTTATCAAATCTATAACAGGCAAGTTGAATGTAAATGATGGTAAAAATTATAAAAAATTATATAAAACTTTTATTGTAATCAATGTAAATTTTGTAGAACAAAAATTAGATTCTGATAACAATTGTATATGTTATAAACATTTTGTATCTATCCTATGATAGAAAAGACTCATTATAAATTGTATTAATCGATTCCAAATACTTTTGCTCAGTTGAATTATAATGAACAGAAAATTAGACTGTAAAATGCCCATCATCAAAAACAATAACGCCTACAAACTACGAGGATACTGCGTTGGAAATCGCAGACAACCCATTTAACTGGATCTTGGAAATCAACCTTTGCCTGGTGACTTTCTCCAGTGAAGAGGACTTCAACCCATGCCGAAAATTGCCCTTTATGGAGGCCTATTCAGCAGCTTATATACTTCGCCCTCATCAGGAAGAAGAAGAAGACTTCAACCAACGCCGAAACTTCGCCAACCCCCGAAGTTTTCTTTAGGGATGGAGGAGTTATATAAACATTTTGTGTGAACATTTCATAATTAAATGCGTGCTAGGAAGATTCCTGCTTACGCAGCTTTAGTATTATATAGGTGTGAGAACAGAGCCCCGGCAGTGTGTAAGTCGCCTCTGTATCGCACAGACGTTTTCCACTCCGATTGAGTGCATATCAATTGTATTGTTTTATTAAGTAAATTTAATGTAACAGTTTTCTAAATTAATTGTTTATTAAATTCAAAGGTTTGTTAAAAATAAAAATCATTTTTAAAAACCTTTCTTGCTTAATATAAAACGTAACTTATATATATAGCTTTGCAACACTGTTTTCTTATATTCATTATCACTTTCACTATATGTACTTAAACAAGAATCTTACTTGGTTTTTATGCGATTAAACTCTCAAAGATTATCAATCTTTGAATGATTACCAACAATAATGATACCCATCAATATTGTTACACATAATAATAATGGGTATCTCCATTATCAAGCGTCACTGACCGGGGGTTGTAGTAGACTGCGAGTTGCGTGGAATGTCCGTTGTCACCAGGTGTGGTGTACCGTTATTGTTCTATTTTCGGATTCACTGCACTGTGGGAGTCTTTTAAGTTTTTCTTGGGGGTTAAATTTGTCCATTAGGTTGAATAAGTTATCGTTTTTTTATTTTATTTGTATTTTGTTCGTTTATCATATTATTTTTAAGCTTATAGATTTGTAGTTGTTCCCAGATTGTCATTTTGAGGCCTTTTTGTACCTTTTTTTATTAGATGTACGTTTTCTAATGTGGGGAATGTGTGTTTGTTTTTGATGGCGTATGTAGTTTAGTTTGAGTTGTAAGTTTAAGGTTTGATGTATGCATTGAGGTGTTCTGTATATCTGTCTTTTAATTTCATTTTTGTTTGGCCTATGTATATTTTATTACAGTCTGGGCAATCGATTTTGTATACTCCGTTATTAAGTGTAGGGCATATTTTCTCCGGTTGGTTTATTTAAATGATTATGTTTCCTGTGTTTTTGTAAGCTATGTTAATATTATTAATTTTTAGTATTTTAGTTATTCCTTTTATGTTGTCCCCAGTGTATGTGAATGTGGCCTATTTTGTTGTTGTTTGTAGTTCGATTGTAGTATAATTTACTTATTGAATAAATATTTTAAAAAATATATTAACTTCAAATGTTATCCACTACAGGTTAAAACAAAAATTGTTTGAACTTGATTGGATGAACAAAAACGTATTTTATTAACGGTTGAAATGTGTACAAAATATTTACCAGGACTATGAGTTAATAGGAGTAATATAATAATAAAAAGGGTTATATTATAGCCTGCATGGATAATAAGGCTATTTCAATTGTTCGTTATAGGCTACATCACAGACTGCTAGTTTATACGCTATACAAAGTTTTAAAAATATAACAACTGGATACATTTGTTGACAAGGGTCAGTGCTGGAGGTAGATCTAGTCTAGAGAGATATCAATATGCCTACATGTAGGGAGGACAAGGAAGGTGTACTTTCTCATGGTACTTGGAATATTACGTAATCGAGTGGGCAGTGTCGTGAAGTGAAATGCCGACCTGGTAACAGGATGAAGGATAGGAAAGAAGGTTAATATAGTAGAAGAAGGGTAGAAGAATAAAAACACCCCGGTGACATCACGTGTGTAGTGTCGCGCAACTGAAGTTAACCTACATTATATCGCTGTCAAGGGGACTCTTCTAATTCACCCCTTTTAGAAGAATGATAAAGAAAAATAAATGGAACTAAGAACACAAACTATCTAATTAATTTGAAGAGTAGTATTGGGAATAGAGTAAATTATGAAGTCTTTCAAGCAAGGTTGCTTAACTGAAATATATCTGCTTGGCAATAGCTTCGTTATTGGAGGAGACTTTAATGCTAACATACGCACTGAGGTCAAGGTCAACAAATACTAAAGGAAGGGAACTATATCGAGCAGTTATGGACTATAGATGTGTGTTCTCCTCATAGGGATCGCCAACGTATTGGCCATCGGACCCTGACAAAATCCCTGATTTGATTGATTTCTTCATTTCAAAAGGTACAGCGAAGATTCATATTACTGTGAAAGGGGGGGATGATCTATCCTCAGACCATACCCAGTGATACTCACATTAAGTGAAAGGGTGAATATAAATAACAACCTCCCTAAACTTACCAATAAACTAACTAATTGGGAAATATTTAGGGAAAAGCTCTATGACTTTATAAATCTCCAATCTCTAATGGACACACCAGATGAAATTGATAATGAAGTTGAACAGTTAACAGCAGACATTCAACAAGCAGCTGAAGAGAGTACTCCAATATCGTATGCTAAAAAGTATAGAGTAATAAGCTATCCAGAAGATGTTAGGGAGATAATTCTTGCTAAAAGAAGAGTTAGAAGGAAATGGGATCAATCTAGATAAATCATTGGTTAATCGTCTCAACAATGTGTTGAGAAAACGCATTAAGGAAGTTAAAAACGAATCCTTTAGCACTTTTCTTAATAGCTTAACAGATGATGAAACTACCAGCTATTCTTTGTGGAAGGCTGCCAGAAAGCTAAATAGGCCTACTGCTCAAAATCCGCCTTTGAAAATGAAAGACGGTAATTGGGCTAAAAGTGCGAAGCAAAAAGCTGAATTATTTGCTGATCATTTAGAAGAAGTGTTTACTCCACTTAATACAAACTCAAATCCAATCTTAATAAACCTTAACAATATTTCATGCAGTACAAGTATACAATGTGTAACACTTAAAGAAATTAGGGATATAATTAAACATCATTTAAGTGAAATAAAATCACCTGGCTATGATCTAGTTACAGGGACAATAATGAAAGATCTACCGGACATTGTTATATTAAAGTTGCAGCTTATAATAAATGCATGCTTCAAAACTAAATATGTACCTAAACACTGGAAAATAGCTGAAATTATAGTAATACCCAAACCAGGTAAACCTCCTACAGAAGTCACATCCTACCGACCAATTTCGCTGTTGCCAATTATGTCAAAAATATTTGAAAGACTTCTATTAAAAAGACTTTTACAGATTATTAATGAAAAGCAAATGATTCCAGGTCACCAATTTGGTTTTAGAAGTAAACATTCTACAATCGATCAGGTTCGTCGTATCACTAATACAGTAGAAAGTGCTTTAGAAGAAAAAAAAATCTGCATGGCTGCTTTCTTGGATGTAGCCCAAACATTTGATAGAGTATGGCATGAAGGGTTGAAGTATAAGCTCTATAGAGATTTACCAATACCGTTGTATCAAATACTTTCATCATATTTAGAAGAAAGTTATTTTAGGGTTAGATATAATAAAGACTATTCAGACTTGAAAAAGATATCTGCTGGAGTACCCCAGGGTAGTGTACTGGGGCCTACACTTTACCTACTATATACGGCTGATATTCCACTGGGTAATAACATGATGACAGCCACGTTTGCTGATGATACCGCACTTTTATCAACAGATAACTCTATTACCAAAGCAGCCAATTGTTTACAAACAGAAAGGTTATTACTCCACAAATACTGATAAATGGCAATGCTATACCAACAGCAAATACAGCAAAATATCTAGGTATGACACTGGATGCAAAATTGAAGTGGAAGGAACATGTAAAAAAGAAAAAAGAAGAACTAAATGCCAAATATAGAAAATTATACTGGTTGATGGGCCGTAGTTCTGAACTATCACTAAATAATAAAATAAGATTATACAACCAAATTCTAAGACCCATCTGGACATATGGTATTCAATTATGTAGATGTACCAAAAAAACAAATTTGAAAATGATTCAGACATTTCAAAATAAGGTATTACGTAACATGGTAAACATGGTACGTTAGAAATAAAGAACTGCACCGGGATCTGAAAATCAAATTTGTTATAGATGAGGTTAAGGTTTATGCCTCTAAGCATTTGCATAGACTGCATATACATCCTAATCAGGAGATTGAGCCAGTCCTTGATGTGACTAGGCACGTCCGCCGTCTACAAAGAACTAGACCACATGATTTGGCCACTTTAGAACAAAGAGAAACTTGAGTTTTCCAACACCATTTCTCTATAAATGAAAGTCATTAGTCAGTTGCTTCAACTGGTCATGACAAAGGGAGGTGTTTTTAATGAGTAAGAATCTCACACTGTTGCGTAATACGGATTGCGCAGCGTCTTTTTGAAGATTTTCACCTACCCATTAAAAAAAAATTAACAAAATAATTTCTGTTAGGGTCTGACAGACCTTTCAGTAAGACCCGAGGGTTAGGGTCTGCTCGTTACCAGGTGCTTTCTTACAAAAGCTAGTTATACTCAATTTTTAAAACTAACAGAGATTATCTACTTCAAACCAATTCTACTATCACCGCACTTCGCTGACCTACTTATCTGTGGAAAAATACGGTAACATTTTACTTCCCTGGGTAAATAATATTCAACTAATACAAAGCACAACGTAAAACAGCAGATGGCGATAAATGTGACGAACCGGCGGAGGCCATTTGTAACGGTTTATGACAGTCTTAGCGGAATGTTTCCTTCGCATTACATTAGACCGGTTGCCATGGCGACGAGTTTTATAATCTGGACTGAGTTCGACTACAATACAAGGAACGCGCGAAACAAGAATGATTTTTAAATTGCATGTATTACAACGCCACTGATTATAATTTCTAACTTTTTACGCCTACTACCTTTTAAACACAAGTCGTTATTAATTCATAGATTGTTTACTGGAATATTGTAATTATTTAAAAACAAATAGGCTTATATCGTCACGTTTATTTATTTTCATAACTTTAAATTTTAATTTTATTCAATTATGTTTTCTATGTATTGTATATTTAGCAGAATTCAATTATAAACGAGAAGCTACATTTAAAATTATGTCATGTATCCTGTATATGAACAAAAAACAGCTGTTGTAACAAATCATATGTTTGGTGAATAATCAATCAGCTGATTGGAAAATCTGAAGCGTAGATCGAACGTTCACCTCTAGTTAACAAAAGTGTATGTTACGGCTGTAGCATTTCCGCTTCATCTAGTGTATGATCTACCATTACAAGTAATCAAGAATTGGTTTAATATTCTATGGGTATTTTTATAACGAAGCTCATTATTTATTTTACTGAATACTGAGGAAACGAAACTAATGCAAATGGGTTGGAAAGCGTTGCTCCTATGGATTGCGTGTGATCGGCACTTAGGTAAAAGAAACTATATCCAGATTGAATTCACAGTTGTAAAATAGAATTGAAACGTCATGTTTACAAAGGTGTAAGAAGAAGAATAGACGAGTAAATATGTGGTTATGGAAGGGTATAATTACTCAGGGGCTACTTGAGTTAAAAGTAAAAGAGTATTGCAAATATTCAGTTGCGGTCGAAGGTATGTGTTCCTTGTTTACATCATTGCATCTCTTCCGCTCAAGCCGCTTCAATATCCCATCCACCCAGGTACGGCCCATATTCCAGCCTTTATGCTTTAATATGCCAACCATATGAGTTTCTTATTTAATAGTCAATGCAATCTCATTAATACATATGAATTTGTTATTATAAAAAAAAACTAATTCTAAGTTTAGAACCTATTATCAACGAATATTTTGACATCACTATTATAAATATTTTCGTAAATTTATCTTAGGAAACGTAACATTTTTTCTAAAACAGTTGTATAAAACATGTTTAAACTGTTTGAGTAGTAGCCAAGCACTGATGAAGGCGACATCGTCGTCGCAACCACTCCGATTGTTTTAATAAACTAATGTGTTGTGAGATTTGAATAGACTATTTTATTTTTTAACTTTACGTTTGAAATATTTTACTATTGATTACAGCGCTCCAGTTATCGTGGAATTTTTCTGAACTACAAATTATATCTGAAAATATTTGTGCTTTTAAATGAAAACCCTTTTAGCTGCGGTTGAATGTTTTTGAAATGACAGAACACTCTTGGTCGGTGTCAAGTTTTTTTTGTCGGGATTTAGCTATATAAAATTATAACGTAACAATGGTTTTCATAAAAAGGTAAAGTAAGCGCCATAGTACTTTTTGACTGTAGATTATTATGTTAAAATACTATTGTGTAATAATAATTATCTATTGATAAAATATTAATTAATATTCCAATAAATTCATATTACAGTGAACTCAATACAATGTTAACTAATTACTAATTTTAGTATCTTTCAGCACATCTGATGACACTTTCTTAGAAGGAAACTCATCTGAGGTTTTAGAAATTTCATTAAGAATGTTTTCAATATAATTTAATTCAATAAACTACATTTTTCACTCAGGTTTTCGCTCTATCATCTAGTCCAGTGGTTCCCAAACGTTTTGGGTAGACATCCCCACCTCTTGAGATGAAATCCTCCTACGCCTCCCTTAACTGTGCACTATAAATAAGTTGTATAAGCATATTAAAATGAAACAAATTAGCAACATCAAGTTTGTTCCTATATTATTAAATACATTTAAATTATCTCATTACTTTTCAACTGACCGCGAGCCTTTCCTGACTTGCCTCCACGCCTCCCAAGTACCACCCAGTTTAGGAACCAATGATCTAGTCTCATGTATGTGCCATATGTTTACTGCAAAATTCATTTATTGAATTCAGTTAATTTCAATAAACCGAAAAAGTATATCGGTTTAGTTTAAAAAAATAAATATTTAGTGTTTTTTGTAAATGTATTGATCTTAAAAATGTTTTAATTTCATTAAAAGAATTTTATCAGGATCGTTGGAAATAAATGTAAGAAATGTTGATGGTTTGGTTTTTGTGCCTAAATGATCGTTCTTATATTCTTTTAAATGAAATAATTCTTAAAATATTTAATTTTCAAACCCCGTATAAATATCACAGATATTAAAAATGAGACACTCTATCAACTATAAAAACAATGTACCTAAGTTTAAATTAAAATTTTAAGATTGTAATTTATATTTACAGATTCAAGTTAAATATAAAGTTTAAATGGAAATGTTAAAGGCTTTCAAAGTTAAAACAAGGTTTGAATCAGCGTTAAATTGAAGAAAGAAATACATCAGGTTTTATATTAAAAAGAAATCTTTCTCGCTTTGACGGCTCATCATCCAAAGCAGTGGCTGTTTCATGATAACGAGATTTCTAGAGTCCCCATGTTTCCCCCGATCTCTCACTAGTACTTCTTGTGTTTCCACCTATCTCTCTTCGGTATGCTTCTTTTGTGAGATGCCTACCGTCCTCCCACTTTGCCTATTTACAAATCTCTTTCTAATTTTAAATCTAATATAGACGTAGAATCAAATTTTAAAATATTAAATCATAATGTAATGTAGAAACATCTAAACAATGTAGAATAACTGATACCCTTCCTTTCGACCAAACCTGTAATGATTAAGGACTGTAGATTATGCAGGAAAACAATTAAACTAGCTAATAGCTGATTTTTGGGGAAAAGTTAGATAGTAGTAAAATCTGAAGAAATAAATAGTAACAGATTTTAAGACAAATGTATAACGTATAATATAAACGATGAGACTAACATCAGGACGCAGTAAAGGAAAGGATAATGACGGCCTACGTCATAACGTTGCCGCGAAGCTCGGAAGAACACAGCAAAGATTATAGAGTTATATAATTACTTAGATTGTAGATTAAGAATTCATAATTCATTCTGAATAACAGAAAACTATTCTGAATAACAGAGACCCAGACAATGCCATAGCGTTCGGGTAGGTTTTGGAAGGACACAAGTCCAAAGTGAATAAAAGAAAAGAGCGAATTAAAAAAAAGTATGGAATAAAGGTTAGTTAGTATAAAGCCGTTATGAACTAATAATTTATTCCTTAATCGACCCTTTCGCATTCACAAATAACTTCATTCGTTTCGCACACCCTAGAATATTTATGTAATATTATAGGTCGTGTAAAATGGTTGATTTACTACAAAATAGAGAACTTCTTTCTTATTATATTTTGAAACCAATATTTAATAAAGTTGCAAGTAAAATGCTACTACTCTATTTCTTCGTAGCTTACAAGTAAGTTTTAAAACTTTAAACTACAAAATAGAACCTGAGTAGAGTATATGGAGTCAATGAAACAATGAATCACTTGGGATCCTTCTCTTACGAGCCTTGGAGAAATTTACAACTCAATTTCAAAGAGAAAGCAATAAGTTTACAAAGTCAATAGCTTTATTGATCGTAAAATGTATACGGGACTTTAAAACTCGTTTATTCTATGTTTATTTAGACACGTGCTGTTTATTTTAGGCAATGAAAAGACTGTCAAATTATGCAGTTAATTAGAGCTTAGCTAGTGAGAACAGTTTGTCAATTATTAAAGATTGTATTCAGAATCTCAATGAACATTAGTTTATTAATACAGAATTTGTTTAGTATGTTTTTAGTACTCTTTATTATTTACTCAGGAAAAATTGGTTTTTTCAATTAAAATATTTTAGAATTTCAACAAACGTTAGTTTATAGCGCTTTCATTTCGACCCGAGTATATTTTTGCTTACAGTAATACACTGAAGATAGACAAACATTGAAACAATTAAATGTTTACGTTGTTAAATGTTTAAATGCTGTTTACGTAGTTAAAGTAAAGTCTGGACAATTTCAATAAGCCTTTATATGTTACTTCATGCAATATATTTTTGCTTACAGTAATACACTGAAGGTAGACAAACATTGAAACAATTAAATGTTTACGTTGTTAAATGTTTAAATGCTGTTTACGTAGTTAAAGTAAAGTCTGGACAATTTCAATAAGCCTTTATATGTTACTTCATGCAATATATTTTTGCTTACAGTAATACACTGAAGATAGACAAACATTGAAACAATTAAATGTTTACGTTGTTAAATGTTTAAATGCTGTTTACGTAGTTAAAGTAAAGTCTGGACAATTTCAATAAGCCTTTATATGTTACTTCATGCAATATATTTTTGCTTACAGTAATACACTGAAGATAGACAAACATTGAAACAATTAAATGTATACGTTGTTAAATGTTTAAATGCTGTTTACGTAGTTAAAGTAAAGTCTGGACAATTTCAATAAGCCTTTATATGTTACTTCATGCAATATATTTTTGCTTACAGTAATACACTGAAGGTAGACAAACATTGAAACAATTAAATGTTTACGTTGTTAAATGTTTAAATGCTGTTTACGTAGTTAAAGTAAAGTCTGGACAATTTCAATAAGCCTTTATATGTTACTTCATGCAATATATTTTAAGCATCATTATCATAATAATGATAATGATAAAAGAATCAAAGACAATTGACAAAACGGCAGCAATAATGTTTAAATAAAATATCATCAACTTATAATTAATTATAAACAATAATCGAGCTGGCTTGTGAGTTAAGGCTATAAACACAAGGAATATATTCCACATTAAAGTATAAAACTTTAATCCCAAACGCGTATCAATGTCATCATCAGTGGTTCTATCACAAACATTTAACTTTAATTATAATAATGGAACATAACCTATTATATAGAAAATATTTATATATTTTAAATATATATAATTTATAATATAAACAATATTATAGGTCATTTCCATTTCTTAAATTAGAGTTATATGTTTATGATAGAATCACTGATGATGATGATGATGATGACATAATGTCATTGAAACTCGTTTGAGATAAAAGTTTTATAGTTGTGTTTATAATTAATTGACTGTATAACTATGTAGTTATTAATCTGTATGGTTTTACTCACTCTTTATTATAGGCTTGTGGTTGAAACGTGTTCCGTGGGAAATATTTAAGGATTCGTTATTACTAATTACCTTTTTCACAAGCTACGTTCAAATTTTGGTATTGATAATTTTATAAAACAATAGCTTTTTTAACGCAGGAATAGCTCTTTATTGTAATTACTAACTTTATAACCCTGCTATCTTCTAATCACAAGTTAATAATTCGTAGATTGTTTATTCTAATATTGTAATTATTTCAAAACAAATATATCGCCATGTTTAATTATTTTCATAATTTAAAATTATATTTTGTTCCAATTACCTTTTTTTATGTATCGCATATTTACAGAAATTAAATTACAAACGAGAAACTACATTTAAAATTATATAATGTATGTTGTAAATGAACAAGAAAACAGCTGTTGCAACAAATCATATGTTTGGTGATTTATCAATCAGCTGATGGAAAATCTGAAGCGTAGATCGAACGTTCAGTTCTAGTTAGCTAAAGTGTATGTTACGCCTGTAGTTTTCCCGCTTCATCTAGTGTATGATCTACCATTACAAGTAATCAAGAACTCGTTTACGATTCTATGGGTATTTTTATAACGAAGCTCATTATTTATTTTACAGAATACTGAGGAAACGAAACCAGTGCAAATGGGTTGGAAAGCGTTGCTCCTATGGATTACATGTGATCGGCACTTAGGTAAATAGGGGGGCTGGTTGGTCCTCGTCCTACCCCTGGATAGCTGTATCAGCAGTCATAGCAAAAAAAAATATAGCTTTTACATTGAACTGAACGCCACCATTAGCTTTCATAGGGAAAACCCCAAGTGGGAAAACAAAACAAAGACAAAATAAAAGCAAGCTATCATCTAAAGTCCTTGTCAGCGCTCTCGACGTGCTTCGCCTTTAACGAAGGGTGAACATCCTGGTAGATTAAAAGTTTTATTTTGCAACATAAAAGGACATAATATTAAATCAACACGGCATGTTTACAACATTGACAATAACCTCATCGTGAAACAGAGAGGTGTGGGATCTATCCACAGATTTGAATTATGGTGCCCGAAGAGGACTTTCGCATATTCATTTCTAAAAATTTCCAAAACGAAAGATAAACAAGTAAAAGGTTATATAACTATTCGCACAACCTTCAGTGTGTGTGTGTGTGTGTGTGTGTGTGTGTGTGTGTGTGTGTGTGTGTGTGTGTGTGTGTGTGTGTGTGTGTGTGTGTGTGTGTGTGTGTGTGTGTGTGTGTGTGTGTGTGTGTGTGTGTGTGTGTGTGTGTGTGTGTGTGTGTGTGTGTGTGTGTGTGTGTGTGTGTGTGTGTGTGTGTGTGTGTGTGTGTGTGTGTGTGTGTGTGTGTGTGTGTGTGTGTGTGTGTGTGTGTGTGTGTGTGTGTGTGTGTGTGTGTGTGTGTGTGTGTGTGTGTGTGTGTGTGTGTGTGTGTGTGTGTGTGTGTGTGTGTGTGTGTGTGTGTGTGTGTGTGTGTGTGTGTGTGTGTGTGTGTGTGTGTGTGTGTGTGTGTGTGTGTGTGTGTGTGTGTGTGTGTGTGTGTGTGTGTGTGTGTGTGTGTGTGTGTGTGTGTGTGTGTGTGTGTGTGTGTGTGTGTGTGTGTGTGTGTGTGTGTGTGTGTGTGTGTGTGTGTGTGTGTGTGTGTGTGTGTGTGTGTGTGTGTGTGTGTGTGTGTGTGTGTGTGTGTGTGTGTGTGTGTGTGTGTGTGTGTGTGTGTGTGTGTGTGTGTGTGTGTGTGTGTGGTGTGTGTGTGTGTGTGTGTGTGTGTGTGTGTGTGTGTGTGTGTGTGTGTGTGTGTGTGTGTGTGTGTGTGTGTGTGTGTGTGTGTGTGTGTGTGTGTGTGTGTGTGTGTGTGTGTGTGTGTGTGTGTGTGTGTGTGTGTGTGTGTGTGTGTGTGTGTGTGTGTGTGTGTGTGTGTGTGTGTGTGTGTGTGTGTGTGTGTGTGTGTGTGTGTGTGTGTGTGTGTGTGTGTGTGTGTGTGTGTGTGTGTGTGTGTGTGTGTGTGTGTGTGTGTGTGTGTGTGTGTGTGTGTGTGTGTGTGTGTGTGTGTGTGTGTGTGTGTGTGTGTGTGTGTGTGTGTGTGTGTGTGTGTGTGTGTGTGTGTGTGTGTGTGTGTGTGTGTGTGTGTGTGTGTGTGTGTGTGTGTGTGTGTGTGTGTGTGTGTGTGTGTGTGTGTGTGTGTGTGTGTGTGTGTGTGTGTGTGTGTGTGTGTGTGTGTGTGTGTGTGTGTGTGTGTGTGTGTGTGTGTGTGTGTGTGTGTGTGTGTGTGTGTGTGTGTGTGTGTGTGTGTGTGTGTGTGTGTGTGTGTGTGTGTGTGTGTGTGTGTGTGTGTGTGTGTGTGTGTGTGTGTGTGTGTGTGTGTGTGTGTGTGTGTGTGTGTGTGTGTGTGTGTGTGTGTGTGTGTGTGTGTGTGTGTGTGTGTGTGTGTGTGTGTGTGTGTGTGTGTGTGTGTGTGTGTGTGTGTGTGTGTGTGTGTGTGTGTGTGTGTGTGTGTGTGTGTGTGTGTGTGTGTGTGTGTGTGTGTGTGTGTGTGTGTGTGTGTGTGTGTGTGTGTGTGTGTGTGTGTGTGTGTGTGTGTGTGTGTGTGTGTGTGTGTGTGTGTGTGTGTGTGTGTGTGTGTGTGTGTGTGTGTGTGTGTGTGTGTGTGTGTGTGTGTGTGTGTGTGTGTGTGTGTGTGTGTGTGTGTGTGTGTGTGTGTGTGTGTGTGTGTGTGTGTGTGTGTGTGTGTGTGTGTGTGTGTGTGTGTGTGTGTGTGTGTGTGTGTGTGTGTGTGTGTGTGTGTGTGTGTGTGTGTGTGTGTGTGTGTGTGTGTGTGTGTGTGTGTGTGTGTGTGTGTGTGTGTGTGTGTGTGTGTGTGTGTGTGTGTGTGTGTGTGTGTGTGTGTGTGTGTGTGTGTGTGTGTGTGTGTGTGTGTGTGTGTGTGTGTGTGTGTGTGTGTGTGTGTGTGTGTGTGTGTGTGTGTGTGTGTGTGTGTGTGTGTGTGTGTGTGTGTGTGTGTGTGTGTGTGTGTGTGTGTGTGTGTGTGTGTGTGTGTGTGTGTGTGTGTGTGTGTGTGTGTGTGTGTGTGTGTGTGTGTGTGTGTGTGTGTGTGTGTGTGTGTGTGTGTGTGTGTGTGTGTGTGTGTGTGTGTGTGTGTGTGTGTGTGTGTGTGTGTGTGTGTGTGTGTGTGTGTGTGTGTGTGTGTGTGTGTGTGTGTGTGTGTGTGTGTGTGTGTGTGTGTGTGTGTGTGTGTGTGTGTGTGTGTGTGTGTGTGTGTGTGTGTGTGTGTGTGTGTGTGTGTGTGTGTGTGTGTGTGTGTGTGTGTGTGTGTGTGTGTGTGTGTGTGTGTGTGTGTGTGTGTGTGTGTGTGTGTGTGTGTGTGTGTGTGTGTGTGTGTGTGTGTGTGTGTGTGTGTGTGTGTGTGTGTGTGTGTGTGTGTGTGTGTGTGTGTGTGTGTGTGTGTGTGTGTGTGTGTGTGTGTGTGTGTGTGTGTGTGTGTGTGTGTGTGTGTGTGTGTGTGTGTGTGTGTGTGTGTGTGTGTGTGTGTGTGTGTGTGTGTGTGTGTGTGTGTGTGTGTGTGTGTGTGTGTGTGTGTGTGTGTGTGTGTGTGTGTGTGTGTGTGTGTGTGTGTGTGTGTGTGTGTGTGTGTGTGTGTGTGTGTGTGTGTGTGTGTGTGTGTGTGTGTGTGTGTGTGTGTGTGTGTGTGTGTGTGTGTGTGTGTGTGTGTGTGTGTGTGTGTGTGTGTGTGTGTGTGTGTGTGTGTGTGTGTGTGTGTGTGTGTGTGTGTGTGTGTGTGTGTGTGTGTGTGTGTGTGTGTGTGTGTGTGTGTGTGTGTGTGTGTGTGTACCTTTTCAGTTGAACCCGAAAAAGACAGCCAAAAAAAGAAAAGATAAATGATCGGTTTTCAGCTGCAACTGGATCAGAGGAAATAATTATTATGCACTCTCTTAAATTCATCCACTCCTTTCGCATTGCTGAAATAAGGACCTGAAGGACATGGGGAATACCCGCGTATTGTAGAACACTAGGGCCGATGAAACAGCTAAAGCGGCCACCCATATGTACCCAACATTTATAGCCAAGTATCTACTCATCACCTTTTTCAATTTCAGCCTGAACCGTTGAGTGAGGACAAATTCAAGGACGTTTCACTTCAGATTGCAGCTTTTGCGTCTCAAGCACGGTCCGGTTATTTAGCGACGGAGAATATTTATTTAGATTTAATCTTTCGAATTCTCCAATCTGTGCACTTTGGGAGGGTGAAGATGAAAGCGTAAAGCACATTTTGTTCGATTGCACATACACCATAGCAATGAGAGACTTCCTGAGGGCTGAAGTAACAACATGACACGATATTCTCATAAGCAAGAATCATTGGGGACTGGCAAGGATAATATACAGTATACAGTATCGGCTAGTCTTGAAGATTTATGTCTGTGAAAAGAAGTAAAGAAGTTTGGGTAAACGTACTTTTTTAATCATTTTACATTGCTTTCGTTTTACAACTACATAACATATGTTTTATTGTGCTAAAAAGTAAAATACCAATGTGAAATATATTTTTACAAGACATGTTCTCAATCCATGATTACATGTTTACTATTGAAATTTAAAATTCAGTACGTAAACCAAGTAACACGAAAAGTGACATTTCTTTAAACACTATGAAAAGGAATAAACTGCTCACCAATGACTTGACGTGTCCTTCCACTTCAATCACTGCCCAGTCTTCTATCTCCACTGTCGCCTTTGTTATTATTTCTTACTGCTCATGTCTCATCAGCCTTTTATCTGCTGCCGTGATTATTTTATTCGAAGATCTGTAATGCTTTCCAATATTGTTTTCAGTTGCAAATATTTCTGTTATGATAAAATACTTGTTTTTCTCTTGAAACACATCCATTTACCTCGACCCATATGCATTTTATGGTATTAAACTGGTGATAGTGACTATGAAAAACAAAGGAAAATCGTCTGCACGCACGTGTGTGTGTGTGTGTGTGTGTGTGTGTGTGTGTGTGTGTATGTGTGTGTGTGTGTGTGTGTGTGTGTGTGTGTGTGTGTGTGTGTGTGTGTGTGTGTGTGTGTGTGTGTGTGTGTGTGTATGTGTGTGTGTGTATGTGTGTGTGTGTGTGTGTGTGTGTGTGTGTGTGTGTGTGTGTGTGTGTGTGTGTGTGTGTGTATGTGTGTGTGTGTGTGTGTGTGTGTGTGTGTGTGTGTGTGTGTGTGTGTGTGTGTGTGTGTGTGTGTGTGTGTGTATGTGTGTGTGTGTGTGTGTGTGTGTGTGTGTGTGTGTGTGTGTGTGTGTGTGTGTGTGTGTGTGTGTGTGTGTGTATGTGTGTGTGTGTGTGTGTGTGTGTGTGTGTGTGTGTGTGTGTGTGTGTGTGTGTGTGTGTGTGTGTGTGTGTGTGTGTGTGTGTGTGTGTGTGTGTGTGTGTGTGTGTGTGTGTGTGTGTGTGTGTGTGTGTGTGTGTGTGTGTGTGTGTGTGTGTGTGTGTGTGTGTGTGTGTGTGTGTGTGTTTGTGTGTATTCTTCCTGTAAATAGGTGTTGTGAGTGTTACAAGTATTAGTGTTGCGTATGTCTAACTGGGGTAGAACAAAGGATTTCTAATAAACTATACTTTTAAATGTGATAATTGTTAATCTCCGTAGGAAATTAAGACGGGACGATATATGAAGCCCTATGGTGAAAAAGGAACTAACCCAAAATGTTAGACTGTGATAAATAAGGAACCGTATTACCTTTTGATAGCACGCAAACAGGATTAAGGGATTGACCAAAGTCA
>JBAIZL010000011.1:6842465-6844965 GCA_036971475.1 Prosapia bicincta | reverse complement strand
GTGTGTGTGTGTGTGTGTGTGTGTGTGTGTGTGTGTGTGTGTGTGTGTGTGTGTGTGTGTGTGTGTGTGTGTGTGTGTGTGTGTGTGTGTGTGTGTGTGTGTGTGTGTGTGTGTGTGTGTGTGTGTGTGTGTGTGTGTGTGTGTGTGTGTGTGTGTGTGTGTGTGTGTGTGTGTGTGTGTGTGTGTGTGTGTGTGTGTGTGTGTGTGTGTGTGTGTGTGTGTGTGTGTGTGTGTGTGTGTGTGTGTGTGTGTGTGTGTGTGTGTGTGTGTGTGTGTGTGTGTGTGTGTGTGTGTGTGTGTGTGTGTGTGTGTGTGTGTGTGTGTGTGTGTGTGTGTGTGTGTGTGTGTGTGTGTGTGTGTGTGTGTGTGTGTGTGTGTGTGTGTGTGTGTGTGTGTGTGTGTGTGTGTGTGTGTGTGTGTGTGTGTGTGTGTGTGTGTGTGTGTGTGTGTGTGTGTGTGTGTGTGTGTGTGTGTGTGTGTGTGTGTGTGTGTGTGTGTGTGTGTGTGTGTGTGTGTTGTGTGTGTGTGTGTGTGTGTGTGTGTGTGTGTGTGTGTGTGTGTGTGTGTGTGTGTGTGTGTGTGTGTGTGTGTGTGTGTGTGTGTGTGTGTGTGTGTGTGTGTGTGTGTACCTTTTCAGTTGAACCCGAAAAAGACAGCCAAAAAAAGAAAAGATAAATGATCGGTTTTCAGCTGCAACTGGATCAGAGGAAATAATTATTATGCACTCTCTTAAATTCATCCACTCCTTTCGCATTGCTGAAATAAGGACCTGAAGGACATGGGGAATACCCGCGTATTGTAGAACACTAGGGCCGATGAAACAGCTAAAGCGGCCACCCATATGTACCCAACATTTATAGCCAAGTATCTACTCATCACCTTTTTCAATTTCAGCCTGAACCGTTGAGTGAGGACAAATTCAAGGACGTTTCACTTCAGATTGCAGCTTTTGCGTCTCAAGCACGGTCCGGTTATTTAGCGACGGAGAATATTTATTTAGATTTAATCTTTCGAATTCTCCAATCTGTGCACTTTGGGAGGGTGAAGATGAAAGCGTAAAGCACATTTTGTTCGATTGCACATACACCATAGCAATGAGAGACTTCCTGAGGGCTGAAGTAACAACATGACACGATATTCTCATAAGCAAGAATCATTGGGGACTGGCAAGGATAATATACAGTATACAGTATCGGCTAGTCTTGAAGATTTATGTCTGTGAAAAGAAGTAAAGAAGTTTGGGTAAACGTACTTTTTTAATCATTTTACATTGCTTTCGTTTTACAACTACATAACATATGTTTTATTGTGCTAAAAAGTAAAATACCAATGTGAAATATATTTTTACAAGACATGTTCTCAATCCATGATTACATGTTTACTATTGAAATTTAAAATTCAGTACGTAAACCAAGTAACACGAAAAGTGACATTTCTTTAAACACTATGAAAAGGAATAAACTGCTCACCAATGACTTGACGTGTCCTTCCACTTCAATCACTGCCCAGTCTTCTATCTCCACTGTCGCCTTTGTTATTATTTCTTACTGCTCATGTCTCATCAGCCTTTTATCTGCTGCCGTGATTATTTTATTCGAAGATCTGTAATGCTTTCCAATATTGTTTTCAGTTGCAAATATTTCTGTTATGATAAAATACTTGTTTTTCTCTTGAAACACATCCATTTACCTCGACCCATATGCATTTTATGGTATTAAACTGGTGATAGTGACTATGAAAAACAAAGGAAAATCGTCTGCACGCACGTGTGTGTGTGTGTGTGTGTGTGTGTGTGTGTGTGTGTGTATGTGTGTGTGTGTGTGTGTGTGTGTGTGTGTGTGTGTGTGTGTGTGTGTGTGTGTGTGTGTGTGTGTGTGTGTGTGTATGTGTGTGTGTGTATGTGTGTGTGTGTGTGTGTGTGTGTGTGTGTGTGTGTGTGTGTGTGTGTGTGTGTGTGTGTATGTGTGTGTGTGTGTGTGTGTGTGTGTGTGTGTGTGTGTGTGTGTGTGTGTGTGTGTGTGTGTGTGTGTGTGTGTGTATGTGTGTGTGTGTGTGTGTGTGTGTGTGTGTGTGTGTGTGTGTGTGTGTGTGTGTGTGTGTGTGTGTGTATGTGTGTGTGTGTGTGTGTGTGTGTGTGTGTGTGTGTGTGTGTGTGTGTGTGTGTGTGTGTGTGTGTGTGTGTGTGTGTGTGTGTGTGTGTGTGTGTGTGTGTGTGTGTGTGTGTGTGTGTGTGTGTGTGTGTGTGTGTGTGTGTGTGTGTGTGTGTGTGTGTGTGTGTGTGTGTGTGTGTGTGTGTGTGTTTGTGTGTATTCTTCCTGTAAATAGGTGTTGTGAGTGTTACAAGTATTAGTGTTGCGTATGTCTAACTGGGGTAGAACAAAGGATTTCTAATAAACTATACTTTTAAATGTGATAATTGTTAATCTCCGTAGGAAATTAAGACGGGACGATATATGAAGCCCTATGGTGAAAAAGGAACTAACCCAAAATGTTAGACTGT
>JBAIZL010000011.1:6792465-6837465 GCA_036971475.1 Prosapia bicincta | reverse complement strand
TGTGTGTGTGTGTGTGTGGTGTGTGTGTGTGTGTGTGTGTGGTGTGTGTGTGTGTGTGTGTGTGTGTGTGTGTGTGTGTGTGGTGTGTGTGTGTGTGTGTGTGTGTGTGTGTGTGTGTGTGTGTGTGTGTGTGTGTGTGTGTGTGTGTGTGTGTGTGTGTGTGTGTGTGTGTGTGTGTGTGTGTGTGTGTGTGTGTGTGTGTGTGTGTGTGTGTGTGTGTGTGTGTGTGTGTGTGTGTGTGTGTGTGTGTGTGTGTGTGTGTGTGTGTGTGTGTGTGTGTGTGTGTGTGTGTGTGTGTGTGTGTGTGTGTGTGTGTGTGTGTGTGTGTGTGTGTGTGTGTGTGTGTGTGTGTGTGTGTGTGTGTGTGTGTGTGTGTGTGTGTGTGTGTGTGTGTGTGTGTGTGTGTGTGTGTGTGTGTGTGTGTGTGTGTGTGTGTGTGTGTGTGTGTGTGTGTGTGTGTGTGGGTGTGTGTGGTGTGTGTGTGTGTGTGTGTGTGTGTGTGTGTGTGTGTGTGTGTGTGTGTGTGTGTGTGTGTGTGTGTGTGTGTGTGTGTGTGTGTGTGTGTGTGTGTGTGTGTGTGTGTGTGTGTGTGTGTGTGTGTGTGTGTGTGTGTGTGTGTGTGTGTGTGTGTGTGTGTGTGTGTGTGTGTGTACCTTTTCAGTTGAACCCGAAAAAGACAGCCAAAAAAAGAAAAGATAAATGATCGGTTTTCAGCTGCAACTGGATCAGAGGAAATAATTATTATGCACTCTCTTAAATTCATCCACTCCTTTCGCATTGCTGAAATAAGGACCTGAAGGACATGGGGAATACCCGCGTATTGTAGAACACTAGGGCCGATGAAACAGCTAAAGCGGCCACCCATATGTACCCAACATTTATAGCCAAGTATCTACTCATCACCTTTTTCAATTTCAGCCTGAACCGTTGAGTGAGGACAAATTCAAGGACGTTTCACTTCAGATTGCAGCTTTTGCGTCTCAAGCACGGTCCGGTTATTTAGCGACGGAGAATATTTATTTAGATTTAATCTTTCGAATTCTCCAATCTGTGCACTTTGGGAGGGTGAAGATGAAAGCGTAAAGCACATTTTGTTCGATTGCACATACACCATAGCAATGAGAGACTTCCTGAGGGCTGAAGTAACAACATGACACGATATTCTCATAAGCAAGAATCATTGGGGACTGGCAAGGATAATATACAGTATACAGTATCGGCTAGTCTTGAAGATTTATGTCTGTGAAAAGAAGTAAAGAAGTTTGGGTAAACGTACTTTTTTAATCATTTTACATTGCTTTCGTTTTACAACTACATAACATATGTTTTATTGTGCTAAAAAGTAAAATACCAATGTGAAATATATTTTTACAAGACATGTTCTCAATCCATGATTACATGTTTACTATTGAAATTTAAAATTCAGTACGTAAACCAAGTAACACGAAAAGTGACATTTCTTTAAACACTATGAAAAGGAATAAACTGCTCACCAATGACTTGACGTGTCCTTCCACTTCAATCACTGCCCAGTCTTCTATCTCCACTGTCGCCTTTGTTATTATTTCTTACTGCTCATGTCTCATCAGCCTTTTATCTGCTGCCGTGATTATTTTATTCGAAGATCTGTAATGCTTTCCAATATTGTTTTCAGTTGCAAATATTTCTGTTATGATAAAATACTTGTTTTTCTCTTGAAACACATCCATTTACCTCGACCCATATGCATTTTATGGTATTAAACTGGTGATAGTGACTATGAAAAACAAAGGAAAATCGTCTGCACGCACGTGTGTGTGTGTGTGTGTGTGTGTGTGTGTGTGTGTGTGTGTATGTGTGTGTGTGTGTGTGTGTGTGTGTGTGTGTGTGTGTGTGTGTGTGTGTGTGTGTGTGTGTGTGTGTGTGTGTGTGTGTGTATGTGTGTGTGTGTATGTGTGTGTGTGTGTGTGTGTGTGTGTGTGTGTGTGTGTGTGTGTGTGTGTGTGTGTGTGTGTATGTGTGTGTGTGTGTGTGTGTGTGTGTGTGTGTGTGTGTGTGTGTGTGTGTGTGTGTGTGTGTGTGTGTGTGTGTATGTGTGTGTGTGTGTGTGTGTGTGTGTGTGTGTGTGTGTGTGTGTGTGTGTGTGTGTGTGTGTGTATGTGTGTGTGTGTGTGTGTGTGTGTGTGTGTGTGTGTGTGTGTGTGTGTGTGTGTGTGTGTGTGTGTGTGTGTGTGTGTGTGTGTGTGTGTGTGTGTGTGTGTGTGTGTGTGTGTGTGTGTGTGTGTGTGTGTGTGTGTGTGTGTGTGTGTGTGTGTGTGTGTGTGTGTGTGTGTGTGTTTGTGTGTATTCTTCCTGTAAATAGGTGTTGTGAGTGTTACAAGTATTAGTGTTGCGTATGTCTAACTGGGGTAGAACAAAGGATTTCTAATAAACTATACTTTTAAATGTGATAATTGTTAATCTCCGTAGGAAATTAAGACGGGACGATATATGAAGCCCTATGGTGAAAAAGGAACTAACCCAAAATGTTAGACTGTGATAAATAAGGAACCGTATTACCTTTTGATAGCACGCAAACAGGATTAAGGGATTGACCAAAGTCATAAGCTTTACACTTATCATTGTAGGGATACCTCTATAAAGGTCTGCAATTATTTTAGAAGTTTGCTCAAAATAAAGATATGCAGTACATTGCATACGACTTCTACAGCTGTTCCACGCCCAATCTACCTATACTGCAGGTCAGTTGGTACTTCGCATTGTTTCATATCCCAGATACTTTGTATTCAGTCCAGGTGTATATGAAAACCATTTCTTTCGAATTACAAAGTCAACGACTAAATAAATTTTGTACTGTCTATAAATTTATTAAATAATGTAGGTTAAATGTTACTTTTTCACATTTAGATTCTCATACAATTTTTAAATCATGTTATTAGTAATTTTAAATACTAAAAATTGTAGTTAAACCATTATTTTATTTTATTTCAAGATACAAAAACGTGAAATCCATGTTTCTTATCAATACTCAAGTTTATATTACAAGCAAAATACAACAATAACGTGCCACAACTCACAATAGATAATTTATTTTCTTATGGACGCGATGACAGTGACAAAGGTTCATTTTTATGACAACGAAAACTGCCTCTTGTAGGCTGTCCATGACTTCTGATTTTAGTGGTACAGACATCATCAGATATTAAAACTATACAAACTGTAACTTATATACATATTTCTGTGTATAATTTCTGCAGTAATGATGACATTACCATTGAATCGCCCATGACGAAATAATTTATTAATTGTAAGTTGGTGTTTGTTATTTTGTAATTTATTTTTAATTTCTTTAATTTTTTGTAATGAAAATGATAATTTCTGGTCTCTAATTTCTATATTTATTGTTTAACAATACTCGGTTCAAGAAGGTAGTAGGTCTAGTGTCTGATTTAAAGTAGAAAAATCATAAAAGGGAGACAAAATTATTCAACACTAACTACATGACTCGATTCAGAACAGCTAATTACAGTCAAAATTAAATATTTCTCTGTGTGTAAGGTTGCCATATTAGTATGGCTAATGACGTCATATAATTGAAATTTTATGACAATAAATATGCTGTTTTCAATAAATAACATTTTATAAATAAACTAAAAGTTGTATCGTTTTTTTTTGTACTACCGCCAAACCGCCGATAAAAATAAAGTAGGCAAAATATTTATTAGTTTCTTTGGTCGCCGAGAGAAAGCAGCACGCCACAACCCTGATATTTCCGGATTAAAAAGATTTAAATCAAGTTAAGTTGAGTCGCACAACGAGAGTCGAACAGTGCCGTGAAAGGACTAGGCAACTAAAGCCAGTGCCACCTGGTAACTGCAGGGATCATAATCTGGTCGATCGGACGTCCCCCAAGTAAACCAGCAAACACAACTGAGGTAACCTTATTCCTTAAAGACTAGGGAACAAGGTTGTTGTTTCAAATCTTTTAAATTTTGATATATATATATATATATTGTCAGTATCCACACCATCCACGGTCCGGGAATAGTTATTTGTCAAAATTCCTTTTAAAGGGAGACAATCTAAATTCTATTTTGGGGAACAACAGCTTAGCTATTTAAGCCTTCTACGGCTGTGTGTAGCAAAGTATTAATTTATTTACATAAATTTAAATATCTCAGATTAACGATTGAATATATAAATTTAACGATGCATAATCTATCTTTAAATAGGCTTATATTTAACGATCTGAAACGCAAAGAGCACATTTGAATATCTTTCCATCTTCTTCTGCTCGTAACTTATTGAGTTCGTCTTTTTTCCATGAATACTGTTCTGTCATTCAAATCGTTTTGGCCCTAATATACTTCATTTCGTATATATTTTACGTTCTATCTAAAGTGATACTTTCCTAATCTTGTGCTTCGCCTACATGATATAATCTATTACTTTTTCTGACCTTTTCTGTTAGATTCATTCGCTTTAAGATAATGATCTGATTGAAGTGAGCGCCGTTTCAAAGTATTCGTCACAGCATCTGTCACTTTGGCCTCTAGATGTTCTAAGTTTATTTTTCCTCATTACACTCGAGCAGGTCTTTCCGTAATTCGGTTCAACACTTCTTATCTCATCGTTTTTTCTACTTGTAGTCGTAGAAGGCACTCGTATTCTCAACTAAATTGTAAAATCTTTGTTTGCCAATATTTCTACTCAATAGCAATATTTGTGTAGTCATCGACACTTCCTGCCAAAAGCTACATTTGTACATTTGTTACTTCAGAAGTTTTCGTCTTAATTCTTGAACAAAAATACTTGAATGTGTAGAACATAAGCGGTCAATTCTCTATTATTTTCTGATTTAATAAACGCCAAATCAGAAACTTCATCCTATATTTAATTTTAAGCAATTTTTATTGATTTAAAAGTTATAGGTGAAACGGCATTATATAAATCTATTAATAAAATTTTATTATTATTCGGAAAACATAATTAAAATAATTTACAATATTGTACATCTATTCTTAGTTACTTATGGGATATTTTCAGCTGCCTATGCGCTACAATAATTAGTAATGAAGACGTTTTGATAATCGTTTAAAGGTTTATCTATCTTAAGTAGAAGTTTCAATAATTGAAAACAATTACGTTTTGGTAACATGTATTTGCCTCGTGTATGTGTTTGTGTGTGTGTGTGTGTATGTGTGTGTGTGTGTGTGTGTGTGTGTGTGTGTGTGTGTGTGTGTGTGTGTGTGTGTGTGTGTGTGTGCGTGTGCGTGCGTGCGTGCGTGCGTGGGTGCGTGCGTGCGTGCGTGCGTGCGTGCGTGCGTGTGTGTGTGTGTGTGTGTGTGTGTGTGTGTGTGTGTGTGTGTGTGTGTGTGTGTGTGTGTGTGTGTGTGTGTGTGTGTGTGTGTGTATGCGTGTGCGTGCGTGCGTGCGTGCGCGTGTGTGTGTGTGTGTGTGTGTGTGTGTGTGTGCGTGTGCGTGCGTGCGCGCGCTTGTGCGCGTGCGTGCGTGCGTGGGTGCGTGCGTGCGTGCGTGCGTGTGTGTGTGTGTGTGTGTGTGTGTGTGTGTGTGTGTGTGTGTGTGTGTGTGTGTGTGTGTGTGTGTGTGTGTGTGTGTGTGTTGTGTGTGTGTGTGTGTGTGTGTGTGTGTGTGTGTGTGTGTGTGTGTGTGTGTGTGTGTGTGTGTGTGTGTGTGTGTGTGTGTGTGTGTGTGTGTGTGTGTGTGTGTGTGTGTGTGTGTGTGTGTGTGAGTAAGAGTGTATGTATATGAGTGTGTACGCGCGCGCTCGTGCGTGTTTGTAGTCGTTACGCCTTTTGACAACTCTATGGCCTTGGAATGTGTCGTACTTTACGAAGGAAAATATTGTTCAGAAAAAAGAAACCCTTTAACCTTTATGTTAATGGAATACGGCCCGAATTAAAACCTCTAATTGATTTTAAAAGTACGATTTAAATATATTCAAAGCTATTTTATAGCTTTTTAAATACGATTATCTTTACTGAGTAAATGTCAGCGCTTAATTTATTGAAGTTTCGCCTAGTGCCCTTCACGGTGCGCACGTGTCATAACGCTGAAAGGCGTATGAATCTCTGATAGTTCAATAAAGCATCTTTAAATTAATTTTACATCCCGTCTTGTTACTTATTAATATTTGAATACATTTTGTTTGTGTGAAAAATTCAAAATAAAAATGGAAATCTGCATGAATGTATTGTGCTCATTTACGAAATGAATATTCTGTGATTATGTTTATTTATTGGAAAACGTGTTGATTTTAGAGCATACAAAAACATATTTTATTTTAAAACATCAGAAATATATTCGTAGCATTTACTAAAATGTCAGCATATTTGAATAAAAAGTGGTTGGAAAAACGTTCAGGGCAAGTAGGGAACGCTTAGGAATGTAGCCTAGTAGTTCCCAAACATATCAGACAGAAACCCGCTCCACCAGGATTGCTTACCACATAAAGCGTATAGAAAAATATTAAACCATGTTGTTTCCATTCCGGTTTCCATGGAAACCACCAGTCTTTAATGATTGTAAAAGGTGAAGAGCTCCAAATCTACTTTGACTGACGAGATACTCATTTATTTAATTCGTGTTAAATTCAATTATACATTAGTACACAAATTTTAATACTAATTTATAACGTATTTATTAAATAACATATTTAAGAAAGTATTTTTATATCGAAATTCAACAGTTTTTAGTCAAATGTTTAGGTTATTTATTGTGGAAATTGCAAGTGAGGAACGTCAACTCTGCTTCCATTATATTTTCGATGGAACCTTATGCTTAACATAATTGTTAATTTCCACGGATATAAATACGTTAACAATATACGACTATCGCATCAAGGTAATATCATATGAATCGTAAGCTATTATTATTGACATGTAGTTTCCTATGGCTTATACAACTCGTGTTACTTATGGTTTAAGTTAGAAGATTATGATATAAACTTCAATCAATGTATCACTATAAGGGAGATCTACATTATTCTATTGAATAAAACGTATCAGCATTTGAATCTAATTTTCTTCCTTATAAAAGTATTTTTAAAACTTGTATAGTTAACAATATGATCCTTTAAAAACGTTTTTGATTCATCAGACAACCGAGACGCAGACCTAAGATAAATGGGCTTACAAAACAAAAAACTTGGTAATCGAACAAACGTAGTGTGAAATATGAAGCCTTTTCAAAGAAATGAACGATAGAATATATTCTTCTAGTGAGTAGTGGAATGAGAGATAGGAATGAAGTGAAAATTTGATTTTATAATCGAATGTTTCTTACTGTCTTAGGACGCCTACTTATTTCTTCGTAACCCTACAATTAGCCATAACCTAACAATATATCCTGTAAGATTGTCTCTTATAGGCCATCCACGCCTCCTATTGGAAGACCTACATTTTCATCTGTAAACTAAAACCAACAACGACAAATCATTATGCTGGAAAACTGTCTCTTGTCGACTTTCCATGGCTGTAGTTGAGATAACTACATTTCCAACTCAATGTAAACCAAGGGTATGCCCGACAAACATCCATCCTTCCAACTCAACGACATGCCTTAGATGATATACTCTTCTATCTATATAGCTAAATAGCTACTTCTTATCGTCTTTAAGGGGCTGATTTCTCTAGATCTCTAGATGCTTACTTCTTTATACGTAAGCCGATGTGACAAATGTATAATTTATACAACATAGGTATACAGAAGTAGGCTATATATAGTGCAATTCACATAAAACTCGTGGTTTTCATTAGTCCATTATTTGAATAGGAATACGCAGAAAGGTTTCATTTGCCTATCAAATAAAGCAGGAGGCCTTGGAGTATTGACTGCAATGTCGCGCATCTGTCCACAGATGGCGGTGTATGTCACGCAGGAGCTCTAGGCACTTTTTCAACAAATTGCGCAGTTTGAATGGCAACTTGCATCGCTTTTTCCTTCAGGTTTCGTTTCGATGCAATACACGTCGTTTGTTCGAGTCAGTTTATTGCTTTGTCGTTCACGATGTAACACACGTCGTTTGTTCGAGTCAGTTTATTGCTTTGTCGTTCACGATGCAATACACGTCGTTTGTTCGAGTCAGTTTATTGCTTTGTCGTTCACGATGCAATACACGTCGTTTGTTCGAGTCAGTTTATTGCTTTGTCGTTCACGATGTAACACACGTCGTTTGTTCGAGTCAGTTTATTGCTTTGTCGTTCACGATGCAATACACGTCGTTTGTTCGAGTCAGTTTATTGCTTTGTCGTTCACGATGCAATACACGTCGTTTGTTCGAGTCAGTTTATTGCTTTGTCGTTCACGATGCAATACACGTCGTTTGTTCGAGTCAGTTTATTGCTTTGTCGTTCACGATGCAATACACGTCGTTTGTTCGAGTCAGTTTATTGCTTTGTCGTTCACGATGCAATACACGTCGTTTGTTCGAGTCAGTTTATTGCTTTGTCGTTCACGATGTAACACACGTCGTTTGTTCGAGTCAGTTTATTGCTTTGTCGTTCATGATGCAATACACGTCGTTTGTTCGAGTCAGTTTATTGCTTTGTCGTTCACGATGTAATACACGTCGTTTGTTCGAGTCAGTTTATTGCTTTGTCGTTCACGATGTAATACACGTCGTTTGTTCGAGTCAGTTTATTGCTTTGTCGCTCACGATGTAATACACGTCGTTTGTTCGAGTCAGTTTATTGCTTTGTCGTTCACGATGCAATACACGTCGTTTGTTCGAGTCAGTTTATTGCTTTGTCGTTCACGATGCAATACACGTCGTTTGTTCGAGTCAGTTTATTGCTTTGTCGTTCACGATGCAATACACGTCGTTTGTTCGAGTCAGTTTATTGCTTTGTCGTTCACGATGTAATACACGTCGTTTGTTCGAGTCAGTTTATTGCTTTGTCGTTCACGATGTAATACACGTCGTTTGTTCGAGTCAGTTTATTGCTTTGTCGTTCACGATGTAATACACGTCGTTTGTTCGAGTCAGTTTATTGCTTTGTCGTTCACGATGCAATACACGTCGTTTGTTCGAGTCAGTTTATTGCTTTGTCGTTCACGATGCAATACACGTCGTTTGTTCGAGTCAGTTTATTGCTTTGTCGTTCACGATGCAATACACGTCGTTTGTTCGAGTCAGTTTATTGCTTTGTCGTTTACGATGCAATACACGTCGTTTGTTCGAGTCAGTTTATTGCTTTATCATTTACGATGCAATACACGTCGTTTGTTCGAGTCAGTTTATTGCTTTGTCGTTCAAGTTGCAATACACGTCGTTTGTTCGAGTCAGTTTATTGCTTTGTCGTTCACGATGCAATACACGTCGTTTGTTCGAGTCAGTTTATTGCTTTGTCGTTCACGATGCAATACACGTCGTTTGTTCGAGTCAGTTTATTGCTTTGTCGTTCAAGTTGCAATACACGTCGTTTGTTCGAGTCAGTTTATTGCTTTGTCGTTCACGATGTAATACACGTCGTTTGTTCGAGTCAGTTTATTGCTTTGTCGTTCACGATGTAATACACGTCGTTTGTTCGAGTCAGTTTATTGCTTTGTCGTTCACGATGCAATACACGTCGTTTGTTCGAGTCAGTTTATTGCTTTGTCGTTCACGATGCAATACACGTCGTTTGTTCGAGTCAGTTTATTGCTTTGTCATTCACGATGCAATACACGTCGTTTGTTCGAGTCAGTTTATTGCTTTGTCGTTCACGATGCAATACACGTCGTTTGTTCGAGTCAGTTTATTGCTTTGTCGTTCACGATGCAATACACGTCGTTTGTTCGAGTCAGTTTATTGCTTTGTCGTTCACGATGCAATACACGTCGTTTGTTCGAGTCAGTTTATTGCTTTGTCGTTCACGATGCAATACACGTCGTTTGTTCGAGTCAGTTTATTGCTTTGTCGTTCACGATGTAATACACGTCGTTTGTTCGAGTCAGTTTATTGCTTTGTCGTTCACGATGCAATACACGTCGTTTGTTCGAGTCAGTTTATTGCTTTGTCGTTCACGATGCAATACACGTCGTTTGTTCGAGTCAGTTTATTGCTTTGTCGTTCACGATGCAATACACGTCGTTTGTTCGAGTCAGTTTATTGCTTTGTCGTTTACGATGCAATACACGTCGTTTGTTCGAGTCAGTTTATTGCTTTATCATTTACGATGCAATACACGTCGTTTGTTCGAGTCAGTTTATTGCTTTGTCGTTCAAGTTGCAATACACGTCGTTTGTTCGAGTCAGTTTATTGCTTTGTCGTTCACGATGCAATACACGTCGTTTGGTCGAGTCAGTTTATTGCTTTGTCGTTCACGATGTAATACACGTCGTTTGTTCGAGTCAGTTTATTGCTTTGTCGTTCACGATGCAATACACGTCGTTTGTTCGAGTCAGTTTATTGCTTTGTCGTTCACGATGCAATACACGTCGTTTGTTCGAGTCAGTTTATTGCTTTGTCGTTCACGATGCAATACACGTCGTTTGTTCGAGTCAGTTTAATGCTTTGTCGTTTACGATGCAATACACGTCGTTTGTTCGAGTCAGTTTATTGCTTTGTCGTTCAAGTTGCAATACACGTCGTTTGTTCGAGTCAGTTTATTGCTTTGTCGTTTACGATGCAATACACGTCGTTTGTTCGAGTCAGTTTATTGCTTTGTCGTTTACGATGCAATACACGTCGTTTGTTCGAGTCAGTTTATTGCTTTGTCGTTTACGATGCAATACACGTCGTTTGTTCGAGTCAGTTTATTGCTTTGTCGTTTACGATGCAATACACGTCGTTTGTTCGAGTCAGTTTATTGCTTTGTCGTTCAAGTTGCAATACACGTCGTTTGTTCGAGTCAGTTTATTGCTTTGTCGTTTACGATGCAATACACGTCGTTTGTTCGAGTCAGTTTATTGCTTTGTCGTTCAAGTTGCAATACACGTCGTTTGTTCGAGTCAGTTTATTGCTTTGTCGTTTACGATGCAATACACGTCGTTTGTTCGAGTCAGTTTATTGCTTTGTCGTTTACGATGCAATACACGTCGTTTGTTCGAGTCAGTTTATTGCTTTGTCGTTCAAGTTGCAATACACGTCGTTTGTTCGAGTCAGTTTATTGCTTTGTCGTTTACGATGCAATACACGTCGTTTGTTCGAGTCAGTTTATTGCTTTGTCGTTTACGATGCAATACACGTCGTTTGTTCGAGTCAGTTTATTGCTTTGTCGTTTACGATGCAATACACGTCGTTTGTTCGAGTCAGTTTATTGCTTTGTCGTTCAAGTTGCAATACACGTCGTTTGTTCGAGTCAGTTTATTGCTTTGTCGTTTACGATGCAATACACGTCGTTTGTTCGAGTCAGTTTATTGCTTTGTCGTTTACGATGCAATACACGTCGTTTGTTCGAGTCAGTTTATTGCTTTGTCGTTTACGATGCAATACACGTCGTTTGTTCGAGTCAGTTTATTGCTTTGTCGTTTACGATGCAATACACGTCGTTTGTTCGAGTCAGTTTATTGCTTTGTCGTTCAAGTTGCAATACACGTCGTTTGTTCGAGTCAGTTTATTGCTTTGTCGTTTACGATGCAATACACGTCGTTTGTTCGAGTCAGTTTATTGCTTTATCATTTACGATGCAATACACGTCGTTTGTTCGAGTCAGTTTATTGCTTTGTCGTTCACGATCCAATACACGTCGTTTGGTCGAGTCAGTTTATTGCTTTGTCGTTCACGATGTAATACACGTCGTTTGTTCGAGTCAGTTTATTGCTTTGTCGTTCACGATGCAATACACATCGTTTGTTCGAGTCAGTTTATTGCTTTGTCGTTCACGATGCAATACACGTCGTTTGTTCGAGTCAGTTTATTGCTTTGTCGTTCACGATGTAATACACGTCGTTTGTTCGAGTCAGTTTATTGCTTTGTCGTTCACGATGCAATACACGTCGTTTGTTCGAGTCAGTTTATTGCTTTGTCGTTCACGATGCAATACACGTCGTTTGTTCGAGTCAGTTTATTGCTTTGTCGTTCACGATGCAATACACGTCGTTTGTTCGAGTCAGTTTATTGCTTTGTCGTTCACGATGCAATACACGTCGTTTGTTCGAGTCAGTTTATTGCTTTGTCGTTTACGATGCAATACACGTCGTTTGTTCGAGTCAGTTTATTGCTTTGTCGTTCACGATGCAATACACGTCGTTTGTTCGAGTCAGTTTATTGCTTTGTCGTTCACGTTGCAATACACGTCGTTTGTTCGAGTCAGTTTATTGCTTTGTCGTTCACGATGCAATACACGTCGTTTGTTCGAGTCAGTTTATTGCTTTGTCGTTCAAGTTGCAATACACGTCGTTTGTTCGAGTCAGTTTATTGCTTTGTCGTTCACGATGCAATACACGTCGTTTGTTCGAGTCAGTTTATTGCTTTGTCGTTCACGATGCAATACACGTCGTTTGTTCGAGTCAGTTTATTGCTTTGTCGTTCACGATGCAATACACGTCGTTTGTTCGAGTCAGTTTATTGCTTTGTCGTTCACGATGCAATACACGTCGTTTGTTCGAGTCAGTTTATTGCTTTGTCGTTCACGATGCAATACACGTCGTTTGTTCGAGTCAGTTTATTGCTTTGTCGTTCACGATGCAATACACGTCGTTTGTTCGAGTCAGTTTATTGCTTTGTCGTTCACGATGCAATACACGTCGTTTGTTCGAGTCAGTTTATTGCTTTGTCGTTCACGATGCAATACACGTCGTTTGTTCGAGTCAGTTTATTGCTTTGTCGTTCACGATGCAATACACGTCGTTTGTTCGAGTCAGTTTATTGCTTTGTCGTTCACGATGCAATACACGTCGTTTGTTCGAGTCAGTTTATTGCTTTGTCGTTCACGATGCAATACACGTCGTTTGTTCGAGTCAGTTTATTGCTTTGTCGTTCACGATGCAATACACGTCGTTTGTTCGAGTCAGTTTATTGCTTTGTCGTTCACGATGCAATACACGTCGTTTGTTCGAGTCAGTTTATTGCTTTGTCGTTCACGATGCAATACACGTCGTTTGTTCGAGTCAGTTTATTGCTTTGTCGTTCACGATGCAATACACGTCGTTTGTTCGAGTCAGTTTATTGCTTTGTCGTTCACGATGCAATACACGTCGTTTGTTCGAGTCAGTTTATTGCTTTGTCGTTCACGATGTAATACACGTCGTTTGTTCGAGTCAGTTTATTGCTTTGTCGTTCACGATGTAATACACGTCGTTTGTTCGAGTCAGTTTATTGCTTTGTCGTTCACGATGTAATACACGTCGTTTGTTCGAGTCAGTTTATTGCTTTGTCGTTCACGATGCAATACACGTCGTTTGTTCGAGTCAGTTTATTGCTTTGTCGTTCACGATGCAATACACGTCGTTTGTTCGAGTCAGTTTATTGCTTTGTCGTTCACGATGCAATACACGTCGTTTGTTCGAGTCAGTTTATTGCTTTGTCGTTCACGATGTAATACACGTCGTTTGTTCGAGTCAGTTTATTGCTTTGTCGTTCACGATGTAATACACGTCGTTTGTTCGAGTCAGTTTATTGCTTTGTCGTTCACGATGTAATACACGTCGTTTGTTCGAGTCAGTTTATTGCTTTGTCGTTCACGATGCAATACACGTCGTTTGTTCGAGTCAGTTTATTGCTTTGTCGTTCACGATGCAATACACGTCGTTTGTTCGAGTCAGTTTATTGCTTTGTCGTTCACGATGCAATACACGTCGTTTGTTCGAGTCAGTTTATTGCTTTGTCGTTTACGATGCAATACACGTCGTTTGTTCGAGTCAGTTTATTGCTTTATCATTTACGATGCAATACACGTCGTTTGTTCGAGTCAGTTTATTGCTTTGTCGTTCAAGTTGCAATACACGTCGTTTGTTCGAGTCAGTTTATTGCTTTGTCGTTCACGATGCAATACACGTCGTTTGTTCGAGTCAGTTTATTGCTTTGTCGTTCACGATGCAATACACGTCGTTTGTTCGAGTCAGTTTATTGCTTTGTCGTTCAAGTTGCAATACACGTCGTTTGTTCGAGTCAGTTTATTGCTTTGTCGTTCACGATGTAATACACGTCGTTTGTTCGAGTCAGTTTATTGCTTTGTCGTTCACGATGTAATACACGTCGTTTGTTCGAGTCAGTTTATTGCTTTGTCGTTCACGATGCAATACACGTCGTTTGTTCGAGTCAGTTTATTGCTTTGTCGTTCACGATGCAATACACGTCGTTTGTTCGAGTCAGTTTATTGCTTTGTCATTCACGATGCAATACACGTCGTTTGTTCGAGTCAGTTTATTGCTTTGTCGTTCACGATGCAATACACGTCGTTTGTTCGAGTCAGTTTATTGCTTTGTCGTTCACGATGCAATACACGTCGTTTGTTCGAGTCAGTTTATTGCTTTGTCGTTCACGATGCAATACACGTCGTTTGTTCGAGTCAGTTTATTGCTTTGTCGTTCACGATGCAATACACGTCGTTTGTTCGAGTCAGTTTATTGCTTTGTCGTTCACGATGTAATACACGTCGTTTGTTCGAGTCAGTTTATTGCTTTGTCGTTCACGATGCAATACACGTCGTTTGTTCGAGTCAGTTTATTGCTTTGTCGTTCACGATGCAATACACGTCGTTTGTTCGAGTCAGTTTATTGCTTTGTCGTTCACGATGCAATACACGTCGTTTGTTCGAGTCAGTTTATTGCTTTGTCGTTTACGATGCAATACACGTCGTTTGTTCGAGTCAGTTTATTGCTTTATCATTTACGATGCAATACACGTCGTTTGTTCGAGTCAGTTTATTGCTTTGTCGTTCAAGTTGCAATACACGTCGTTTGTTCGAGTCAGTTTATTGCTTTGTCGTTCACGATGCAATACACGTCGTTTGGTCGAGTCAGTTTATTGCTTTGTCGTTCACGATGTAATACACGTCGTTTGTTCGAGTCAGTTTATTGCTTTGTCGTTCACGATGCAATACACGTCGTTTGTTCGAGTCAGTTTATTGCTTTGTCGTTCACGATGCAATACACGTCGTTTGTTCGAGTCAGTTTATTGCTTTGTCGTTCACGATGCAATACACGTCGTTTGTTCGAGTCAGTTTAATGCTTTGTCGTTTACGATGCAATACACGTCGTTTGTTCGAGTCAGTTTATTGCTTTGTCGTTCAAGTTGCAATACACGTCGTTTGTTCGAGTCAGTTTATTGCTTTGTCGTTTACGATGCAATACACGTCGTTTGTTCGAGTCAGTTTATTGCTTTGTCGTTTACGATGCAATACACGTCGTTTGTTCGAGTCAGTTTATTGCTTTGTCGTTTACGATGCAATACACGTCGTTTGTTCGAGTCAGTTTATTGCTTTGTCGTTTACGATGCAATACACGTCGTTTGTTCGAGTCAGTTTATTGCTTTGTCGTTCAAGTTGCAATACACGTCGTTTGTTCGAGTCAGTTTATTGCTTTGTCGTTTACGATGCAATACACGTCGTTTGTTCGAGTCAGTTTATTGCTTTGTCGTTCAAGTTGCAATACACGTCGTTTGTTCGAGTCAGTTTATTGCTTTGTCGTTTACGATGCAATACACGTCGTTTGTTCGAGTCAGTTTATTGCTTTGTCGTTTACGATGCAATACACGTCGTTTGTTCGAGTCAGTTTATTGCTTTGTCGTTCAAGTTGCAATACACGTCGTTTGTTCGAGTCAGTTTATTGCTTTGTCGTTTACGATGCAATACACGTCGTTTGTTCGAGTCAGTTTATTGCTTTGTCGTTTACGATGCAATACACGTCGTTTGTTCGAGTCAGTTTATTGCTTTGTCGTTTACGATGCAATACACGTCGTTTGTTCGAGTCAGTTTATTGCTTTGTCGTTCAAGTTGCAATACACGTCGTTTGTTCGAGTCAGTTTATTGCTTTGTCGTTTACGATGCAATACACGTCGTTTGTTCGAGTCAGTTTATTGCTTTGTCGTTTACGATGCAATACACGTCGTTTGTTCGAGTCAGTTTATTGCTTTGTCGTTTACGATGCAATACACGTCGTTTGTTCGAGTCAGTTTATTGCTTTGTCGTTTACGATGCAATACACGTCGTTTGTTCGAGTCAGTTTATTGCTTTGTCGTTCAAGTTGCAATACACGTCGTTTGTTCGAGTCAGTTTATTGCTTTGTCGTTTACGATGCAATACACGTCGTTTGTTCGAGTCAGTTTATTGCTTTATCATTTACGATGCAATACACGTCGTTTGTTCGAGTCAGTTTATTGCTTTGTCGTTCACGATCCAATACACGTCGTTTGGTCGAGTCAGTTTATTGCTTTGTCGTTCACGATGTAATACACGTCGTTTGTTCGAGTCAGTTTATTGCTTTGTCGTTCACGATGCAATACACATCGTTTGTTCGAGTCAGTTTATTGCTTTGTCGTTCACGATGCAATACACGTCGTTTGTTCGAGTCAGTTTATTGCTTTGTCGTTCACGATGTAATACACGTCGTTTGTTCGAGTCAGTTTATTGCTTTGTCGTTCACGATGCAATACACGTCGTTTGTTCGAGTCAGTTTATTGCTTTGTCGTTCACGATGCAATACACGTCGTTTGTTCGAGTCAGTTTATTGCTTTGTCGTTCACGATGCAATACACGTCGTTTGTTCGAGTCAGTTTATTGCTTTGTCGTTCACGATGCAATACACGTCGTTTGTTCGAGTCAGTTTATTGCTTTGTCGTTTACGATGCAATACACGTCGTTTGTTCGAGTCAGTTTATTGCTTTATCATTTACGATGCAATACACGTCGTTTGTTCGAGTCAGTTTATTGCTTTGTCGTTCAAGTTGCAATACACGTCGTTTGTTCGAGTCAGTTTATTGCTTTGTCGTTCACGATGCAATACACGTCGTTTGTTCGAGTCAGTTTATTGCTTTGTCGTTCAAGTTGCAATACACGTCGTTTGTTCGAGTCAGTTTATTGCTTTGTCGTTCACGATGCAATACACGTCGTTTGTTCGAGTCAGTTTATTGCTTTGTCGTTCACGATGCAATACACGTCGTTTGTTCGAGTCAGTTTATTGCTTTGTCGTTCACGATGCAATACACGTCGTTTGTTCGAGTCAGTTTATTGCTTTGTCGTTCACGATGCAATACACGTCGTTTGTTCGAGTCAGTTTATTGCTTTGTCGTTCACGATGCAATACACGTCGTTTGTTCGAGTCAGTTTATTGCTTTGTCGTTCACGATGCAATACACGTCGTTTGTTCGAGTCAGTTTATTGCTTTGTCGTTCACGATGCAATACACGTCGTTTGTTCGAGTCAGTTTATTGCTTTGTCGTTCACGATGCAATACACGTCGTTTGTTCGAGTCAGTTTATTGCTTTGTCGTTCACGATGCAATACACGTCGTTTGTTCGAGTCAGTTTATTGCTTTGTCGTTCACGATGCAATACACGTCGTTTGTTCGAGTCAGTTTATTGCTTTGTCATTCACGATGCAATACACGTCGTTTGTTCGAGTCAGTTTATTGCTTTGTCATTCACGATGCAATACACGTCGTTTGTTCGAGTCAGTTTATTGCTTTGTCGTTCACGATGCAATACACGTCGTTTGTTCGAGTCAGTTTATTGCTTTGTCGTTCACGATGCAATACACGTTATAGCAACGTCTATTTCATGTTAAAAACTATTGAACAACGCAATCGGTCATAGGCACACAAAGAGCATACCAGAGAGAACTTGGTGTTCGCAATCGTCCAGACAGGAATAAAATACTGCAAATTGTACACAAGTTGGGAACGACAGGGCATCTTGTGAGTGATACTGGCAAGAATCGTTCGTCCCGACTTCCAATAGTTGCTGTGGATGTTCCAAGGCGACCACAGCAGTCCCAAAGTAAACCTTTAAGGGGTTTGTCACAGGTGACCGGATACTCATTCAGCACGGTTCAGAGAGCTGCTAAGAGGTACTGGCTTAAATCCGTCTAGGGTAACATCTGTTCATGAGCTGATAAGATTAAAGGAATGGAATATTGTCGTTGGTTCGAAATGGCCATTGTGTAAAATCCTGCCAAACTATCCATTACATGGTTCACAGACGAGGCATGGTTCTACCTAAAAGGGTATGTAAACTCACAGAACACACGCTTTGGTCAGCACAAAGTGCATATGCTATTCAAGAAACACCTATGTATCCACTGAAAGTAGGAGTTTGGTCTGCAGTATCAGCAGAGAGAATCGTGGGTCCAATTTTCCTTCCATGGTACAGTGAACATCGAAGAGTACCGCCGTATTTTCAATGAATTCTTTGAGCTGCGTCAGTGGTCCTTTCAACCGGATGGTGCCACTTGCCAAACGTCGCTAAGATGGCAACGGATTTGACCACGCCAGACTTCTTTCTGTGGGGTTGTCTAAAGGGAGTATGCTGTAGAATACAGAGTACTACACGGTCTCGGACTTTGAATGGTCTGATGGACAATGTTGCACAAGAAATCAACAGTATTGACAACGTAATGTCCCTAGCGAACTGCTAAAAACATAGAACGACGGGTTCGGCTGTGTCTAGAGGCAGACGGAAGGCATTTTCGACACATCCCTTAACGACCGATTAGTCTCCCAGCCAATCTGAGCACAGTAACACCTTATTTGTATTTTTATTCTTAGAATAAACACAAAATGAACATCATGAGGTTTATATGAATCAGCCTATAGAAGAAGGCAATAACTGTGTAGCCTATATAGAACTTCAGAAACCTTTTTTCGTTATATAGACTACATATACATATTGACATATAACATGATGTAACACTAACCTAAAGTAACACTAACTTTTTGTTTAATGAGAACGGCCTTGAAATATCTCTTATTGGTTCTCAGACCCTAGCCTAGACGTAACTCAGACCGTTAAAAGTCCGTACCATTGTAACTGAGACCGGCTTAACTTGGAACACATTTCTCGAAACGGACGCCCTCATTAAACAAATATTAAGTGAACCGTTAGAAATAGCTTATGTCAAATTGAATAAGTGTCAAATGATAGAATAAAAAGTAATAAATAAATGAATGTACAAAGCATGAGATATACAGCATATAGTCTTAAGTAAATAGTATAAAACGGATGTTAAACTTTCAAGTTAAAAAATTTATATGCATAAAGTTCATGAATGATTTTAGTACTAATGAAACTAAAATATGTTTGTGGTCCTTGCATTAGTTTGACGGCAAATAGCAACGACTGTGAAATGATGTTTCATGCTAATACTACACTTTTGGCGCAATATTTACATCAGAACGTAAATAGTTTAATCCCAAACTACAACTGCAACTACTTCAACATTTCGAAAAAATCTTTTCAAAAAGACAAACAATCAGCCCCTTTCTAGCAACAGATAGTTAAAACAAGAAAGCAGTTCAAGAGAAACAATGACCGATTTCTATTCAGAGTGTAATAATAAACGCCATGAACCCCGAATGTCTGCAAACTGCCAAACCTAAATTGGATCCTTAATCCTGGCAATATCCGGGCCTTTATTGGCGATAACAACCGCCACGGCTTCTTCATTTCTCTTTACTTTCTCTCGCTTTAAAACTATTATTACTTTAAAAATACGATCAACATTATTTACTCCATTACATGTCATCTGTAATAATATTACACTCATTTATTCTCTCTCAAGAGAGAATATAAAGTTCTCCTGAGTTTTTGTGTGTAGCATTTTTAATATATAAAACGCTTTTTGCTGAATAAAACCACGCGATAGTTTCATAGTAGTATTGTCAAGAGTATTTTATACTCTTATGCCGAGGAAACGGCATAACAAACGTTTTCCTATTGGTTTCTCAAGAGATGATTAAATGGTACTGTAAATAATCGCTACTCTAACAGTCAAGAGTACTTTATATTGTTTTATATGGAAACGAGGAAACGGCATAACAAACGTTTTCCTATTGGTTTCTCAAGAGATGATTAAATGGTACTGTAAATAATCGCTACTCTAACAGTCAAGAGTACTTTATATTGTTTTATATGGAAACGAGGAAACGGCATAACAAACGTTTTCCTATTGCTTTCTCAAGAGATGATTAAATGGTACTGTAAATAATCGCTACTCTAACAGTCAAGAGTAATTTATATTGTTTTATATGGAAACGAGGAAACGGCATAACAAACGTTTTTCTATTGCTTTCTCAAGAGATGATTAAATGGTACTGTAAATAATCGCTACTCTAACAGCCAAGAGTACTTTATATTGTTTTATATGGAAACGAGGAAACGGCATAACAAACGTTTTCCTATTGCTTTCTCAAGAGATGATTAAATGGTACTGTAAATAATCGCTTCTCTAACAGTCAAGAGTACTTTATATTGTTTTATATGGAAACGAGGAAACGGCATAACAAATGTTTTCCTATTGGTTTCTCAAGAGATGATTAAATGGTGCTGTACATAATCGCTTCTCTAACAGTCAAGAGTACTTTATATTGTTTTATATGGAAACGAGGAAACGGCATAACAAATGTTTTCCTATTGCTTTCTCAAGAGATGATTAAATGGTACTGTAAATAATCGCTTCTCTAACAGTCAAGAGTACTTTATATTGTTTTATATGGAAACGAGGAAACGGCATAACAAATGTTTTCCTATTGGTTTCTCAAGAGATGATTAAATGGTACTGTAAATAATCGGTACTCTAACAGCCAAGAGTACTTTATATTGTTTTATATGGAAACGAGGAAACGGCATAACAAATGTTTTCCTATTGGTTTCTCAAGAGATGATTAAATGGTGCTGCACATAATCGCTTCTCTAACAGTCAAGAGTACTTTATATTGTTTTATATGGAAACGGAGAAACGGCATAACAAACGTTTTCCTATTGCTTTCTCAAGAGATGATTAAATGGTACTGTAAATAATCGCTACTCTAACAGTCAAGAGTACTTTATATTGTTTTATATGGAAACGAGGAAACGGCATAACAAACGTTTTCCTATTGCTTTCTCAAGAGATGATTAAATGGTACTGTAAATAATCGCTTCTATAACAGTCAAGAGTACTTTATATTGTTTTATATGGAAACGAGGAAACGGCATAACAAACGTTTTCCTATTGCTTTCTCAAGAGATGATTAAATGGTACTGTAAATAATCGCTACTCTAACAGTCAAGAGTACTTTATATTGTTTTATATGGAAACGGAGAAACGGCATAACAAACGTTTTCCTATTGGTTTCTCAAGAGATGATTAAATGGTACTGTAAATAATCGCTACTCTAACAGTCAAGAGTACTTTATATTGTTTTATATGGAAACGAGGAAACGGCATAACAAACGTTTTCCTATTGCTTTCTCAAGAGATGATTAAATGGTACTGTAAATAATCGCTACTCTAACAGTCAAGAGTACTTTATATTGTTTTATATGGAAACGAGGAAACGGCATAACAAACGTTTTCCTATTGGTTTCTCAAGAGATGATTAAATGGTACTGTAAATAATCGCTACTCTAACAGTCAAGAGTACTTTATATTGTTTTATATGGAAACGAGGAAACGGCATAACAAACGTTTTCCTATTGCTTTCTCAAGAGATGATTAAATGGTACTGTAAATAATCGCTACTCTAACAGTCAAGAGTACTTTATATTGTTTTATATGGAAACGGAGAAACGGCATAACAAACGTTTTCCTATTGGTTTCTCAAGAGATGATTAAATGGTACTGTAAATAATCGCTACTCTAACAGTCAAGAGTACTTTATATTGTTTTATATGGAAACGAGGAAACGGCATAACAAACGTTTTCCTATTGCTTTCTCAAGAGATGATTAAATGGTACTGTAAATAATCGCTACTCTAACAGTCAAGAGTACTTTATATTGTTTTATATGGAAACGGAGAAACGGCATAACAAACGTTTTCCTATTGGTTTCTCAAGAGATGATTAAATGGTACTGTAAATAATCGCTACTCTAACAGTCAAGAGTACTTTATATTGTTTTATATAGAAACGAGGAAACGGCATAACAAACGTTTTCCTATTGCTTTCTCAAGAGATGATTAAATGGTACTGTAAATAATCGCTACTCTAACAGTCAAGAGTACTTTATATTGTTTTATATGGAAACGAGGAAACGGCATAACAAACGTTTTCCTATTGCTTTCTCAAGAGATGATTAAATGGTACTGTAAATAATCGCTACTCTAACAGTCAAGAGTACTTTATATTGTTTTATATGGAAACGAGGAAACGGCATAACAAACGTTTTCCTATTGGTTTCTCAAGAGATGATTAAATGGTACTGTAAATAATCGCTTCTCTAACAGTCAAGAGTACTTTATATTGTTTTATATGGAAACGAGGAAACGGCATAACAAACGTTTTCCTATTGCTTTCTCAAGAGATGATTAAATGGTACTGTAAATAATCGCTACTCTAACAGTCAAGAGTACTTTATATTGTTTTATATGGAAACGGAGAAACGGCATAACAAACGTTTTCCTATTGGTTTCTCAAGAGATGATTAAATGGTACTGTAAATAATCGCTACTCTAACAGTCAAGAGTACTTTATATTGTTTTATATGGAAACGAGGAAACGGCATAACAAACGTTTTCCTATTGCTTTCTCAAGAGATGATTAAATGGTACTGTAAATAATCGCTACTCTAACAGTCAAGAGTACTTTATATTGTTTTATATGGAAACGAGGAAACGGCATAACAAACGTTTTCCTATTGCTTTCTCAAGAGATGATTAAATGGTACTGTAAATAATCGCTACTCTAACAGTCAAGAGTACTTTATATTGTTTTATATGGAAACGGAGAAACGGCATAACAAACGTTTTCCTATTGGTTTCTCAAGAGATGATTAAATGGTACTGTAAATAATCGCTACTCTAACAGTCAAGAGTACTTTATATTGTTTTATATGGAAACGGAGAAACGGCATAACAAACGTTTTCCTATTGGTTTCTCAAGAGATGATTAAATGGTACTGTAAATAATCGCTTCTATAACAGTCAAGAGTACTTTATATTGTTTTATATGGAAACGAGGAAACGGCATAACAAACGTTTTCCTATTGGTTTCTCAAGAGATGATTAAATGGTACTGTAAATAATCGCTTCTCTAACAGTCAAGAGTACTTTATATTGTTTTATATGGAAACGAGGAAACGGCATAACAAACGTTTTCCTATTGGTTTCTCAAGAGATGATTAAATGGTACTGTAAATAATCGCTTCTCTAACAGTCAAGAGTACTTTATATTGTTGAACAGTCAATAGAACTGTTGTCTGGAGAACAAACCTTTTGTCTGGAGACGAAGAAAAGGTGCAACAAGTGTCGAGCTGTCACATAACCTTTTATTATTGATTTGTTGGAGATGATGAAAGGTCACTACAAGTATTCTATCCAACTGCCAAAAGAACTTTAATATTGAAAGGTTTTTGGACAAGATATAAGTGACCGTCATTGATCTGTCTCAAGTACTTTTGTATTGATTTGCTTAGAGAAAACATAACGCCGCAACAAATGGCCAGCCCTCTAACTATAACGATTATGCTTGTACAGTTTCTTCCAGTGACGATGAGATGGCGTAGATGTGATCGTCCTCCCAATTGTTATAATGACTTTTAGTTATAAAGAACCGAAATATCTCGTTTAGGTACAAAATATGGGTAGAACGAGTTACCTTAATTCCAGTCCTATTTCTTTCAATACTTAAAAGTTGTACACCTTGAAAATAGTTATTACTAGTATTTCCAAAAAAGGAATACAAATAGAACTAAGGCTTTATTTGGATAATTATTCAAATTAGGCATTTGATTAATCTATTAGTTATTCATTATATTGTTTGACTTGCAAAAGTTAATTTTACGCACAAAGTTGAATCTATGCTAGTAAAGTCTTTAATTTGGAGAGTAATTTATAGCCTACATCAACATACGTGCTCAGCTACAACTAAAATAATACAACTGTTAAATTTATAGCATTAAGGGCATCTTTCAAAAACATAACTGTTTCAAACATGAGCAATAAAAGTGTTTAATTTTAATAAAAGCGTTAACAAAAATTCATATATTGTGTTTATATTATATATGAAATATTGTACAACATATCTTACTATACCCATTGTGCGATTACCACGTGACTGATAAGGAGAAACAAAAACAATGAAACACCAAGACAACGGTTCTAAAGCGGTTGGGTTAGGTTAATTAAGATTTATGTGAAGATGTTATCAAAAGTTTTTTGACGTTAATTAACCTTCTCCGCGTAAAGTGTAAACAAAGTCTTTAAAAATACAAACATAAATCACTTTATTCCACTTTGTTTCACCTTCATAAAAACAATTCACTAACATGGACATATTGCAACTATAAGGCAAGACTGATCACGTTATACTCCATAATAAGACAGAATTATTATACATCTCGACAAACAGTACGTCAAAACATCGTGGTAAAACCGCATGATGAAACCACATGATTAAACACCTCGATAGAACGGCATGATAAAACCACATAATTATGAGCTCGACAAAACATCGTGGTAAAAGCGCATGATGAAACCACATGATTAAACACCTCGATAGAACGGCATGATAAAACCACATAATTATGAGCTCGACAAAACATCGTGGTAAAAGCGCATGATGAAACCACATGATTAAACACCTCGATAAAACAGCATGATAAAACCACATAATTACCAGCTCGACAAAACATCGTGATAAAACCGCATGATGAAACCACATGATTAAACACCTCGATAGAACGGCATGATAAAACCACATAATTATAAGCTCGACAAAACATCGTGATAAAACCGCATGATGAAACCACATGATTAAACACCTCGATAGAACGGCATGATAAAACCACATAATTATAAGCTCGACAAAACATCGTGATAAAACCGCATGATGAAACCACATGATTAAACACCTCGATAGAACGGCATGATAAAACCACATAATTACCAGCTCGACAAAACATCGTGATAAAACCGCATGATGAAACCACATGATTAAACACCTCGATAGAACGGCATGATAAAACCACATAATTATAAGCTCGACAAAACATCGTGATAAAACCGCATGATGAAACCACATGATTAAACACCTCGATAGAACGGCATGATAAAACCACATAATTACCAGCTCGACAAAACATCGTGCTAAAACCGCATGATGAAACCACATGATTAAACACCTCGATAGAACGGCATGATAAAACCACATAATTATAAGCTCGACAAAACATCATGATAAAACCGCATGATGAAACCACATGATTAAACACCTCGATAGAACGGCATGATAAAACCACATAATTACCAGCTCGACAAAACATCGTGATAAAACCGCATGATGAAACCACATGATTAAACGCCTCGATAGAACGGCATGATAAAACCACATAATTATAAGCTCGACAAAACATCGTGATAAAACCGCATGATGAAACCACATGATTAAACGCCTCGATAGAACGGCATGATAAAACCACATAATTACCAGCTCGACAAAACATCGTGATAAAACCGCATGATGAAACCACATGATTAAACGCCTCGATAGAACGGCATGATAAAACCACATAATTACCAGCTCGACAAAACATCGTGATAAAACCGCATGATGAAACCACATGATTAAACGCCTCGATAGAACGGCATGATAAAACCACATAATTATAAGCTCGACAAAACATCGTGGTAAAACCGCATGATGAAACCACATGATTAAACACCTCGATAAAACAGCATGATAAAACCACATAATTATCAGCTCGACAAAACATCGTGGTAAAACCGCATGATGAAACCACATGATTAAACACCTCGATAAAACAGCATGATAAAACCACATAATTATAAGCTCGACAAAACATCGTGATAAAACCGCATGATGAAACCACATGATTAAACACCTCGATAGAACGGCATGATAAAACCACATAACTATAAGCTCGACAAAACATCGTGGTAAAACCGCATGATGAAACCACATGATTAAACACCTCGGTAAAACAGCATGATAAAACCACATAATTACCAGCTCGACAAAACATCGTGATAAAACCGCATGATGAAACCACATGATTAAACACCTCGATAGAACGGCATGATAAAACCACATAACTATAAGCTCGACAAAACATCGTGGTAAAACCGCATGATGAAACCACATGATTAAACACCTCGGTAAAACAGCATGATAAAAGCGCATGATGAAACCACATGATTAAACACCTCGATAAAACAGCATGATAAAACCACATAATTATAAGCTCGACAAAACATCGTGATAAAAGCGCATGATGAAACCACATGATTAAACACCTCGATAAAACAGCATGATAAAACCACATAATTATAAGCTCGACAAAACATCGTGATAAAACCGCATGATGAAACCACATGATTAAACACCTCGATAGAACAGCATGATAAAACCACATAATTATAAGCTCGACAAAACATCGTGGTAAAACCGCATGATGAAACCACATGATTAAACACCTCGATAAAACAGCATGATAAAACCACATAATTATAAGCTCGACAAAACATCGTGATAAAAGCGCATGATGAATCCACATGATTAAACACCTCGATAAAACAGCATGATAAAACCACATAATTATAAGCTCGACAAAACATCGTGATAAAACCGCATGATGAAACCACATGATTAAACACCTCGATAAAACAGCATGATAAAACCACATAATTATAAGCTCGACAAAACATCGTGATAAAACCGCATGATTAAACCACATGATTAAACACCTCGATAAAACAGCATGATAAAACCACATAATTATCAGCTCGACAAAACATCGTGATAAAAGCGCATGATGAAACCACATGATTAAACACCTCGATAAAACAGCATGATAAAACCACATAATTATAAGCTCGACAAAACATCGTGATAAAACCGCATGATGAAACCACATGATTAAACACCTCGATAAAACAGCATGATAAAACCACATAATTATAAGCTCGACAAAACATCGTGATAAAACCGCATGATGAAACCACATGATTAAACACCTCGATAAAACAGCATGATAAAACCACATAATTATCAGCTCGACAAAACATCGTGATAAAACCGCATGATGAAACCACATGATTAAACACCTCGATAAAACAGCATGATAAAACCACATAATTATCATCTCGACAAAACATCGTAATAAAACCGCATGATGAAACCACATGATTAAACACCTCGATAAAACAGCATGATAAAACCGCATAATTATCGGCTCGACAAAACATCGTGATAAAAGCGCATGATGAAACCACATGATTAAACACCTCGGTAAAACAGCATAATAAAACCACATAATTATAAGCTCGACAAAACATCGTGATAAAACCGCATGATGAAACCACATGATTAAACACCTCGATAAAACAGCATGATAAAACCACATAATTATAAGCTCGACAAAACATCGTGATAAAACCGCATGATGAAACCACATGATTAAACACCTCGATAAAACAGCATGATAAAACCACATAATTATCAGCTCGACAAAACATCGTGGTAAAACCGCATGATGAAACCACATGATTAAACACCTCGATAAAACATCGTGATAAAAGCGCATGATGAAACCACATGATTAAACACCTCGATAAAACAGCATGATAAAACCACATAATTATAAGCTCGACAAAACATCGTGATAAAAGCGCATGATGAAACCACATGATTAAACACCTCGATAAAACAGCATGATAAAACCACATAATTATAAGCTCGACAAAACATCGTGCTAAAACCGCATGATGAAACCACATGATTAAACACCTCGATAGAACGGCATGATAAAACCACATAATTATAAGCTCGACAAAACATCATGATAAAACCGCATGATGAAACCACATGATTAAACACCTCGATAAAACAGCATGATAAAACCACATAATTATAAGCTCGACAAAACATCGTGCTAAAACCGCATGATGAAACCACATGATTAAACACCTCGATAGAACGGCATGATAAAACCACATAATTATAAGCTCGACAAAACATCGTGGTAAAACCGCATGATGAAACCACATGATTAAACACCTCAATAAAACAGCATGATAAAACCGCATGGCTATATAGCTCGATAAACCAACATGATAAAACCGCATGATGAAACCACATGATTAAACACCTCGATAAAACAGCATGATAAAACCGCATGGCTATATAGCTCGATAAACCAACATGATAAAACCGCATGATGAAACCACATGATTAAACACCTCGATAAAACAGCATGATAAAACCACATAATTATAAGCTCGACAAAACATCATAATAAAACCGCATGATGAAACCACATGATTAAACACCTCGATAGAACGGCATGATAAAACCACATAATTATAAGCTCGACAAAACATCGTGCTAAAACCGCATGATGAAACCACATGATTAAACACCTCGATAAAACAGCATGATAAAACCACATAATTATAAGCTCGACAAAACATCGTGCTAAAACCGCATGATGAAACCACATGATTAAACACCTCGATAGAACGGCATGATAAAACCACATAATTATAAGCTCGACAAAACATCATGATAAAACCGCATGATGAAACCACATGATTAAACACCTCGATAAAACAGCATGATAAAACCACATAATTATAAGCTCGACAAAACATCGTGCTAAAACCGCATGATGAAACCACATGATTAAACACCTCGATAGAACGGCATGATAAAACCACATAATTATAAGCTCGACAAAACATCGTGGTAAAACCGCATGATGAAACCACATGATTAAACACCTCAATAAAACAGCATGATAAAACCGCATGGCTATATAGCTCGATAAACCAACATGATAAAACCGCATGATGAAACCACATGATTAAACACCTCGATAAAACAGCATGATAAAACCGCATGGCTATATAGCTCGATAAACCAACATGATAAAACCGCATGATGAAACCACATGATTAAACACCTCGATAAAACAGCATGATAAAACCACATAATTATAAGCTCGACAAAACATCATAATAAAACCGCATGATGAAACCACATGATTAAACACCTCGATAGAACGGCATGATAAAACCACATAATTATAAGCTCGACAAAACATCGTGCTAAAACCGCATGATGAAACCACATGATTAAACACCTCGATAAAACAGCATGATAAAACCACATAATTATAAGCTCGACAAAACATCGTGCTAAAACCGCATGATGAAACCACATGATTAAACACCTCGATAGAACGGCATGATAAAACCACATAATTATAAGCTCGACAAAACATCATGATAAAACCGCATGATGAAACCACATGATTAAACACCTCGATAAAACAGCATGATAAAACCACATAATTATAAGCTCGACAAAACATCGTGCTAAAACCGCATGATGAAACCACATGATTAAACACCTCGATAGAACGGCATGATAAAACCACATAATTATAAGCTCGACAAAACATCGTGGTAAAACCGCATGATGAAACCACATGATTAAACACCTCAATAAAACAGCATGATAAAACCGCATGGCTATATAGCTCGATAAACCAACATGATAAAACCGCATGATGAAACCACATGATTAAACACCTCGATAAAACAGCATGATAAAACCGCATGGCTATATAGCTCGATAAACCAACATGATAAAACCGCATGATGAAACCACATGATTAAACACCTCGATAAAACAGCATGATAAAACCACATAATTATAAGCTCGACAAAACATCATAATAAAACCGCATGATGAAACCACATGATTAAACACCTCGATAGAACGGCATGATAAAACCACATAATTATAAGCTCGACAAAACATCGTGCTAAAACCGCATGATGAAACCACATGATTAAACACCTCGATAAAACAGCATGATAAAACCACATAATTATAAGCTCGACAAAACATCGTGCTAAAACCGCATGATGAAACCACATGATTAAACACCTCGATAGAACGGCATGATAAAACCACATAATTATAAGCTCGACAAAACATCATGATAAAACCGCATGATGAAACCACATGATTAAACACCTCGATAAAACAGCATGATAAAACCACATAATTATAAGCTCGACAAAACATCGTGCTAAAACCGCATGATGAAACCACATGATTAAACACCTCGATAGAACGGCATGATAAAACCACATAATTATAAGCTCGACAAAACATCATGATAAAACCGCATGATGAAACCACATGATTAAACACCTCGATAGAACGGCATGATAAAACCACATAATTATAAGCTCGACAAAACATCATGATGAAACCACATGATTAAACACCTCGATAGAACGGCATGATAAAACCACATAATTATAAGCTCGACAAAACATCATGATAAAACCGCATGATGAAAATACATGATTAAACACCTCGATAGAACGGCATGATAAAACCACATAATTATAAGCTCGACAAAACATCGTGATAAAAGCGCATGATGAAACCACATGATTAAACACCTCGGTAAAACAGCATGATAAAACCACATAATTATAAGCTCGACAAAACATCGTGATAAAACCGCATGATGAAACCACATGATTAAACACCTCGATAGAACGGCATGATAAAACCACATAATTATAAGCTCGACAAAACATCGGGATAAAACCGCATGATGAAACCACATGATTAAAAACCTCGATAAAACAGCATGATAAAACCACATAATTATCAGCTCGACAAAACATCGTGATAAAACCGCATGATGAAACCACATGATTAAACACCTCGATAAAACAGCATGATAAAACCACATAATTATCAGCTCGACAAAACATCGTGATAAAACCGCATGATGAAACCACATGATTAAACACCTCGATAAAACAGCATGATAAAACCACATAATTATCAGCTCGACAAAATATCGTGATAAAACCGCATGATGAAACCACATGATTAAACACCTCGATAAAACAGCATGATAAAACCACATAATTATCAGCTCGACAAAACATCGTGATAAAACCGCATGATGAAACCACATGATTAAACACCTCGATAAAACAGCATGATAAAACCACATAATTATCAGCTCGACAAAACATCGTGATAAAACCGCATGATGAAACCACATGATTAAACACCTCGATAAAACAGCATGATAAAACCACATAATTATCAGCTCGACAAAACATCGTGATAAAACCGCATGATGAAACCACATGATTAAACACCTCGATAGAACGGCATGATAAAACCACATAATTATAAGCTCGACAAAACATCGTGCTAAAACCGCATGATGAAACCACATGATTAAACACCTCGATAGAACGGCATGATAAAACCACATAATTATAAGCTAGACAAAACATCATGATAAAACCGCATGATGAAACCACATGATTAAACACCTCGATAGAACGGCATGATAAAACCACATAATTATAAGCTCGACAAAACATCATGATAAAATCGCATGATGAAACCACATGATTAAACACCTCGATAGAACGGCATGATAAAACCACATAATTATAAGCTCGACAAAACATCGTGCTAAAACCGCATGATGAAACCACATGATTAAACACCTCGATAAAACAGCATGATAAAACCACATAATTATAAGCTCGACAAAACATCATGATAAAACCGCATGATGAAACCACATGATTAAACACCTCGATAGAACGGCATGATAAAACCACATAATTATAAGCTCGACAAAACATCGTGCTAAAACCGCATGATGAAACCACATGATTAAACACCTCGATAGAACGGCATGATAAAACCACATAATTATAAGCTCGACAAAACATCATGATAAAACCGCATGATGAAACCACATGATTAAACACCTCGATAGAACGGCATGATAAAACCACATAATTATAAGCTCGACAAAACATCGTGCTAAAACCGCATGATGAAACCACATGATTAAACACCTCGATAGAACGGCATGATAAAACCACATAATTATAAGCTCGACAAAACATCGTGCTAAAACCGCATGATGAAACCACATGATTAAACACCTCGATAAAACAGCATGATAAAACCACATAATTATAAGCTCGACAAAACATCATGATAAAACCGCATGATGAAACCACATGATTAAACACCTCGATAGAACGGCATGATAAAACCACATAATTATAAGCTCGACAAAACATCGTGCTAAAACCGCATGATGAAACCACATGATTAAACACCTCGATAGAACGGCATGATAAAACCACATAATTATAAGCTCGACAAAACATCGTGCTAAAACCGCATGATGAAACCACATGATTAAACACCTCGATAAAACAGCATGATAAAACCACATAATTATAAGCTCGACAAAACATCATGATAAAACCGCATGATGAAACCACATGATTAAACACCTCGATAGAACGGCATGATAAAACCACATAATTATAAGCTCGACAAAACATCGTGGTAAAACCGCATGATGAAACCACATGATTAAACACCTCGATAAAACAGCATGATAAAACCACATAATTATAAGCTCGACAAAACATCATGCTAAAACCGCATGATGAAACCACATGATTAAACACCTCGATAAAACAGCATGATAAAACCACATAATTATAAGCTCGACAAAACATCATGATAAAACCGCATGATGAAACCACATGATTAAACACCTCGATAGAACGGCATGATAAAACCACATAATTATAAGCTCGACAAAACATCGTGCTAAAACCGCATGATGAAACCACATGATTAAACACCTCGATAGAACGGCATGATAAAACCACATAATTATAAGCTCGACAAAACATCGTGCTAAAACCGCATGATGAAACCACATGATTAAACACCTCGATAAAACAGCATGATAAAACCACATAATTATAAGCTCGACAAAACATCGTGCTAAAACCGCATGATGAAACCACATGATTAAACACCTCGATAGAACGGCATGATAAAACCACATAATTATAAGCTCGACAAAACATCATGATAAAACCGCATGATGAAACCACATGATTAAACACCTCGATAAAACAGCATGATAAAACCACATAATTATAAGCTCGACAAAACATCATGATAAAACCGCATGATGAAACCACATGATTAAACACCTCGATAGAACGGCATGATAAAACCACATAATTATAAGCTCGACAAAACATCGTGCTAAAACCGCATGATGAAACCACATGATTAAACACCTCGATAGAACGGCATGATAAAACCACATAATTATAAGCTCGACAAAACATCATGATAAAACCGCATGATGAAACCACATGATTAAACACCTCGATAGAACGGCATGATAAAACCACATAATTATAAGCTCGACAAAACATCATGATAAAACCGCATGATGAAACCACATGATTAAACACCTCGATAGAACGGCATGATAAAACCACATAATTATAAGCTCGACAAAACATCGTGCTAAAACCGCATGATGAAACCACATGATTAAACACCTCGATAGAACGGCATGATAAAACCACATAATTATAAGCTCGACAAAACATCATGATAAAACCGCATGATGAAACCACATGATTAAACACCTCGATAGAACGGCATGATAAAACCACATAATTATAAGCTCGACAAAACATCATGATAAAACCGCATGATGAAACCACATGATTAAACACCTCGATAGAACGGCATGATAAAACCACATAATTATCAGCTCGACAAAACATCGTGATAAAACCGCATGATGAAACCACATGATTAAACACCTCGATAGAACGGCATGATAAAACCACATAATTATCAGCTCGACAAAACATCATGATAAAACCGCATGATGAAACCACATGATTAAACACCTCGATAGAACGGCATGATAAAACCACATAATTATAAGCTCGACAAAACATCGTGATAAAAGCGCATGATGAAACCACATGATTAAACACCTCGGTAAAACAGCATGATAAAACCACATAATTATAAGCTCGACAAAACATCGTGATAAAACCGCATGATGAAAACACATGATTAAACACCTCGATAGAACGGCATGATAAAACCACATAATTATAAGCTCGACAAAACATCGGGATAAAACCGCATGATGAAACCACATGATTAAAAACCTCGATAAAACAGCATGATAAAACCACATAATTATCAGCTCGACAAAACATCGTGATAAAACCGCATGATGAAACCACATGATTAAACACCTCGATAAAACAGCATGATAAAACCACATAATTATCAGCTCGACAAAACATCGTGATAAAACCGCATGATGAAACCACATGATTAAACACCTCGATAGAACGGCATGATAAAACCACATAATTATAAGCTCGACAAAACATCGGGATAAAACCGCATGATGAAACCACATGATTAAAAACCTCGATAAAACAGCTTGATAAAACCACATAATTATCAGCTCGACAAAACATCGTGATAAAACCGCATGATGAAACCACATGATTAAACACCTCGATAAAACAGCATGATAAAACCACATAATTATCAGCTCGACAAAACATCGTGATAAAACCGCATGATGAAACCACATGATTAAACACCTCGATAAAACAGCATGATAAAACCACATAATTATCAGCTCGACAAAATATCGTGATAAAACCGCATGATGAAACCACATGATTAAACACCTCGATAAAACAGCATGATAAAACCACATAATTATCAGCTCGACAAAACATCGTGATAAAACCGCATGATAAAACCACATGATTAAACACCTCGATAAAACAGCATGATAAAACCACATAATTATCAGCTCGACAAAACATCGTGATAAAACCGCATGATGAAACCACATGATTAAACACCTCGATAAAACAGCATGATAAAACCACATAATTATCAGCTCGACAAAACATCGTGATAAAACCGCATGATGAAACCACATGATTAAACACCTCGATAAAACAGCATGATAAAACCACATAATTATCAGCTCGACAAAACATCGTGATAAAACCGCATGATGAAACCACATGATTAAACACCTCGATAGAACGTCATGATAAAACCACATAATTATAAGCTCGACAAAACATCGTGGTAAAACCGTATGATGAAACCACATGATTAAATACCTCGATAGAACGGCATGATAAAACCACATAATTATAAGCTCGACAAAACATCGTGATAAAACCGCATGATAAAACCACATGATTAAACACCTAGATAGAACGTCATGATAAAACCACACGATTAAACACCTCGATAGAACGTCATGATAAAACCACATGATTAAACACCTCGATAAAACAGCATGATAAAACCACATAATTATCAGCTCGACAAAACATCGTGATAAAACCGCATGATGAAACCACATGATTAAACACCTCGGTAAAACAGCATAATAAAACCACATAATTATAAGCTCGACAAAACATCGTGATAAAACCGCATGATGAAACCACATGATTAAACACCTCGATAAAACAGCATGATAAAACCGCATGGCTATGTAGCTCGATAAACCAACATGATAAATCCGTATGATTATACATCTCGATAAATCTTTATTACAAAACAGCATGATTATACAGCTCGATAAAACAACATGATAAAACCTCATGTTTATATAAAACCTCATAAAAACATATGAGTATACCGTGATCAGCGTCAACCGTGATTTATGTTGGTTGTTTTCAAGTCCAACTCGGCAAGTTTACAAGTCCTTTCCCGCTTGAACGAACGCTTTAATAGAAAGGCCTGGAAGTAAAGTGGATAGAAATGCCTAGACATTGCTAGAATCGGCAAGACGATTTATAAAGGTTTTATTAGCGGTAAGGATCATTGTTATTTGCCTATACGCAAATGTATATATATATATATATATATATATATATATATATATATATAGTATATTATGAAATACATAATAGTCTTAGAGATAAAAATATATTGCTATCTTTAGAAAAAAAATTATTTTATAATTTTATTTTTTCTTTCTTTATTTTTTTCAGTTATTTAAAATATCTTTTATGTAAAAAAACAAAATTATACACCTCAAACAAAATATACGTAGCTGTATAAAATTAGCAGGGCACTTTCTATTAGTTAAATTCTGAATTTTAAACTTCGATTCATTGTTGTTAATTTATCAATAATACAAAAGACATTGCGTACCAAAAAAAATATATGTTATAATATTATATCAACATATTATTAACTCCTTTATGAAAAATAAAACATATTAATATGTCTACTTTGCATGTAAACTATGTTCGTTACTGGGCATTTAATGTAACTACTACAAGGACGGACAAAAATACTAACAGATTAGTGGATTCCTTGTGACCAGATATGGGGTTAAGGAAGTCTCACCTTTATTCGCTTAATTGAATATTTAGACTAGGTTAGGAAAAGCTGGAATAGGGGACAAATTACATTCCAGAAATAAGCTACCAAATGAGAACGTAAATTTATTACCAGTTTTTTCCGGTTTGATCTGATTTTTAATTAAAATATTTAAATATAATACCGTTAATGCATTTTGAATATTTGAAAAGAAATATGTACACGAACGGCATTATGAGCTGTTAGATAAAATCACCGTCTATCGCTAGAGGCTACACTTCCGATCAAGTGCAGTTCCATGTAGGCTACTTAGCGTACCTGAATTCATTTCTAAAACATTACAGTATCATGTTTTTCATTCAACATGAATTCATTTTCCAGTAAAGCTGCCAATTATTTGCACAAACCATTGCCTGATATCTGTTCAGTTTATGATTCAATGGAGAAATAAATACGTTAAGGATCTCTATATTCTAACCTCGGTGTTTTATTTCTTGGTATTTACTGCGATTTTCCTTTTTGTGCGAAAGAACGTATATAAAGAAATGGTATAACATATCTTCCTCAAGGTATAAGTGGGAAGAAAGGAGAAGGTCAAGTCTGCAAACAACAAAATTTCTATCTTCATTTCGACTCAGCTAACATTATTGTTGATGTGTTTTTATCTTATATTGTAGTGATTTACTACTGTAAATTTGCAACTACTTGTTGTACATCGTGACGTAAGTGATGATGCTTTATATGATATAAGTAGCGAGGTAAGCAAGAAGTTCAATTGCACATAAAGATGGCAGATCTTAAAGTAGTTTTGATCTATCGCCTATAATAGGGTTGATTTATATCTCACTGTTTAGGTGGTGAGGTAAGGAAAACAGCTATAATGCGCATGGTAAACCTTGTGAGCTATGTTCTGATGCTTTATGGCGCGAACAAGATTGGAAATATCAAACCCGTTTATGTCTGGCATTCTACCCAAGTATGTGTAACGTGAGTGCAAGGTAATAAATACACAAAAACCTCTTAACCACAAACTTTCTTTAATTTACCCTAATGTACATTTCAGTTACAAAGTAACCATCCTCAGAGGGATAACATACAAAGACTGATTAACGCTAGAAAAATACCTTATTTATAATCTACAGAACTAGTTCCTCCCACTCCGACCGCCGCGGCCCCACCTGTTAAACAAGGCGTAGCCACGCCCATCGAGTGAAAGCAAGATATCTAACGTCAACTTACTAAAATATAAATTAAAAATACAATAAAAACATAATTAAAATTGTTTTTTGAAATTATAACCAACACAAAATTTAATATAAAAATCATAATCCTATTTAACAAATGAATATAAAATTGAATTAGGAATAGGACCTCTATCAGAATTTAATAAATTCTCAGGTTTATGTTTACTAATTTTTAAACTTTCAAAACTATTTAATAACTTATTAGTTCTAACATTCTTAATTAACTTGACATTATTAACATCTAGATTGTGATTGGTCTCTAAAATATGGGCAGCAATACTAGACTTATCAGATCTTTGGTATTTAATATCCCTAATATGTTCCTTAAATCTAGTTATTACTTTTCGTCTTGTCTGCCCAATATACATTTTATCACAATCCTTACAATTAACTTGGTAAATCCCTGATTTATCAAGTGTTTCTACTTTATCTTTTGCATTACCTAATAAATTTTTAAGGTTATTATGATTTTTATACGCAACTCTCAATTTAACATTCTTAAAAATTCCCTCCAGTCCTTTGGTTAAAACTTTGTCAAAAGGTAAACTAATAAAACGGCTTTCTTCTTTAGTTTCCAAAGGTAATGTTGTTAACTTCTTCCGAAAAATCCTAATCTTTTGCTTCCTAAGGATATTATCAATAATTTTACGTTCATAACCATTAAATTCAGCTATACTTTTAATATGTTCTAATTCAATATCAAAACGTCTTTTACTCAAAGGAATATTAATCAACCTATTAACTAAAGAATTGAAAGCTGCAAATTTGTGCTGGTTACAATGGTTAGATTCGTTTGGAATAAATCTATCATTGGATGTTGGCTTTCTATAAATATCAAAAACTATTTTATCTCTATTTCTAATACAATAAACATCAAGAAACGGTAAACGTTTATCTCTTTCAATTTCATAAGTAAATGTAATATTAGGATGTTGATCATTGATGATCCTTAGAAATGGATCTATTTGAAATTCTTTAATATTAAATATAGCGAAAATATCATCAACGTATCTTATCCAGACACGAGGAAAATATTTAAGTTTCTTTTTCAATCCTAATTCAAAATGACTCATAAAGAGTTCTGCTAAAAAAGGTGATAGGCTGTTTCCCATTGTTGTACCATCTTTTTGTTTATAAAAATTATTATTAAATTGAAAATAATTATTATTCATACAACAATTAGTTAATTTTACATATTGGTCAACTCTCTCAATATCGACATCATTCTCAATTAAAAACTCTTTTAATAAATTTAAAGTTTCCGTTACCGGGATACTTGGAAACAGAGAACAAACATCAAAAGAAACTAAAATTTCTTCATCTGTTAATCTAATATTCTTAACCTTCTCTACAAAATCAAGTGTATTCTTAACCGAAAATGATGCCAACTTACATTTTAAAAAACTGAATTCTTTAACTAACCATTTAGATAACATATAGGTTGGCGAATCGATTCCCGACACAATTGGCCTCACGGCATCGCCTACTTTATGTATTTTTGGGAGACAGTACAACCTAGGTAAAACAGGATTAGAAACATGAAATTTAAAGACATCTTTCTTTGAAATGACTAAATTACATTCCTTTATAACGTTTACTGTTTCTTTAACAAATTTATTTAACGGATTTTTTGTCAATTTATCGTAAGGTCCCGTTTCTAACAAATTGTTAACTCTATTAATATAATCTTCCTTTTTCAAAACAACAACAGTGTTACTCTTATCAGCTTTGAGGTAATAACAATCTTTTCTTTTTAACTGTTTTATTAAACTTAACTCGTGGTTGGATCCAGTAGACATCTTCTTTCTTCTTAGAAACTCCAAATTTTCTTCAATCTTGATTTTACAAGCCTTCCTAACATAGTTCTTGCTAGTTTCATTTAATGAGGATATACCACTTTCAACGTGTGCCACTAATTCTTCTAAGTTATCTTTGATATTATTAGAAACGGAAAACTTTAACCCTTTACCTAACATGAACAACTCCTTCTGGGAGAAAACGATATCAGTTTCGTTTTTAATTAACTTAGAATTCTGATCAACGGTAGTACAACCTTTATAACCAACTGACACCTTTTTGGTTAAATCACTAAATTTACTATCTAATGTCCTAACTTTGTTCTCAAGTTTATGCTCATTTACAATATAAACTTTTCTGCCAAATTCATCCCAATCGGATGTCACCAATATGTTAAATTCATGGGAAAAGGGTACATGGAAGATCTGAAAGGAATTTTATGGCAGACTAGCCAAGTATGTGTAACGTGAGTGCAAGGATACAGGCAAAAGAAATGTTTCAAAAATATTATATAATATTAACGAATTTCCAAAGGGAGGATGTCACCAATATGTTAAATTCATAAGAAAAATGTACCAAGGAAGATCTGAAAGGAATTTTATGGCAGACTACCCAAGTATGTGTAACGTGAGTGCAAGGATACAGGCAAAAGAAAAGTTTCAAAAAAACTTATAGTGTTAACGAATTCCTAAAGGGAGGATGTCACCAATATGTTAAATTCATGGGAAAAATGTACCAAGGAAGATCTGAAAGGAATTTTATGGCAGACTACCCAAGTATGTGTAACGTGAGTCCAAGGATACAGGCAAAATAAAAGTTTCAAAAAAATTATATAATGTTAAAAATTCCCAAAGGGAGGACGTCACCAATATCTTAAATTCATGGGAAAAGGGTACATGGAAGATCTGAAAGGAATTTTATGGCAGACTACCCAAGTATGTGTAACGTGAGTGCAAGGATACAGGCAAAAGAAATGTTTCAAAAAAATTATATAATGTTAACGAATTCCCAAAGGGAGGATGTCACCAATATGTTAAATTCATGAGAAAAATGTACCAAGGAAGATCTGAAAGGAATTTCATAGCAGACTACCCAAGTATGTGTAACGTGAGTGCAAGGATGCAGGCAAAATAAAAGTTTCAAAAAAATTATATAATGTTAACAAATTCCCAAAGGGAGGACGTCACCAATATGTTAACTTCATGGGAAAAGGGTACTTGGAAGATCTGAAAGGAATTATATGGCAGACTACCCAAGTATGTGTAACGTGAGTGCAAGGGTACAGGCAAAAGAAAAGTTTCAAAAAAATTATATAATATTAACGAATTCCCTGAGGGAGGATGTCACCAATATGTTAAATTCATGGGAAAATGGTACTTGGAAGATCTGAAAGGAATTTTATGGCAATCTACCCAAGTATGTGTAACGTGAGTGCAAGGATACAGGCAAAAGAAAAGTTTCAAAAAAACTTATAGTGTTAACGAATTCCCTGAGGGAGGATGTCACCAATATGTTAAATTCATGGGAAAAGGGTACTTGGAAGATCTGAAAGGAATTTTATGGCAGACTACCCAAGTATGTGTAACGTGAGTGCAAGGATACAGGCAAAAGAAAAGTTTCAAAAAAACGTATAGTGTTAACGAATTTCCAAAGGGAGGATGTCACCAATATGTTAAATTCATAAGAAAAATGTACCAAGGAAGATCTGAAAGGAATTTTATGGCAGACTACCCAAGTATGTGTAACGTGAGTGCAAGGATACAGGCAAAAGAAAAGTTTCAAAAAAACTTATAGTGTTAACGAATTCCCTGAGGGAGGATGTCACCAATATGTTAAATTCATGGGAAAAGGGTACTTGGAAGATCTGAAAGGAATTTTATGGCAGACTACCCAAGTATGTGTAACGTGAGTGCAAGGATACAGGCAAAAGAAAAGTTTCAAAAAAACGTATAGTGTTAACGAATTCCCAAAGGCAGGATGTCACCAATATGTTAAATTCATGGGAAAAGGGTACTTGGAAGATCTGAAAGGAATTTTATGGCAGACTACCCAAGTATGTGTAACGTGAGTGCAAGGATGCAGGCAAAATAAAAGTTTCAAAAAAATTATATAATGTTAACAAATTCCCAAAGGGAGGACGTCACCAATATGTTAACTTCATGGGAAAAGGGTACTTGGAAGATCTGAAAGGAATTATATGGCAGACTACCCAAGTATGTGTAACGTGAGTGCAAGGGTACAGGCAAAAGAAAAGTTTCAAAAAAATTATATAATATTAACGAATTCCCTGAGGCAGGATGTCACCAATATGTTAAATTCATGGGAAAATGGTACTTGGAAGATCTGAAAGGAATTTTATGGCAATCTACCCAAGTATGTGTAACGTGAGTGCAAGGATACAGGCAAAAAAAAAGTTTCAAAAAAACTTATAGTGTTAACGAATTCCCTGAGGGAGGATGTCACCAATATGTTAAATTCATGGGAAAAGGGTACTTGGAAGATCTGAAAGGAATTTTATGGCAGACTACCCAAGTATGTGTAACGTGAGTGCAAGGATACAGGCAAAAGAAAAGTTTCAAAAAAACGTATAGTGTTAACGAATTTCCAAAGGGAGGATGTCACCAATATGTTAAATTCATAAGAAAAATGTACCAAGGAAGATCTGAAAGGAATTTTATGGCAGACTACCCAAGTATGTGTAACGTGAGTGCAAGGATACAGGCAAAAGAAAAGTTTCAAAAAAACTTATAGTGTTAACGAATTCCCTGAGGGAGGATGTCACCAATATGTTAAATTCATGGGAAAAGGGTACTTGGAAGATCTGAAAGGAATTTTATGGCAGACTACCCAAGTATGTGTCACGTGAGTGCAAGGATACAGGCAAAAGAAAAGTTTCAAAAAAACTTATAGTGTTAACGAATTCCCTGAGGGAGGATGTCACCAATATGTTAAATTCATGGGAAAAATGTACCAAGGAAGATCTGAAAGGAATTTTATGGCAGACTACTCAAGCATGTGTAACGTGAGTGCAAGGATACAGGCAAAAGAAAAGTTTCAAAAAAACTTATAGTGTTAACGAATTCCCTGAGGGAGGATGTCACCAATATGTTAAATTCATGGGAAAAGGGTACTTGGAAGATCTGAAAGGAATTTTATGGCAGACTACCCAAGTATGTGTAACGTGAGTGCAAGGATACAGGCAAAAGAAAAGTTTCAAAAAAATTATATAATGTCAACGAATTCCCAAAGGGAGGATGTCACCAATACGTTAAATTCATGGGAAAAGGGTACTTGGAAGATCTGAAAGGAATTTTATGGCAGACTACCCAAGTATGTGTAACGTGAGTCCAAGGATACAGGCAAAAGAAAAGTTTCAAAAAAACTTATAGTGTTAACGAATTCCCTGAGGGAGGATGTCACCAATATATTAAATTCATGGGAAAAATGTACCAAGGAAGATCTGAAAGGAATTTTATGGCAGACTACCCAAGTATGTGTAACGTGAGTGCAAGGATACAGGCAAAAGAAAAGTTTCAAAAAAACGTATAGTGTTAACGAATTCCCAGAGGGAGGATCTCACCAATATGTTAAATTCATGGGGAAAGGGTACTTGGAAGATCTGAAAGGAATTTTATGGCAGACTACCCAAGTATATGTAACGTGAGTGCAAGGATACAGGCAAAAGAAATGTTTCAAAAAAATTATATAATGTTAACGAATTCCCAAAGGGAGGATGTCACCAATATGTTAAATTCATGGGAAAAATGTACCAAGGAAGATCTGAAATAAATTTTATGGCAGACTACTCAAGCATGTGTAACGTGAGTGCAAGGATACAGGCAAAAGAAAAGTTTCAAAAAAATTATATAATGTTAACGAATTCCCTGAGGGAGTATGTCACCAATATGTTAAATTCATGGGAAAAGGTACTTGGAAGATCTGAAAGGAATTTTATGGCAGACTACCCAAGTATGTGTAACGTGAGTCCAAGGATACAGGCAAAAGAAAAGTTTCAAAAAAACTTATAGTGTTAACGAATTCCCTGAGGGAGGATGTCACCAATATATTAAATTCATGGGAAAAATGTACCAAGGAAGATCTGAAAGGAATTTTATGGCAATCTACCCAAGTATGTGTAACGTGAGTGCAAGGATACAGGAAAAAAAAATGTTTCAAAAAAATTATATAATGTTAACGAATTCCCAAAGGGAGGATGTCACCAATATTTTAAATTCATGAGAAAAATGTACCAAGGAAGATCTGAAAGGAATTTTATGGCAGACTACCCAAGTATGTGTAACGTGAGTGCAAGGATACAGGCAAAAGAAAAGTTTCAAAAAAACTTATAGTGTTAACGAATTCCTAAAGGGAGGATGTCACCAATATGTTAAATTCATGGGAAAAATGTACCAAGGAAGATCTGAAAGGAATTTTATGGCAGACTACCCAAGTATGTGTAACGTGAGTCCAAGGATACAGGCAAAATAAAAGTTTCAAAAAAATTATATAATGTTAAAAATTCCCAAAGGGAGGACGTCACCAATATCTTAAATTCATGGGAAAAGGGTACATGGAAGATCTGAAAGGAATTTTATGGCAGACTACCCAAGTATGTGTAACGTGAGTGCAAGGATACAGGCAAAAGAAATGTTTCAAAAAAATTATATAATGTTAACGAATTCCCAAAGGGAGGATGTCACCAATATGTTAAATTCATGGGAAAAATGTACCAAGGAAGATCTGAAATAAATTTTATGGCAGACTACCCAAGCATGTGTAACGTGAGTGCAAGGATACAGGCAAAAGAAAAGTTTCAAAAAAATTATATAATGTTAACGAATTCCCTGAGGGAGGATGTCACCAATATGTTAAATTCATGGGAAAAGGTACTTGGAAGATCTGAAAGGAATTTTATGGCAGACTACCCAAGTATGTGTAACGTGAGTCCAAGGATACAGGCAAAAGAAAAGTTTCAAAAAAACTTATAGTGTTAACGAATTCCCTGAGGGAGGATGTCACCAATATATTAAATTCATGGGAAAAATGTACCAAGGAAGATCTGAAAGGAATTTTATGGCAATCTACCCAAGTATGTGTAACGTGAGTCCAAGGATACAGGCAAAAGAAAAGTTTCAAAAAAATTATATAATGTTAACGAATTCCCAAAGGGAGGATGTCACCAATACGTTAAATTCATGGGAAAAGGGTACTTGGAAGTTCTGAAAGGAATTTTATGGCAGACTACCCAAGTATGTGTAACGTGAGTGCAAGGATACATGCAAAAGAAATGTTTCAAAAATATTATATAATATTAACGAATTTCCAAAGGGAGGATGTCACCAATATGTTAAATTCATGAGAAAAATGTACCAAGGAAGATCTGAAAGGAATTTTATGGCAGACTACCCAAGTATGTGTAACGTGAGTCCAAGGATACATGCAAAAGAAAGTTTCAAAAAAACTTATAGTGTTAACGAATTCCCAAAGGGAGGATGTCACCAATATGTTAAATTCATGGGAAAAATGTACCAAGGAAGATCTGAAAGGAATTTTATGGCAGACTACCCAAGCATGTGTAACATGAGTGCAAGGATACAGGCAAAAAAAAAGTTTCAAAAAAACTTATAGTGTTAACGAATTCCCAAAGGGAGGATGTC
>JBAIZL010000011.1:6757465-6789965 GCA_036971475.1 Prosapia bicincta | reverse complement strand
ACCTGCCTATCTGGTTTTAGGTTAATAGTGCAGAATATGTATCCTAATTAAGTCTACATTAATATTAATAACACAAATATACCTATAGTAATATGCTATTATTTTCTAATATCATCAAAAAGCCTAAAGTTCTATATATTCAAACATTTAACCAATTTCTATTATTATAATTAATTTTACACAAAATTTTGTCATCGAAGTTAAATTTCACATAACTCAGACTCCTGTTAGTATTTAACTTTTATATAAAAGTTAATCTAGCTAGTTACAATAGGCTATGCCTCAAGCTTCATTTAATTCAATATCATAATATCGTTAACATTTACCCATTTTTAGGGTATCCTAGCTAGTTACAATAGGCTATGCCTCAAGCTTCATTCAATTCAATATCATAATATTGTTAACTTTTACCTATTTTTAGGGTATCCTAGTTAGTTATACTAGGCTATGCATTTAATACAAACTTTATTTAATTTCACTCATTTTAATATTTATCTGCTTTGTTGGTAAATGATTTCTATCAGTTATTCAAGAATAAAGCCATATTTGATTTTTCATGTAAATTTAAAACGTTACTTCCCATTTCAGGCAAACGGTTAAATGGAAAGTCAATTTAGAATATTGATAAGTTAATTTAGGTAACCTAAAAGATGTTTATCTCCCTCAGGCTATTCAATTTTTATTTAATTTTGATTTTAAATTAATATATTTTGAAATAAAGATTTATAAAAAAAATAGATTGTTTATATAGCCTTTTACTGGAAAAAGGTGAAGTATCTTCTAAAACTGGTTGGTTCTTGGGCGTTTTCAATTTCTTTCTTGAAGTTCTAATGTCTTCACTCTATACGGCGTTTGTGAAATTATCCAAGTCCGGCGTTTAGAGGTTTTCTTGGTCAAGATGATGTTATTAAGATATTTGGGCCTCTGCCCAAATATCTTTACACTCCCGTATAACATCGAAGCACTGTTTACTGTTGTATTACAACGTTTTTGCGCTTTAACGTCGCCTGATGGTAAAACACGACTGCTCTTTAAGGCTGTGGAGACGCTACTCTTCTTAAAGCGTTGCCTCGACAAAAGCACGCTTCCTTCTACAAACCCAAACTCTGGATGTAATACTTCCAATGGGAACTCCATTGTCATAGAAACCTTCCGGTTTATTTATATAATCTCGAACTTATTACTTCTTAGTTTTTATGAAAGTCTATTCTTTAATGCAATGCCTTCGTTATAATTACTTATTTGTCTATATTTCTTCCAATTTATTAATTTACTGTTCACACATACCATTACGACAGCAGCGCTGCTTACTCAGTGTGGCAAGTGCTTATAAACAATCTCTATCTGCGTTTTCTAACCAAGTCAAATATAATTTCAATCTGGGCCATACAATTTAAGGTTATGATTAGTTTTAGAACATTTCAATTATTACAATTTTCCCTAGCTAGGCCCAAGTTATTCTCTTTGCATTTCTTGTTCTTATAATAACTATTCTGTTATTATATTTGGTTAAATGTATGTAATATTAGGCATTTTGGCCTGGTTCCATAAACTACATAAATACCGTCCTATTAGCGCCAGTCATTTAGGCTAGCCACTTTTAGGTTATAGTTTTGTTCAATGTATCTTACGAATTACATTTTTTTCTTTCTATTACTATTCTGACTACTCTTTCTTAGTGTATTATTTAACATTCTGCCTTTTATTTAGTCCAAATTTAATTAATTTTAGGTGCTTTGGCCAGGTTCCACAAGCTACTTTTTTACCGTTCAATTTACACCGGTCGATTAGGCTTTGGCCTATTTAGGGTTATGTTTGCTTATAATATATTTCAAAACTTACAGTTTGTCTAATTCAGTGCTAAATACATCTATTTATATTAAATATAAAAGTAGAATATAGAAATTTTCTTCTTCCTATATTTATTGTTTTTTATATCAGTCTTAATACTTGGTACTTTGGCCTGGTTACATATTCTGAACTATTACCATATTTCTTGCATCAGTCATTTTGGTCGTTGCAACACACACAGCAGTGTATATATATATATATATATATATATATATATATATATATATATATATATATATATATATCACAATCATATTGTGAATTCGATTGTAATTCTTGTATTTGTGTTTTGACTTGGTTCTTTATATATAACAAGACTGTATAACAAACTAAAATTTTCTTCATGTTTATATCTTTCTATTTAATTAAAACTAATAAACCACTTGTTTTTATCTGTCACTAGGTTTATAAAAACGATTTTCTAAATTTTCTAACCTCTCTTGGGAATACCTTTATTATTATTTGTATGTTTAGTCTCACAACGATCTGGCAATTTTTCCTGACAGATCTGGGTTATAAGGATAAGCCGGCAAAACATTTACTAAAGGCCCCCTTACGGGCTTTCCTTACTTTATATTCATATACCAAGGCACTGCCGTTGCTCTATGCATAACGGTTATTATAATGAACACTTCTCTGCAAGATAGCATACGTAAAGTAACATCCTAACTATACATTCGTGCCGCCTTGTACAAAGTCAGGTCGGTCATTTAAACCCCTAGGAACAACCCCTACTAGAAATATTAATAAATGTGCAAGTAAAACATGGAAATTGTTTTTGTATATGAACTTGTTGGTAGTGTTAAATATAAATTGAAATAGCATTCTTGTTTCAACTGCTAAAGGCTTTTCAAAGATTAAAAGTATTAAGAGAGTATACTTGTGTCAAAGGGTGACGGGTTAAAACTGTTGTTTTTATTTAAAAAATGAAAACACCTGAAGAAAGTTACTTTTTTGTTACTATTTAATTTCGCTGAATAAATCATAAGTTATTAATTAAAGCACAAAGTGCAAACTAATAACTGACTATGCTGACGGACTTCGAAGCCGTCGTTTCAATTGTAACACTCTTAAAAATAAGGTGTGACATATAAATTCATTTATATATTTAATTTTTATTTAATAATTATATCTTCCCAATATAAAAGAAAATTTTTGTTTTATTGGTGCACATTGTGAAGCTAGCGTAGGTGGTGAGCGCTCCTAGCGGGCGAAATAGAAAAATATCGTACGAGTTAGTAACTTAAAGGTAATTAACCACCTCATACCATGTGACGTAAGCATGAGGCGATACTTCTGAACCAATCAGAGTATTCAAAATAATATGTAAGGGTGGGAAATTTCAGTTAGCGCGTCCTTGCAACGACCCCACTTCTCCAGAGGTTCCCGAACGGAACAGACGTGATGGCATTTTCGGACGTAACCTAGAAATTTACAAGCTTCCAGTATTCAAAATTTAAGACGTCAAGGCCGGTACGAAATTTTATAAACGCAAACAAAAGAAGAAGTCAGAATCGATTATTTATGTGTTTCCAATAAGTAAAAGTTTATATAATTTTGTATCAGAGCGCTGATTCCAGGAGCGATGTGCAGTGATTAGTGATTCCAAAAGCCATGGGCAATGTTTAATATGTGGTAAACTGTTTTACAAGTAATGTGCACAACCAGGTACGTTTTAGATAATAATAAAGAAAATGTATTTTAATGTTAACTAAGTTGAATTTTAAATGATAAACGGTTAACACATGAACGGTAGAAATTGTCCTTTGAATATTCATTTCTAAAAATTTGAATTGGAAAACTTAAGTTACTATCTTCTCGATAAATATAATTTTAAAGGTTAATAAGTAATTAAAATGCATGGAATAGTTAGCAGTAATTAAAAGTAAATTCCTCGACACATTGGTGTCTTTTCTTCTATTGTAATTTGTCATTGATTAATAAATTGTATAACTTTGTATTTTAAAACTTACAATTCTCATTTCACAAGTAACCTAGTTCTAGCTTCAAGATAGAAGAGCGTCATAGACAGACCTGAGTTATGCCTGAGTAGTGCCTGAGTTATGACGTTGGAACTAGAGCCCAGGTTAAGTAATTAATTAATTTGTTAATTAGTAATTAACACACCTTTTTTAATAAAGGTAAAACTTACCCCAGGAAAAAGGGCTGACCCGTTACACAATAACGTAGCCTAACCTGCTACTCAACTCTTTAATTACTTATGACCTATGAAAACTTTCATTATTGTAATTATCTTAATTTAACTGATTAAATCCTAATTAATTGTTTAAAGAACCAAGTAAAAACTATTAACTAACTATGCTAAAGAGTTTCGGTAATTATTCCACGTGCGACTACAGCTATTTTCGTGAAATTTTTTAAATTTTCTTATGTATTTTTACGTCTTAGACACGAATCCAACATTGTGTTTTGTCGCTGACGCCGTTTTTTTAAAATATACTTTAAAAAACATAACCTAAAATAACCTTTATTGACGTACGACTAACGCTAATTTCGTGAATTTGTTTTTACTTTTCTTATGTATTTTCACGTTTTTACATATGTACGTTCCTTACATTTTTAAGTATTTTTGTGAAAGTTACTTTATTTCATATTTTAAATGTTAAATTGTAATGACATGTAGGTCTATAGCGTGAACCGAGCGCGCAGTAGCTACAGCGCACTGCACTACGTCTAGATCTGTAATTTTATACATTACTATATACCTACAAAGTATCCAGTCGGGATAGATTTGGTAATAATTTTATTCAGAATTACTATCTATTTTTATTAAATTATAACCAAACCTATCCTGACTTGATACTTCATACGTATATTTTAATGTAGGTATATAGTAATGTTGTATAAAACTATAACCAAATCTATCCTAACCGATTACTTCGTAGGTATATTTCAATAGCGGTAGTCGCAGGTCGGAATAATTACCGATCTTTATAACTAGGCTATGGATCCAAGTCTATTGAGAAGGTTTAATGTAATGCAAAGTCTTCATTTTACTAGACCTACTAAGTCGTCAATATCAGATATTAATAGGCTTTTTTATGAAGCCCAATTATTGTTTATATGCGAACAATTAAGCAACTTATTAAATAAATTTAAATTCTTCAAAAACTTCTTTATGAAGCTAAAGTTTAAACTGTATAACCTAAAAATCAATATTTTCAAATACCTGGCTAACCTCTTTATATTGGCCAGAGAGCACGAATCATCATAATTAAATCTCACATGAATTATTCACTCACGTACATATTTATTTTGTAACGTAATAATTTAAAGAAGTAATCCAAATATATTTACATATGTCACAATGAAACAAACTCCGCACTTTAAGAAACAGTAAAGCCTAGTACATTTATTTAGACTTCGTTTGTTTACATTTCTTATTCTTCTTGGTTGGTTGGATTTTGATATAGTGTTTCACTGAATGATGGACATTGGTTTATTCCACAGAAGCAGCAATGTTTATTGTTTTAGTATGAAACACTCAATGAAAATATAAATAGCTTAAGATTATTTTATTTACCTCATGTCTGCGATAGTAATTGTATCAAATGACTCCGGTGAAACAGAGCTTTTTTGTTGATTTTATGGCAATATTTAGAGTTCAAAACCATTTACATGTTAGGTTTAAACCACATCGTGAAGGTAATGCATACCTTTTGGAAAATGTATCTTTTTGGTTAAGACAAGAGAGAAGAGCGGTGAAGACGCTGCAAGTGAAGTAGAGACGGGGGGGGGGCAGTATGCTATAGAATTATTTGGAACTTCATAAAATATAATCTTCATGTTTTTAAACCTCAAACTCAACTTTCGGAGCTATAATATAACCGACATCCCACACGCAATGAAAGCACCATTTAAAAGTAGCAACTGATTTTAAAAAATACCCTTGAGTTAATATACCCATTTTGAAATCAACCTAGAGTAAGGAATTCAAATGATGAAATTTGATGATTCCAAAAACTGTGTTAACATTTGTTCACATTATATCGTCACCAATTGCTTTACATTTATAAACTAAATAAAAGTTAATTTTAAAAACGTTTAATCGTAGGAATGTGTTTGTGTATATTTTTCCTTCTAATAATGAATGTACCTTAAACAGTTGCCTTATCTAGGCATTAGCTAATTGCTTGTGCAATTAACCCGTTCTCGGCCAAGACGTTCTTTACCACATTTACTCTCTATGTTACTTTAGGCATTCTCTATTTAGTTAATTCACTTTCAGAAGTGCCTAACTTAAAAATAAATTAGTTTTAAAGCTGACATTATTTACTACAAATTGGAGCTTCTCTAGTGAGATTAACGTACAAAGAAACTAAGACCCAATTCTCATTACAAAAACAGTTACTCTTCAGAATATTTTCATTCATTATATTGTCATCATCAGTTCTTGAATTACGGTGCCATAATTCCATGAAATTAGGTTAACTACAACCTGATGTTCCAGTAAAATTATGCTATTGTTTTTCCGTCACTTATGATACTGACATTCACAATTAATTAAAACCTATTCATCCCTTAAGTAATAGTTCCACTTGTGACCTCGAGTTAGGAATGGTAAAAGTCTAGCATTAATGATGATTACATTGTCACCGAAACTAGTCTGTTGAGCAAACTCATTTTTAGGGAAAACTAATTACTGGTTTTGTGTTTATCTGATATTCAAGTTGCTTAGTCTTTTACTAAGTTAAAACATATTAAAAACATACAGTTCCTTATAGGTTACAATTTTTCCAGATAGAATAAGAATAATTACAGCATTGATAATGGAGAAATTTTTAGCGAAACTAATATGTTCAGTAAACTGTAATTTCCTTAATGAGTATTAAGTCTTGCGTTTTCAAGGGTTTCATCAAACATTATTACATTTATTTAATTAGGCAATATAATAAAAATGTATTAAATAATGACTTTCGAGGCTTTTCCTTGACTCGTAGCATTGAACAATCCACTGACACAGTGCGAAAAGCGTCTGCTGAAATATATGAGTAAGTAGAGTATTTTTTGCGAAGTAAATTGATAAATAAATTATTTAAAAGCCCCGTGATGTGCAACCCAGCAGTTACAAATATTATTAAATAAAATTACACCTTGAAATTATATATTCGTCTTTACAAATTTTAAAATATTGTAATGTTAAATATAAAAACTTCCCCAAAAGTAGTCATTCTACTTATAACGTGTGACTTGCATCACATTTTTGTATTATGGTTAAGATGAGCTACTTTAAGCACATGGAACCAATGTATTGAATAAATTGTTTTCCTTCAGAGAGTGAAAATTAAATATGTCCTTTAAATATTGTCTAATAGTATTAATTTGTTTTCACTTGAAATTAAATTTTAATGTTTTACTTTAAAGAGATACACTTTCCCATAAATAGGTGTTTCATTCAAGACATTTAGACAAGAGTTCCATATTAGAGTTGAATCCAGTTGAAAATGACACAAAAAATTCCAAAACTGCCTTCTTTACAAATCATAACAGCTCATTCTTAGGAGAGAGTTATTATAGAATCGGAATAGAGCTTCATGCAAATGCGATGTTATAAATTGCTCTATTTACCTAAAATACCTATTTAAAGACTGTTACTTTGTAGCTATTTGTAAGGTAGCTGTACTGTAATGCAGCTATCTCTTTTATAAAAAAACCTATTTAAAAACTGTTACTTTGTAGCTATTTGTAAGATAGGTGTACTTTAATGTAGCTATCTCTTTTATAAAAAAACCTATTTAAAAACTGTTACTATGTAGCTACTTGTAAGATAGCTGTACTTTAATGTAGCTATCTCTTTCATAAAAAAACCTATTTAAAAACTGTTACTTTGTAGCTATTTGTAAGGTAGCTGTACTGTAATGTAGCTATCTCTTTCATAAAAAAACCTATTTAAAAACTGTTACTTTGTAGCTATTTGTAAGATAGCTGTACTGTAATGTAGCTATCTCTCTCATAAAAAAACCTATTTAAAAACTGTTACTTTATAGATATTTGTAAGATAGCTGTACTGTAATGTAGGTATCTCTTTCATAAAAAACCTATTTAAAAACTGTTACTTTATAGCTATTTGTAACATAGCTGTACTGTAATGTAGCTATCTCTTTCATAAAAAACCTATTTAAAAACTGTTACTTTGTAGCTATTTGTAAGATAGCTGTACTGTAATGTAGCTATCTCTTTCATAAAAAACCCTATTTAAAAACTGTTACTTTGTAGCTATTTGTAAGGTAGCTGTACTGTAATGTAGCTATCTCTCTCATAAAAAAACCTATTTAAAAACTGTTACTTTATAGATATTTGTAAGATAGCTGTACTGTAATGTAGGTATCTCTTTCATAAAAAACCTATTTAAAAACTGTTACTTTGTAGCTATTTGTAAGATAGCTGTACTGTAATGTAGCTATCTCTTTCATAAAAAAAAAAATTTAAAAACTGTTACTTTGTAGCTATTTGTAAGATAGCTGTACTGTAATGTAGCTATCTCTTTCATAAAAAAACCTATTTAAAAACTGTTACTTTGTAGCTATTTGTAAGATAGCTGTACTGTAATGTAGCTATCTCTGTCATAAAAAAACCTATTTAAAAACTGTTACTTTGTAGCTATTTGTAAGATAGCTGTACTGTAATGTAGCTATCTCTTTCATAAAAAAACCTATTTAAAAACTGTTACTTTGTAGCTATTTGTAAGATAGCTGTACTGTAATGTAGCTATCTCTGTCATAAAAAAACCCATTTAAAAACTGTTACTTTGTAGCTATTTGTAAGATAGCTGTACTGTAATGTAGCTATCTCTTTCATAAAAAAACCTATTAAAAAACTGTTACTTTGTAGCTATTTGTAAGATAGCTGTACTGTAATGTAGCTATCTCTCTCATAAAAAACCCATTTAAAAACTGTTACTTTGTAGCTATTTGTAAGATAGCTGTACTGTAATGTAGCTATCTCTCTCATAAAAAACCTATTTAAAAACTGTTACTTTGTAGCTATTTGTAAGATAGCTGTACTGTAATGTAGCTATCTCTGTCATAAAAAAACCCATTTAAAAACTGTTACTTTGTAGCTATTTGTAAGATAGCTGTACTGTAATGTAGCTATCTCTTTCATAAAAAACCTATTTAAAAACTGTTACTTTGTAGCTATTTGTAAGATAGCTGTACTGTAATGTAGCTATCTCTTTCATAAAAAAACCTATTTAAAAACTGTTACTTTGTAGCTATTTGTAAGATAGCTGTACTGTAATGTAGCTATCTCTTTCATAAAAAAACCCATTTAAAAACTGTTACTTTGTAGCTATTTGTAAGATAGCTGTACTGTAATGTAGCTATCTCTTTCATAAAAAACCCCATTTAAAAACTGTTACTTTGTAGCTATTTGTAAGATAGCTGTACTGTAATGTAGCTATCTCTGTCATAAAAAAACCCATTTAAAAACTGTTACTTTGTAGCTATTTGTAAGATAGCTGTACTGTAATGTAGCTATCTCTTTCATAAAAAAACCCATTTAAAAACTGTTACTTTGTAGCTATTTGTAAGATAGCTGTACTGTAATGTAGCTATCTCTTTCATAAAAAAACCTATTTAAAAACTGTTACTTTGTAGCTATTTGTAAGATAGCTGTACTGTAATGTAGCTATCTCTTTCATAAAAAAACCCATTTAAAAACTGTTACTTTGTAGCTATTTGTAAGATAGCTGTACTGTAATGTAGCTATCTCTTTCATAAAAAAACCCATTTAAAAACTGTTACTTTGTAGCTATTTGTAAGATAGCTGTACTGTAATGTAGCTATCTCTGTCATAAAAAAACCCATTTAAAAACTGTTACTTTGTAGCTATTTGTAAGATAGCTGTACTGTAATGTAGCTATCTCTTTCATAAAAAACCTATTTAAAAACTGTTACTTTGTAGCTATTTGTAAGATAGCTGTACTGTAATGTAGCTATCTCTTTCATAAAAAACCTATTTAAAAACTGTTACTTTGTAGCTATTTGTAAGATAGCTGTACTGTAATGTAGCTATCTCTTTCATAAAAAACCTATTTAAAAACTGTTACTTTGTAGCTATTTGTAAGGCAGTGTAATGTAATGCTATCTTTCATTAAAAAAAACACAATTATCTCTGTGGTGCTTGGAAGATGAGGTTAGGACCAATATATATTTTAAAAACAATTTCTACTTCAGACATTTTTATTCACTTCTTCATTATTTATAATATATTTTTAAGTAAAGTATATTAATAAGACGAATACTGGAGTTAACGCTATGCTTGTTCGGAATTACCTTACCGTACATAAGCAATTTGAAAACACAAATTAAATTTAAATAATTGCATAACATAAAGCAAATAAATAAAATAAATAAACACAAATTACTCAACGTGAAACAAACTTCCACTTGAGAAATATTTTGCCACTTAATTCTCAAAGCAAAGGCGTACCAGGACAAGCAATACAGGACATTTTTCCGTTTTAGGCTTTCCTTCTTTATATTTTTCTCATAAACTGACTTCGCCCTTTTTCTAAGAAGATAACATCACGGCCTTCCTATACTTATAGAATTCACAAAACCACTGAGGTTTTATCAACGAAAATAAAACCTAAAAACCAATATTACGAAGCTTCAAAGTTACTGAATTACAACGTCTCGCGTGCTTAATTAAAGATTAAATACATTCAAATTTTAACTGTCAATAGTTGGTCATAAGATCGAGTATATATCATTTATTCTCGAGCAACTGTGAATTTCAATTCGTCTGTATTATATTATATTATATACGTATTCCTTCACTGATGAGATAATATGATGAACAGTTAATATATATACGTAGTACATCCATTCATTTTGCGGTGCGCATGGCAGCTCTGACGTTTCACCAGAGCATCATCTAGCATTGACTATTCAAACCCAAAAACAGTTGAAGTGCGAATAGTGCTGTCGTTGGGCTTACCTTGTCACTGCTAGGTGAGATTCTGGCGAAACTTCGGAACTACCATTTTATATTTTACGCTGTAAAATGAACGGATGTACCCATAGTATTAACTATTTATCAACGTAAAATTGTAAAATACATTGCAGTTATGTCAACATAGGTGAAACGACCAAGTTTTGAAATGCACTGCAGTAATATTATGCTCAACTTAAATTTATTATTAAATAAATTAAATATATAATTAAAATTGATTAGTTTTTCAATAAGTTGCGTATTTTCTTAAAGCAGTATAATTAGGTATCAGTTGGTGCATTTATTAAATTACAACTATGACTAAAGCGCAATAGTTACAGAACTGTGCTCCTAAGCCGATATCCTAAAGGACATGAATAGGTAATCTAACAATGTCTGGCGATTGAGGTCAGGCTAATGGAATTACTTAAAGACTTAATGTATTCTTATTGGCGTCGACATATTGATCATATTTATAAACCAACAGCCTTACTGTATCCTACAAACCATTAATTTTAATTAAACTCATTTAATATTTTCTTTGTGTTTAGGATAAACGCACGAAGCTAGTATCGACTGGTAATATAGTAGAGGATATATGTCAACTAAGACTGCAACATGCAGGTCAATTCCCTGTACCTCATTTCCTCTTCCCTAGGATCACTGCCTACTTACCAGCATTGCGGGTTATAGAGGTAGTAGAGGAATTAAAGTATAGATAACATGCTACCTTTACACTGAAACGAAAGATGCATGACTCAAGTAAGCCGAGACTCTATTGGGAAATAGACCTACTCTTTATTAGAGAAATAAGTGTGACTCATTTCACTTTAGTACAACAAATATTAAATATTAGGCATTGTTGCATTACATTAGGCATCATTACCCCTATAGGTAGAACCATGAGGGGATTTAGAAAAGATATTAAATTATCTACATTGCTTATTCTTTAAACCCACCTGCTTTCTGCATTTACACTTCTTATCCCTTAAACACTCCTACGTTATTTACATTCTTTATTCATTAAACAAACCTACATTCTCCATTTACATTCCTTATTTCGTAAACACTCCTACGTTTTCTACATTTCTTAGTTCCTAGACCCACTTATATTCCATATCCACACTACTCATTCCTTAAACCCTCCTATGTTACTTATATTCCCTATTCTTTAAACCCTATGGGTTCTACATTTCTTAGTTCCTAGACCCACTTATATTCCACATCCACACTACTCATTCCTTAAACCCTCCTATGTTACTTATATTCCTTATTCTTTAAACCCTATGTGTTCTACATTTCTTAGTTCCTAGACCCACTTATATTCACAATCCACACTACTCATTCCTTAAACCCTCCTATGTTACTTAAATTCCCCATTCTTTAAACCCTATGTGTTCTACATTTCTTAGTTCCTAGACCCACTTATATTCCACATCCACACTACTCATTCCTTAAACCCTCCTATGTTACTTATATTCCCTATTCTTTAAACCCTATGTGTTCTACATTTCTTAGTTCCTAGACCCACTTATATTCCACATCCACACTACCCATTCCTTAAACCCTCCTAAGTTACTTATATTCCCTATTCTTTAAACCCTATGTGTTCTACATTTCTTAGTTCCTAGACCCACTTATATCCCACATCCACACTACTCATTCCTTGAACCCTCCTATGTTACTTATATTCCCTATTCTTTAAACCCTATGTGTTCTACATTTCTTAGTTCCTAGACCCACTTATATCCCACATCCACACTACTCATTCCTTAAACCCTCCTATGTTACTTATATTCCCTATTCTTTAAACCCTATGTGTTCTACATTTCTTATTTCCTAGACCCACTTATATTCCACATCCACACTACTCATTCCTTAAAACCCTCCTATGTTACTTATATTCCCTATTCTTTAAACCCTATGTGTTCTACATTTCTTAGTACCTAATCCCACTAACATTCCACATCCACTCTATTTATTCCCTAACCGTTCTACGTTACTTATATTCCCTATTCTTTAAACCCTATGTGTTCTACATTTCTTAGTTCCTAGACCCACTTATATTCCACATCCACACTACTCATTCCTTAAACCCTCCTATGTTACTTATATTCCCTATTCTTTAAACCCTATGTGTTCTACATTTCTTAGTTCCTAGACCCACTTATATCCCACATCCACACTACTCATTCCTTAAACCCTCCTATGTTACTTATATTCCCTATCCTTTAAACCCTATGTGTTCTACATTTCTTAGTTCCTAGACCCACTTATATCCCACATCCACACTACTCATTCCTTAAACCCTCCTATGTTACTTATATTCCCTATTCTTTAAACCCTATGTGTTCTACATTTCTTAGTTCCTAGACCCACTTATATCCCACATCCACACTACTCATTCCTTAAACCCTCCTATGTTACTTATATTCCCTATTCTTTAAACCCTATGTGTTCTACATTTCTTAGTTCCTAGACCCACTTATATTCCACATCCACACTACTCATTCCTTAAACCCTCCTATGTTACTTATATTCCCTATTCTTTAAACCCTATGTGTTCTACATTTCTTAGTTCCTAGACCCACTTATATTCCACATCCACACTACTCATTCCTTAAACCCTCCTATGTTACTTATATTCCCTATTCTTTAAACCCTATGTGTTCTACATTTCTTAGTTCCTAGACCCACTTATATCCCACATCCACACTACTCATTCCTTAAACCCTCCTATGTTACTTATATTCCCTATTCTTTAAACCCTATGTGTTCTACATTTCTTAGTACCTAATCCCACTAACATTCCACATCCACTCTATTTATTCCCTAACCGTTCTACGTTACTTATATTCCCTATTCTTTAAACCCTATGTGTTCTACATTTCTTAGTTCCTAGACCCACTTATATTCCACATCCACACTACTCATTCCTTAAACCCTCCTATGTTACTTATATTCCCTATTCTTTAAACCCTATGTGTTCTACATTTCTTAGTTCCTAGACCCACTTATATCCCACATCCACACTACTCATTCCTTAAACCCTCCTATGTTACTTATATTCCCTATTCTTTAAACCCTATGTGTTCTACATTTCTTAGTTCCTAGACCCACTTATATTCCACATCCACACTACTCATTCCTTAAACCCTCCTATGTTACTTATATTCCCTATTCTTTAAACCCTATGTGTTCTACATTTCTTAGTTCCTAGACCCACTTATATTCCACGTCCACACTACTCATTCCTTAAACCCTCCTATGTTACTTATATTCCCTATTCTTTAAACCCTATGTGTTCTACATTTCTTAGTTCCTAGACCCACTTATATTCCATATCCACACTACTCATTCCTTAAACCCTCCTATGTTACTTATATTCCCTATTCTTTAAACCCTATGTGTTCTACATTTCTTAGTTCCTAGACCCACTTATATCCCACATCCACACTACTCATTCCTTAAACCCTCCTATGTTACTTATATTCCCTATTCTTTAAACCCTATGTGTTCTACATTTCTTAGTTCCTAGACTCACTTATATTCCACATCCACACTACTCATTCCTTAAACCCTCTTATGTTACTTATATTCCCTATTCTTTAAACCCTGTGTGTTCTACATTTCTTAGTACCTAATCCCACTAACATTCCACATCCACTCTATTTATTCCCTAACCGTTCTACGTTACTTATATTCCCTATTCTTTAAACCCTATGTGTTCTACATTTCTTAGTACCTAATCCCACTAACATTCCACATCCACTCTATTTATTCCCTAACCGTTCTACGTTACTTATATTCCCTATTCTTTAAACCCTATGTGTTCTACATTTCTTAGTACCTAATCCCACTAACATTCCACATCCACTCTATTTATTCCCTAACCGTTCTACGTTACTTATATTCCCTATTCTTTAAACCCTATGTGTTCTACATTTCTTAGTACCTAATCCCACTAACATTCCACATCCACTCTATTTATTCCCTAACCGTTCTACGTTACTTATATTCCCTATTCTTTAAACCCTATGTGTTCTACATTTCTTAGTTCCTAGACCCACTTATATCCCACATCCACACTACTCATTCCTTAAACCCTCCTATGTTACTTATATTCCCTATTCTTTAAACCCTATGTGTTCTACATTTCTTAGTACCTAATCCCACTAACATTCCACATCCACTCTATTTATTCCCTAACCGTTCTACGTTACTTATATTCCCTATTCTTTAAACCCTATGTGTTCTACATTTCTTAGTTCCTAGACCCACTTATATCCCACATCCACACTACTCATTCCTTAAACCCTCCTATGTTACTTATATTCCCTATTCTTTAAACCCTATGTGTTCTACATTTCTTAGTACCTAATCCCACTAACATTCCACATCCACTCTATTTATTCCCTAACCGTTCTACGTTACTTATATTCCCTATTCTTTAAACCCTGTGTGTTCTACATTTCTTAGTACCTAATCCCACTAACATTCCACATCCACTCTATTTATTCCCTAACCGTTCTACGTTACTTATATTCCCTATTCTTTAAACCCTATGTGTTCTACATTTCTTAGTACCTAATCCCACTAACATTCCACATCCACTCTATTTATTCCCTAACCGTTCTACGTTACTTATATTCCCTATTCTTTAAACCCTATGTGTTCTACATTTCTTAGTACCTAATCCCACTAACATTCCACATCCACTCTATTTATTCCCTAACCGTTCTACGTTACTTATATTCCCTATTCTTTAAACCCTATGTGTTCTACATTTCTTAGTACCTAATCCCACTAACATTCCACATCCACTCTATTTATTCCCTAACCGTTCTACGTTACTTATATTCCCTATTCTTTAAACCCTATGTGTTCTACATTTCTTAGTTCCTAGACCCACTTATATCCCACATCCACACTACTCATTCCTTAAACCCTCCTATGTTACTTATATTCCCTATTCTTTAAACCCTATGTGTTCTACATTTCTTAGTACCTAATCCCACTAACATTCCACATCCACTCTATTTATTCCCTAACCGTTCTACGTTACTTATATTCCCTATTCTTTAAACCCTATGTGTTCTACATTTCTTAGTTCCTAGACCCACTTATATCCCACATCCACACTACTCATTCCTTAAACCCTCCTATGTTACTTATATTCCCTATTCTTTAAACCCTATGTGTTCTACATTTCTTAGTACCTAATCCCACTAACATTCCACATCCACTCTATTTATTCCCTAACCGTTCTACGTTACTTATATTCCCTATTCTTTAAACCCTATGTGTTCTACATTTCTTAGTACCTAATCCCACTAACGTTCCACATCCACTCTATTTATTCCCTAACCGTTCTACGTTACTTATATTCCCTATTCTTTAAACCCTATGTGTTCTACATTTCTTAGTACCTAATCCCACTAACATTCCACATCCACTCTATTTATTCCCTAACCGTTCTACGTTACTTATATTCCCTATTCTTTAAACCCTATGTGTTCTACATTTCTTAGTACCTAATCCCACTAACATTCCACATCCACTCTATTTATTCCCTAACCGTTCTACGTTACTTATATTCCCTATTCTTTAAACCCTATGTGTTCTACATTTCTTAGTACCTAATCCCACTAACATTCCACATCCACTCTATTTATTCCCTAACCGTTCTACGTTACTTATATTCCCTATTCTTTAAACCCTATGTGTTCTACATTTCTTAGTACCTAATCCCACTAACATTCCACATCCACTCTATTTATTCCCTAACCGTTCTACGTTACTTATATTCCCTATTCTTTAAACCCTATGTGTTCTACATTTCTTAGTACCTAATCCCACTAACATACCACATCCACTCTATTTATTCCCTAACCGTTCTACGTTACTTATATTCCCTATTCTTTAAACCCTATGTGTTCTACATTTCTTAGTTCCTAGACCCACTTATATCCCACATCCACACTACTCATTCCTTAAACCCTCCTATGTTACTTATATTCCCTATTCTTTAAACCCTATGTGTTCTACATTTCTTAGTACCTAATCCCACTAACATTCCACATCCACTCTATTTATTCCCTAACCGTTCTACGTTACTTATATTCCCTATTCTTTAAACCCTATGTGTTCTACATTTCTTAGTACCTAATCCCACTAACATTCCACATCCACTCTATTTATTCCCTAACCGTTCTACGTTACTTATATTCCCTATTCTTTACACCCTATGTGTTCTACATTTCTTAGTACCTAATCCCACTAACATTCCACATCCACTCTATTTATTCCCTAACCGTTCTACGTTACTTATATTCCCTATTGTTTACACCCTATGTGTTCTACATTTCTTAGTACCTAATCCCACTAACATTCCACATCCACTCTATTTATTCCCTAACCGTTCTACGTTACTTATATTCCCTATTCTTTACACCCTATGTGTTCTACATTTCTTAGTACCTAATCCCACTAACATTCCACATCCACTCTATTTATTCCCTAACCTTTCTACGTTACTTATATTCTCCAACCCTCCTAAGTTATCTACATTACTTATTCTGTAAACTTGCCTGTATTATGCATTTACATTTCTCACTGCTTAAGCCCACCTACGTTTGTAGATATCTTAGTCCCTAGACCCACTTTATTCCACATTATCTTTATTCCTTATCCCGTAGACACTCCTACGAGTACATTTCTTTTTTCTTAAGTGCACCTATATTTACTATACACATTATTTATCTTTAGAGTCCACCTACATTTTGCCTTTACATTCCATATTTTCTAAAACCACTTCGTTCCCTTTTATAATTCCTAGACTACCTACATCTCTTTATCCTTAAATCTACATACAAATACATTCTCCATTTTCACTTCTTATTCCCTGAATCTCCCATTTTTATATTCTGCATTTAAATTCCTTATTTCCTAAACCCACATAGTACCGTTTTATAATTTATACTTTACCTACATTTCTTTTGCGTTAAACCCATTTAAGAGTTTATTCCACATTTTCAATCTTTAATCCCTAAATCCAAATTCATTCCTCATTTAAATTCTTTATCTCATATCAACTATATTCTGCATTTTCATTCCTAAATTACATGCATTCCTCATACCATAAAACTACATATATTCTTCATTTACTTCTCTACATTACCTACAATAAGTGTTTACTAAACTCACCTACATTAAAGTTTACTTTCCTAGATTACCTTAAATCCTTATTCATCAATCCTACCTACATTTAACTGTATATCTCCTTTATTCTTGCTCCCTTATACCTGCAGAGAGTAAGGATATAGGATAGAATAAAAGTAGGAGCATCCTTCTTGTAGAATTTTTAGGCAATATTTTCCTGAAAATATTTTTATACAGACGTAAGTTGATACACCCCGTTGAGAGTAGGTAAAACTCGTTTAGCGATTTTGCATAGTAACCACCCCCCCTTACATACCACCCGGGGGCTTTATTTCTTTCCTGAGTTATACGAAATTGCATTTACTTTTCCTTACCTTCATAGAAGAAGACCCTTAGATAGATAAAGGTAGACCCTTTAAATAGACAACCCTTATGTATACTACATCTACTTACGGTACGTTATCGTGTACAAATATTGCCATTCTATACTGTATATACAACCTGCATGGGGTAACTACCTTGATCTTACATATTTATACAACCTTTTTATATCCCAAAAATGTAAATAGTATAATCTTGGCTTACTTTTATAGTACAGTAAACAATCTCAGCGTCTAACATAATTTTTAACGTTACAAGACATATTTTATTTCATATCTCCATGAAGCTCCAACATATATAGGTAAACTTATTTTATTGTTTATCTATACAAAAAGGGTTACAAAAGGAAACTCCTATTCTCTATTAGGGTGTTTATATTACTATCTAACGAAAAAATCCTTCACGACGGCTATAATACCTCAGATCTACTTCGAATAACCCAACTTGTATATGTCAGTTAAGGTTTTCCACTCTTAGGGCTAAGCGGCCTCCATATACCTTCATTATTGTACCTTGTATTTCACTTATACAGAGGTGTAATGGATAGATCCTTCACGACGGCTATAACACCACAGATCTACTTCGGATAACCCAACCTGTACATGTCAGTCAAGGTTTTCCACTCTTAGGGCTAATCGGCCCCCATATACCTTCCATTAATGTATCTTGTATTTCCCTTATACAGAGGTGTAATGGACAGATCCTTCACGACGGCTATAATACCTCAGATCTACTTCGGATAACCCAACTTGTCCATGTCAGTTAAGGTTTTCCACACTTAGGGCTAAGCGGCCTCCATATACCTTCCATTAATGTATCTTGCCTTTCTCCTATATAGAGTTGTAATAGACAGATCCTTCACGATGGCTATAATACCTCAGATCTACTTCGAATAACCCAACTTGTATATGTCAGTTAAGGTTTTCCACTCTTAGGGCTAATCGGCCCCCATATACCTTCCATTAATGTATCTTGCCTTTCTCCTATATAGAGTTGTAATAGACAGATCCTTCACGATGGCTATAACACCTCAGATCTACTTCGGATAACCCAACTTGTCCATGTCAGTCAAGGTTTTCCACTCTTAGGGCTAATCGCCCTCCATATACCTTCCATTAATGTATCTTGCCTTTCTCCTATATAGAGTTGTAATAGACAGATCCTTCACGATGGCTATAACACCTCAGATCTACTTCGGATAACCCAACTTGTCCATGTCAGTCAAGGTTTTCCACTCTTAGGGCTAATCGGCCTCCATATACCTTCCATTAATGTATCTTGCCTTTCTCCTATATAGAGTTGTAATAGACAGATCCTTCACGACGGCTATAATACCTCAGATCTACTTCGGATAACCCAACTTGTCCATGTCAGTCAAGGTTTTCCACTCTTAGGGCTAATCGGCCTCCATATACCTTCCATTAATGTATCTTGCCTTTCTCCTATATAGAGTTGTAATAGACAGATCCTTCACGATGGCTATAATACCTCAGATCTACTTCGAATAACCCAACTTGTATATGTCAGTTAAGGTTTTCCACTCTTAGGGCTAAGCGGCCTCCATATACCTTCATTATTGTACCTTGTATTTCACTTATACAGAGGTGTAATGGATAGATCCTTCACGACGGCTATAACACCACAGATCTACTTCGGATAACCCAACCTGTACATGTCAGTCAAGGTTTTCCACTCTTAGGGCTAATCGGCCCCCATATACCTTCCATTAATGTATCTTGTATTTCCCTTATACAGAGGTGTAATGGACAGATCCTTCACGATGGCTATAACACCTCAGATCTACTTCGGATAACCCAACTTGTCCATGTCAGTCAAGGTTTTCCACTCTTAGGGCTAATCGGCCTCCATATACCTTCCATTAATGTATCTTGCCTTTCTCCTATATAGAGTTGTAATAGACAGAACCTTCACGACGGCTATAATACCTCAGATCTACTTCGGATAACCCAACTTGTCCATGTCAGTCAAGGTTTTTCACTCTTAGGGCTAATCGGCCTCCATATACCTTCCATTAATGTATCTTGTATTTCTCCTATATAGAGTTGTAATAGACAGATCCTTCACAACGGCTATAATACCTCAGATCTACTTCGGATAACCGAAATTGCACATGTCAGTCAAGGTTTTCCACTCTTTTGGCTAATCGGCCTCCATATACCTTCCATTAATGTATCTTGTATTTCTCCTATATAAAGTTGTAATAGACAGATCCTTCACGACGGCTAAAACACCATAGATCTACTTGGGATAACCCAACCTGTACATGTCAGTCAAGGTTTTCCACTCTTAGGGCTAATCGGCCTCCATATACCTTCCACTAATGTATCTTGTATTTCTCCTATATAAAGTTGTAATAGACAGATCCTTCACGACGGCTAAAACACCATAGATCTACTTCGGATAACCCAACCTGTACATGTCAGTCAAGGTTTTCCACTCTTAGGGCTAATCGGCCCCCATATACCTTCCATTAATGTATCTTGTATTTCCCTTATACAGAGGTGTAATGGACAGATCCTTCACGATGGCTATTACACCTCAGATCTACTTCGGATAACCCAACTTGTCCATTTCAGACAATGTTTTCCACTCTTAGGGCTAATCGGCCTCCATATACCTTCCACTAATGTATCTTGTATTTCTCCTATATAAAGTTGTAATAGACAGATCCTTCACGACGGCTAAAACACCATAGATCTACTTCGGATAACCCAACCTGTACATGTCAGTCAAGGTTTTCCACTTTTAGGGCTAATCGGCCCCCATATACATTCCATTAATGTATCTTGTATTTCCCTTATACAGAGGTGTAATGGACAGATCCTTCACGATGGCTATAACACCTCAGATCTACTTCGGATAACCCAACTTGTCCATGTCAGTCAAGGTTTTCCACTCTTAGGGCTAATCGGCCTCCATATACCTGCCATTAATGTATCTTGTCTTTCTCCTATATAGAGTTGTAATAGACAGATCCTTCACGACGGCTATAATACCTCAGATCTACTTCGGATAACCCAACTTGTCCATGTCAGTCAAGGTTTTCCACTCTTAGGGCTATCGGCCTCCATATACCTTCCATTAATGTATCTTGTATTTCACTTATACAGACGTGTAATGGACAGATCCTTCACGACGACTATAACACCTCAGATCTACTTCGGATAACCCAAATTGTCCATGTCAGTCAAGGTTTTCCAATCTTAGGGCTAATCGACCTCCATATACCTTCCATTAATGTATCTTGTATTTCCCTTATACAGACATGCAATGGATAGATCCTTCACGACGGCTAAAACACCTCAGATCTACTTCGAATAACCCAACTTGTACATGTCAGTTAAGGTTTTCCACTCTTAGGGCTAATCGGCCTCCATATACCTTCCATTATTGTATCTTGTATTTCACTTATACAGAGGTGTAATGGACAGATCCTTCACGACGACTATAACACCTCAGATCTACTTCGGATAACCCAAATTGTCCATGTCAGTCAAGGTTTTCCAATCTTAGGGCTAAGCGGCCTCCATATACCTTCCATTAATGTACCTTGTATTTCCCTTATACAGAGTTGTAATGGACAGATCCTTCACGACGACTATAATACCTCAGATCTACTTCGGATAACCCAACTTGTCCATGTCAGTCAAGGTTTTTCACTCTTAGGGCTAATCGGCCACCATATACCTTCCATTAATGTATCTTGTATTTCACTTATACAGAGGTGTAATGGACAGATCCTTCACGACGACTATAACACCTCAGATCTACTTCGGATAACCCAACTTGTCCATGTCAGTCAAGGTTTTCCAATCTTAGGGCTAATCGGCCTCCATATACATTCCATTAATATATCTTGTATTTCCCTTATACAGAGTTGTAATGGACAGATCATTCACGATGGCTATAACACCTCAGATCTACTTCGGATAACCCAACTTGTCCATGTCAGTTAAGGTTTTCCAATCTTAGGGCTAATCGGCCTCCATATACCTTCATTAATGTACCTTGTATTTCACTTATACAGAGTTGTAATGGACAGATCCTTCACGACGACTATAATACCTCAGATCTACTTCGGATAACCCAACTTGTCCATGTCAGTCAAGGTTTTCCACTCTTAGGGCTAAGCGGCCTCCATATACCTTCCATTATTGTATCTTGTATTTCACTTATACAGAGGTGTAATGGACAGATCCTTCACGACGACTATAACACCTCAGATCTACTTCGGATAACCCAAATTGTCCATGTCAGTCAAGGTTTTCCAATCTTAGGGCTAATCGGCCTCCATATACCTTCCATTAATGTATCTTGTATTTCACTTATACAGACATGCAATGGATAGATCCTTCACGACGGCTAAAACACCTCAGATCTACTTCGAATAACCCAACTTGTACATGTCAGTTAAGGTTTTCCACTCTTAGGGCTAAGCGGCCTCCATATACCTTCATTACTGTACCTTGTATTTCACTTGAGTTGTAATGGACAGATCCTTCACGATGGCTGTAATACCTCAGATCTACTTCGGATAACCCAAATTGTCCATGTCAGTCAATGTTTTCCACTCTTAGGGCTAATCGGCCTCCATATACCTTCCATTAATGTATTTTGTATTTCACTTATACAGAGTTGTAATGGAGAGATCCTTCACGACGACTATAATACCTCAGATCTACTTCGGATAACCCAACTTGTCCATATCAGTCAAGGTTTTCTACTTTTAGGGCTAAGCGGCCTCCATATACCTTCATTAATGTATCTTGTATTTCACTTATACAGAGTTGTAATGGACAGATCCTTCACGACGGCCATAATACCTCAGATCTACTTCGGATAACCCAACTTGTCCATGTCAGTTAAGGTTTTCCAATCTTAGGGCTAATCGGCCTCCATATACCTTCATTAATGTACCTTGTATTTCACTTATACAGAGTTGTAATGGACAGATCCTTCACGACGACTATAATACCTCAGATCTACTTCGGATAACCCAACTTGTCCATGTCAGTCAAGGTTTTCCACTCTTAGGGCTAAGCGGCCTCCATATACCTTCCATTATTGTATCTTGTATTTCACTTATACAGAGGTGTAATGGACAGATCCTTCACGACGACTATAACACCTCAGATCTACTTCGGATAACCCAAATTGTCCATGTCAGTCAAGGTTTTCCAATCTTAGGGGTAATCGGCCTCCATATACCTTCCATTAATGTATCTTGTATTTCACTTATACAGACATGCAATGGATAGATCCTTCACGACGGCTAAAACACCTCAGATCTACTTCGAATAACCCAACTTGTACATGTCAGTTAAGGTTTTCCACTCTTAGGGCTAAGCGGCCTCCATATACCTTCATTACTGTACCTTGTATTTCACTTGAGTTGTAATGGACAGATCCTTCACGATGGCAATAATACCTCAGATCTACTTCGGATAACCCAAATTGTCCATGTCAGTCAAGGTTTTCCACTCTCAGAGCTAATCGGCTTCCATATACCTTCCATTAATATATCTTGTATTTCACTTATACAGAGTTGTAATGGACAGATCCTTCACGAAGACTATAATACCTCAGATCTACTTCGAATTACCCTACTTGTCCATGTCAGCCAAGGTTTTCCACTCTCAGGGCTAATCGGCCTCCATATACCTTCCATTAATATATCTTGTATTTCACTTATACAGAGTTGTAATGGACAGATCCTTCACGACGACTATAATACCTCAGATCTACTTCGAATTACCCTACTTGTCCATGTCAGTCAAGGTTTTCTACTTTTAGGGCTAAGCGGCCTCCATATACCTTCATTATTGTATCTTGTATTTCACTTATACAGAGTTGTAATTAACAGATCCTTCACGACGACTATAACACCTCAGATCTACTTCGGATAACCCAAATTGTCCATGTCAGTCAAGGTTTTCCACTCTCAGAGCTAATCGGCCTCCATATACCTTCCATTAATATATCTTGTATTTCACTTATACAGAGTTGTAATGGACAGATCCTTCACGATGACCATGGTAGAACGCTACTGTAGTCCCTTTGACCTTACCCATAATCCAACAGTTATGTGTTTTACTTTCTTCAACAAAAAATAATAAATAAAGCAAATTAAAAATATATTAACCGTAAAACGTTTTTATAATTGTTGATAATAAAATATTAATATTCAAATTTTAATTACGCCATCTGCACAGTGACTTTTATGTCGCACTTGCTCGTTAAATTCGTAATAAGGAACGCGATGAAGTGAGCAACTCCCGTCTTCTGTTACAGGGGTAGCGTGAGATCAATGAAGTACTCAACACCAGTGTTAACCAATGATCTGAACTAACACTTAAATCTAACAAGAACTCAATCCATGTGATCATCGCTCAAATAAGGGTTTTTATTTTAAGGTGTTATTAGAGAGTCTCTTCATAAATAAATATTCAGGGCAGGCTTTGATTTCTAAACACAAAAACTTCTGAATTTTGTATTACAAAAACTTAAGTTTAGAGTGTTAGGAAATACCATACTTTTACACATGGTTATTTTTATTTCATAAAAATTTACAATTGAATTACAGTAAAACCTCTCATATCCGGCCCTCACATATCCGGAATCATCGTTATTTGGAAGTGAAAATAAAGTAAACGTCTTCACTCCGCAAGGCTCCTTCCCGTCGAGCGGCAGCTAGCAGTCGACAATGTCTTTTTCAACTCAAGCAGTTGTGTTCGGGTCTCCGAACAGTTTACATATATTCTACAGAATTTTGTGTAGCTTAGTTAGTTATTTTACCTAAAGTTTGTAGTCTACAATATACAGTATAGTGGAAAAGTAGAAAAAACTGTACTTTACTTATCCCTAAAGGTACACAGAGTTATAATAGCGGGTAGAAAGAAGTGTTCCCGAGTGTCTAAAAAACATAAACTTGCTAGATGTCGCTTTATGGATTGCCACAGCATGTGATGCAATCGGGTCGATAACGCTAGTTAAATCATGGCAAAAACTATTGGATCATTAGATCAAAGCCTTGTTAGTGAAACAAATGAAATTGTCGATTTTCTCCAAAACATACCTTGTTCTAAGGACATGAACATTGTTGCCGTTAATGTATGGATGAAGTTTATGAGTTTACTACTCGTGATATTATAGAGTTAGTGAGCACACAGCCACGCGCTGCTGAAGATGGAGAAAGTAAACAAACCATGAAGATTAGCGAAGCTTTCCAGGTATCTGACCAGCTAATAGAGTACGACGAACAAGACGAAACAACAGCGTCGATCGAGTACTCTTTCTATGCTAGAGAGATACATCATCAAAGAAACGTTTCAATGAAACAAGCAAAGCATGACGATTAGCGAAGCTTTCCAGGTATCTGACCAGCTAATAGAGTACGACGAACAAGACGAAACAACAGCGTCGATCTAGTACTCTTTCTATACTAGAGAGATACCTCATCAAAGAAACGTTTTCAAAGAAACAAGCAAAGCATGACGATTAGCGAAGCTTTCCAGGTATCTGACCAGCTAATAGAGTACGACGAACAAGACGAAACAACAGCGTCGATCGAGTAGTCTTTCTATGCTAGAGAGATACATCGTCAAAGAAACGTTTTCAATGAAACAAGCAACGCATGACGATTAGCGAAGCTTTCCAGGTATCTGACCAGCTAATAGAGTACGACGAACAAGACGAAACAACAGCGTCCATCGAGTACTCTTTCTATGCTAGAGAGATACATCATCAAAGAAACGTTTCAATGAAACAAGCAAAGCATGACGATTAGCGAAGCATTCCAGGTATCTGACCAGCTAATAGAGTACGACGAACAAGACGAAACAACAGCGTCGATCTAGTACTCTTTCTATACTAGAGAGATACCTCATCAAAGAAACGTTTTCAAAGAAACAAGCAAAGCATGACGATTAGCGAAGCTTTCCAGGTATCTGACCAGCTAATAGAGTACGACGAACAAGACGAAACAACAGCGTCCATCGAGTACTCTTTCTATGCTAGAGAGATACATCATCAAAGAAACGTTTTCAATGGAACAAGCAAAGCATGACGATTAGCCAAGCTTTCCAGGTATCTGACCAGCTAATAGAGTACGACGAACAAGACGAAACAACAGCGTCGATCGAGTACTCTTTCTATGCTAGAGAGATACATCATCAAAGAAACGTTTTCAATGGAACAAGCAAAGCATGACGATTAGCGAAGCTTTCCAGATATCTGACCAGCTAATAGAGTACGACGAACAAGACGAAACAACAGCGTCGATCGAGTAGTCTTTCTATGCTAGAGAGATATATCATCAAAGAAACGTTTTCAATGAAACAAGCAAAGCATGACGATTAGCCAAGCTTTCCAGGTATCTGACCAGGTAATAGAGTACGACGAACAAGACGAAACAACAGCGTCGATCGAGTACTCTTTCTATGCTAGAGAGATGCATCATCAAAGAAACGCTTTCAATGAAACAAGCAAAGCATGACGATTAGCCAAGCTTTCCAGGTATCTGACCAGCTAATAGAGTACGACGAACAAGACGAAACAACAGCGTCGATCGAGTACTCTTTCTATGCTAGAGAGATACATCATCAAAGAAACGTTTTCAATGAAACAAGCAAAGCATGACGATTAGCGAAGCTTTCCAGATATCTGACCAGCTAATAGAGTACGACGAACAAGACGAAACAACAGCGTCGATCGAGTACTCTTTCGATGCTAGAGAGATATATCATCAAAGAAACGTTTTCAATGAAACAAGCAAAGCATGACGATTAGCCAAGCTTTCCAGGTATCTGACCAGCGAATAGAGTACGACGAAGAAGACGAAACAACAGCGTCGATCGAGTACTCTTTCTATGCTAGAGAGATACATCATCAAAGAAACGTTTTCAATGAAACAAGCAAAGCATGACGATTAGCGAAGCTTTCCAGGTATCTGACCAGCTAATAGAGTACGACGAACAAGACGAAACAACAGCGTCGATCGAGTACTCTTTCTATGCTAGAGAGATACATCATCAAAGAAACGTTTTCAATGGAACAAGCAAAGCATGACGATTAGCCAAGCTTTCCAGGTATCTGACCAGCTAATAGAGTACGACGATCAAGACGAGCAACAGCGTCGATCGAGTACTCTTTCTATGCTAGAGAGATGCATCATCAAAGAAACGTTTTCAATGAAACAAGCAAAGCATGACGATTAGCGAAGCTTTCCAGGTATCTGACCAGCTAATAGAGTACGACGAACAAGACGAAACAACAGCGTCGATCGAGTACTCTTTCTGTGCTAGAGAGATACATCATCAAAGAAACGTTTTCAATGAAACAAGCAAAGCATGACGATTAGCGAAACTTTCCAGGTATCTGACCAGCTAATAGAGTACGACGAACAAGACGAAACAACAGCGTCGATCGAGTACTCTTTCTATGCTAGAGAGATATATCATCAAAGAAACGTTTTCAATGAAACAAGCAAAGCATGACGATTAGCGAAGCTTTCCAGGTATCTGACCAGCTAATAGAGTACGACGAACAAGACGAAACAACAGCGTCGATCGAGTACTCTTTCTATGCTAGAGAGATACATCATCTAAGAAACGTTTTCAATGAAACAAGCAAAGCATGACGATTAGCGAAGCTTTCCAGGTATCTGACCAGCTAATAGAGTACGACGAACAAGACGAAACAACAGCGTCGATCGAGTAGTCTTTCTATGCTAGAGAGATACATCGTCAAAGAAACGTTTTCAATGAAACAAGCAACGCATGACGATTAGCGAAGCTTTCCAGGTATCTGACCAGCTAATAGAGTACGACGAACAAGACGAAACAACAGCGTCGATCGAGTAGTCTTTCTATGCTAGAGAGATACATCAACAAAGAAACGTTTTCAATGAAACAAGCAAAGCATGACGATTAGCGAAGCTTTCCAGGTATCTGACCAGCTAATAGAGTACGACGAACAAGACGAAACAACAGCGACGATCGAGTACTCTTTCTATGCTAGAGAGATACATCATCAAAGAAACGTTTTCAATGAAACAAGCAAAGCATGACGATTAGCGAAGCTTTCCAGGTATCTGACCAGCTAATAGAGTACGACGAACAAGACGAAACAACAGCGTCGATCGAGTACTCTTTCTATGCTAGAGAGATACATCATCAAAGAAACGTTTTCAATGAAACAAGCAAAGCATGACGATTAGCGAAGCTTTCCAGGTATCTGACCAGCTAATAGAGTACGACGAACAAGACGAAACAACAGCGTCGATCGAGTACTCTTTCTATGCTAGAGAGATACATCATCAAAGACACGTTTTCAATGAAACAAGCGAACCGCCGTTACATTTTTTTAACTAAAACTTATAATTCTTGAATTTTGTAGTCCATTACGTTCAATGAATCTTATTAATTACTTAAATAATAGTTATTCACTATCCTAACTTTACATTTAGTACATTTGTTAAAACTTATTGAGATAGAACGTTTTCGATTGCTATGTGCCGATCTTCATCAGTGTCTTCTGCTTGGAGATGTCGGGTCATGCGGTGGTGGTTTTAAAGGTAGGTTTTCGATAGTATCAAAGAGTATGTGTGATTTGTATTTCGTTTGTTCGTTTAATATGTTTGTACTTTGTGTTTTTGTGTGTCTGTAAATTTAATATTGTTCTGGTGTATTGAGATGTGATACTTTTTTTGATGTGTAAGATTTCTAGGTTATGGTAAATGTCTGTGTATTTGTGTCTTGTTTCTTTTAAGTGATTGTAAAATGTTGAGTTGGTGTACTTTTTCTGTTCCTCGACTCTTTGTTTAAAGGCGCCACCTGTTTGTCCAATGTAGAATTTGTTACATTCGTCGCAGTTCAGTTTGTATACACCTGGTGCTTGTAGTTTATCTTTGTTGTTGCTGCTGTGTTGTATTTTGTATTGTAACTTATTAGTTTTGTATGCTATTTTGTATCCTATTTTTTGAAATTTGTGGGATATTTTATTGGTTGTTTTGTTTATGTATGGTAATGTGATGTATTTGTTATCCCTGTTTGTAGTGTTAATTTTAGTGTTTTATGTGTTTTGTACCATAGTTTGTCTATTATTGTGGTGTTGTATTAATTTGTGTCTAGTTCTTGGTTTATGTTTTCTGTGGTCATTGGGACTTCTTTAAATCTATGGAGCATGGATCTGAGTGATATGGGTTTCCTTTAAATGTTGAAGTTGTGTTTTTGAGTGTGGCTTTTTGTTAATGGTTAGGTCGAGGAAGTTTAGGGATCGGTTGGTTTCAATTTCTGAAGTGAAGTGGAATTTTGGGTGTATTTTATTAGTGTAGGTGAAGAGTTTTTCGCATTGACGGAAGTTGCCTCTGTATAGTGGTTATGCTATCATCGACGTATCTGTGCCAGTAAATGATTTTGTGTGCGTGTGTATTGTTTGTGAGTATCTTGGTGTTTTATATGTGTTGTAGAAACATTTCGCTTAGGCCCCTACTGATAGGACTTCCCATGGGTAGGCCATCTGGTTGTGAATAGAAGTTTGAGTTGTGGGTGAAATAGTTTTGTTTGGTGATGGTTTGGAGGATGTTTATGATTTCGGTAATGTGGGTTACGGGGGTAACACTATACAGAGGGGAAACTTCATCCATTTTCATTGTTGTTTACATAAAAGGAGGAACGTTTCGCGGAGGTTTAATTTCGCAACACCCGGCTACGCAACTTGATTAATTTTTGCATATAATAAATAAACCTGGCTCAATCGATCTGTAATAATCAAAAACCCCAGATATACAATTGCGTAAAATCTTGGGCTCCAAACCCGATAAAAAAACTAAGATAGCATTTGTGTTTGTTTCTTTTATAGAATTCCAGTATTTATGGTCAATAATTATGGATTAATATTTAATTTCCTTACAAAGGATAATATTTTTAAATAACCTTGAGTTATAACCAATTTAAGTGTTAGCGTGCATTTACATTTCTTAAACATTATACTTATTTTAAAATTAGATATCCTTTATAGCGTATGGTTGCAACAAAATGGTTAAATCCCTAACGAATTGCATAACAAATTATTGGAATACTGAACTATTCTTGTGTTAGTTTTTGCAAAAACTAACTTTAATTGTAAATTCAAGCAGTTGCTATAAATTAAAAAATTAAAGTTTGGACAGTAAAATCTACCATAATAAACCGCATAGGTGTATTTTTTTTCAATTTGGGAATTATTCGTCACTATACACACATTACATTATTTTATTTCTAATTATTTTACCAAGCTATTATCTTTTGCAAAATGTGATACCTTTTATTCCTATAAAACCAATTCCATGTAAAATTCTGAATACTTTATCAACTTGGAATTGTAAACAAGTTGCCTTGACATTTGATTCGAATAACCTTTTATTGAATTGAAGAAGCTATACGTCTGTCTATATCGCAGATCTGCCATAATGAAGTCGTATCGAGGCAATTCTCCCATCAGTTGCTTTTTGCGCTTTTATCGTAATTTGTATATCATTAATAATTTTTTAATGAATATTTCTTATTATCGTTTATGGATTGTTGTTGTGTATGATCTTATTATTATTGTGTACGATTATTGATCTGTGTCATTTTTTGTAATGATATTCACATGTAAGCTCATTTCATTTTGTTTTAATTTACTTATATACTTTTATATTTCTGTATCTTTTCATATTTAAGTTATACTCTTCTATGCAAGTTGACTTTCATACAGATTATTATTTAACCTTTTGAGATAAGACGTGCATTTACACTTTAATTAATTATATACAACGGTAAACATTAAAACAGTTAACTCCAAATCTAACGACACATTAATTTATTAAAACAAAACCACTAGTTTATTAAGACAAACAGACTAGTTTCGACGACGATGTCGAATTCTAGTAGCCAAACACTGATGCAAGCGACATCGTCGTCGAAACTAGTCTGGTTGTTTTAATAAACTAATGCTTAGTGAGATTTAGAGATAACAATTTTCATTTTTACCGATATGAATTGTTCTCACTAGCTAGGCTCTAGTTAATCTAATAACAAATACTGGCAAAAACACTACTGGTTACATAGTTTAACATGCTTGAAACTGAAATGCCACGAACAATTCGAAATTAAAATCGTCATAAAGAAAAGAAGTAGAGCACTTCTTGTTCATGACGTCGAGTGAAACGTTTATGATTAATCTTGATACAATTAGGGCCCCCTGACTTATAGTTAGAGTAAATTTATAAAATACTTAGTCAGACAAATCGTTTTCTAGCACACACTGCAAGTTTCAATCTGTTCAACAGTGTGGGTCAACATTTTTCTCAATTGGTTTTTGTATAAGTTCACTTTAATTCCAAGTTCGTCAAATCTTATTACTATATAGAAGATTATTAACAGTACTTATTTTTCAGTTTTAAAGCGACCAGTCTGTATGAGTAGTATATGGGATTGGGAACCTAAATAAAAATAAGTTGGAACATAAACACACGTCACATGAGCAGGGCTGCGTACTTGGATTAAAACTGCTCCCATACGAAGGTTTGTTTTGTAACACCCCCTTCTCAGATGTATTGGGAAATGTTAGATGGAATTAACTACCTAGGACTATAGAAAGGACGTCATGATCCGCTGGTACTGGGAGTAGCGGAAAACTACTCGCGTGGAGTGGATTATCTGTGGTAGATTTAGTGTGAACTAGTGTAAAGAGACGTTTTAGTAATATCATTAGTAAATGCGTAATAAATACAGTATGTGTAAGTGTTATATTGTAAATTCAGGGAAAACGTATTTATATCATTCACTTTATATACATATATATATATATATATATATATATATATATATATATATATATATATATGTATATATATATATATATATATATATATATATATATATTAATATAGAAATATTAATATAGAATATATATTAATTATATATTAATATATAATTATATTAAATATAGTGATATGTTTTCTTGTAATATATTTCATAAATTAAAAATATTTCAAAAAAGAATAATTTTATTGCATATATTATTATTCAAAGCTTTTCGCCGATAAAATAGTACCAGCATCTTCAGGAAAATAGTTATCTAACAAAACATTTTTACAAAATTAAAT
>JBAIZL010000011.1:6694965-6754965 GCA_036971475.1 Prosapia bicincta | reverse complement strand
AATCTAAGTGCAATAAAAACACACGTTGTACGAAATTATGTGTAATAATTTAATTTAATCATATATACAATGTTTGAAATATATATAAGATTTTATTTGAAATTACTTAAAAATAACCTCCAAAGATAGCGTAAAATAGGTATTAGCGACAACCAACTCTATTATAAGCGTTGAGTTTAGCTTATCTTAAAACCCCTTCATTCTTGGAAACGTTGTTGCTATGGCGAGAAATGTACACTTCTCCTTCATCATTAAAAAGCTGTTACTTCAAAGATGTTTAACTACTCAAACGGCGTTACATGACATTTTTTTATAAATAAACTTGTCTGATCTCTAATGGTGATGAATTCACACTTTGAAACACCTTTTGATTAGTTTTATTTGTGTATGCGTGTGTTTTTTATTTCATTTTACGCATTAATTTTTTCAAAATTACTAACCGAGTAAATTATTATGACTTTTAAAGAAATAATTTTATGGTTTAACACTGTACACGATATTGGCGACGATATTAAGTTCCAAGTACAAACTGAGGATTCACACTACCCAAGCATAGTCAGTGTCCTTTTACATGAATTAAAATCATAAAGGTAATTTTCAAAACTTTTCAAAATTGGATAACCACATGCGCGTTGGCATGACTATCCAGCTGTCATTATTGCAATTACCAACTTTACGATGCCTACATAAAAGTACCCACCAATGCCTGTCACTATGCTAGTTTCGGACAAATTCCATTTTAAAATTACAAATAAACTAAACTTTAAAATAAGTTGAACACTCCCTAATATAAAAAGGAAACTCGTTCGACGAACAACCAATACAGAGAAACCAAATTCGGATTAAATTAGTAGAACCCTCGATACTTTCCAAAGTAACTATTGTAGAATCAAAAACATAAAGTCATTATACCATTATAATGACAAGGAATTCTTACCAATATACAAACAAAAATGTTTATTTGTAAAAAAATGAATTTTCAGAAAAATCAAACACAAACTAGGTAAATGTAAGAAACTAATGACACCTCGTTCAAAGTAACTAACCCAAAGTTTTAAACTTAACTTTTAGTTGACCCCAAAGGTCAACTTAAAATGTAATGATATAAATCAAAGTTATAAGATGACAGCGTTAAAGTGTTGAAACAGGGGTGCCGAAGCAGTGAACTCGAACAGCTGTTCAAAAAGCAGTTTACGTTTGAAGCGTCAAGTATGAACCTGGGTAAGGTAGCTAGTTATGAATAAATAAAAAACTAGCTGAGCATAAATGTCCAGCAAAATAAGTTGTGTAAAGTTTCTCTACAAATTTTCAAATACTGTCCCTTGTTTTAAAACTTATGCTTCATGTATTATAGCTGTTGCAATTTTTCTAGTTTGTAATCTATTCCGAAACTAAAAGACTTTTAATTAGCTATATGGAAATGAAAACTTAAATTAAAATTCCAAAACACAAGAGCAAAAAATTTAATTAAAAAACCATACATAAATACTGTTCAGCAAACTAGATAGAGCTACGACAATTATGTGTAATTTATTGTTTATGTATCTTATTATTTGCGTTGTAAGATCTTGTTTACAGTAGAAACGATACCACACAGTGTAGGACATAAAACGAATATAAGATAAAAGAAAACACAACACATTAATCTTCACGGCATTTAAAGAATATTACAAGATATGTAATCTTGTGTATCAATGAAAAACAAGAGAAATAAATATACAAGAATAATTTATTGAATTATACAGTTCAAAGCTTTTCGTTGGCAAATACGAGTAGTTCCAACATCCAGAATAATAAAGAATATCAAACATACAAGCGTTAGCGATGCAACAAACACACTTTGTACAGTTCAATCCATTATTCTTTTATTTCTATTTCTCTTCTTATATATATATTAAATGTGGTGATATGTTTTCTTGTATATATAGTTATTAAATTTAAAATATTTCAAACACAAGAATACTTTTAATGAATATATTTATTCAAAGCTTTTCGCCGATAAAAAAGTATCAGCATCTTCAAGAAAAATAATTATCTAATAAAAAAAAATAAATAAAAAATAAAAAAAAAAAAAATTTTTTTATTAGATAATTATTTTTCCTGAAGATGCTGATACTTTTTTATCGGCGAAAAGCTTTGAATAAATATATTCATTAAAAGTATTCTTGTGTTTGAAATATTTTAAATTTAATAAATATATATATATATATATATATATATATATGTGTGTGTGTGTGTGTATGTATATATATAAAGGTAAAAACAAAACAATTGTTGACCCTAATTTCTACATCTTTCCTGATAAATTACTAAGTTTCAATGTAAAAATAGAATATTTGTGAATTTAAATAAATAAAGTTATACTTGTTAAACCTATTAGAAGAAATAATTGAACCATATGTTTTTCTTTTAAATTTTAAATATTGTTAAGTACTGTTTCACTTTTTTTACTATTTTTGTTTTCTGGTATCCCTACTTTTTTATATTGAGTATAAATCAATGAAACCCCTATTTTTACGTTATGTATTAGATTTTTTTTGCTGCTTAAAAATAGCAGTAGTTTTATTTTAAAAAGAATGTTATAATTTAACACTCAACAACAGTAACAAAAAAAATTCTGTTTTGTCTTTTTGCTATTGTAGTCCCAAACATCAATGTAACCATACATATAAAATGAAAAATCTCATTTTTCAAAATTGTAATCTCGAATTTTATAGCTTTTAGCCTACCACATAACCCTTGCAACAAGTTTGTGTTATATTCCGCTCAGCTAAAATCAATCGTTTTGTGAAACGAGAGCAAATCTAAAGTCCCTTCGATTCACTTAACACACATTGTTCCAATTAACCTTTTAGTTATTACTCAATATTATCTGATCAAATCGTTTATAATATCCAAAATCTATCTCAAAATTAAAACAAAATCATTTGTCTAAAATCGATTACAAATTTACATTCGAACGAAACCTTCTTTCAATTTCGAATCTTGTATTTATAGATATAATAGAATTATTCTGATTCTTCGCAAATAGTAATAAGTCATAACAAATCTGACACATAACAGAAAACAATCTCTGAAAAACTAGTTAGTTTATTTGATTTTTGAGCTGACATTTCGTTCATTTAAATTATATTCGTGATTTTTTTAAAATTCCAAATAAACATTCCACTTGTAAATTATTCTACTGTAAACTCTGTGCCTCTAGATATCAAGCACAGATCGATATTTTATGCAATCGTTTAGTAATAAAGATCTAGAGGAACAGGTTGAAGTCTTAGAATTGCCTTATAAAAAATTAAATTCACAAAATATTTTCAAACTTTAATGACGTGTTGAAAAACAAACAAATTTTAGGAAAAACAAAAATTAAAAAATTTATTTTATATTGAATTTGCTTTTCACAATGTATTTCTTTTGGTGATTTTCTTGTATAATTAAATGAAAAAAAGGTTATCTGCTTTAAAGGTTTAGGTTATTGTGTTACTTTAATTTTATGTTTTGACATGTTATTAATGAGGTCAGGTCTAGTAACTAGGTCTGTGTGGTTTTAGGTTCACACTTTAAGGCCAGAGTTGTTTACCTGTAGAAACGTTGTATATTGCTTGTAGATATGCTTATTCACAAGTGCTCGACAGTAACACTTACAAATAAATCCCATTTCGTTAAAAAATAATTGTAAATACAGGATTAAATCTTCTAACCAGAATTATATCAATTCCCATGATTTTGTTGTTTTACAACTTTTCAAAGACTGCCGGGTTTTTTTAGACACATTAAAATAATTTAAGATTTAAAATTCGTTATTTTCATTACAAACACTAGTTTTTCTTGGACTAATTTTATATTCGTATTCAACACAAAAACTTATAAATTGTTATTACAAAATATAAAAGGTCATCTCGTTTTTTTTATTACTATTATTCAAAAAACTACTAAATATTAGATAAAATCATATCCGAATCACCAAAGCAATCTTATATTTCATGACATTGTTTTTTAATTTCCTAGTCATTATTACACAAATGTTTCTCAACTTTGCAGTTTTACTAGTAGCATATTTACTTCGTGTATTTTATAAAATTAAATTCTAAGATTATTCAAACTACCTTCAATTATTTATTCTAACACAAATTGTACTGTTATATTTTGGTATTTAAAGCAAAAACCTTTTAAAAATCATACTTTGTATTAGTGAGTTATATTTTTCTTCACTAAAATATTTCATAAACGTTTCATTGTTTTTTTTCTTACATTTTACTGATTTTCAATCCGCTTCTTTTATTTAGAATTTCAAAATTGTTTTAAACCCCTACATTTTTCAGCAACGTAGTTTGAAATCAACATTTATAATAAATAATATTAAACAAAATTAAATTACACAAAGTTGGATAAATCGACAGACGTACAAAAAAAATATTCGAATTTGTTCTATTAGAAACATTCAACTTCTTTTAAGATAATGTTTGTTGAAATTATTTCAAAAGTGTGACGAAACTATTTAAAAATAGTAACGAAATTATTTTAAAAGTTAAAAAAAGTGTTTAAATGTTTAACAAAATTATTTAAATTATATTTTACATGATTTAAAATAAAATTACAATTTATAAATTTAATAATAATTTGTTTTAAATCTAAAATAAATTAATATTAATGAATAATAAGTTTAGGAAACTATACCTACTTATTTTAAGTTGGCAACATTTCTGTTAGAAAGATTTTTTCACCATTTAACTAGAGAGAAGCGTAAACAACAAACACTGCAACGTACCTCACAACGCTAACAGTTCAGTGGAGCGGCGTCGACTGGAGACAAACTGAGTAAAGCCAGTCAGCTCTATTTATGTTTCTACGCATGCGTCGGCTCCCAATAATACAATCCCGGATTTGGTTTCTTTGCTTTAATTACATTAACTCAAAAATTAATAACTATTTCGCTGACAAAGTAAAGGAAACGCTGCTCCCCGTCAATGCTGGTGTAATGGGGAGGCACATAAACGTGGCAATAAACTTTGGATTTGTATAATAATAAAACTTGACGTCAAAATTATTATTGCAGTTGTAAATTGATGAATATTTCAGTTTACTGCGCACTAACTAGCTGAGTCCCGAAGTTTATCTACCGTAACACATAACTATACTACTTTGCTTTTGATTTGTTTTACCATTGTGGTAGTTTTTATTTTTCAGTTCCTTCTCTCTCTCTCTCTCTCTCTCTCTATATATATATATATATATATATATATATATATATATATATATATATATATATATATATATATCGCAATATGTATTCTTGTGTATTAATAAAGAACATAATAAGTCAAAATACAAATACAAGAATTATAATTGAATTTACAGTTCAAAGCTTTTCGTTGGCTAACAGTACCAACATCATCAGGAATATTAAACAATTAAAATTAACATATGTGCAAATTAGGTCAAATAAATAGCTATGCCAAATAAATTACAATGTTGTTAATAATTTTTTCTTTTTTTTTTTTTTTGTATTTTGCTGCCCTAACATTACAAACACTGAATATATTATCAAATTTAGATTTTACTTGTATTTGTTCATTTAGCAACTCATTATTAGTATTATATTTATGTATTTCTAAAGCTTCATAAATATTCATTCTCAGGCCTTTGTTAATTTCCTTTATAAGTATCATAAGATCTATATTAGGAAATAAGTGATTATTATTAATACAATGATTAGCAAAATTTGATTTATAAATTTCTGGCTTTTTATATGCATTAAAATGCTCTTTATATCTATCTTTAAGTTTTTTCTTAGTTTGTCCTATATAAACTTTATTACAATAATCACATTCTAATTTATATACACCGTTTTTGAAAACATATGTTATCAAATATTTCAAGCCAAATTGGACAAAATAACTATATTGCCTACCTTCCCCTTTTGTGAAACATTTCCCTCCCATATGAAACTAAAATAATTCATTAAATTTAAGTAATGAATTGTTATTTGAAAAAACTGTATTAACATCAAGTGTCATCCACTACAAGTTTAAAAGTGAATTTGAACTTAAGTGAATGAAAATGATTTTATTATTATTTGATTGAAAATTTGAACAGGATATATATATATATATATATATATATATATATATATATATATATATATATATATATATATATATATATATATTATATCTGTTATATATATATATATATGTTCAAATTTTCAATCAAATAATAATAAAATCATTTTCATTCACTTAAGTTCAAATACACTTTTAAACCTGTAGTGGATGACAATTGATGTTAATAACGTTTCTTCAAATATTAAATCATTAATTAAACTTTGAAAAAACGTATGTCTCGGTCGAATTCGAACTGAATGACTACATGTTTAAAATCCAGTACTTTGGCTCTGAGCCAACTTTCCCATAGTTATAACCAGTTATTTAAAGATTTATATGAAATTATAAGAGAAAAATTCCTTTTAGTAATGAAGCATCTCAAGATAAGGGTACAATGAGAAATAATACACCACCGCCAGTTTCATAGCTAGAAAATGAGAAAAAAGAAAACGAATAAATAGTAACAAACAAAAAGCATAGTCCAACACCATATACTCTATAGAGAGGGAAATGGAAAATTGCATGGAAATTCTTTTTATTTCGCCACTTAATATTTTGATTCTGTCAAATGCATTTCTGTCACATAAAATTTGTCTTTGATAACTTATGTAGGACTTGATAACTTATGTTGACTTTAAAAATATTTTTTTTTATTTTATTTTTTTTTGTTATGGTATATCTTTCTCGAAAATACATTTCAAACAAGAAATAAATAATTTTTATTTTAGCAACGAGCCCTGTACGTCTTCAGCAACTAACTCCTCATATTCAGTCCCACTGCTAACTGGAAGTTGAAGGTCGGCATTAGGGATATTCCTTACTCAATGCACACCTCCTACACGCAGTTCTTAATCTTGTGACTGCTCTCCTCACCAAAGGCACACTTCTCCTTTACGTGTTAAGGAGAAATCACAGCTAATTACAATATCCGTCTTGGACTTTCACAATGCTTCCCCAGTCTGGACGCAAGAAAAGAATTTATCGGTAAAAGAACGGAAGTAAGGCTTCCAAATGCTGCAATTATAGGGGGAGCACAAAGCGAAATACCGTGGATGACTCACTGTTAGGAGATCAGATCCCATTAGCCATTGGAACAGAGCCAGGACGAACCAGCAATACTCCACCCCATCATAGAGGACCTGTCCAAACAGTCCAAGAATCCTATTCCATCTAACTATACACTACCTAATTTATCCAATACCTCATTCGACAGCTCCTTAAACGCCTAGGATTGGATACATCCTTACTATTCTTCACACCGGAATTATTTCCATCTTCCTCAAACATTATTGTTAGCTTTCGTATAGTGTTCATGATTTTGGGCGTAGGAAACCCAAAATCCAAATATTTCTCACCGAGTATGACATCAGGAAATTGATAATCCCGAATTCCATTTAAATCCTTTCCGTTGTGTTTTTTTTTCGTCTTACTCCTTCCTCAGGAATGGTGGGCCGTCGTTACCGGGGTTCTTCTTTAGGTTGAACTGCAGTTCTCAATCGGATTTCTTCCCAATTTAACAGTGTTTATGTTTGTGCTACCAATATAGCAGTCGACATTTGGATTGACAACTTTCCTACCACCATTATTCCATTTAAAAATTCTTCTGCCTTTAAAGAGTTCTACTTTCTCCTTCTATTCGAAACACCTTTTCTAGAATAACCGCATTACAAATTCCTCTGAATGGCCTATTGTTACTGATATTCCTCCTTCTCTCTTTATACGTAGTCCTACAATAAATACTATTTTGTTTTGGAAAAATTATATTTGTTTAATAGGACAATTTCATTGTCAAATCTAAAAAGAGTATTATGTAAAATTTGCTTCAAATTTATTTCAAGTTAAAAAAAACATTTGATTCTATGTCTAACTTCAAACACACACACACACACACACTCGTCTTTCTCTCCCCCCTGCTATTGATTTTGGTTATGCGACATGTTGAGGTGATGACCTCAGAAATGCACGTAATAATCTTTGTACCGCAAAGTGACAGGATCCCCATGACCTCTCAGTCGTTGCACAAAGCTAACGAGTAGCCTCGCCACAAGGGCTGTTTTCAGTCTCTCTTGCTTACTAACGAGCAAACCTTAGAGTCGCTTTCCTAAGCTGTGTGATCTGAACTCAGCCTCAACAAGGCCCAATTTAGTTATTTCATGCAATAAAAGAGAAAGATATTTACGAAGCAGTACATATCTCTTGTCTATCATTATACCATGATAGACATTGTTAATGCCTTTGCCAACTACAGGATGCCTTTTATTGCAAGAATAGAGGGATATTGTATTGCAAGAATAGAGGGAGAAACTCCAATTATATATTGGAGATATGTTATTTAAGGCAAATAATACTGACCCTGGAACATTCTATGTTATTCATGGAAACCTCTATTCTGCTGTACTCTCTAGTTAGGTAATTTTGTTCAATACGATTTCATACCTAAACTGAAGATAATGTATGAGTTCAGGTAGGTAATATCTTTTCCTGCTTCCATACTAAATCATTATACCATTTTTTTCAATTACCACTGCCTTTCAATAATAAGAAATTGTAAGGAGAAGAACGCTAAAGAGAGTTGACATTAGGAAACCTACCCTGGACGTGTAACGTCCCGTACAAGCTAAGTAGTCTTACGTTCGCATCCTTCACAAGCCAAGCGAATGTCCGTACAAGCTAAGTAGTCTTACGTTCGCATCCTTCACAAGCCAAGCTAATGTCCGTACAAGCTAAAGAGTCTTACGTTCGCATGCTTCACAAGCCAAGCGAATGTCCGTACAAGCTAAGGAGTCTTACGTTCGCATCCTTCACAAGCCAAGCGAATGTCCGTACAAGCTAAGGAGTCTTACGTTCGCATCCTTCACAAGCCAAGCGAATGTCCGTACAAGCTAAGTAGTCTTACGTTCGGATCCTACATTATTCGCATCCTTCACAAACCAAGCGAATGTCCGTACAAGCTAAGTAGTCTTACGTTCGCATCCTTCACAAGCCAAGCTAATGTCCGTACAAGCTAAAGAGTCTTACGTTCGCATGCTTCACAAGCCAAGCGAATGTCCGTACAAGCTAAGGAGTCTTACGTTCGCATCCTTCACAAGCCAAGCGAATGTCCGTACAAGCTAAGGAGTCTTACGTTCGCATCCTTCACAAGCCAAGCGAATGTCCGTACAAGCTAAGGAGTCTTACGTTCGCATCCTTCACAAGCCAAGCGAATGTCCCTAGAAGCTAAGGAGTCTTACGTTCGCATCCTTCACAAGCCAAGCGAATGTCCGTACAAGCTAAGTAGTCTTACGTTCGCATCCTTCACAAGCCAAGCGAATGTCCGTACAAGCTAAGGAGTCTTACGTTCGCATCCTTCACAAGCCAAGCGAATGTCCGTACAAGCTAAGGAGTCTTACGTTCGCATCCTTCACAAGCCAAGCGAATGTCCGTACAAGCTAAGGAGTCTTACGTTCGCATCCTTCACAAGCCAATCGAATGTCCGTACAAGCTAAGGAGTCTTACGTTCGCATCCTTCACAAGCCAAGCGAATGTCCGTACAAGCTAAGGAGTCTTACGTTCGCATCCTTCACAAGCCAAGCGAATGTCCGTACAAGCTAAGGAGTCTTACGTTCGCATCCTTCACAAGCCAAGCGAATGTCCCTAGAAGCTAAGGAGTCTTACGTTCGCATCCTTCACAAGCCAAGCGAATGTCCGTACAAGCTAAGTAGTCTTACGTTCGCATCCTTCACAAGCCAAGCGAATGTCCGTACAAGCTAAGGAGTCTTACGCTCGCATCCTTCACAAGCCAAGCGAATGTCCGTACAAGCTAAGGAGTCTTACGTTCGCATCCTTCACAAGCCAAGCGAATGTCCGTACAAGCTAAGGAGTCTTACGTTCGCATCCTTCACAAGCCAAGCGAATGTCCGTACAAGCTAAGGAGTCTTACGTTCGCATCCTTCACAAGCCAAGCTAATGTCCGTACAAGCTAAAGAGTCTTACGTTCGCATCCTTCACAAGCCAAGCGAATGTCCGTACAAGCTAAGGAGTCTTACGTTCGCATCCTTCACAAGCCAAGCGAATGTCCGTACAAGCTAAGGAGTCTTACGTTCGCATCCTTCACAAGCCAAGCGAATGTCCGTACAAGCTAAGGAGTCTTACGTTCGCATCCTTCACAAGCCAAGCGAATGTCCCTAGAAGCTAAGGAGTCTTACGTTCGCATCCTTCACAAGCCAAGCGAATGTCCGTACAAGCTAAGGAGTCTTACGTTCGCATCCTTCACAAGCCAAGCGAATGTCCGTACAAGCTAAGTAGTCTTACGTTCGCATCCTTCACAAGCCAAGCGAATGTCCGTACAAGCTAAGTAGTCTTACGTTCGCATCCTTCACAAGCGAATGTCCGTACAAGCTAAGTAGTCTTACGTTCGCATCCTTCACAAGCCAAGCGAATGTCCGTACAAGCTAAGGAGTCTTACGTTCGCATCCTTCACAAGCCAAGCGAATGTCCGTACAAGCTAAGGAGTCTTACGTTCGCATCCTTCACAAGCCAAGCGAATGTCGGTACAAGCTACGTAGTCTTACGTTCGCATCCTTCACAAGCCAAGCTAATGTCCGTACAAGCTAAGGAGTCTTACGTTCGCATCCTTCACAAGCCAAGCGAATGTCCGTACAAGCTACGTAGTCTTACGTTCGCATCCTTCACAAGCTAAGCTAATGTCCGTACAAGCTAAGGCGTCTTACGTTCGCATCCTTCACAAGCCAAGCGAATGTCCGTACAAGCTAAGGAGTCTTACGTTCACATCCTTCAGAAGCCAAGCTTATGTCCGTACAAGCTAAGGAGTCTTACGTTCGCATCCCTCACAAGCCAAGCTAATGTCCGTACAAGCTAAGGAGTCTTACGTTCGCATCCTTCACAAGTCAAGCGAATGTCCGTACAAGCTAAGGAGTCTTACGTTCGCATCCTTCACAAGCCAAGCTAATGTCCGTACAAGCTAAGGAGTCTTACGTTCGCATCCTTCACAAGCCAAGCGAATGTCCGTACAAGCAGGGTAGTCTTACGTTCGCATCCTTCACAAGCCAAGCGAATGTCCGTGCAAGCTAAGGCGTCTTACGTTCGCATCCTTCACAAACCAAGCGACTGCCCGTACAAGCTAAGGAGTCTTACGTTCGCATCCTTTACAAGCCAAGCTAATGTCCGTACAAGCTAAGGAGTCTTACGTTCGCTTCCTTTACAAGCCAAGTTAATGTCCGTACAAGCTAAGTAGTCTTACGTTCGCATCCTTCACAAGCCAAGCGAATGTCCGTACAAGCTAAGGCGTCTTACGTTCGCATCCTTCACAAGCCAAGTTAATGTCCGTACAAGCCAAGGAGTCTTACGTTCGCATCCTTCACAAGCCAAGCGTATGTCTTTACACTGACTGATTGTCATCATTCCACCGGAAGGGGAACGTAGGTGACCGAAAGAACGGTTTATAACACTACTATTGAAATCGATCGATGCTGAGACGTAGCCGAAGATAATAAAATGGAACTTAAGTTTTCAGTGAGGGTCTAGACCATACGTTACAACTCTCTTTATTTGAACATCTGGTACAAAAACACTAAAAACTGGACTCGAAGCAAAACAGGTTTGATTATATTCCTACACTACAATGAAAATATTGGAAAGAACCCCAATACCACAAAAATAATCAAAAATAACAAATAAAACAAGTTACTTAAGATTAAACCCTTACGTACATTTCGATGACCATGTCATGATCATCATCAGAGGTTCTTATTACAAAATACAATCTAGCACACAAGAAGTTACAAACTAGAAAAATCAAACAAACAAACTGGATTCACTGTATCGATCTTTCCTTCAGACACGGCAATGCGAAAGGAAAGCGAAAATAAACTACAACACAATGCAAGCGACGCAAAAAGAGTATAAGTAGTAACAAACATATATAATAGTCCAACACTACAAATAGAAAGGAAAATGAAAAATTGCAAGGAAATAAGCTTTCTATTTTGTCACTTACTATTGTTATTCTCTCATATGTGTATATATAAATTGTATTTATGAAATAAAAAGAAAGTAAAATGAAATTTTTCTTTGATGATTTAAGTAGAAATTGACTTAATCTTGTATTATATATATATATATATATATATATATATATATATATACCAAAATCAAGATCTATATCAAATTGTAAGATCTAACAATAAAACACTAGTTTTATATTCCTCCAAGATAGTAATCATTTGGAATTATTGTTCAATCTTCGCTGGTAATAGGTTTTTCTAACCTTAAGACACCAAATTATAACAATAGAATCGCTGCTGAGGCGTATCATAAAAAACTCAGTTTTCTTTTTTTTTGTAAAGCAAAAGAAAAATCTTATTAGACCTGAAGAGACGGTCCTGTTCAAAGAGGCACTTCTGTTTCATGCTTTCACAAAGGAAAAAAAATGTTTTCCAGTTGTAATGCAAATTTTATTACATCTACAAGTTAGGTGTATTTAAATCGGGATCCAACGTAAAGGAAGTATTTTAAGGGTTGTAAGTTGTTGGAATCCTCGCTTTGTATAAAATATTACGGATCAGTTCCCGCAACGGTATAAAACGAACGACATATTTTGTTGCTTTGAATTAAAAACGGATTTCTTGATAAATGGATTCGCCATTTGAATAAATGTTGATTGAATACATATCGGAATTAATCAGAATGTGAGGCTTTGAAGAGGGGCGTTGGTAAATTCTATGATCATAAGTTATCCTTTTAAGCGCTAGCGACATTTCTATCACTAATAATCAAAGTAGACATCAGTGTTTTAATTCATTGAGAAAAAATCTTTTTGGTAAAAAATAGACTATATTTTCCTATTTTTAGTGTATAACGTTTTTTTTGCAAATTAAGGTTTGTTTTGAATTTCATCGGATTACTGCTTCTACCTTTAAAGCCCAAAATAATAAATATAATTGATAATATTATTTTAGTAAATAGTCCCAACAAAATAAATAAGCATTGACTAAAGCTCAATATGAGTAATATTTTTTGTACAAAAAATATTCATTTACCCTAATAAATCAAATAATATATATATATAAAACCTTTTTTACCTCGGGCCAGCTCATCTCCATCAATTCTCTTACTATAGCATGTTACACACCTCCTTGTCCCCAGGAAAGTTATAGTTTATTCCTTGAGTTCGAATTCTGGTCTGACACCTGTAGCTCAAGAAATAAATCTCTTAGAAGTACCAACTCCTGAATTTGTAATAAAATCCAATTAACCATCTATAAGCCCCTTATAATTTTATCGGGGTTATGGATTCCTTTAGACCCTTTTGACTTGAAGACTATAATAGGACCCCCAGTGAAACTAACTTTAAATGAAAGAAATCTCAACGCAAATTGGAAAATTACACATTTTTATTTAAGATTTAATTTAGATTTCAGTTCCTTATTACCTTACTGTACAGGTTTTTCATGTTTTTTGCATAAATAATGTTAGTTGAATTTAGTCTCACAGTTGTAACTCAAATCTAAAACTATAGAAAAAATAACTTGTAAATCCCAACTATTTAATATATAATTCATTTTAAATTTCATATACAACTTCTATAGTCATCTATATTTAACCAAAACGTGTTATAACGAATTAGTTTCTTTTTCTTTATAAATAGCAAAATATATAGAATTTATTACCTAGGCTATATATATATATATATATACAGTATATATATATATATATATATATTCCTGATGATGTTGGTACTGTTAGCCAACGAAAAGCTTTGAATTGTAAATTCAATTATAATTCTTGTATTTGTATTCAGACTTTTGTTCTTTATTAATACACAAGAAAACATACTGCGATATATATATATATATATATATATATTTTCTTTTTAACCTAATCATTTTTTTGTTATACCCTACCATTAACAAGATGCAATTTATAGGTTATATGCTGAGACTAGGCTATTGAAAGAGATGTGTGTCTTTTAGACAATACAATTAGCCTAAAAGTTAGGTTATAGGAGAACATTCTACGTCAAAATTATTACGTACACAAACGCATTATTATTCCTTACATATCAATATTTCTTACAATTAACAAGATTAAATTTATTATATAATATTACCTAAAATTTGTTTAAAATTCAACATATGTGAGTATAAAAAATTTTTTCATATATTTTATCCAAGAAATAAAGCCATATTGAACCTTTATATTAAACCAATTACTTACTTTCCATTACATGCCAACGATTGAATGGAGAGTCAATTTGAATTTATTTCTCTCAAGCTATTTCTTTTTATTTAATTTTTAACTTTAATTAATACTATCGAAACAAAGTGTAATTGAAAGAAAAATATTTTGTTTATTTGACCTTGAGCATAGTTCAATTTGGTTCCCAGCATCCTGTCTTGAATGCAAACACCACACGGCAAGCAGTCTGGAAATCCTCTAGTTGCTTTAGGAGAATCATCATTCCAAACGTGCTGATTAGTTGTAACATTTTCACTTTTCCTCACTCTGTTTGCAACTCTATTTAATGGTAGCGTCCTCTATAAACTCACAAAGTCCGGCATTTTATATGTATTTATTGTTCTGGTCGAGATGACGGAAATTAGACATTTGAGCATTCTAAGGAAGTGTGCATATAGCTCAAATATCCGAACCCTTCCGCACCACATCTTCGCACTTTTCCTCACTCTGTTTGCAACTCTATTTAATGGTAGCGTCCTCTATAAACTCACAAAGTCCGGCATTTTATATGTATTTATTGTTCTGGTCGAGATGACGTAAATTAGATATTTGAACACTCTAAGGAAGTGTGCATATAGCTCAAATATCTGAACCCTTCCGCACCACATCTTCGCACTTTTCCTCACTCTGTTTGCAACTCTATTTAATGGTAGCGTCCTCTATAAACTCACAAAGTCCGGCATTTTATATGTATTTATTGTTCTGGTCGAGATGACGTAAATCAGATATTTGAGCATTCTAAGGAAGTGTGCATATAGCTCAAATATCTGAACCCTTCCGCACCACATCTTCGCACTTTTCCTCACTCTGTTTGCAACTCTATTTAATGGTAGCGTCCTCTATAAACTCACAAAGTCCGGCATTTTATATGTATTTATTGTTCTGGTCGAGATGACGTAAATCAGATATTTGAGCATTCTAAGGAAGTGTGCATATAGCTCAAATATCTGAACCCTTCCGCACCACATCTTCGCACTTTTCCTCACTCTGTTTGCAACTCTATTTAATGGTAGCGTCCTCTATAAACTTACAAAGTCCGGCATTTTATATGTATTTATTGTTCTGGTCGAGATGACGTAGATTAGATATTTGAGCATTCTAAGGAAGTGTGCATATAGCTCAAATATCTGAACCCTTCCGCACCACATCTTCGCACTTTTCCTCACTCTGTTTGCAACTCTATTTAATGGTAGCGTCCTCTATAAACTTACAAAGTCCGGCATTTTATATGTATTTATTGTTCTGGTCGAGATGACGTAGATTAGATATTTGAGCATTCTAAGGAAGTGTGCATATAGCTCAAATATCTGAACCCTTCCGCACCACATCTTCGCACTTTTCCTCACTCTGTTTGCAACTCTATTTAATGGTAGCGTCCTCTATAAACTTACAAAGTCCGGCATTTTATATGTATTTATTGTTCTGGTCGAGATGACGTAAATTAGACATTTGAGCATTCTAAGGAAGTGTGCATATAGCTCAAATATCTGAACCCTTCCGCACCACATCTTCGCACTTTTCCTCACTCTGTTTGCAACTCTATTTAATGGTAGCGTCCTCTATAAACTCACAAAGTCCGGCATTTTATATGTATTTATTGTTCTGGTCGAGATGACGTAAACTAGATATTTGAGCATTCTAAGGAAGTGTGCATATAGCTCAAATATCTTAACCCTTCCGCACCACATCTTCGCACTTTTCCTCACTCTGTTTGCAACTCTATTTAATGGTAGCGTCCTCTATAAACTTACAAAGTCCGGCATTTTATATGTATTTATTGTTCTGGTCGAGATGACGTAAATTAGACATTTGAGCATTCTAAGGAAGTGTGCATATAGCTCAAATATCTGAACCCTTCCGCACCACATCTTCGCACTTTTCCTCACTCTGTTTGCAACTCTATTTAATGGTAGCGTCCTCTATAAACTTACAAAGTCCGGCATTTTATATGTATTTATTGTTCTGGTCGAGATGACGTAAACTAGATATTTGAGCATTCTAAGGAAGTGTGCATATAGCTCAAATATCTGAACCCTTCCGCACCACATCTTCGCACTTTTCCTCACTCTGTTTGCAACTCTATTTAATGGTAGCGTCCTCTATAAACTTACAAAGTCCGGCATTTTATATGTATTTATTGTTCTGGTCGAGATGACGTAAATTAGACATTTGAGCATTCTAAGGAAGTGTGCATATAGCTCAAATATCTGAACCCTTCCGCACCACATCTTCGCACTTTTCCTCACTCTGTTTGCAACTCTATTTAATGGTAGCGTCCTCTATAAACTTACAAAGTCCGGCATTTTATATGTATTTATTGTTCTGGTCGAGATGACGTAAACTAGATATTTGAGCATTCTAAGGAAGTGTGCATGTAGCTCAAATATCTTAACCCTTCCGCACCACATCTTCGCACTTTTCCTCACTCTGTTTGCAACTCTATTTAATGGTAGCGTCCTCTATAAACTCACAAAGTCCGGCATTTTATATGTATTTATTGTTCTGGTCGAGATGACGTAAATTAGATATTTGAACACTCTAAGGAAGTGTGCATATAGCTCAAATATCTGAACCCTTCCGCACCACATCTTCGCACTTTTCCTCACTCTGTTTGCAACTCTATTTAATGGTAGCGTCCTCTATAAACTTACAAAGTCCGGCATTTTATATGCATTTATTGTTCTGGTCGAGATGACGTAGATTAGATATTTGAGCATTCTAAGGAAGTGTGCATATAGCTCAAATATCTGAACCCTTCCGCACCACATCTTCGCACTTTTCCTCACTCTGTTTGCAACTCTATTTAATGGTAGCGTCCTCTATAAACTTACAAAGTCCGGCATTTTATATGCATTTATTGTTCTGGTCGAGATGACGTAGATTAGATATTTGAGCATTCTAAGGAAGTGTGCATATAGCTCAAATATCTGAACCCTTCCGCACCACATCTTCGCACTTTTCCTCACTCTGTTTGCAACTCTATTTAATGGTAGCGTCCTCTATAAACTTACAAAGTCCGGCATTTTATATGTATTTATTGTTCTGGTCGAGATGACGTAAATTAGATATTTGAACACTCTAAGGAAGTGTGCATATAGCTCAAATATCTGAACCCTTCCGCACCACATCTTCGCACTTTTCCTCACTCTGTTTGCAACTCTATTTAATGGTAGCGTCCTCTATAAACTTACAAAGTCCGGCATTTTATATGTATTTATTGTTCTGGTCGAGATGACGTAGATTAGATATTTGAGCATTCTAAGGAAGTGTGCATATAGCTCAAATATCTGAACCCTTCCGCACCACATCTTCGCACTTTTCCTCATTCTGTTTGCAACTCTATTTAATGGTAGCGTCCTCTATAAACTTACAAAGTCCGGCATTTTATATGTATTTATTGTTCTGGTCGAGATGACGTAAATTAGATATTTGAGCATTCTAAGGAAGTGTGCATATAGCTCAAATATCTGAACCCTTCCGCACCACATCTTCGCACTTTTCCTCACTCTGTTTGCAACTCTATTTAATGGTAGCGTCCTCTATAAACTTACAAAGTCCGGCATTTTATATGTATTTATTGTTCTGGTCGAGATGACGTAGATTAGATATTTGAGCATTCTAAGGAAGTGTGCATATAGCTCAAATATCTGAACCCTTCCGCACCACATCTTCGCACTTTTCCTCATTCTGTTTGCAACTCTATCTAATGGTAGCGTCCTCTATAAACTTACAAAGTCCGGCATTTTATATGTATTTATTGTTCTGGTCGAGATGACGTAGATTAGATATTTGAGCATTCTAAGGAAGTGTGCATATAGCTCAAATATCTGAACCCTTCCGCACCACATCTTCGCACTTTTCCTCATTCTGTTTGCAACTCTATCTAATGGTAGCGTCCTCTATAAACTTACAAAGTCCGGCATTTTATATGTATTTATTGTTCTGGTCGAGATGACGTAGATTAGATATTTGAGCATTCTAAGGAAGTGTGCATATAGCTCAAATATCTGAGCCCTTCCGCACCACATCTTCGCACTTTTCCTCACTCTGTTTGCAACTCTATTTAATGGTAGCGTCCTCTATAAACTTACAAAGTCCGGCATTTTATATGTATTTATTGTTCTGGTCGAGATGACGTAAATTAGATATTTGAACACTCTAAGGAAGTGTGCATATAGCTCAAATATCTGAACCCTTCCGCACCACATCTTCGCACTTTTCCTCACTCTGTTTGCAACTCTATTTAATGGTAGCGTCCTCTATAAACTTACAAAGTCCGGCATTTTATATGCATTTATTGTTCTGGTCGAGATGACGTAAATTAGATATTTGAGCATTCTAAGGAAGTGTGCATATAGCTCAAATATCTGAACCCTTCCGCACCACATCTTCGCACTTTTCCTCACTCTGTTTGCAACTCTATTTAATGGTAGCGTCCTCTATAAACTCACAAAGTCCGGCATTTTATATGTATTTATTGTTCTGGTCGAGATGACGTAGATTAGATATTTGAGCATTCTAAGGAAGTGTGCATATAGCTCAAATATCTGAGCCCTTCCGCACCACATCTTCGCACTTTTCCTCACTCTGTTTGCAACTCTATTTAATGGTAGCGTCCTCTATAAACTTACAAAGTCCGGCATTTTATATGTATTTATTGTTCTGGTCGAGATGACGTAGATTAGATATTTGAGCATTCTAAGGAAGTGTGCATATAGCTCAAATATCTGAACCCTTCCGCACCACATCTTCGCACTTTTCCTCACTCTGTTTGCAACTCTATTTAATGGTAGCGTCCTCTATAAACTCACAAAGTCCGGCATTTTATATGTATTTATTGTTCTGGTCGAGATGACGTAAATCAGATATTTGAGCATTCTAAGGAAGTGTGCATATAGCTCAAATATCTGAACCCTTCCGCACCACATCTTCGCACTTTTCCTCACTCTGTTTGCAACTCTATTTAATGGTAGCGTCCTCTATAAACTCACAAAGTCCGGCATTTTATATGTATTTATTGTTCTGGTCGAGATGACGTAAATCAGATATTTGAGCATTCTAAGGAAGTGTGCATATAGCTCAAATATCTGAACCCTTCCGCACCACATCTTCGCACTTTTCCTCACTCTGTTTGCAACTCTATCTAATGGTAGCGTCCTCTATAAACTTACAAAGTCCGGCATTTTATATGTATTTATTGTTCTGGTCGAGATGACGTAAATCAGATATTTGAGCATTCTAAGGAAGTGTGCATATAGCTCAAATATCTGAGCCCTTCCGCACCACATCTTCGCACTTTTCCTCACTCTGTTTGCAACTCTATTTAATGGTAGCGTCCTCTATAAACTTACAAAGTCCGGCATTTTATATGTATTTATTGTTCTGGTCGAGATGACGTAAATTAGATATTTGAACACTCTAAGGAAGTGTGCATATAGCTCAAATATCTGAGCCCTTCCGCACCACATCTTCGCACTTTTCCTCACTCTGTTTGCAACTCTATTTAATGGTAGCGTCCTCTATAAACTTACAAAGTCCGGCATTTTATATGTATTTATTGTTCTGGTCGAGATGACGTAAATTAGATATTTGAACACTCTAAGGAAGTGTGCATATAGCTCAAATATCTGAACCCTTCCGCACCACATCTTCGCACTTTTCCTCACTCTGTTTGCAACTCTATTTAATGGTAGCGTCCTCTATAAACTTACAAAGTCCGGCATTTTATATGTATTTATTGTTCTGGTCGAGATGACGTAGATTAGATATTTGAGCATTCTAAGGAAGTGTGCATATAGCTCAAATATCTGAGCCCTTCCGCACCACATCTTCGCACTTTTCCTCACTCTGTTTGCAACTCTATTTAATGGTAGCGTCCTCTATAAACTTACAAAGTCCGGCATTTTATATGTATTTATTGTTCTGGTCGAGATGACGTAGATTAGATATTTGAGCATTCTAAGGAAGTGTGCATATAGCTCAAATATCTGAACCCTTCCGCACCACATCTTCGCACTTTTCCTCACTCTGTTTGCAACTCTATTTAATGGTAGCGTCCTCTATAAACTTACAAAGTCCGGCATTTTATATGCATTTATTGTTCTGGTCGAGATGACGTAGATTAGATATTTGAGCATTCTAAGGAAGTGTGCATATAGCTCAAATATCTGAGCCCTTCCGCACCACATCTTCGCACTTTTCCTCACTCTGTTTGCAACTCTATTTAATGGTAGCGTCCTCTATAAACCTACAAAGTCCGGCATTTTATATGCATTTATTGTTCTGGTCGAGATGACGTAGATTAGATATTTGAGCATTCTAAGGAAGTGTGCATATAGCTCAAATATCTGAACCCTTCCGCACCACATCTTCGCACTTTTCCTCACTCTGTTTGCAACTCTATTTAATGGTAGCGTCCTCTATAAACTTACAAAGTCCGGCATTTTATATGCATTTATTGTTCTGGTCGAGATGACGTAAACTAGATATTTGAGCATTCTAAGGAAGTGTGCATATAGCTCAAATATCTGAGCCCTTCCGCACCACATCTTCGCACTTTTCCTCACTCTGTTTGCAACTCTATTTAATGGTAGCGTCCTCTATAAACTTACAAAGTCCGGCATTTTATATGCATTTATTGTTCTGGTCGAGATGACGTAAACTAGATATTTGAGCATTCTAAGGAAGTGTGCATATAGCTCAAATATCTGAGCCCTTCCGCACCACATCTTCGCACTTTTCCTCACTCTGTTTGCAACTCTATTTAATGGTAGCGTCCTCTATAAACTTACAAAGTCCGGCATTTTATATGCATTTATTGTTCTGGTCGAGATGACGTAAACTAGATATTTGAGCATTCTAAGGAAGTGTGCATATAGCTCAAATATCTGAGCCCTTCCGCACCACATCTTCGCACTTTTCCTCACTCTGTTTGCAACTCTATTTAATGGTAGCGTCCTCTATAAACTTACAAAGTCCGGCATTTTATATGTATTTATTGTTCTGGTCGAGATGACGTAAATTAGATATTTGAGCATTCTAAGGAAGTGTGCATATAGCTCAAATATCTGAACCCTTCCGCACCACATCTTCGCACTTTTCCTCACTCTGTTTGCAACTCTATTTAATGGTAGCGTCCTCTATAAACTCACAAAGTCCGGCATTTTATATGTATTTATTGTTCTGGTCGAGATGACGTAGATTAGATATTTGAGCATTCTAAGGAAGTGTGCATATAGCTCAAATATCTGAGCCCTTCCGCACCACATCTTCGCACTTTTCCTCACTCTGTTTGCAACTCTATTTAATGGTAGCGTCCTCTATAAACTTACAAAGTCCGGCATTTTATATGTATTTATTGTTCTGGTCGAGATGACGTAAATTAGATATTTGAACACTCTAAGGAAGTGTGCATATAGCTCAAATATCTGAACCCTTCCGCACCACATCTTCGCACTTTTCCTCACTCTGTTTGCAACTCTATTTAATGGTAGCGTCCTCTATAAACTTACAAAGTCCGGCATTTTATATGTATTTATTGTTCTGGTCGAGATGACGTAGATTAGATATTTGAGCATTCTAAGGAAGTGTGCATATAGCTCAAATATCTGAACCCTTCCGCACCACATCTTCGCACTTTTCCTCACTCTGTTTGCAACTCTATTTAATGGTAGCGTCCTCTATAAACTTACAAAGTCCGGCATTTTATATGTATTTATTGTTCTGGTCGAGATGACGTAGATTAGATATTTGAGCATTCTAAGGAAGTGTGCATATAGCTCAAATATCTGAACCCTTCCGCACCACATCTTCGCACTTTTCCTCACTCTGTTTGCAACTCTATTTAATGGTAGCGTCCTCTATAAACTTACAAAGTCCGGCATTTTATATGTATTTATTGTTCTGGTCGAGATGACGTAGATTAGATATTTGAGCATTCTAAGGAAGTGTGCATATAGCTCAAATATCTGAACCCTTCCGCACCACATCTTCGCACTTTTCCTCACTCTGTTTGCAACTCTATTTAATGGTAGCGTCCTCTATAAACTTACAAAGTCCGGCATTTTATATGTATTTATTGTTCTGGTCGAGATGACGTAGATTAGATATTTGAGCATTCTAAGGAAGTGTGCATATAGCTCAAATATCTGAACCCTTCCGCACCACATCTTCGCACTTTTCCTCACTCTGTTTGCAACTCTATTTAATGGTAGCGTCCTCTATAAACTTACAAAGTCCGGCATTTTATATGTATTTATTGTTCTGGTCGAGATGACGTAGATTAGACATTTGAGCATTCTAAGGAAGTGTGCATATAGCTCAAATATCTGAACCCTTCCGCACCACATCTTCGCACTTTTCCTCACTCTGTTTGCAACTCTATTTAATGGTAGCGTCCTCTATAAACTTACAAAGTCCGGCATTTTATATGTATTTATTGTTCTGGTCGAGATGACGTAGATTAGATATTTGAGCATTCTAAGGAAGTGTGCATATAGCTCAAATATCTGAACCCTTCCGCACCACATCTTCGCACTTTTCCTCACTCTGTTTGCAACTCTATTTAATGGTAGCGTCCTCTATAAACTTACAAAGTCCGGCATTTTATATGTATTTATTTTTCTGGTCGAGATGACGTAAATTAGATATTTGAGCATTCTAAGGAAGTGTGCATATAGCTCAAATATCTGAACCCTTCCGCACCACATCTTCGCACTTTTCCTCACTCTGTTTGCAACTCTATTTAATGGTAGCGTCCTCTATAAACTCACAAAGTCCGGCATTTTATATGTATTTATTGTTCTGGTCGAGATGACGTAAATTAGATATTTGAGCATTCTAAGGAAGTGTGCATATAGCTCAAATATCTGAACCCTTCCGCACCACATCTTCGCACTTTTCCTCACTCTGTTTGCAACTCTATTTAATGGTAGCGTCCTCTATAAACTCACAAAGTCCGGCATTTTATATGTATTTATTGTTCTGGTCGAGATGACGTAAACTAGATATTTGAGCATTCTAAGGAAGTGTGCATATAGCTCAAATATCTGAACCCTTCCGCACCACATCTTCGCACTTTTCCTCACTCTGTTTGCAACTCTATTTAATGGTAGCGTCCTCTATAAACTCACAAAGTCCGGCATTTTATATGTATTTATTGTTCTGGTCGAGATGACGTAAACTAGATATTTGAGCATTCTAAGGAAGTGTGCATATAGCTCAAATATCTGAACCCTTCCGCACCACATCTTCGCACTTTTCCTCACTCTGTTTGCAACTCTATTTAATGGTAGCGTCCTCTATAAACTCACAAAGTCCGGCATTTTATATGTATTTATTGTTCTGGTCGAGATGACGTAGATTAGATATTTGAGCATTCTAAGGAAGTGTGCATATAGCTCAAATATCTGAACCCTTCCGCACCACATCTTCGCACTTTTCCTCACTCTGTTTGCAACTCTATTTAATGGTAGCGTCCTCTATAAACTCACAAAGTCCGGCATTTTATATGTATTTATTGTTCTGGTCGAGATGACGTAGATTAGATATTTGAGCATTCTAAGGAAGTGTGCATATAGCTCAAATATCTGAGCCCTTCCGCACCACATCTTCGCACTTTTCCTCACTCTGTTTGCAACTCTATTTAATGGTAGCGTCCTCTATAAACTCACAAAGTCCGGCATTTTATATGTATTTATTGTTCTGGTCGAGATGACGTAAATCAGATATTTGAGCATTCTAAGGAAGTGTGCATATAGCTCAAATATCTGAACCCTTCCGCACCACATCTTCGCACTTTTCCTCACTCTGTTTGCAACTCTATTTAATGGTAGCGTCCTCTATAAACTCACAAAGTCCGGCATTTTATATGTATTTATTGTTCTGGTCGAGATGACGTAAACTAGATATTTGAGCATTCTAAGGAAGTGTGCATATAGCTCAAATATCTTAACCCTTCCGCACCACATCTTCGCACTTTTCCTCACTCTGTTTGCAACTCTATTTAATGGTAGCGTCCTCTATAAACTTACAAAGTCCGGCATTTTATATGTATTTATTGTTCTGGTCGAGATGACGTAGATTAGATATTTGAGCATTCTAAGGAAGTGTGCATATAGCTCAAATATCTGAACCCTTCCGCACCACATCTTCGCACTTTTCCTCATTCTGTTTGCAACTCTATTTAATGGTAGCGTCCTCTATAAACTCACAAAGTCCGGCATTTTATATGTATTTATTGTTCTGGTCGAGATGACGTAGATTAGATATTTGAGCATTCTAAGGAAGTGTGCATATAGCTCAAATATCTGAACCCTTCCGCACCACATCTTCGCACTTTTCCTCACTCTGTTTGCAACTCTATTTAATGGTAGCGTCCTCTATAAACTCACAAAGTCCGGCATTTTATATGTATTTATTGTTCTGGTCGAGATGACGTAAACTAGATATTTGAGCATTCTAAGGAAGTGTGCATATAGCTCAAATATCTGAACCCTTCCGCACCACATCTTCGCACTTTTCCTCACTCTGTTTGCAACTCTATTTAATGGTAGCGTCCTCTATAAACTCACAAAGTCCGGCATTTTATATGTATTTATTGTTCTGGTCGAGATGACGTAAACTAGATATTTGAGCATTCTAAGGAAGTGTGCATATAGCTCAAATATCTGAACCCTTCCGCACCACATCTTCGCACTTTTCCTCACTCTGTTTGCAACTCTATTTAATGGTAGCGTCCTCTATAAACTCACAAAGTCCGGCATTTTATATGTATTTATTGTTCTGGTCGAGATGACGTAAACTAGATATTTGAGCATTCTAAGGAAGTGTGCATATAGCTCAAATATCTTAACCCTTCCGCACCACATCTTCGCACTTTTCCTCACTCTGTTTGCAACTCTATTTAATGGTAGCGTCCTCTATAAACTTACAAAGTCCGGCATTTTATATGTATTTATTGTTCTGGTCGAGATGACGTAGATTAGATATTTGAGCATTCTAAGGAAGTGTGCATATAGCTCAAATATCTGAACCCTTCCGCACCACATCTTCGCACTTTTCCTCATTCTGTTTGCAACTCTATTTAATGGTAGCGTCCTCTATAAACTCACAAAGTCCGGCATTTTATATGTATTTATTGTTCTGGTCGAGATGACGTAGATTAGATATTTGAGCATTCTAAGGAAGTGTGCATATAGCTCAAATATCTGAACCCTTCCGCACCACATCTTCGCACTTTTCCTCACTCTGTTTGCAACTCTATTTAATGGTAGCGTCCTCTATAAACTCACAAAGTCCGGCATTTTATATGTATTTATTGTTCTGGTCGAGATGACGTAAACTAGATATTTGAGCATTCTAAGGAAGTGTGCATATAGCTCAAATATCTGAACCCTTCCGCACCACATCTTCGCACTTTTCCTCACTCTGTTTGCAACTCTATTTAATGGTAGCGTCCTCTATAAACTTACAAAGTCCGGCATTTTATATGTATTTATTGTTCTGGTCGAGATGACGTAAATTAGATATTTGAGCATTCTAAGGAAGTGTGCATATAGCTCAAATATCTGAACCCTTCCGCACCACATCTTCGCACTTTTCCTCACTCTGTTTGCAACTCTATTTAATGGTAGCGTCCTCTATAAACTCACAAAGTCCGGCATTTTATATGTATTTATTGTTCTGGTCGAGATGACGTAAACTAGATATTTGAGCATTCTAAGGAAGTGTGCATATAGCTCAAATATCTTAACCCTTCCGCACCACATCTTCGCACTTTTCCTCACTCTGTTTGCAACTCTATTTAATGGTAGCGTCCTCTATAAACTTACAAAGTCCGGCATTTTATATGTATTTATTGTTCTGGTCGAGATAACGTAAATTAGATATTTGAGCATTCTAAGGAAGTGTGCATATAGCTCAAATATCTGAACCCTTCCGCACCACATCTTCGCACTTTTCCTCACTCTGTTTGCAACTCTATTTAATGGTAGCGTCCTCTATAAACTTACAAAGTCCGGCATTTTATATGTATTTATTGTTCTGGTCGAGATGACGTAAACTAGATATTTGAGCATTCTAAGGAAGTGTGCATATAGCTCAAATATCTGAACCCTTCCGCACCACATCTTCGCACTTTACTCCATGTCTGGACTCATTCTTTCTACAGCACAAAAACACGCCGGACTAAGTTAATAGATTGGATGCAAGTAGCGCTGTCTCAAAGCTTCCTTCAGAAAAAAATGCGTTGTGCTTGTGTGACTCTTGCGAAACCCTCCAATCCTAGCATCATTGTCGTAGCAACCAGTTTGTTATTTTTAATTCTCGACTCCTTTCTATTTGTAGTTTCGTGAATTATTTTGTCAGGGCTTTTATAATAATCATTTTAATTTACAAGATGTATTTATTTGAATTTAAAAGTTTGATCCAATAATTCATTTATTTTTATTTATCAAAATTGATTAAATTGACTATTCTAGTATTTGGTAACTTATCCCTTACAGTGTTATTGAGCTAAATCCTGTCGTAAGATTTTATAAACAATTTTGTTCTTGCATACGAAAACAATTTAATGTAGCTTTATACTTTTAAATAGATACTTGTAAAAACTTATTGTATACAATTACTGATATTTGTGGCGGTAAATTAGGCTGTTACATTGTCTAGATCCTAGAAAACAAAACAGATTCAGCAGAAAGATTTCTTAGTTTTTTAATTAATTAAATCTGTTTTCTGTGTGACGTTCTAATATCTTTTAAAGTATCTGTGATTTTTTATTAATACCAATTAATTTAACCATTTGTTTAAACTTCATCACAGATTGCACAAAAAGATCCGTGACTAGAATTTTCCGTAACTGATCTCTACAAACAGCATTTTAAGATTTCAAGAAATCTTCATTATACCTCGTAAACATTGATTAGATGTTTAATAATACTTGATGTAGTTGTTTGCACGTTGCCATCACATATACATACTAATTGGCTTAACGATATTTGGCGTAAAAAAGCACAAAATAATGAGCCACCTTAAGGCGAGGCAAGCTATGGTAATGGTGTTGGAAGTAATTTTCTGAGTTTGGCCTTTAGCTGGCTTTTATTACGTTAGACGCATTATAGAAGAATTTCGCGTCAAACAAAAGCTCTTTGCTTTTAAAGACAATTACGCCTAATGCAGAATAACACGCGTTATGGGTAATATTATTATATGTTAATGCGGCGAATCTCGCCCCCTAAATCCAGTGCAGCAAAGTTACTTAAGCCCAGCAATGCTTTGACAGTTTTATAATGCAATCACCAAAGTTTCTTAGATATTAGCAATAAGGCCGTTTGTATTCAGTCTCTAATTAAGTGCTTGAAAGACAACTGTCATAAATCTAATTCAAGACGAATTCCTTCCTCATTCAGCTTTATAATTTCCAAATAAACTTTAAAACCTGTTTCCAAGAATATTTTCATATAATGGGCAAACTCTTAAATTTTGTAGTCCTTTCGTTCGGTGAAACTTAATTAATAACTTTACATTAATTTACAACTATCCGAAGTTAAATTTGTTTTGTAAATTTGTAAAAACTAACTGAGACATAACGTTTTCAATCGCTCGTGGCGATCTTCATCAGTGTGTAAATGTTCCGCTTGGAGTTGTTGGGTTAAGCGGTGACGGAAATCTTAAACATAACCTAGACCTACACATCAACAAATAAAGACCACGTCTCAACACACTAGAATTGTATGAAATTTAAAAATACACAAAAACACAAACATATTAAATGAACAGGTCCAATACAAATCACAAATATTCTTTGATACAATCGAAAACCTGCCTTCAAAACCGTCACCGCCTAACCCAACAACCAAGCGGAACATTTAGATTTAGATACTGATGAAGATTGCCACAAGCGACTAAAATCGTTATGTCTCAGTAAGTTTTTACAAGTTTACAAAAACTTTTAAGTTCGGATAGTAGTAAACTAATGTAAAGCTATTAATATTGGGTAACTTAACAAATAAACGTAATATAGATCAAAACTTTACGATGTGCTTAGATACAAAAGTATAATTAATTTATCTTTTAAATGTTATTTTTAGAGTTTAAGGATATTTTATGCATATAACTTTGTTTAGTAATCATCTAGCAAAATATCGTTATTGTTAAACCGCAGATGCATCAATCAAATGACATCACACATACAACTATATTGTTTGTTACTTTCAGATATAATATTATATTTTACTAGTTTTTCGTTTTCCTAATAGGAATAATTTGATGAAATTAATTATACTTCTCGTATAATTTTCTCTGACAATTTGTTTCTACGAAATAGCACTAGACTAAAAAAATTGATTTTATATCTCTTTAACTGTTTATTGTGCATGAACATGCGAAATAGTTACATCGAGCTTAACCTTATGCGAATTCACAATCAGGCATAGATCAAGTACAGTCAGATTCGAAGACAAAATATACTGTTATAACTACCTCCACAGGTTTAGTAACCTTTGATAGATAAGAAATATTACTAAGACATTTAGCCGTTCATATAATCACTTTAAACTCTTCGTTTGATGTTATGTTCAATGCATATCACGATTGATGTTACGTTTAATGCATATCACGGTTGATGTTACGTTCAATGCATATCACGATTGATGTTACGTTCAATGCATATCACGATTGATGTTACTTTCAATGCATATCACGATTGATGTTACGTTCAATGCATATCACGATTGATGTTACGTTCAATGCATATCACGATTGATGTTACGTTCAATCCATATCACGATTGATATTACGTTCAATGCATATCACGATTGATGTTACGTTCAATGCATATCACGATTGATGTTACGTTCAATGCATATCATTATAAATGTTACGTTCAATGCATATCACGATTGATGCTACGTTCAATGCATATCACGATTGATGTTACGTTCAATGCATATCACGATTGATGCTATGTTCAATGCATATCACGATTGATATTACGTTCAATGTATATCACGATTGATGTTACGTTCAATGCATATCACGATTGATGTTATGTTCAATGCATATCATTATTGATGTTACGTTCAATGCATATCACGATTGATGCTACGTTCAATGCATATCACGATTGATGTATAAAAAAGTACGGTCCAGCTAAATGTGCACTTGCTTACTCGCGCTTTGTCATGTACTACCACTTCTAAAAAAGTGTTACATTTTCAAAAGTTTCTATACATCAACACCTTCTGCTTCCGATATGTCTACACATATTTTACGATTGTTTGTTATTTCATACTGAAGCTAATTTACCATCGAATTTACTTAATGTCAACCGTTTCATGCAAGTTAGTGTTTTGACAGCCCTTATCATGTTTGTAGGAAAGTATACACACTGACTCAATGCAGCCCTCCACCTCCCGTCTCGACTATTGCAATTTCTGAAGACAAACTGCACTGGTAAATTTGATGTTACGTTGTATGCATATCACGATTGATGTTACGTTGAACGTTGTCACGATTGATGTTACGTTGGATGCATATCACTATTGATGTTACGTTGAATGTTATCACGGTTTATGTTACGTTGAATGCATATCTTGATTGATGTTACGTTGAATGAATAGCACGATTGATGTTAAGTTGAATGTTATCACGATTGATGTTACGATGATTGCATAGCACGATTGATGTTACGTTGAATGCATAGCACGATTGATGTTACGTTGAACGTTATCACGATTGATGTTACGTTGGATGCATATCACTATTGATGTTACGTTGAATGTTATCACGGTTTATGTTACGTTGGATGCATATCTTGATTGATGTTACGTTGAATGAATAGCACGATTGATGTTACGTTGAATGAATAGCACGATTGATGTTAAGTTGAATGTTATCACGATTGATGTTACGATGATTGCGTAGCACGATTGATGTTACGTTGAATGCATAGCACGATTGATGTTACGTTGAACGTTATCACGATTGATGTTACGTTGGATGCATATCACTATTGATGTTACGTTGAATGTTATCACTGTTTATGTTACGTTGGATGCATATCTTGATTGATGTTATGTTCAATGCATATCACGATTGATGTTACATTTGATGCATATCACGATTGATGTTACGTTGAATGAATAGCACGATTGATGTTAAGTTGAATGTTATCACGATTGATGTTACGTTGAATGCATAGCACGATTGATGTTACGTTGACCGTTATCACGATTGATGTTACGTTGGATGCATATCACTATTGATGTTACGTTGAATGTCATCACGGTTTATGTTAAGTTGAATGCATATCTTGATTGATGTTACGTTGAATGAATAGCACGATTGATGTTAAGTTGAATGTTATCACGATTGATGTTACGATGATTGCGTAGCACGATTGATGTTACGTTGAATGCATAGCACGTTTGATGTTAAGTTGAATGTTATCACGATTGATGTTACATTGGATGCATATCACTATTGATGTTACGTTGAATGTTATCACGGTTTATGTTACGTTGAATGCATATCACTATTGATGTTACGTTGAATGTTATCACGGTTTATGTTACGTTGAATGAATAGCACGATTGATGTTAAGTTGAATGTTATCACGATTGATGTTACGATGATTGCGTAGCACGATTGATGTTACGTTGAATGCATAGCACGATTGATGTTAAGTTGAATGTTATCACGATTGATGTTACATTGGATGCATATCACTATTGATGTTACGTTGAATGTTATCACGGTTTATGTTACGTTGAATGCATATCTTGATTGATGATACGTTGAATGCATATCTTGATTGATGTTACGTTGAACGAATAGCACGATTGATGTTAAGTTGAATGTTATCACGATTGATGTTACGTTGAATGCATAGCACGATTGATGTTACGTTGAACGTTATCACGATTGATGTTACGTTGGATGCATATCACTATTGATGTTACGTTGAATGTCATCACGTTTTATGTTACGTTGAATGCATATCTTGATTGATGTTACGTTGAATGAATAGCACGATTGATGTTAAGTTGAATGTTATCACGATTGATGTTACGATGATTGCATAGCACGATTGATGTTACGATGATTGCATAGCACGATTGATGTTACGTTGGATGCATATCACTATTGATGTTACGTTGAATGTTATCACGGTTTATGTTACGTTGGATGCATATCTTGATTGATGTTACGTTGAATGAATAGCACGATTGATGTTAAGTTGAATGTTATCACGATTGATGTTACGATGATTGCGTAGCACGATTGATGTTACGTTGAATGCATAGCACGTTTGATGTTAAGTTGAATGTTATCACGATTGATGTTACATTGGATGCATATCACTATTGATGTTACGTTGAATGTTATCACGGTTTATATTACGTTGAATGCATATCTTGATTGATGATACGTTGAATGCATATCTTGATTGATGTTACGTTGAATGAATAGCACGATTGATGTTACGTTGAATGTTATCACGGTTTATGTTACGTTGAATGCATATCACTATTGATGTTACGTTGAATGTTATCACGGTTTATGTTACGTTGAATGCATATCTTGATTGATGTTACGTTGAATGAATAGCACGATTGATGTTAAGTTGAATGTTATCACGATTGATGTTACGATGATTGCGTAGCACGATTGATGTTACGTTGAATGTTATCACGATTGATGTTACATTGGATGCATATCACTATTGATGTTACGTTGAATGTTATCACGGTTTATGTTACGTTGAATGCATATCACTATTGATGTTACGTTGAATGTTATCACGGTTTATGTTACGTTGAATACATATCACTATTGATGTTACGTTGAATGTTATCACGGTTTATGTTACGTTGAATACATATCACTATTGATGTTACGTTGAATTTTATCACGGTTTATGTTACGTTGAATACATATCTTGATTGATGTTACGTTGAATGAATAGCACCATTGATGTTAAGTTGAATGTTATCACGATTGATGTTACGATGATTGCGTAGCACGATTTATGTTACGATGAATGTTATCACGATTGATGTTACATTGGATGCATATCACTATTGATGTTACGTTGAATGTTATCACGGTTTATGTTACGTTGAATGCATATCTTGATTGATGATACGTTGAATGCATATCTTGATTGATGTTACGTTGAATGAATAGCACGATTGATGTTAAGTTGAATGTTATCACGATTGATGTTACGATGATTGCGTAGCACGATTGATGTTAAGTGGAATGTTATCACGATTGATGTTACATTGGATGCATATCAATATTGATGTTACGTTGAATGTTATCACGGTTTATGTTACGTTGAATGCATATCACTATTGATGTTACGTTGAATGTTATCACGGTTTATGTTACGTTGAATGCATATCACTATTGATGTTACGTTGAATGTTATCACGGTTTATGTTACGTTGAATGCATATCTTGATTGATGTTACGTTGAATGAATAGCACGATTGATGTTAAGTTGAATGTTATCACGATTGATGTTACGATAATTGCGTAGCACGATTGATGTTACGTTGAATGCATAGCACGATTGATGTTAATTTGAATGTTATCACGGTTTATGTTACGTTGAATGCATATCTTGATTGATGTTACGTTGAATGAATAGCACGATTGATGTTAAGTTGAATGTTATCACGATTGATGTTACGATGATTGCGTAGCACGATTGATGTTACGTTGAATGCATAGCACGATTGATGTTAATTTGAATGTTATCACGATTGATGTTACATTGAATGCATATCACTATTGATGTTACGTTGAATGTTATCACGGTTTATGTTACGTTGAATACATATCACTATTGATGTTACGTTGAATGTTATCGCGGTTTATGTTACGTTAAATGCATATCACTATTGATGTTACGTTGAATGTTATCACGGTTTATGTTACGTTGAATGCATATCTTGATTGATAATACGTTGAATGCATATCACATTTGATGTTTAATATATCACGGCATCTTTATACTAGTTGAACCCATTGTGAAATTCAACTAATTTTTGCACATTTTATAAGCAACAAAAACAGTTAAGAATCTGTGGAGAAAATCAATGGGAATAAAACCATTGTAAGAAATGACATTTTTTAGCAAAGGAAGGTAAACACATTGTTAAACTCGATTTATATCATTTAGTCCCTCCCGAATGTTGCGAAAACAAGGTTAAATAAACCACAACCCTCCAAATCCTCCACTAATCATCCTAACAGCTACTGTACGAAAGAGAACAGATGACAGGGTGAAACAAGTCCGTGCATTCGCTCTCATCGAACGTCCTCTTGAAACCTAATTAGGCTACGTATAGCGGGAGTCTTGGAGCTACCGATTCTTTTATCATTGGGTTTTAATTCTTCAAACTTATGGAATTCATTTTTTCTAGCATTTCAACATTAGATAATTCTCTGTTCAAAAAACTTATTTTATTTCCATTACGTCCTTAGACTTGCTAGATACAAAGGGTAACAGTGTGAGAGACCTATTCAGTAGTTTTTAAGGTTTTCTTTAAAATAAGAAATACTAATATAATAATAAATATCAGAAAAAATCTAGAATCCTAAAACATTTTTTCATAGATATATATTTTTTAAATTACTAAATAATAATTGGTTTTAAAAAACATTTTTTTTAATTGTATGTAATATGTCATAGATGTACTTAAATTAACTAAAACACAATATAATGAGTTTTAAGCAACATAATTACCAAGCTTCAGTGGTGAGCTTCCATACAAACGGATGAGTTGCTAGATTATTACAAGTCAGTGGAAGTTTTCTGAAAGGTGAAATAGTAGGCATGGAGTTTTCATATAGAAATGGTGAAAACACAGATGTCAATTGTCAAATAATTTCTGTTTTCAGTGGTGCCAACCAAACTAATTTCAGACGAAATTTACCTTTAAATTCCCCATTTACCTAGATGAAATATCCCTATTTTTATCTTCAAGAGGTTTCTACTTTAATAAAAGCTACTACAATTTTAATTCAACTTCACTGAAATGAAACTTTACAGTAATATTGTCTTTTCTCCTATTTACTTCAATTATCAGTTCATAGATTTACAAGTCACTTAACTGTAAAAAATACTGAAGTGAGTCAATGGGGTTAATGAGTCAGTTTAAAGCTTTCTATAAACACCACGTGGCGCGCTCTTGACACTTCTATAGTTAAAAGCTTCAACCTTTCTATAAGAGCCTCTCTCCTAATGTACATCACCATCATGAGGAAATATAGTCAACAGAACGTGACCATCTCATGTCTAATGATGATGGTAGCTTTTGGAATGAAGTAGAACGTTTTACGCTTAATTAATTTTATCGATTTTCATTTAATCTCAAACTCCATTGCTCGTTGTCCAGATAAGCGTTTTACTCCAGTATGAAGGAGTTTATTTCAAGGAAGTATTCAACTCGACTAAATTGATATGAAATTTTCAAACATGTGATCTTTTGGCGCGTGTTAATCATTACTTAACAACTCTATGGTTCTGGCGGAGTGCCGCAATCTGTCTACGCAAGGAAATGCCTGATTAAGGGTGAAGGTAGGATCATGGAATTACACAAACAACGTATTTCTGAAGTAGCTCTATTGTCTATCTTTATAACCTAATAGATGTAGGTTTACCTCAGGCACTAATGATAATAAATATAAAGCGCATTATTTCCTTTACATAATTTACGATTACTACTCGCACCATGATAGTGAGGTAAGATTTCAACTAGATTAGAGATATTACTGAAGAAACAATCTTCACTTAAATTTGTATTCTGAGAGGTGTTAAGACGAGGTGAAGTATTGTCGCTTCTGTGGTACAAATTAATATACAGGGTGTAGAGATAATAAGCGGGCAATGGACAACCTCTGCGAATTATAACTTGAGTAAAACATTGGTATTCCAAGGAAATATTACACACATTGCAGTGGTATCGTTGTATTTCTCCTTTGTAGAGATAATAAGCGGGCAATGGACAACCTCTGCGAATTATAACTTGAGTAAAACATTGGTATTCCAAGGAAATATTACACACATTGCAGTGGTATCGTTGTATTTCTCCTTTGTAGAGATAATAAGCGGGCAATGGACAACCTCTGCGATTTATAACTTGAGTAAAACGTTGGTATTCCAAGGAAATATTACACACATTGCAGTGGTATCATTGTATTTCTCCTTTGTAGAGATAATAAGCGGGCAATGGACAACCTCTGCGATTTATAACTTGAGTAAAACATTGGTATTCCAAGGAAATATTACACACATTGCAGTGGTATCGTTGTATTTCTCCTTTGTAGAGATAATAAGCGGGCAATGGACAACCTCTGCGATTTATAACTTGAGTAAAACGTTGGTATTCCAAGGAAATATTACACACATTGCAGTGGTATCATTGTATTTCTCCTTTGTAGAGATCTTTGATTCCTGACTGTTACTTGGAGAAACGTTTGTAAATACAGCCATACACGGATTATAATGTTTGTACGTTCATACAAAATTGTACTCTGTCACAAATAACACAAAATACAAATAGAAAGAGAGAGGGAGATACGTTTGCTTTATACTCCCGTACTGAATAAAGCCATCCTAAAGCTATATATATATAGCCCAATTGAATGTTTTTGAAACCAGGCCAAATCTGACTGGGGTAACTCTAAAGTCTTTGTGTTCTACATTTGTCACTTACATGCTGAACCAGAAAACAGTTGTTATAAATGTCGAAACGTCATAACATAGTCTCATTTTACAAACAGACACGTAACTTACAGAGCCCTATTCCATGATACTATGTATCTAGTTTACAATAGGCTATAACCTCAAAGTTTGCGGTTTCTTATAAATAATATGTTTTTATCGATAAATTTAAACGTTAGTTATATTATATTAGAATTTGTTTCGAACCAAACTATACCAATCACATAATTTGTAGCTATTTTTAATATAACTATAAGTCAATCAGATACCTTGCGGGTATTTGTAATATAGCTATAAGTAAATTTATACTAACCAAATATTTTATAGCTATTTTCAATATAGCTATAACTAAATCTATATTAACCAGATACTTTGTAGTTATTGTAATATAACTATAACAAATGTTACAGTGACGAGATACTCTGTTGCTATTTGTAATATAGCTATAGCCAAATTTGTACTTTCTAAATACTCTATAGGTATTTTAATATAGTTATAACTAATTCTATACTATACAGATACTGTGTAGTTATTTGTAATATAGCTATAACTAAATCTACACTAACCAGAAACTTTGTAGCTATTTTTAATATAGCTATAAGCAAATTTATACTAACGGGATATTTTAAAGCTTTTTGAAATACGGTAATTTTGAAAAATGAATATTTTACAAAGAATAAAACACAACAAAACGTGATGAAAATTTTACTTTATTTAAATAAATGTTGTTATCTGTGAAACGAAGTTGTGTGTTATATTTATTTCTTTTAACCATAACTTCTACTTTACAAAACTATTATATATGTTTTTTTTTATGTAAAATATATTTTATGGAACATATGTAAATACAAAAATGTTCAGTCATGGTGAACTGTACCAAAGGTAGAAACACAAATAGTTGAGTTCTCCAACTCTGCACACATTAACAAAAATATAACTGCAATTGTAATAGAGAATTACTACTGAATTCAAATGTTTGTTGACAGTTCCTTATTTGCAAATTTCTATAAATAGTTTCTTATGAGACAAATTTTTAAACTGTGTTTTCCATAAGCAAACCGAACGTCAAAGAATAAAAACATTAGTATCTGGAAAAATCTCTAACTTTCTAAGATCACAGTGAGATATCTCTTTTCCGTATTCAAATCTTGACAAAGACTCATATTTGCTTAACTATGAGAAATATATGTTTAATACTGTAAAGACACCTATTGAACACATTTGTCGAAATAAAAAAACCTCTTCTAATCGATTTGTAAACACATTCAAACAACAGTTGTAAGTGGCAGTTTGAATTTGAACATTTTTAATCTCTGTCAAAAGTGTTGGAAAAGAGGGGAACAAAGCCCAACACTTTATTGTTGAAACTGTCTCATAAAATCCAATACGCATTCCTAAATTACTATTAAAAACCGTCTCCGATTCCTCAGCCGTTTGTGTGGTGCAAAGCATTTGGTTAATTCTATATAATATAAACTAAGCATTATTGTTAGGATCTTTTAATATTCGAAGTACTGTATATTTAAGTTTCTGTTCATGTTTTTAATATTTCATAACACTGACGTTAAATATTACATTTTTCAATGTAACTTATATATATATATATATATTATTAAAACTCTAAAATAAGTACGTATTTTTTATTTTGTTGATTTTTTGAGGGTTCTCGGCCACGGGATATCAATTGGCACCGGTCTCAAACTTGGGAAAATTCGGGATTCCGCCCCAATTGCTCCTAAAGTTCCCATAGGATCCTTAAGGAACCAAGCAAGAGGCTGAGGAAACGTTTTTCTCGCCCAAGGGTTTTTTTTATTTTTTGGGATTCTCTATAACGATAGATCGATTGGCACCGCTCTCAGTCTTGTAAAAATACGGTATTCCGCCCCAGTGACTACTAGAGTTCCCATGTTATCCTTATGCAATCAAGCACGGGACGAAGAAACATTTTTTTCGCTCAAGGGTATATTTTTTTGGAGAGGGAGTAGTTCTCGGCCACGAAAAATTGATTGGCACCGGTTTCAACCTTGATAAAATACGGGATTCAGCCCCTAAATTTCCCATGTTATCTATATTGAACCAAGCATGAGCCCAGACAAAACTGTTCTTTTCGTCCAAGGATTTTCGATTTTTGTTTTTTTTTTAATTTTTTTTTTTTTGATTGGATGAATTTTGGTCACGAGAAAAAGGATTGGCACCGGTTTCAACCTTGAGAAATTACGAGATTCCGCCGCAGTAGCTCCTAGAGTTCCCATGTTACCCTTATAGAACCAAGCACGGGGCCGGAAAACTTTTTGTCGCCCATGGATTTTTTTTTTCTCGGCCACGAGATATCGATTGGCCTAGGGAAAAATTCGGGATTCCACCGCAGTGGCTCCTAGAGTTTCCTTTTATTCTTATGAAACTCTATTTTTGCCGCCATCCAATTCCACACACCCACAACGGAGTATGGAAAGAAATTCTGAACACTCCTTCTACTGATCCTCCAATGCCAAAGACAACCCGAACGATATGGAAGTTGATATGTACAATATCCTATATAGTGTATTAAACAGTGTTTATATTTTCTATATAATAAATATCTTTTTGTATTTTACTTAATTAACTTATCATAAATGCTTTGTCTTATCAGAGCGAAGCTCGATCTCCCGGTACTTATTTAAATAAATCAACTAAGAGCCTATTAATTTATAAATTGCCTATATGGTTTTAAAAAATTAGGATTTACCAGCGTAGGCTAAAACGTTATTTTAATGGGGTAAACTATCAACTAAACGCAGAATTCACAGACTTGACTGTCTTTAAAGCTTCTAAGGAAAATTAAAAAGTTCGTGCCATTTATCTGCGTCTAATTTTCAGGGAAATGGTAAGTCGTTTGAAAATAAATTGCATTGACGTCAGTAGAAGAGCGTGCTCGCTTCATGCAATTGACTACCCTTATTAGCAGAGATAAGAGATTGGAAATATGGACAAATATTCTTTTTGGAGGTACACGCGTTTACACCTGCAATTTTTATTGCTTTTATAAACAATATTAGATTACACCATGCACAGGCTATAAGGATATTTGTTTTTAATTCATTTAAACAGCTGATTTCGTAAAACAGCTGTTCATCTCGTCTTCATCCAGAACATTTGTTCACAATATTTTAAATGAAATTTCGCCTATTTCGTAATCAAGTACATACGAGGAACAGAACTGTCATGTGTTACTAATATTATAACATATATATATATATATATATATATATATATATATATATATATATATTACACTTTAATATACTTAAACAAGAATCTTACTCGGTATAATTGCAAGTCGACTATCAACTACTAGAATACAACTACAAATTTATAAACACAAAAATAATTTAATAAACGAACAAATACAAATAAAATCCAAAGATGATAACTAATTAACTGATTAACTAGACAAATTTAGCCAAAAGACAGACCAAAACCTTTCCACTGTGCAGTGAAACCGAAAATAGACTAATACCGGTATACCACGTGACAATAGTAACCTCACATACCTGGCAACTATAAAAGGCCACTAGTATCAGAATAAGCTCGATAATGTGTACACGAAACTAATAGTTCTCGAACGTCGGCTGGCATATATAGACCCTACCGAGTAAGATTCTTCTTACATTAAAGTGTAAGTGAATACAAGAAAACAGTGTTGCAAGGTATACATGTATATATATTTGCTCATATTTAATCATAAGAAACATGTAAATCCCATTGTTCAACATTTATTACCAACAATAACAACCATTAGTTTGAGGAATTTATGTAAATGTTTGGGATGGGGTGAAATTTACAAATCGCTACCCTAGTCGTACTATTACTAAACGCTATCTCTCTATTGGTAACGTACACAATAATTTACTGCACTGTAGTTTAAAACTTTCAAATTACCAAATGTAACATACTTCAACAGTGACGCTACATCACTTGTTTACATTTTGCGCTGATGTCTGTTCAACATAAACAAGTGTTTACTTCACCCTTCTGGGTTATTCACCCGCGCCGCTGACCTCAAATCGTTCTATTCTGATACAATTTATTTTCAGTTGATTGAGCTATATGTTGTGCAGAGCGTCATTAAATATATTGACAGGTTCGTGATTGTATGTTTTACCCAGAGTTATTCTTACTCAAAGATTTTAAACCTTTTGAAAACATTCACTTGAGTTGTACGTTTAGAAATCGCCAATATTAATGGCAGCTTGTTATTATTATTAATAATATACACACATGTTATAAACAATAACATCCTTGTAATATGAATAACAATACATACATGTAATAGCAAATTGTATGCATTCAAAACACAATAACAAATTGCTATTATTATTAGCAATATATACATTTTACAACAAATTATATGTAGCAATAACAACTTGATATCATTATAGTAATACATATATGTTACAGCAAACTGTATGCATCATTTAGCAATAACAACTTGATATCATTATAGTAATACATATATGTTACAGCAAACTGTATGCATCATTTAGCAATAACAACTTGATATCATTATAGTAATACATATATGTTACAGCAAACTGTATGCATCATTTAGCAATAACAACTTGATATCATTATAGTAATACATATATGTTACAGCAAGTTGTATGCATGCATTAAACAATAACAATTTGATATTTTGAATAACAATGCATACATGTTCCAGTAAAGTGTATGCTTAGAATGCCACTTTATAAGAATGAAAAACCCATCACAAATTTAAAAACAGAATGTTTTATAAAAACTACATCTGAATGTTTCGTTATTAGCAGATATAAATGTGACATATAAAGAGAGAGAGAGAGAGAGAGACTATATCATTTTAATGCCGCCATTGTTTCAAGGGCAAAAGGTATGCAAGCAAGTAATTTGACTACTTGTGTATGAGGATTACATTGAAATTAACAGATGTTTTAGGGTTGTGGTGACTCAACCTTTGCACTTTTACAATATACTAAAAGTAAATAAAAATAACAAGTGAACAAAAATAGCTGTACCGACACGAAATGTAATAAACTTATTCAAGTCACAAACATTTTATCGTCTACATCATGAAAGCCTAGTCATTATGATTACAATTTTTTCGACTTTGTTATATTGTAAATAGGTTCATAGTAATATTGCCACTTTTTATTATCATATTTTCTACCCTCGTTTATTGTAAAGGTGTGTATTTCTCATTAAAATACTGAATAGGTTTATCTCAGGGATGGATAATTCACACTTTTACCACAACTCCTCTACATTTTCAAGATTATTTGAGTTTTCTTACAATGTTTTAATTTTTCCTAAGTAACTTGGGTTCCTTCTATCCGTAGCTCCATCATTATGTCTCATTAAGTTACCAAAAACATAATAAGCTACACCCGAGTCGACGTTTATGTCAAACCTTTAATACTATGAGTTGACTTTTTGCACGACTATTTTATTTTATTTTTTCTCATAACTTCACTGCTATTTCTTCTTTCTGTGATCTTGAGAACCTCTTTATAATTGAAATAAATATTTTTCAAAAGCTTTTTCATTTACTTCTATTAGGTCACCTATTTTTTATACACACACACACACACACACACACACACACACACACACACACACACACACACACACACACACACACACTCACACACACACACACACACACACACACACACACACACACACACACACACACACACACACACACACACACACACACACACACACACACACACACACATACACACACACACACATATATATATATATATATATATATATATATATATATATATATATATATATATATATATACAGTACAAATTTTCAATCGTTATTAAAATACGTTTTTATTCATCCAATCAAGTTAAATACATTATTTTAACCTGTACTTTATGACAATTGATGTGCATAAAATTTAAATTTTATGGGTTAAAATTTAAAGAAGCTGATGTGTCAGTTTGATTCGAACTACATATTAATCCAACTTTTCCTTTGCTAGATATTTATTAAACAAAGATCTATATGAAATTATAAAAGAGAGATTTTTTGAAATAACGAAGCAAAGCATGAGATGGATGGAATGCGAATTACAGACCCCCATCAGCTTCATAAATAAATAACGAAAAAAAGAAAACGAATAAATAGTTACAAACAAAAATAATAGCCCAACAACATACACAGTATAGAGAGGGAAATGGAAAATTGCAAGGAGATTCGCTTTTTCTTTTGCCACTTTATATTGTTATTCTGACACATGTATATACATATTTATATTAATTGTAATTATAAAATAAAAAGCAATTAAAATAAAATTTTCCTTTGTCGACCTCAGTAGGATTTGACTGTAATTATGTGTTTTCTTATTACTTGAATACGGTAAGAGTTTCTCCGTGAGATTTAGGATTTCTCAACTATAACTACTTACTACTCATTTTGTTACACTAAAGAACCAAACTGTTTAAAGTTTAAATCATTGGAACTTGCTTAAGGTAATTTAGTTATAGCTAGTTTAACTTCTAACATATTCTAACACGTTCAAAGTATTAACTTATAACATAAGGAATTAGAGTCAATATATATATGTTTTTAACTGTAGTAACTTTTAAATTATAGCTACAATTTTTTTTTTTTTAAGATTCATGTCGTGAAACCAAGTGTAAACAAATAAGTAAAATAAGTTCAATGAAAATAAGTTTACCGTTATAGATTGGTTCTAAACTTAAAGTTCATTTAATCTTTCAACAGCACATAGGTTTAACTGAAATTTTAAACAAACATAAAAGAGACCAGGTAATGGTCAACTAAGGCCCTCTTCACACGCATCGATCGACTGTTTTACAAAGAAAGTTTTTAAACTACCAACTTCACCAATTTCAAATAAGATTGTTTGGACATTCTGCATAATGCAATAGGCTTACTATCTGTGTGATTTAATTGCTTAGCTGCTACGAATAGCCTAGCCTTTTATTCTACGTTTTGTGGCGGTGACACCTATATTTTCTTTGCACTCTTATTTCCAGCGTCGTTAGAAATAAGGAAACTCCTTATGAAAACTTCTACTTCATGAGTAGGTTTTGTCGATGACACATAACTTCAGTATCCGAAAGCTATACTACAAACTATTCACACTGAGATCGTTAACTGGTCCAGATTAGATCTCGCCCGTGTGTGTAGACGGATTTCCGTTCGCAAACTCATTGCTTTGCCACACTGGTCTCAAACTCGCGTTGCAATACAGTCGCCCCCTGTGCATGGGCGTGCCTTTGGGATTAGCAGGCAGGTGCACATTGTAGCGTAACACCTGTAATGTAACATAAGCAACAAACTTACTTCTATGAAAAGGTAACCGTTTAAACACTACAACCTGATGCGGCCAACCTAAAGGTTTTCGGTTGAATTCAACCTGTTCCACCAATCCTTAATTTGCGATATTACTCATATATTTTTTCTTAAGCATTAGTTTCAAATAATCTGATGGGTAAATCACATGCAGGCCTACTCTTACAGTGCGAATATCTGGTGGATAGTTTCCCTCTTTAGACTAGGCTTTCCTCTACGCTGGGCGTCCCTTTTTCAATTCCTTCTAATAATTAGTTCACACCCTCCTTAATTCTTCAAATTTTCAATCGGTAATAAAATACTCTTTATTTATCCACTCAAGCTCAGATACATTTTTTTTTAAAGTGTAGTAAATGACAATTGATGTTAATAAAGCTTTTTGATATATGAATGCATCAATTAAACTTAATAAAAAGTTAATTTAAGTTTTATATGAGAGAAAAACGTTTTATAAAAGGGCCAAGGTACGCAATATAGTTATTTTGTTCCATTTGGCTTGAAGTATGTGATAGGATATGATTTCATAAAACATCTAATTTCATTTTACAAATTATCTGGAAGAACAACTGTTTTAAGGCATAGGTTATGTTACTTGATTTATAATTATTATAATTACTTAATAAAAAGAAACTAAAGTAAACATCTTTGTCGAGCTAAGTAGGAATTATATCTAAACATTGTTTGTTTATATTACTTCTTTCTAAAATAAACACCCGCTTATAGATCTCTTCGTTTGATTACTTTCTATCACTTCATGCAAACAAAAGTTTCATCAATTCGTTGATACCTATCCACAATAAATTCTATACCACTCTCAACACAAAATACTGGAAAATATAGACTTACTCAGTTGAATGTTTGGTTGAGTAGTACTTTGTAAAAGTGAGGTTATGTTAATTGGTATTAATATAGTTCAACTTTAACTGTATTAAAATTTGTATTTATTAACTTGTTCTATATATATAAAGCAAGTTTAAAATTACTGTAAGAATAATCTGCGTAACAATGAAAGAAACGGTGAGAATAGTTCAGTCAAGAGTGTGCGTCAGGGTTGTATTTTGTTGCCCAACCTCATTACACATGTTCTAAAAAGATATTTAAGACAACCCCAAAAGGGAAACATTAAAGGCATAAAGGTAAATGGAGAGACATTAAAAAAACATAAGATATACTGTCGGTACTTACAAGTAAAACAACGTAAATTCTCTACCGGTTAAAATACAAAGAGCAATTGAAGCTATGGGCGAAAACTAAATCTAAAAAACAAAATGGAACTTTATGAGAAAAAATGAGAAACCTGCAAGGCAGTTTGTACTTTGCGACTAAAGAACTGAACACGTGAAATCTATACTTAGTATATCTATGGACAAAAATAAACTCAAGATTTGATCGAGCAAAGGAAATATGACTGGAAATAGAAAAGTCAAGAGCATCGTTCAGTAACTTGAAGTGCACTCTCACAGTCAGACTTACCAGGTGCTATTATTCTGATGCAATGTTAATATGTGGATGGAAGCATGGAGAATGACCGAAACTCTTATGGGAAAGGTCATTGAGTTATAGACCTAGAAATCTGTACGGAGGATATATTGAACCGAACCCTTAAAAGGAAATATTTGCTGTGATGGGTGAAGATACGAGGACTATATTTATTAATCACTTTAAAATTTTATATATATATATATAGAGAGAGAGAGAGAGAGAGAGGGGGAGGAAAGATATGAATTAATCAAGAAAAGTAGACTATCTGGGTCATCTTATGAAGCATAATATTTATAAGATGCTACAATATGTATAAGATATACCGCAAACTAAATCAGAAAATCCTTGTTAATATCGAACGTTCTATTTAAGTTTAATCTTGTTATAAAGATGGAAGCATGGAGAATGACCGAAACTCTTATGGGAAAGGTCATTGAGTTATAGACCTAGAAATCTGTACGGAGGATATATTGAACCGAACCCTTAAAAGGAAATATTTGCTGTGATGGGTGAAGATACAAGGACTATATTTATTAATCACTTTAAAATTTTATATATATATATATATATAGAGAGAGAGAGAGAGAGGGGGAGGAAAGATATGAATTAATCAAGAAAAGTAGACTATCTGGGTCATCTTATGAAGCATAATATTTATAAGATGCTACAATATGTATAAGATATACCGCAAACTAAATCAGAAAATCCTTGTTAATATCGAACGTTCTATTTAAGTTTAATCTTGTTATAAAGATGGAAGCATGGAGAATGACCGAAACTCTGATGGTAAGAGTAGAGTTCATTGAATTACAGACCCTCAAATCTGTACAGCTGATATGTTGTACCGAATATAACACCAAAGAGGAAATACTTTATCGGACAAAGAGAGAGAGATTGGGGATCCACGATCAAGACAAGAAAAGTAGATTACCAGAGTCACCTTGCGTGGCATAGTTTTTGTAGGATGCTTCAGTTGGTATTTCAGGAAAACATGGACGGTAGCTGGGGACCCGGAAAGAGATGTTACGCATGGAGGCAACATTTTCGGCGATGATTGAGATTATCATCTGCCCAGCTATTCAGATCTACCGCAAATGAAATGAGAAAATCGTTGTTAATATCCAATGTTCGCTATTCTAGGTCGATGTTATTATACGGATGGATGCACGGAGAATGACAGAAACTCTTGCGGGAGGAGTCAAAGTCATGGAAATGCAGACCCTCATGTCTGTACAGCTGATATGTTGTACTGGACATAGCACCAAAGAAGAAATACTTTATCAGATGGGTAAAGAGAGAAAGAGAAATAGGAACGACAAAATTATGACAAGATCTGTCCTGCTATTCAAAAACTATCGCAAATAAAACTAGAACAACATTCACAACGGTAAAAGTTAAAACAATTCACTCAAAATCTCCTTGTTGGTTAGTAGTAGCCATTCACTGACGGAGGCGACATCGTCACTGTAACTAGTCTGTATGCTTTAATAAACAAACTAGTGTTGGGAACTTTTGATTGAACTGTTTTAATTTTTACCGTTGTGAATTGCTCTCACTAGCTAAGTTAACTCACTAGCTAAGTTAAGTCACTAGCTAAGTTGTTCTCACTAGCTAAGTTAACTCACTGGCTAAGTTAACTCACTAGCTAAGTTTCTCTCACTAGCCCTAAGTTAATATTATTAAAACAACCCTATTTATATCCAACATTCGCATTGGGCAATACCCATAAAGAAGATTATGGAACGTTTTTACATGTTTTAAGACGATTTTAGACCATACAAAATAATTTATTTGTTGTGATAATTATGTTTAAAAATGCATACGAAATTATATTTAAAAATGTAAATATTTTTACCTTATGTAAAAAGTGTAAAACGATTTTAAAATAATTTAAATCTTGAGGTTAACAATTAAACATACAGTAAAAGATGAATTGTCTCTTTCATAAAATAAAAATGCCAAGGAAACGTAAGTTTGAGGAGAAATAAATTCTCCAGTTTTTAAATATGCTTAACTTAAACTTCTAAAAAAACTTTTGAAACGTGTTTAACTTTTTTTATAACAAAGATAACATCTTTGACAACAAAAAAGCATATAACACAAAGCCTATGATAAAAACCTTACATTAAAAAGATCAAGATAAAAAGCATATGATTGAAATTCGTATTTGTTACACGTGCAAGCAACATGGCATATAACGATTGTTAACTATGTCTGTAAATATTTTATAGGAACCGCTGGAAACCTATACAGAGAAATTAGTTTACAAAAGGATCAAATTACCGTAAAAGGTTTCAACACGAGCAATGGTTTAAAATGTCCACGCAAAAGACCTGCCAATGTATAGCACTATACAAATGTATAAAGCCATCAACTGAAGCTAAAACTTTCCGGAAATGATTTTAGGGTGCCTGGAAAGGGTAGATAACCTGGTCAAGTATTGTTTGCCTACTTATGTTCATCTAAGGAAAACAAAAAGTGTTAAAATACTATAATGTTTTATTAAAATTATGTTTCTGTTATTCTCATTATATTTCAGCTAGACGTTGCATTAATACTTTTTTAATGTCCAGCTGTTCTACCCTGGTTAGTATTTAAGAAGGTATCGATCCACGTTGGCAGCTACAACAGAGGTAATTAAAGCAACTGATATTTTTATACAACTTTATTTAATTTGTGCTTCATGTTTGCGTGTTTTCTTCAAAATTAGAAACGCTTACCAGATAGTTGCGTCGATTGTCGATGACGTCACAACGTTACAATATATTTAAGGTCTACAACCTTATTTAAAAATTAAGGTGCGATATTAGTATAAAATTTAAATAAATTAGTTTAGGCTTTATCCGATTTTTTTCTCCACTTTGATATTCAGTTGAGCTGAAATATATATGCTATAATTGATTTACTCTTACCTTAGGATGAACAATTAATATAAAATCTTGCAATAATTTATGTGTACGTTAATACATTTTCCCCTCAAAAATACACCAACAAAGAAAATATACAGACGTTTATAAAAAAAACGCTTTTATTTCGAAATTCTCTAAAAATAATAAAATAATTAGTAGAAAGGTTTCGATAATATCACAGACACATTGAAAATTAATTGCCCAAAGTTTCATCATCCAAACGATGTCTCACCAGAGACATTTATTTAGCAAAATTACAAATTATTAAAATCACTACTACAGTAAAATTAAATAATTACAATTAATATTAATCTCATTAAAAAGAGATTTGCCTTATCGCTAGTATAATTATTTTGCAATCATTGTTTTTACATGAAGCAATGGCGTTTTAAAAATAATTGAGTATTAGCTACAAGGTAAATCCATTTTACATTAGGATAATAATATTTTTAAATGTTTAATTTTATTGTAATAGTGTTTTCTTAAAACAAACTGTTATTCTGGTAAATGAAGGCAAATTGGAATTTGTTTAGATGTCGAAACGTTCGGCAATGAATTTTCAATGTTGTATTTGTTTGATTTGATTAAAACCTTTCTAATAATCACTAGAATGACGTTTTTAAATATTCTGCAAAACAGTTTTCAAAGATTTTTTTACCAGAGAACTTTAACTTACTTATATAAAAGTACCTATGCTGTGAAACTGGGTTATTGCTTGCAATGGTGATTTGGTTTGATGTAGATCTACACGTAATGAGGTCTGGGAAGTGGATTAGATATGATAACATGAAGAATATTCATGTAAGTATGAGGCATGATAGCATGCATGTATATAGTTTTTAGAAAGCAATAACATCTATATAATTATAAACAAGTTGCAAGTAATTTTGTATTCACACAGGGATAATTTTCTGAAGTATATACAATTGTTGCTCTACTCATTGATACCGGAGGATTATCCTAGAAACCCTATTATATCAAAGGGATGTGAATAGGCTCAACCTAAAGACGGATCCTTTGCAAATAATGAATAGCTGTCGCAGGCAAGGATGACAACTCTATTGTCCATCCAGGATATGTTTGCCGTAGCGTGTTGCAAACTGTTCACGTAAACATAACGATATCGGCAACCCTATTGGCTGCGTTGCCACGTGACTAATGTGAAATGCCCTGTTACATGCTGCAAGAGTCTCATTATCACTATAAACGTTTTGTACAAGATAGACTGTTGATTTTCCAATCAAAATCAGAAACGAATGATGAAAATTTTAATGAATAGTTGTTCACGATGCTAGAGAAATTGATCATTAACTGCGTTATAGCAATAGACAACGCTTCATATCATTCCGTACAAGTAGAAAATTCACCTACGACCGGCTGGAATAAGCAACAAATTCTCAAGTGGTTGTTGGAGAAAGCGATTATTTCAGGTAAAACAGTGTTGAAGGTCGAATTGCTACAAGTCATGTGCTATCATAAACTAAAATATAAAAAATACATCATCGATGAATTTGGAATGTCGACAAAAACAATAGTTAGATAACTCCTCCTTATAACTGAATTAAACCCTACATAAACGGTATGAGATGAGGTGAAAGGTTATGTTGCGTCTAACAATCCAACTTTTAACGTTTAACAGTTGCATAGGCTTTTGACCGAATGCGTCTCACGTGTTAGATTTGAAAAGTGGTAAAAGTATCTGGGGGACATTGAAGAGCCGAATATGTGGGAGACCATATAACTTAAAGTATCTGGGGGACATTGAAGAGCCGAATATGTGGGAGACCATATAACTTAAAGTATCTGGGGGACATTGAAAAGCCGAATATGTGGGAGACCATATAACGTAAACGTATGTGGTGGACATTGAAGAGCCGAATATGTGGGAGACCATATAATTTAAAAGTATGTGGTGAACATTAAAGAGCCGAATATGTGGGAGACCATATAACTTAAACGTATGTGGTGGACATTGAAGAGCCGAATATGTGGGAGACCATATAATTTAAAAGTATGTGGTGAACATTGAAGAGCCGAATATGTGGGAGACCATATAACTTAAAGTATCTGGGGGACATTGAAAAGCCGAATATGTGGGAGACCATATAACGTAAACGTATGTGGTGGACATTGAAGAGCCGAATATGTGGGAGACCATATAATTTAAAAGTATGTGGTGAACATTAAAGAGCCGAATATGTGGGAGACCATATAACTTAAAGTATGTGGTGGACATTGAAGACCCGAATATGTGGGAGACCATATAACTTAAACGTATGTGGTGGACATTGAAGAGCCGAATATGTGGGAGACCATATAATTTAAAAGTATGTGGTGAACATTGAAGAGCCGAATATGTGGGAGACCATATAACTTAAAGTATGTGCTGGACATTGAAGACCCGAATATGTGGGAGATCATATAATTTAAAAGTATGTGGTGGACATTGAAGACCCGAATATGTGGGAGACCATATAACTTAAAGTATGTGGTGGACATTGAAGAGTCGAATATGTGGGAGATCATATAACTTAAAGTATGTGGTGGACATTGAAGAGCCGAATACGTGGGAGACCATATAACTTAAAGTATGTGATGGACATTGAAGAGCAGAATATGTGGGAGACCATATAATTTAAAAGTATGTGGTGTACATTGAAGAACCGAATATTTGGGAGACCATATAATATAAAGTATGTGGTGGACATTGAAGAGCCGAATATGTAGGAGACCATATAACTTAAAAGTATGTGGTGGACATTGAAGAGCCGAATATGTGGGAGATCATATAACTTAAAGTATGTGGTGGACATTGAAGAGCCGAATATGTGGGGGACCATATAACTTAAAGTATGTGGTGGATATTGAAGAGCCGAATATGTGGGAGACCATATAACTTAAAAGTATGTGGTGGACATTGAAGAGCCGAATATGTGGGAGACCATATAACTTAGAACATCGAGGCATTCTTCATAGCTGTTAACGGATTCATCGGAATCCGATTTTTGCAGATCCCTTAGATGGAATAATGATATGGTAAGTCTGAAAATGTCTAGCATATCTTATTACATAGTTTTAGTTCTTTCATTAGTTTATCGTTCGCTTATTGGAACGATTCAGTGTAGCAGAGTTAGGCGTAGATTGTGAACCGTTCCATGCTCGCGTTTGCTACGTGATGGTGTTTACATCTGCTGCAAACACATTCTTAACCGACAGTAGCAATCTTTATTTTGTTGTCGCCATAAATTTTCACTTCCGAACATAAAGCTACATTCATTTTCTCAATATTTCATGAATTCTGCTCGGGCAGTTGAAAATGTGTGCTGGCAGATTCAACACTAAGCCGCTTCATACTGTAGTATGGGCTTTTGGTTCAACACGGTAGCTTCATACTGGGCACGTATGACAGTTTCGATAGGTTTTCTCAACTTATCTGTCGATATTAATTCCTCTTTAACTACTTTGGTTTTGTTACTAGTCAATCCTCATTGATTTACAGAGCTGTTGTTTTGTAACAACTGAACTTTTTAGTTTGAATTTGATCACGGAATTTGTGTCTAATATGTGTCGTAAAACGCAATATCGTCATTGTTAAAAACTAAAGCCTCAATTACCAGTTTGTCTGATAAGCTTCATGCAGAGTAACATCAAGGGGAAAAACATTATTAAAGTCAGTGTTTATATATGTATGTGTGTGTATATATATATATATATATATATATATATATATATATATATATATATATATACACGGATTTCCATTATTCTAATAGACCTTTCATGGGTACCTAGAATATTTCAATTCCAATATGAACACATTGTTTCCATATTCTATCCATACAACAAAATTGAAAGGAAACTGTTTTGAAACTTAACTATTTTTAGTTCTTTTTAGTTTGAAATGTGAAAGTTATGGACAGTATTTATTTGTGTTAGACTCTTACATTGAGTGCTTTATTATACAAGTAATATTTTTTTTAAATTCCTTCTATTAGCTCCCCTTTCCTTATATATATATATATATATATATATATATATATATATATATATATATATATATATATATATATATATTTATTTATTTATTTATATACATATAAATAAATATGTATACATATATAGAATAAATAAATATAATACATATACAATAAATATATACAAATATATTTTTCAATCGTTAATGAAATCTGTTTTTATTTATCCAATCAAGTTCAAATACATTTCTTTAAAAATATAGCGGGCGTCAATTGATATTATTACGGATTTTTTAAAATAATAATTCAATAATTAAATTATAAAAATTTGAGGGTCTAAGTAGGATTCGAACTGGGTATCATAATGTTCGAAATCTAGCGATTTGACATTGAGCCAACTTTCTTATAGCTGGAAATGTACTTCTCTAAGATGTATATGAATTCTTCTTTTGCCCCATCTGGTTGTTAACAAAACCTCTATTGAACAACTTTAAATTTTTGCCATGATTACCACACATCATAAATAATATTCTAGGACTATGATTAAAAATGAATGAAAAGAATAAAATAAACAAACAAACTGAAATGACAATGCGAAAGGAAAGTAAAAAGAAACTGCAACATAATGCAAGCGACGAGAAAAAGAAAGCTTATAAATAGTAACAAAGAAAAATAATAGTCTAACACCATACATAGAAAATGAAGTGGAAAATTGCTAGGAAATTTGTATTCTATTCTGCCACTTACAATATTGTTATGCTGACATATGTATTGTAACATAAAATTATTTCTCAGTTGAAATATATAACTCAAGTCTTTGAAATGCTGACAAAGGATGGCGCAGTACAATGATTGTCATAAACATAAAGTAAAAAACTAAGGCTTTTTATTTTTCAACGCAATAAAATCACTAAACATTTTTTTCTTTTACTAAAAGAAACAAGCCGCTAGAGGGTCGCTAAAATTCCGTCAGAAAAGGCTAGTGCAATGACTTAAAGTCTCCAAAAAAGTTAAACGTCAAGTAATGATATAAATTTTTAAACTAGAGGCTACAGCTGAGATGGTATTAGTTGTACTTGAAAAAGTGTTTTGTGATTGTTTGAAAATTCCTTGACGGAGTTGTAGGAAATTTGATACTATATTCAATGTCTATAATGTTACAGCAACAAAATAAATTTGGCAATTTGTATAAATATAGCAACAATTCTATTTCTAATTTAACATATGTTTTAGGCCTATAGCTTACATTATTGTAATTTTCATTCCTGATGATGTTGGTACTGTTTACCGACGAAAAGCTTTGGATATAAATTAATAAATATTCTTGTATTTGAATAACCTATGTTTTTTTAATATATATATATATATATACATATATATATATATATATATATATATATATATATAAAGTTATTAATGTTAATTGTAAACAATTGTTCCACCAATAAGTCCAATTATTTTTACCTTATGTAAAATAACTGCACTTAGTGGTGGAATAATTGTTTGCAATTAACAATAATAACTTTATAAACTCAGTGCAACGGAAAAATAATGGATAACATGAAATATCATTATATATATATATATATATATATATATATATATATATATATATATTAGGAGACTGTGAACCAAATATTAATTTCTTGGGAGCTAGATAAAGGTAACTAGCCACCCAAATATGTCGTGTGTTTCCAGACAGTGTATCTCCGGAACTTTCATGTACTTCTCTGTTGAAAACCTACTGTCAGCAGGTCGGGACGACATAGTTCTGTCTGGGTGAATGCCTCGAGGAGAGCAGGTATGCTTCAATAAATTTGTAGAAGTGTAAAACCTACTGTCAACAGGTCAGGGCGACATAGTTCTGTCTGGGTGAATGCCTCGAGGAGCGCAGGTATGCTTCAATAAATTTGTAGAAGTGTAAAACCTACTGTCAACAGGTCAGGGCGACATAGTTCTGTCTGGGTGAATGCCTCGAAGAGAGCAGGTATGCTTCAATAAATTTGTAGAAGTGTAAAACCTACTGTCAACAGGTCAGGGCGACATAGTTCTGTCTGGGTGAATGCCTCGAGGAGCGCAGGTATGCTTCAATAAATTTGTAGAAGTGTAAAACCTACTGTCAACAGGTCAGGGCGACATAGTTCTGTCTGGGTGAATGCCTCGAAGAGAGCAGGTATGCTTCAATAAATTTGTAGAAGTGTAAAACCTACTGTCAACAGGTCGGGGCGACATAGTTCTGTCTGGGTGAATGCCTCGAGGAGAGCAGGTATGCTTCAATAAATTTGTAGAAGTGTAAAACCTACTGTCAACAGGTCAGGGCGACATAGTTCTGTCTGGGTGAATGCCTCGAGGAGAGCAGGTATGCTTCAATAAATTTGTAGAAGTGTAAAACCTACTGTCAACAGGTCAGGGCGACATAGTTCTGTCTGGGTGAATGCCTCGAGGAGAGCAGGTATGCTTCAATAAATTTGTAGAAGTGTAAAACCTACTGTCAACAGGTCAGGGCGACATAGTTCTGTCTGGGTGAATGCCTCGAGGAGAGCAGGTATGCTTCAATAAATTTGTAGAAGTGTAAAACCTACTGTCAACAGGTCAGGGCGACATAGTTCTGTCTGGGTGAATGCCTCGAGGAGAGCAGGTATGCTTCAATAAATTTGTAGAAGTGTAAAACCTACTGTCAACAGGTCAGGGCGACATAGTTCTGTCTGGGTGAATGCCTCGAAGAGAGCAGGTATGCTTCAATAAATTTGTAGAAGTGTAAAACCTACTGTCAACAGGTCAGGGCGACATAGTTCTGTCTGGGTGAATGCCTCGAAGAGAGCAGGTATGCTTCAATAAATTTGTAGAAGTGTAAAACCTACTGTCAACAGGTCAGGGCGACATAGTTCTGTCTGGGTGAATGCCTCGAGGAGAGCAGGTATGCTTCAATAAATTTGTAGAAGTGTAAAACCTACTGTCAACAGGTCAGGGCGACATAGTTCTGTCTGGGTGAATGCCTCGAAGAGAGCAGGTATGCTTCAATAAATTTGTAGAAGTGTAAAACCTACTGTCAACAGGTCAGGGCGACATAGTTCTGTCTGGGTGAATGCCTCGAAGAGAGCAGGTATGCTTCAATAAATTTGTAGAAGTGTAAAACGCAGTAAAAATATTTTTTTTTTAAGTTGCTCGACATTGTTATCACTTCTGTCGGGAGTCCCCCGAGTGCCAGAACTCATTTTTTATTATTGAAATGGAGGATATAGTATCATTACTGATGTTGTAATAAATTTGTTTTTGAAAATAGAGATTTTGAGGCTAGTCGTCTTAGTATGTTTTTAGATATAAAAAGAAAAACAATTTCTACTTATGAAACATTTTTAACGAATTGCTTCGTGTATTTTTTTAAAACAAACTTCGACTGTATATCACGCTATGACAGTAAACAGATACAGCATAGAGAAATTCAAGGAATAGGGGACGGAAATATTCGATGAAGAGTTGAATGTAAATATGTTAAGGAACAAATTTCACAACACTTGTAACTACCGATGGAAATTATTGACCATGATTGTGAGGCCTATGTAAAGATGACAAGATGATGTTGTCAAAACAAAACTACCTAGATATAAGTTTCGTTCGCCCAGTACTCTCAAATTGTAATGATTACAAACTCTATCTGTAAATACTTTCTCTACTCTTATTAGATTATTGGTGTTAGATAATAGATAAAATAAACACTTACAAAAAGAATTGCATAAATAAAAAATGATATAAACCGAATTACTATCAGAGTATTCAAATTATTATTACAAATTTACTGAAAGCCTTGAACGACTACAAAGAATAAATACAAAAACATGGCAAAGAAAAGTCTCTAAAGAAGATAGCAAACTGGAAATTTAAGCTCCTTTGTGCACGGAAAAATATGCTAATGTCCTATGCGCTAATAAAATGCCTTTCTTTGCTAAATGCTAAATGCCAACCATGCAGAAGCATGAATACCGTTAAACCCTCTCAGTAGATTGTATTTTAACTGCACTCTAGACCCGGTGATATAACGGTACATGCATTTATCTTTACAATATCGATAACAGATACCAACGCCATATTAGTGCACTTTACGACCCAATATTCTTCACTACATCCTGTATAAGCTCCCAAAATGACTTATGGATTGGGACTTGCACGAGATAAGCGTTATCATGGCGTGGTTATTGGATCGGATTAGGTTGTACAGCACATGTAAGGTCGGTTTCACTTAGGGCATCTGGTGTTTACATTGCGTGCAACACGAGTTGTGTACCAAGTTATTTATTTCATATTATTTTGTAGCCTGCTACTGTTCAATATGTTATGCAGTATAAATACAAAGCCTATTAATTAGAAAACCGTTTGCCTAACAGGCGGTTGTAAAGTATAAAACAATGAAACTATAATAAAAATTTGCATTGCTCAAAAACAAGATGAGCACTACCGACATCATCTGAACTTATATGTATTGGACGTTGTTGCACAAGCAAAAGGTTACTAAACAAATCAACCGGTTAGCTTACTTTCGCAAATAATTCCTAATCAAACCTAACCTAACTGCATACTTTGTGCTCCTATACTTTAATACTAATACCTAATACTGCTTATACCTTATACCTTATTTTTGCTTTATACCTAATACTGTATACCTCGGTGTATAATGTCGACCCGGCTTATAAAAGTTTTCCATTATTTATACACGCTGTTAGAATTACAAGCTCTGAGTAACCTCCCCTAACTTCCTATACTTTAATACTAATACCTAATACTGCTTATACCTTATACCTTATTTTTGCTTTATACCTAATACTGTATACCTCGGTGTATAATGTCGACCCGGCTTATAAAAGTTTTCCATTATTTATACACGCTGTTAGAATTACAAGCTCTGAGTAACCTCCCCTAACTTCCTATACTTTAATACTAATACCTAATACTGCTTATACCTTATACCTTATTTTTGCTTTATACCTAATACTGTATACCTCGGTGTATAATGTCGACCCGGCTTATAAAAGTTTTCCATTATTTATACACGCTGTTAGAATTACAAGCTCTGAGTAACCTCCCCTAACTTCCTATACTTTAATACTAATACCTAATACTGCTTATACCTTATACCTTATTTGTGCTTTATACCTAATACTGTATACCTCGGTGTATAATGTCGACCCGGCTTATAAAAGTTTTCGATTACTTATACACGCTGTTAGAATTACAAGCTCTGAGTAACCTCCCCTAACTTCCTATACTTTAATACTAATACCTAATACTGCTTATACCTTATACCTTTTTTTTGCTTTATACCTAATACTGTATACCTCGGTGTATAATGTCGACCCGGCTTATAAAAGTTTTCCATTATTTATACACGCTGTTAGAATTACAAGCTCTGAGTAACCTCCCCTAACTTCCTATACTTTAATACTAATACCTAATACTGCTTATACCTTATACCTTATTTTTGCTTTATACCTAATACTGTATACCTCGGTGTATAATGTCGACCCGGCTTATAAATGTTTTCCATTATTTATACACGCTGTTAGAATTACAAGCTCTGAGTAACCTCCCCTAACTTCCTATACTTTAATACTAATACCTAATACTGCTTATACCTTATACCTTATTTTTGCTTTATACCTAATACTGTATACCTCGGTGTATAATGTCGACCCGGCTTATAAAAGTTTTCGATTACTTATACACGCTGTTAGAATTACAAGCTCTGAGTAACCTCCCCTAACTTCCTATACTTTAATACTAATACCTAATACTGCTTATACCTTATACCTTATTTTTGCTTTATACCTAATACTGTATACCTCGGTGTATAATGTCGACCCGGCTTATAAAAGTTTTCCATTATTTATACACGCTGTTAGAATTACAAGCTCTGAGTAACCTCCCCTAACTTCCTATACTTTAATACTAATACCTAATACTGCTTATACCTTATACCTTATTTTTGCTTTATACCTAATACTGTATACCTCGGTGTATAATGTCGACCCGGCTTATAAAAGTTTTCCATTATTTATACACGCTGATAGAATTACAAGCTCTGAGTAACCTCCCCTAACTTCCTATACTTTAATACTAATACCTAATACTGCTTATACCTTATACCTTATTTTTGCTTTATACCTAATACTGTATCCCTCGGTGTATAATGTCGACCCGGCTTATAAAAGTTTTCCATTATTTATACACGCTGTTAGAATTACAAGCTCTGAGTAACCTCCCCTAACTTCCTATACTTTAATACTAATACCTAATACTGCTTATACCTTATACCTTATTTTTGCTTTATACCTAATACTGTATACCTCGGTGTATAATGTCGACCCGGCTTGTAAAAGTTTTCCATTATTTATACACGCTGTTAGAATTACAAGCTCTGAGTAACCTCCCCTAACTTCCTATACTTTAATACTAATACCTAATACTGCTTATACCTTATACCTTATTTGTGCTTTATACCTAATACTGTATACCTCGGTGTATAATGTCGACCCGGCTTATAAAAGTTTTCCATTATTTATACACGCTGTTAGAATTACAAGCTCTGAGTAACCTCCCCTAACTTCCTATACTTTAATACTAATACCTAATACTGCTTATACCTTATACCTTATTTTTGCTTTATACCTAATACTGTATACCTCGGTGTATAATGTCGACCCGGCTTATAAAAGTTTTCCATTATTTATACACGCTGTTAGAATTACAAGCTCTGAGTAACCTCTCCTAACTTCCTATACTTTAATACTAATACCTAATACTGCTTATACCTTATTCTTATTTTTGCTTTATACCTAATACTGTATACCTCGGTGTATAATGTCGACCCGGCTTATAAAAGTTTTCCATTATTTATACACGCTGTTAGAATTACAAGCTCTGAGTAACCTCCCCTAACTTCCTATACTTTAATACTAATACCTAATACCGCTTATACCTTATACCTTATTTTTGCTTTATACCTAATACTGTATACCTCGGTGTATAATGTCGACCCGGCTTATAAAAGTTTTCCATTATTTATACACGCTGTTAGAATTACAAGCTCTGAGTAACCTCCCCTAACTTCCTATACTTTAATACTAATACCTAATACTGCTTATACCTTATACCTTATTTGTGCTTTATACCTAATACTGTATACCTCGGTGTATAATGTCGACCCGGCTTATAAAAGTTTTCGATTACTTATACACGCTGTTAGAATTACAAGCTCTGAGTAACCTCCCCTAACTTCCTATACTTTAATACTAATACCTAATACTGCTTATACCTTATACCTTATTTTTGCTTTATACCTAATACTGTATACCTCGGTGTATAATGTCGACCCGGCTTATAAAAGTTTTCCATTATTTATACACGCTGTTAGAATTACAAGCTCTGAGTAACCTCCCCTAACTTCCTATACTTTAATACTAATACCTAATACTGCTTATACCTTATACCTTATTTTTGCTTTATACCTAATACTGTATACCTCGGTGTATAATGTCGACCCGGCTTATAAAAGTTTTCCATTATTTATACACGCTGTTAGAATTACAAGCTCTGAGTAACCTCCTCTAACTTCCTATACTTTAATACTAATACCTAATACTGCTTATACCTTATACCTTATTTGTGCTTTATACCTAATACTGTATACCTCGGTGTATAATGTCGACCCGGCTTATAAAAGTTTTCCATTATTTATACACGCTGTTAGAATTACAAGCTCTGAGTAACCTCCCCTAACTTCCTATACTTTAATACTAATACCTAATACTGCTTATACCTTATACCTTATTTGTGCTTTATACCTAATACTGTATACCTCGGTGTATAATGTCGACCCGGCTTATAAAAGTTTTCGATTACTTATACACGCTGTTAGAATTACAAGCTCTGAGTAACCTCCCCTAACTTCCTATACTTTAATACTAATACCTAATACTGCTTATACCTTATACCTTATTTTTGCTTTATACCTAATACTGTATACCTCGGTGTATAATGTCGACCCGGCTTATAAAAGTTTTCCATTATTTATACACGCTGTTAGAATTACAAGCTCTGAGTAACCTCCCCTAACTTCCTATACTTTAATACTAATACCTAATACTGCTTATACCTTATACCTTATTTTTGCTTTATACCTAATACTGTATACCTCGGTGTATAATGTCGACCCG
>JBAIZL010000011.1:6413041-6423041 GCA_036971475.1 Prosapia bicincta | reverse complement strand
AGAAATATTTTACTGTATGAAACATTCATCTATTTACAAATAATATTTGTGGTTTTATTCACAATGTAATCGCAAATGTGTTTTTTTATATAAAACTTGATTAACAGTATTCATGTACATAATCCTTTATCTATTAGGTCTGAATGTTAACGGTTACAAATTCCGAAACGTGACACACATTTTGTGCACTAAACAAAATTAAAGTGACAAATAAATGTGGCCTGGCTTCGTGTATTTATTGAAGGAGTGGTCATTATTCTGACCTAAAACGTTATAAATAAACGTTAACAGCGCTTACCCAAACACGGAAATAAATTGATGAATCTGTTTTGATTTCTAATAAGAGTAAGGTATCACAAGCTGTAAGTTAGAGTTTGTACTAGCAACACCCACTGATGATGATGACTTTGTCATTCAGTAAATAATTGAATAAGTTGTAAGTTTAGTGTATGTCTTTTATTTGCTAATGTTTAAAGTAAACTAAACTTTAAGATTGCAAGATAATTATTCATTGTACACGGGCTACGCAATTCCGTTCCTTTTGATATTTAAAAAAGAGTTTTGGTTTTTTAACAAGTCGTAATTGATAGGAAGAATAGAATTTCGATAGAAATAATAATGCGTAAATAAATATTCTACAGATAATTGTAAGAAGAAATTTACGGTTTGTAAAGTTGATAAAACTGGAAATTTTAGATATAATTATAAGTAACGAAGATTTTCTAATTCCAAGTTGGAAATAGCATTTGAGAGTAACAGGAATTAAATAACTGTAGTGATATAATAAATTCAGAAAAAATGTAGAAAAGTCCAAGATATAATTATTTAATTTTAGTTAAAAGTAAACATTTGTGAATGATAGAAACTTTTATTACAATTTATGGATGGTAAATATCTTATAACGATTTCAACATAATCGTAAACATATAAATTGTACAAAATGTAGGCTACTTTTCGACTGCTAAGTCTAAATCTAACAGTAGCTGGAAAACTGTCGGGCAAATAACTTCAAAATTCACGTTTAAATCTAATTCTTCTCTACACATAGCTTGTACTCCTGACCTAAGAAGGAATGTCCGAGTATCGACAGTTTATGTTGTCATATCAAATAGACTTGTGTAAGGTTAGTGGTTCCAAGATAAAGGGCGAACTTGACACAGCAGTTCTGTATATCATGTCTTATCGCCTACATACACATGTACATTTGCAAAACTATCTACGAACGGTGATCACCTCTCAGAAGTGTTTTTGTAAGTCATAGCGGCTAGAAATTGTTGTGAACTACCGATCCGATCTTGAGTACAAGTTTTCACTGTTTTACTTTATCCAGCCGTTTCTTATCTCTTTAAATCGCTCACATTTGTGACTTAAAAGCAAATAACTTAGGGCAGTAGGGTTTGCCCTTCAAAACCTTCAAAATCTTAAAAATATTGAGCTTTAAATAATATCGTATTAGCAGCTTTGTCCGAAGTAACATAATGTACTTTTCTTCTTACAATAAATAAAGAGAAATAGTTATTTATTTCTCCTGTGACTTTTGACCATGGCCATTCTCTCCCATTGTCAAAATAGTGATATAAAAATTCAAAGACTATTTCCTTCTATATTCGTGTTGAGCCGCTACTATATTTATTTATTTATATGTTCAGTGTATACAAATAAATAAAATTAAGTATTAATTGAATACAGTAAATGTTTTAGACTAATCGTGTATATATTGGATTTTAGTGACCATATGTGTGTACATGCGTACATATTTCTGTATATGTGTAAACATATATGCAATGTTAAAATATTGTAAAAATATACGATAACTCAATATCGTATATTGTAACATACTAACCATCTATTTTACTTTAATAATAAATATGTAAACTAATCCCTACTTCCATCTTATGCTTTAATAAACTCAAGACGTTTGTTACGGTTGAGATGACAAAGAAACACATTTCCCGAAACAGCCTTCCTCATTTATAAAAAAATATGTTCCACTATAAAAATTCTTTATAAATCACTATATGTTAATGTGTACAGAATATTACAATTTTCAGCAACTCCACCAATTCCTATAAAATTTAGCTACTTTCTTCTGAGAAAGAAAGGTCAAAACGAGAAAAATGTATAGATTAGAAAATAAGATCCAATAAGATAATGATCACAACCGACGACGGTACAGAGGCACTGTTTAGTGAGTCGGGTTAATCTTATTCATACCACAGAATAATCTACTTAAGATCATTTAAAAATAATTTTTGAAGATTAGATTAGCAATTCCAAAGTCTTTAAAATAAAAAACAAAAGCTATTGGCATTTTCAATAAATAGAATTTTTAAACTGTTTCCCATATTCTTTGTTTAGATAAGTATAAAAACGTTTCAGGTAGCTAATCGGGGGAACAATAATACAAAAACTATCCCTAAGTTTCGCACTCTAAATATGAAAAGGCTTTTACTTGGTCCACTTGAACGTATAACATCATCGAGCCTAACCTAATCCTCTTTTCTTATTCACGTAGGCTTATTCTACGCTTATTTTATATATTTAGAAACAATGCCAAACTATCTTTCCTAATAAAAAATGAATAGTAGTATTTCTATAACTACAATAGTTAAATATAACCAAAACTTTTGTTTCTGTTTTTGATGATATGCACATTCTCGCAAGGTGCCCAGTAGCTACGGTTTATCAGTACACATATTTTGACAACATATGTGTTACATACAACATAAATTTTGAATAATAACCATTAATTTTTTTTTTAATGATATATGTCTTAAAATTAGGTTAATTAAAGCTTAGCTAGTGAGAACTTATTTCACTCTAAATCTCATTACACACTAGTTGAGTAAATCATATCAACTAGTTTCGATGACGATGCCGTTTTCATCAGTGATAGGCTACTACTAACAAATTTCATCAAGCCACGTCATTATAAATTGTGTATAGGCTTCGTATCGTACAACTATAAAACAAACAAATTAATACATTTAAAACTCAAACAATAAAGATATTCTAACCTACAGAACACCAAACTCCTCACTAACGAGACTTATCTATTTTACATTAGTATTTTTTGTATCATCAATATACAGGCAATACTATTCCGCACGTGTACCTCTGTGGTAAATTTATCAAGGGAAAGAATCCATTAAGCTCCAAATACATAGTCGACATATAGGGTCCAAACCAGCGGAAGAAATTTGTCTCTTTAGCATTGTTCTTAAACTTGCTCATAAAGAAAAACGCCAAGAAATCCGCCTCTGAGAAATCGGGAATTTACAGCGTGAGAAGTGCGATGGAATAGATATTGGCCAAACCCGTATGTATGAGTATTAAGGCAAGAAGCAGGGAGCAGCAATTTAAAAACCACAAAACTAAATACTCAGCGATGACCCAGCATTGCCTGAACAATCAGCATTTCTTTACGTCTGATCATCCTAGGGTAAAAATGTAATTAGGTACAACACTCATGATGCTTGGTAGACTTGGATAATAAACTAATTTCGCGATGTCTCAGTCATCAATGAGTCTGCCCAGTTCAGGATTATTCTCTTTTTTCCTGAATACTGTGTTGTTTCGCAAAACATTTAAGGTTTATCAGTTTTGTGTTTTCTTGATATATTCTGACGTTTTTGTCGTTACTTTGCTGATTAATTTAAGTTAATTACTGTGCTTTCTGTTTAAGACTTAATAAGTATTAAAAAGGTTGCTACCGCTAGTTTGAATGTTTTAAGTAATGTATAAATTTTAATAATTATATATTAATCCCTAACTTGATTTTCTGTTTTTATTTATAATTTTGTAATAAACTAATTCTATAAACGAATACTTTATAGCGCTAATTTGTTAAAATATGTTTTAAAACTGTTTTAGCCTTATTAATAGTTAATATATTGGTAATACGAGAAATATTAATGTAAAATAGATACCCCTCCTGAGTAAGAAGTTTAGTGTTCTGTAGGTTAGGATGTCTTTATTGTTTGAGTTTTACATATTTCATCTTGTTTTATATTTGCACGATACAAAGCCTATCGTTAATTTATACTGATGTAGTTTGATGAAGGCCATTTACTGAGGAGGCGACATCGTCGTCGAAATTAGTGTGTATATTTTATTAAACTAGCGTGTAGTGAGTTTTAGAGTGAACTGCTATAATTTTTATCTATGTATCTTAGACGTTAATTTGTGAAATAAATTAGCAGAAGTTGAAAGGACAAATAGGCTAAGGTAAACGCAGTGTTAAAACGCCTTTGCTTCCTTATCTTTCGAGTAAAAATCAATGATACAGTGCCTACTGATGTATGTATAATGCTGTGGAGCTGAACAGGATGCTTTTAAAGTGATTCTGTAATCGATATAGTATATTTATATCCATTATATTAAGCCCCATTTGCTTTTACGGATACAATTTTTGCCATTTTTCCATATCCTCTAAATTAGGTACATTCATTATATTTTCATTGTAGTCGTTGTACAAATTTATTTAACTCCTACAGCATATCTTTTCCACAAGGATTACAAGTAAAAACCTTAACTTTCATCGTGTTAATACAAGGATGTTACTTTCTACAAGGCCGGGTGAAGAACCTGGGAATTTCTCAAAACGGATTTAAGTCGATTTCAAACATCTTCTCCTACTATTGTATTAAATCTTTCTCCTGGTTTTCATTTTTTATTAATTACTTTCCATTTTGTTGAAATAGCTACAAATAAAAATGAGGAAGTAGTTGAAAAACTCCCCATAAAAGGCTCCTTGTTATACTGTATGTAGGCCTACAGATTACTGGTAAAAACTAGTGATGTTGATCTTATTGTTAATGCCAAAGAAGATACACAAGGTTTTGACTGTTTTCAATTTTTTTTATTTGTGTATTTGTTTTATTAACTGATTTTTCTTCAATTAACACAATCTTTTATAGTTAGCATGAAGTAATTTTACATTGAACGTAAGGTACAATATTGTTTATGATACCATGTCAAACGAATTGTTATAATACAGTAAATTTAAGTCCAAGCCTCTCCAAGATGAAGGCCTTAACCTGATCACCGCATTTTGTGCCCCAATAGGTCAATCTTGATATAAATGCGTATACAATATAATCTACGGGCGATGATCACCATATTAGAAGTATTCTCATTGCGTATGACGCAGATCTAGCTACCTGCATTCATGCATATTCATCTCTTTCTTTCGATTCGTAGGTTAAACGTGAACCACTAAGGGCAGCAGTGGGTACTGAATAGGCCTCCAAAAGATTTGTAAAGTTTGTATTTATATTAAAATAACACCAACAGCTTTGTCCAATATAATGTGTTTTCCTTTCAAGTGAAGGAAATAATAGTCAAATTTTCTACCTATGACTTTTAACTATGACCATTTTCTACCAAGGTTGAAATATTTATATATAGATGAAAAAATTATTTGTTTTTATAATCGACTTCAGCCTCTGATTACCTATGTTTGTTTACTTATCTCTTTAGTGCAAACATAGAAATTAACACGTAGTACACATACATTGGCCATATTAAACGGGAACTTGTGTGCAATGCTGCGATATTGCGAAAATATACTATTGGTGTCTATTGCATGTTCCAACATATTAACCATATAGAACATTAGTAGGCCTATTGCAATTTAGGATTGTGGAAACCTGTTCATACGCCCATCCTATTCTTGAAAAACAAGACGTATTATTGCACTATCAAAATGCAACCGAAGATTCACTTCTGCGTTATTCGTTGTGATACTCTGTATTATTTATTCTTTAAATATATGACCGAAGTACATATACAATGTTTCTCGTCATTTAAAGATTAGGTATAGTTGATACCGATAAACCAATTCGTTGGGCTGGATATAGAAGCGTTGACAGTTTATGTTATCATATCAAAAACATATTTGTAAATATTAATGGTCATACTTCTCTTCAATATAATTTCGCTAACCCAACAATTATGGATTATGCTTTAACATCGCAAGGTTAGGCCATAGTCAATACAAATTAAAATAAAGTAATGCTTTGTAAAATAGATTTTAGTTTAGGCCATCAAAATATAGATAAATATTTTAAGTTTATATATTAAAAGACCGAACTAACTCTAACAATTCTCCAACAGTATCTCTGCGCCGCCGGGAACCGTGACATAATGTTACACGAGCTGAACTATCTATGTAATATATTGAATGTAATTCCATACTAAGAGGTGTATTTATAGTTGGTTGTTTATTTTCCATATTGTTTCATTTCGTTTATAATAAGTGATTATTTCAAAACTTTTCTATAAGAAACATAAACTTATAAATACCCCATTATAACATGAACGTGTAACAGTTTAGGGTTAATAGAATAATTTCAAGAACATATACTTAAAAGCCCTAAGCAGCATTGAGTAACGCTATCATTCTTCTCCAATTAAATACTCAGCACTAGACAGCAATAATGAATAGCCCATTGACCCGCAACATCTAGAGCCACAAATGCCTACAGTATTTTTCACATATAAAAGGATAAATTGTGGCAGCTAAGTAGTAGTATAATGCCACTTTACTGAGCCCCTCCTTACAGAACCAAGGCTACTATATAAATATTTCCCAGTAACGAAAAAGAGAAAAATACTGTTTTTATCTATACCTCCTTCTCAGATAAAACTGAACCTTGTCATATTGTGAGTTGTAGAATAACAAAGAAATCATGGAGGGTAATTTAACTAGGGTAATAGTTTTTTTTCAAAGGTTTTCCTAAAATAAAATTTACATATTATTTTATATTAATCGGTGAAGACATTTAAATAATAAAACAATAGAAATACATATTAGTGGATCTGTTTCTAAGTTAGCGAAATCCGCTTGGCAACATCGTTTTCACTTTTAGGATTAGGTCAAAATGTCAAAATTAGGCTCAACAAATTAATAATGATTGCGTAACACATAACAGTAAGATTCTGTGTTTATTTTATCACGGGATTTACATCAAGGTTTCAGTTGCTGTGAGTTTACTAATACTACGGTATGTCCAGAGTCATCCCCAGCTTATGAAAAAAGGTAGCGAAGTTAGTTTTATCACAACTATTTCCACAATTACCCTAAAATGATCACCCACGTTTTTAAACAAGCTACTTGAAGTCCTGGGTTATAATGATGTTTTAGTAGCTTTAATCGAAAGTGAAACTGTTCGAGAAAAGAGGCTCCAAGCATTTAAATACATGCAATCGGTAATTTCATACATTTTTAAACATCGTGCTACAATTGTATACGTTTTGTTAATCATATTAAACCGTATGAAGATTTTAAACACAAATCATATTATGATTTAAATCTTATAGATTAACTTTAGTTGTTCGCGTTTCAAATATAAAACGGAAGATTTTGAAAGAATCACCCTGTTATTTCCTTTAGTTGTAGGCAACTGGTATTGTAACTAATTATTTATTTTATACCTATCACAAGTAGTATGTAGCTATAAAGTTATTATTTTAAAAAAAAGGGTAGGCCAGGCTATTCGGCCACACTTGCTTAGCTTGTTTTGGAGTATCCGTTGCTATTTTGCAGTCTTTGTTGAAAAGAGTTTGTGTTTTATTTTACTTACAAATACATTCAATCTATACATTTTAGGAGGTATGAAGGAAATTTGGAATATTCTGTAATCCTGGAGTTTTGATACAGTTAGAATTAATGTTTGTTTTATCTGTCAAAATACATACATACATACACACACACACACACACACACACACACACACACACATATATAAATGAATGTTTGTACGTATGTATGTGAGTATGTATGTTATACACGCCTAAACCGTTGAACAGAAATTTATGAAATTGTTTGACACATTCCCAGGATGGTTCGTTTGAAGTTTGGAATAGATCTATTAACAGGGCTCTGCCCCAGTGGCTTAGGATGGTTCAAAAACCGATGTAAGTGTGTAAGTATCTTATGACCGCCTAAACTACTGAACATTTTAATGACATTTGAAGAGATTGATAACCATATTTTCATAATGGTTATATAAATGTATGTATGTATGTATGTATGTGTAAATTCGGAGGGATTGTTCAACATATTCTCAGGATGCTTTGTTAAGGTGTATATCCAACCAAAGGGCACCGCCCCCCCCCCCCAGAGGCTTAGGATTATTCAAAAACCGATGTATATATGTATGTATCTTATGGACGTCTAACTAACTAAACAGAGGTTATTATAATTTTGAGAGATTGTTTTATCTTTCATCAATTAACAATCTTTTATAGTTAGTATCAGAGTAATTTTACATTAAACGTAAGGGACTCTATTAACTGTATAAAACAACTGTAGCGAAATGTTTACTATAAATAAATGGAACCTCTATGCCAGAAATGACTTTTTTCTTTTTATTATGACATTTCGACTGTATAGCAATCATCTTCAGATGTAATTAAAAAAATATATATTGTAATTACCTCTGAGGATGATTGCTATGCAATCGAGATGTACACAAGGTTTTAAATAAAAGAAAAATGTCATTTTGTGGTATAGAGGTTTTATTCATTTATGTTAAGGAACACTATTGTTTATGATACCATATAAAGCTAATTGTTAATCTGCAATATAAAGGCCTGAACCTGATCACCGCATTTTGTGGGTGATCACCTCCTTACTTCTGTTCAATTCAATGTCGCGAATCCACCAATTATGGATTATGGTTTAACGACGCAAGGTTGAACCACAATCAATAGAAATATAAAATAAAATCATGATTTATAAAATAGATTTTAATTTAGGCCATCAAATTATAGCCTAATATTTTTAGTTTATGTATGAAAAGACTGAACTAACTAACAATTCGCTATCAGTATCTCCGAGCCGCCGTAACATTATGTTACACGAGTTGAACTATCTATGTAATATATTGAATGTAATTCCATAGTAAAAGCTATATTTATAGTTGGTTGTTTATTTTCCATATTATTTCTCTTCGTTTTAAACTAGAGTGTTTATTTTAGAACTTCGCTTTAAGAAACATCAACTTATAAATAGCCCATTATAACATGAATGGTTTAGTAAACAGTAATAATAGTTTAGGCTTAATAAATTAATTTCAAGAGTATACGTAAAATCCTGAATCAGCATTAAGTAACTGAATCATTTTATCCCATTAGGTCCCTAGCACTAGAAAGTTATAATGAATTGCCCATGCTCCCGCAACGTCTAGAGCCACACATGCTACGTTATTTTTAAAATATGAAATGAATTATGGCGACTAAATATTGGTATAATAGCTATCAAATCGTAAGACTTGAAAATTTCACGTGTAGATTTGGTCAATGTCTTGAAATGAGCTGCTAATTTCTTACTTATTGTTTAAATAGAATTATACAAATTGCTTTCAGAGAACAAATAAAATCATGTTATTATATAACAGAAGGCTAGTGTAAAAACATTTCACAGTAAACGGAAAAGAGAAAAATATTGTTTATATCTTTGCATCCTTCTCGGATAAAACTGAACCTTGTCATATTGTGAGTTTTACACAAACAAATAAAATATCTAGGTTAATTTAAATCGAGTAATAGTTTCTTCAAAGATTTTCCTAAAATTAAATTATATATATTATTTTAATACTAATCGGTGAAGACATCTAAATAATAAAACAATACAAATATATATTACTGGATCTGTTTCTAGGTTTCCAAAATCAGTTTGGAGAATAATCGTTTCCCCGTTTAGATTTGGGTCAAAAAAGAAAATATTAGGTTCAACAAATGCATAATGGTTTCTGAACACATAAAAGTAAGATTCGGGAAAGTTTATGTTACCAAGGGATTTACATCAAGTTTTCAGTTGCTGAGAGTTTACTAATCCTACGGTTTGTCAAGAGTCATCCCCAGTTTATGAAAGAAGGTAGCGAAGTTAGGCTTATCACAACTATTTCCACAATTACCCTAAAATGACCACACACACGTTTTAAACGTGAAACATGAAGACCTGTGTTAGACTGGTTATAATGATGTTTTAGTT
>JBAIZL010000011.1:6380541-6388041 GCA_036971475.1 Prosapia bicincta | reverse complement strand
TATAATTTCTGCAACATCTAAGACGAAACGATGCGGAGCAACAACGCAACGCGCGCCCCGCGAGTAAAGAAGGGAGGGACGTTGCAGTCTGTGTGTGTATTGCGATAAATTTTTGGAATAAAATAAAATCTTTGGTGAAACTATTTCTTTTCTAATACGTTTTACAAGGAAATAGCCTACCACAACAGAACTCTGATAATTTGCAATCGTTCCTTTTATTGATACTGGCAGATTGAACGCACAGTCGAAACTCCAGTCCATAAGCGATTTATTCAGGAGGAGCGTAATATTGTTGTAAAATCTTTTACGTAAATTTTAAAAGAAAACTTTTATAAAAAATATCGAAGATTGCTAACTTAAATCAAATAAATAACTAAATAAAGTATATAACAAGAACGCAAATATAAACCGATTAAAATTTTATATTTAAATATATAAAATTGTAATTGAACCAATTTACAAAATATAAATAAGATTAAATAGGAAAGAAATAGGAAAGATTTGTCCTCGTAAGAATTGTAAAGATAGAGATTAGCAATGTTTGCCAGAAATAGACTTGGAAGCTACAAGAGTACCAAATGCTGTAACATTCACCATCAACGCTCTAGCCACTCGTGTAGATGAGCTGAAAAATGTTACCATTTAAAGCAATCGGATAATTAGAAGAAAAAGTATAGGCCAATATACTGCCTAAAAGGTTATATCAAGTCCTAATGTCAATAAGGTCATGAAAACGCGGCACTACTTTCGATACAAAACACGATATTATTTAATACATATACATTTGTTTATTTAAACGTTTGGACATTTCTACGTTATTGTGCTGCAAAGTGGAAAGTAAACTATATGAAACTTCAAAATTATTCAGAGGAAGGTTACATTGAGTCAGTGTGTGTGTTAGAGTGTGAACCAAGACAAATCTAAAGGTCACGATATTATTTAATACATGTACATTTGTTTATTTAAACGTTTGGACATTTCTACGTTATTGTGCTGCAAAGTGGAAAGTAAACTATATGAAACTTCAAAATTATTCAGAGGAAGGTTACATTGAGTCAGTGTGTGTGTTAGAGTGTGAACCAAGACGCATATATACAAAGGACACTTAGCAGTCCGTCCAACACATCCCCAGCGCTGTCTGCAGCATGATGAGATGCTCTCCAGTCTGTCGGCTACAGTAGCTACATCAACGTTAAAATGGTACGGACATGTCCAGAGAATAAGTGAAGATCACTTCCTCTACAAGTCCGGAAGAGGACAACACAGGGAAATACCTAGGGATACCCAGTAGAAGTTGGACAGAAGGGATGGACAGGGCAAGAGAATTACTAAAGGTCTCATGGAGCATTGGAATCAGAACAAGTAGAAGTTTTAAACCGTTGACAATTTGCCTTTCTACTAAGCCATCTAACGCGACTGGAAGAAAGTAAAGGAATAATAGACTGACTTGTATTAAAGATATTGTAAATGGTTTCAGTTTGTAATGAAGTTATATTTCGATGTATGATGTTCTACATTATTTAAAGTAGTTATCATTAGTTAAGTACAATGTCCTATTGGATGACATACATAAATGTAAACATATGATTAGAGAGCATACATATGATTAGATAGTATACAAATATGCTTACAAAAGATATAATATAATCTTAAAGTTGTAATTTATAGGTTACGTTGGATTTATGTGTTGATTGGTTAGTTTTTAATTCTTTTGAATTTCAGACCGTGATATGAATCAGGATAGTATCTAATGGAGGAAATATAGGCAACTGAGAAAGGTCATTCATTGGCATTAGAGATATATCAGAAATAAAAATAGAAATGTGACTCATATTGGATTTCAAGAACTAAGATTACTGGTGAATATAGGCCTATATACGTATGTTTTATACCATGAATTGCTTTTTAACAATCCATTGAAACTTCAATTTCAGCCATAGGCGTGGCTAGAATTTCCAAGTAAGTAAAATAACGCAGAAAATACCAACTATATTTTTGTAACAAATTTTCAAACAATGACATTTTTATAAAAGGATAGAAAAATGTATAAAGTACATATATTATTATTATTATCGAAATCTTGTTGCTGTTCACGAAGAGCTGGTTGTTAATTACTTATTACACTTTTGCTATTACTTGCGACCAGACTTTTTGTTAACTAAAGGTTGTTAAATTGTTAACATACACTTGGAGAAAACGTTTTCGTCTTACGACTTCTTCAGCCTCCCTGAAGGATTCACAGAACTAAATAAAGAATATTGGAATATCACTTTTCACAGAACTGAATCTTCTATATTTAATCCTTTTAAGGTCTAAATGAATGACATAAAATATGAAAACATTATCTGTAAATAGCAGTAATTCAGTCAGTGAGAATAGGCGCAGTGATGCTAATTATGGACAGCCTGCGATAATGGAGGCTGTTGTGTTGTGGGTTTCTCCCTCTCAAAATAAAACATGTATCTTGTCGTCACTTACGCCTTTTCTGTATCATGGCCGGCATAACCATCTTGTAATGAAAACCAAATACACCTAATTTATACTCTAATTACAATACGTTGGGAAACGTTTCGTAAAATTCTTAAACTTAAGATATTATTTGCATTAGGATTTGATATTTGTAATAGGTTTCCCTATTGTATTCAAATGTAGTATCAATTAGTTAAGAAAAAAACGTGGTTAAATCTAACCATTACTTGAAGCTAAGAGCATAGACGTAGCAACCACACTCGTGATCTAGACATCTACTGATGTTTTGAAGGTGTGCAAACATCAGGGCTTTTAGAAAAAACTAATTTGTGAATTTAGTAAAGTTTAAACTAAAGAGAAAAGTTTCACGTGAAAGAGAAATTTTAAAGTAAAGAGAAAGTGCAATCATGTGTTCATCTTACCCACATAATAGGCTGACTGTCGGGTAAGTGTTTTGACTCTTAGCACAAAGACATGTAAACGTGTCATAAGTGCGTAAGTAATACGTTAGTTTGTAAATATTTTGTGTGTGGAGCTAAAGTGTAGCCTCCCTGAAGGAGGTTGAAGAAGTCGTAAGACGAAAACGTTTCCTCCAAGTGTAAGTTAACAATTTAACAACCTTTAGTTAACAAAAAGTCTGGTCGCAAGTAATAGCAAAAGTGTAATAAGTTTTACTATCGATCTGAAGGTTTTCGCCATAACTTAAAACTGCGATAATTGTAGAACTGACTGTACCTCGTGATACCAACGTTCCTAAGTAACGCTAATTACAAGTAATGCGTATGCATCATTGTTTCCGTCTCTGCATACAAGCGCTACTTCCATGTGGTACCAGAGGGCTGGCCGCCAAATAATTCACTTATTTAAGGGATCTGGGTTTGGAAAGGAAGCAGATTAACTCTTTCTTGAGACGGGCTTAGAAGACGGCACAGGTTGTCGTGCAAAAGCTGGCTCAGATCGGAAGTTCAAGCTTAGGCCTTCCCTCATTGGGAAACGTATAAAACGTATGCGCCGTATATAAATTTAACAAGATTTACCAATAAATAAGAGTTATTAATATATTTTTTTAGATTTGTTTATGCCAGAAGTATTAGAAGCATTAGTTAATTAGCAAATTAAAATGCTAGTTATATCTAAATGCATCAATAATAAAAACTTTCAGGAATATCCCTTAAAGATACAGCGTTGTTGCGTTTACTTGACTGATTTGGGGGAATACAACAACCGAGTATATATGTGTGTGTGTGTGTGTGTGTGTGTGTGTGTGTGTGTGTGTGTGTGTGTGTCGTTGTATCAGAGACAGAATATGTTTACACTTTAGCTCTACACACAAAATATTTACAAACTAACGTATTACTTACACACTTATGACACGTTTACATGTCTTTGTGGAGTCAAAACACTTACCCGACAGTCAGCCTATTATGTGGGTAAGATGAACACATGATTGCACTTTCTCTTTACTTTAAAATTTCTCTTTCACGTGAAAACTTTTCTCTTTAGTTTAAACTTTACTAAATTCACAAATTAGTTTTTTCTAAAAGCCCTGATGTTTGCACACCTTCAAAACATCAGTGGATGTCTAGATCACGAGTGTGGTTGCTACGTCTATGCTCTTAGCTTCAAGTAATAGTTAGATTTAACCACGTCTTTATCTTAACTATTTGATACTACATTTGAATACAATAGGGAAACCTATTACAAATATCAAATCCTAATGCAAATAATATCTTAAGTTTAAGAAAGTTACGAAACGTTTTCCAACTTATTGTAATTAGAGTATAAATTAGGTGTATTTGGTTTTCATTACAAGACGGTTATGCCGGCCATGATACAGAAAAGGCGTAAGTGACGACAAGATACATGTTTTATTTTGAGAGGGAGAAACCCACAACACAACAGCCTCCATTATCGCAGGCTGTCCATAATTAGCATCACTGCGCCTATTCTCACTGACTGAACTACTGCTATTTACAGATAATGTTTTCATATTTTATGTCATTCATTTAGACCTTAAAAGGATTAAATATAGAAGATTCAGTTCTGTGAAAAGTGATAATCCAATATTCTTTATTTAGCTCTGTGAATGTAAAACGTAGAAAGAGTACGATGTCTCTAATATTTTGTTTTACGTTTTGGATGCAATTCTAGTCAATATTATTGTATTGAAATTAGTTTTTTTTTTTTTTTTTGAAACCAAGGGACACCTAGAGGTATCGGTCCTTCCCCTTATTATAATATTATTGTAAAGTAAATTATTATGTTGGATTTTTAATAAGTAAATATGATTATCTTATTTGAAGTTATTGTGTTATTGAAGTTTGTTATTATGGAAATAACAGCATGAGATTTTGTTTCTAGATATTGTTCGGGCGCAGGCATTATTCCGATTGATTATTTGAAAAGTTCACCAACTAGATTATAGAAGCACTTTTTGTGTCTAAATAGATCGTTGAATGAAATTCCTTGTTCTTTCGTGGTTGTCAATGTTTAACATTTTGTAATATTATACATATTGAATAGGGTTTAAATAATAGTCACAAAAATTACCATAAGTGATTGCTGAGAAAGATTTAGTCTATCTTATAAATTAACATTTATTAATTCCCAACTGCTTGGTATCAGTCGTATGTGACGTCAAAATTTTCATAAAATATTTCGATTTAATGGAAGTACAGTAGCGCCTTGATCTTATGTCTGAAATAGTATTTAATTAAATAACAGTTATAAAATTTGTTGAACACTGTGAAGTAATTTTTTAACTAAATAAATAAAACCCACTAACCACAATACAAAAATCTTTATTTTATTACAATTACTTTATGTACATTTCTATTACATGGTAATCATCCTCAGAAGTACTCAGAGTATTTCTAAAGATGGTTACCATATAGTCGAAATGTACATAGGGTAACTGTAGTTAAATAAAGATTTTTGTATTGTAGTTAGCGAGTTTTATTTATTTATTTTATTAACAGTGTTTGATTCTATGTACAGGCAAATCACAAGCCCAAAGACAATATTATCTGTATGAATTTTTACGTATTTCTTTTTACTTTTAACGATAGACCTATTGTTAATCAGTGGAATTAGCATGTGTAAACAACAAGTGAATTCACGAGTTCAACCTTAGCAGAACAAGATTACGTTTGTGTTAAAGATTCGATAATTCTTTGTACCTAAAGATTCAATATTTATTAACCCTCTTTAAGGACCGGTTTTTCTTCTCTCACTCATCATCAATTTTTTTTATATATACTTTGATATAATGAGAATTTAGATTTATTATATATTGCAACTCTATGCTTTTCACAACTTTGCGTTTGTATTTCGTCAACATAACTATATTTAAAAAGATTTATAGAGAAATCAAAACAAATATATACATATACAAAGAAAATATTAATATTACTTGACCCGAGAAAAATATTAATCATTTGTTTCATCCATGATATTTCTAAAAAAATGATTGATAAAGTCAAGAAAAAATAAGTGTACACAACACAAGTTTACATTCCAAAAGTCCAATACTACAAACTTTAAACAAAATTTTAAAACCTAAAACTGTCACTAAAGCGAAAAAGTGTCATTAGATATTCTTTTCGAGAGATCTCTACTTAAAAATAGAGTCGTTTTTAAATTCCCTCTTTATCAAATAAATTAGTTTCAAAACCTTTTCAAAATTTAGTATTTTAATTCTGGAATCGACTAACCCAACAAAATCATTTATTACAGGTGCTATGTATTCTCTGTATGATATTATTTACGTCTTGCGAATCAGCTTAATTCAAAGTTGTAGGCCTGTGCTTTTTTATTTCTAACATGCATAATAGACTATATATAACAATAGATGAAATAGCGGTTAAATCTAAACTTTGAGCGTCAATGTTAAAATAGTTAATTTATTATTGTTAAAAATTATTCAGTAAACAAAGTTAAAAAACTTTTTAATAAACAAAGATGAAAAATATGAAATATTCAATTCAAAAGCTAAAACGTTTTTTTAATTAGCTTGTAGGTTTGTGGTACCTGTTTAAACTAAATTTATAAAGTCATGTTTTCGTGAAATGATTTTGAGATCCTATATTTTTTTAAATTTCAAACAAATTTATTATTAAAGTCAACAGTTGTTTTTTCTTGTTCAATTTAAGTTAGGCTTTATCAACTGAATTTTTTTCAGGAGGGGGTATGTTCGTTGACCCCCATGGTGGGCTAGATTTTGCCCTCGGATGCCCCTGCGGAAACTTTTGCCCAGTCCTTTCTTTAAGAAGTATATTAAATCGAATGGAGGATTAAATAGAATGTAACAAATATAAATCTAATGTAGTTTTTATTTCTAATGAACAGTGCTATTAAAATGTAATTCGATTAAGTATATTAACGAGAAAGGAAAACAATATTATGCAGATAAAATCGTAATCTAGGCAACGGGAGCGCAGTAAGCCTAGGCCTATATAAAGGACGTGGCTTAGTGCAGTTGCACATAACCTTCTGAAGCATCGTTGGCTGCAATGGTAAAAGGAAAGCTTGCAATCGTTACTGGTTTGTAAAACTTGTTTTACTTTACATAAGAGTAAAATTAATGTAATTAATATATGTTTCATACAAAATCATTTAATTACTTATGTTTAAAATAATTTTTTTTAAACTATTCAAAATTATGTTCTTGTTCATTTTGAATTTTATTTTTATGTTCAATACTTTTATGATTAAAACCCCAAAACCTTCTTTATTATTAAAACCCTAAAACGGGTACAATTTTAGTAATTTACCGACTAAAGTTGGAGGTTATAACCATAAAAATATAGAATATAACCAAATAATAACAGAAATATTGTTCAAATCTGGAATTTATTAAAGGTAAACATGATAATTCTATGAATGATATTAAGGAATAAAAAGTGTTTGCATATTCCTATTAATTAATTAATTTTCTTCAAAATTTATTCCTGAGTTTGGAAAAATAGTAACTTTTATAAGTTTAATAAATGTTTTAACATTCATAGGCTAGGGAAATTTTTATAACCCTGT
>JBAIZL010000011.1:6320541-6375541 GCA_036971475.1 Prosapia bicincta | reverse complement strand
AGAAAAGCGAATTTTAATTTATATTTAATTTTAATTTAAATAAAACAAGTTAAAACAACAAATAATTAAAATTATTATAACCATCCTGTGGTAAATCTACTAATAAAACTTCTGAAATTCTTCCAACCAACAAGAGTAAAATTAAATAATTCTATTAAACTAGCAAAAAGATTCTTTAGAAAATATTCTTGAAATATAAAGGTAATAGATCACTTTATAGCCAAACAAAAATTTATAAACTACATATTATTACATAAAAGAGTATTGAACATTTTGGTTGGCTTTTTAAACTAAATACAGGGATTTATCCACTGGCAGATCACGCTCGACAGACACACCACAGGTACCAGGTTATGGTAAGCCAGGTGGGATCATATTTTGACCCCAGTTGAACTGACGTGTTTAGGCCCTACAGTGTCCATCATTACCAGGTATATCTTACGCGGAAAATGCGTAAATGTGGTCACGTGGTTGATAGGTTGTGGACCTCAAAAAAAGAGGAATCTCTCCCTGAGAGGGTGCAAAAAGTTTGGCCACAACAATACACACACCTATGACTAGTATATAACCAGATAACTCATCGTACTACAACAATTTAAAAAATATCACCATGTCAGTCAATATCAACACTAACACAAAAAATACATAAAACACTACTCTTGTTCATACTCGCAGCATTAAACAATATATAACTTAATGTAAAACACTAAGTAGGCCTACTGTTTTTGTTAAGTTTAGATAAGTTAATAATATTCTGAGAAATTCCCTACTTCTGACTTTTACAACTTAATTATTTTTAATAGTTGCCTAAAGATATGATATATGAGTATAAGCTACAATTAAACCAAAATAAAATAGATGTACCCCTCAGTTCATTTGCTTAGTTTATCGTGTGTGACTGAGCAATATGACTGGGAAATAAACTGAAAAACACTGTGCATTTTACACAGGGCAATGAACTGTCCTGATGAGTAATCCTTTGCAACTATGACCTTGGCGACATGATCCATTTTTGTACTTAAAAAATCCATGTTTCAAAAACAATTTGCTTAAAACATTTATCGAGAGCTATCAAAAACCTTCAAAAACTTTAGGATACCACTTGTTTATCTTATCCAATAATGTTAACAAAGCAGCACCCTACAATGTTTTAATTGAAAAACTGATGCAACAGTTAATGGGCAGTGACAGAAGTTATTAACGTAATATCTGTTGTTGACAAAGAGCTAACCTGTTGATTAGGAGCTTCCTCAATTGAGTTTCCCAGTCTTTCGTATTTCAGGGAACTAATGTTTTTAGTGGACTACTAATGTTTAAGTGATTGATAATCACTGGAAGAAACGCTTAATTACTACTAGTATTTGGACTAATGTTCAAGACATCTTTTCCTTTTCTTTTGCTCTTGTAGTAGCACTACTGCAATATGAAACAAACGGCACTTCTTTTTCTGTCAACTATTGAACTAGAATACGCTACAACTAAAACACATTAGAACTAAGGAAAAAATCAAATAGAAATTAGCAAAAACTAAAGGTATCCTACATAAGTTCAGATCTGATTGTAAGAATTGTTCACAACTCTATGAAAACTGCTTAGATACACTGATGTTATAGAGGTATATAGATTTGTTAATGCATTTTTTTTTTAATTTCAGGATCAGATCATATGAGTATAGTTTTGGATGTTACCAAGGTTGAAAATATTGAAAGTGTCTTCCAAACTATCATTGCAAAATACAAACAACCTCCAACATTAATTATAAATTGTGCTGGGATACTTATTTGTCATCCATTTTTGGACGAAACACCTGACATTTTCCAACGTCAGCTAGATATCAATGTGAAAGTAAGATTTTAACAAACTGTTATGAGTATTTAAACTTACAAGAGCCACATCATGTTGCTTAGTATATACTTCTTGGTAAATAAATATAATAGATGTTGATATTTAGTGATGTGGAGTGTTTCATATTAGCAGTAAGGTTGTCCGTTATGATGAGCATATATGGGAATCTAACAGCTTTGTGAAACAATTCAGCATTAGTGAATAATAATAATTCAGCACAATTCACTCAATGTGAACGTTTTTCGGCAGTTTCAAACACCAAGGTTTATAGGCCCTACTTTACTGAGGGAAAAACAGGAAAGGAGCATTATATCTTGTTAACCCTTAAAAGCAAAATTTATCAAGTCTCAACATTAGCAAGATAGTCATCATCTAAACAGAAATTGCAACTTATTTGGCAGCTCTATGAACAAAGTCTTTTTTGTATCAGTGCATTGTTTTACACCTGCATCAACTCTTACAGTTATATTCAATTGTAATTATATTTCTTTAATTAAAATTTAATTTAACTATCAGAACAAAAAACACTCATTAAAAAAATTATTTATTTACAAATTAATAAAGATAACTAAAAACAAAAACTTAAACTAATAAAAATAAACAACTGAAAGACCAAATGCTGTGACAGAACCTCTGAATGCATGGTAAGGCAGGAAAAACTACACGATGTTCATGTTTGTCAAAACGACCTGTGATGTCATTCAGGATTATCAGCAAACACATAGACTAAACATGACAGCCTAATTTTTAAAAGCCTGTAGGAACAAAGTCAATTATCTAATAGCATTCAAACTTGATGATGTCATGTACTGTGGTTTTATCAACTTTATGCCCTGACATCCGTTTTAAAAAGTGCATACAAATGCAATAGATGACATTTTCAATAGAAGTTAAATGGGGGGGGGAAATAAAAAGGAATTACAATACTTTTCCCCCTAAAAGGTAACTGACCCATTTTGTTTAGAAAGTATAATAGTAAAATTTGTACAATTTAATGTATTTTAAAAAGTAAACACTTTTTTATAGGAACACTTACTTTTTATCTAAATAAGGATGGAGGTTTTGGGAGAGATGTAACTTATTATCAATTTTGATGGTAATGACCTCTTGGCTATTGAAGAATAGATTTAGGGGTAGAATAACTATATTTAAAAATAATTAATCACGGAAATTAATGGTATTGATTAATTCGTTTTTTTATATTGGTCAAGTTAGGGTGTATAGATGGTGACTTCCCTATCTCTTAAAAATGAAGAAATCAATTATGGCTTGAGTTGATATGCATACATCTCCCTAAAATGGTCCACCTAATTTACAAAAAAGTATGTGATAATAAGGCAAGTGTATGCATTCTAATAAGTGTTAAAGTGTGAATCAGTAGCAGAAGTTGAGCATGGAAAGAAATAAGAATGATTTGTTATACATTTTTTATTATTTCCCTTATAGTTTCAGTAATATGTTTTCTTAAATCAATTCCATTAACTATTTTTTTTTCTTTCATGAAAATTTCAATATGCTAATTTAATATGCAATTATAACAAGCATTCCTTTATTCAGGAGGAAAAGTAAGCACATTAAATTCAATAATGACCTTGTGCCTATTAATTATGATGCAATACCTGTTACAATGTAATAGAATTGTTCTTGTAGTCGGTTTAACTATACTTCTTTAAACAAAGGTTCTTTGGTTAATAACTTTAACATGAGTGAGACACTGATGAAGATTGCCACATTGCGATCAAAAACGTTCTGTCTCAATAAGTTTTTACAAATTTACAAAATTTAAAGTTCGGATAGTCATTAACTAATGTTGAAGTAATTCATTAAGATTCACCGAACGTAATGGACTACAAAATTCGAAAGGTTCTTTGTGTTGCAGTAGTGATTGTACTTACAATAATTCTTTAAACCTTGTATATAATTCTTTATTAAGATTTAATAAAGTTGAATAATAAGTATTAGGTTTAAATAAGGTTTACTAAGGTTTAATAAAGGGTCTTTATTAGGGTTTTGTTACATATAATAAATTGTGAGTCAATATGTTTAACCTTAAATAATAAATAGGTCTTATAAAATATTCTACACTAAATCAGTTACATTAAAAATACATTTTTAACGTAATTTAACTTCTTCCTCAACTTGAGACATTAGTTATACCTAGACACTTTAATATATAAGATTATGTAAACTTTTGCCTACACTAACAGTGTTTGTCTAAATGAGGATGATTGTTTCAGGAGACATTTCTTATTGATATATATTTCTGAAAACAATTAACCTTATTTAGATGACAGAAAGTAAGTTCTTCAATTTTGTAGTCCATTACGTTCAGTGAATCTTATTAATCACTTAAACAAGAGTTTATGACTATCCGAACTTTAAATTTTGTAAATTTTTTAAAACTTATTGAGACAGAACGATAAAAGATCGCCACATAGCGATCGAAAACAGTTATTTGTAAAAATACCTCTGAAGATGATTACTTTGTAATCGAAATGTACATAAGGTTAAATAAAATTTGTTGTTGAATTTGTGGTGAGAGGTTGTTTTAATTAATATAAACATTTACGCCACAGTTGCTTCAAGTTGTTGTTTATTATTCATGTTGATATTATTAACAAAGGCTTAGTGAAAATATTTTTTAAATAATTGTATTACTCAAGTGAAAATCTAAAATTTTATTACTGCTCATTATGTTAGGCTTTCAACTATATATGAAAATATATAGTTTGACTATATGTCAAAATAATATGACAATATCCCAAATAACTTATATCTATAATAGTATACACTTTTAAAAAATAACCACGCAATCCTCATACTAAATTGAAAATAAATTGAAAGTTAATTTATGAATAAGCTGCTTTTTTCAGACACACATGCTGTTTTGAAAATAATTATACATCTAAACATTTAAAAATCTAATATCATTCTTCTAAGAAGGGCTTCTTAAATAATAAATATATTTGAAATAGATATATTTTATATAATCTGTGTTATGTTGCCAGGCTATTACACAACAGTTTACTTTTAAAAATGACTGCCACATTAAAACACGAAATTAAAAACAACTAAGGCTATTATCCCCCTCCCTCCCAAGCTACCCAATAAAAATTATTTTTCTCTATGCAAATGTCTTTCCCCCTCAGTTTTCCTTATCCTCCCGCTGAGATCGGAATGTATTTTTTGTAAATACCTGCATCTACTCCACATAACCATCTGCAAAACAATATTATTTTTATGCAATAAAAACATTGTATTTATTGCCTCATGTTCATAGATTAAGATGCCTTCTGGAAATAACCCCAATGACAATCTTATATTCTTTTAAGATTTTACTCACTGAGATCACAACTCTCTGTTGAGGGCACTTTCTGAAATCTTTATCCATTGAAAATGTTTTTCATCATCATTTCTAATTTTGAAATATCATGTTTGGTGGTTATCATCCATTTAATTTACTACTCTCTGGATTTTTATATTGAACATAATCTCCCCATTAAAAAAATTATTTGTACACCAGTTTTTTATCTGAACTGGCTTACTTTTTGCAGGTTTGATTGGGAGTAATTTTCCAATTACTATTGCTATTCTAAGCATGCATTAGTCCTTGTAATTTGTCCCTTTTAATTGTGTCTACTTGATTTTGCTGATAATTAATTTTAGTATACCATCCCTACATTGATAATAAAAGCTGTCAAAGCCATTACAACTTGTAAATCATATGTTGTGTGTTAATTGTAGTTTTTTTTATGACGTAACTTTATTTTTGACATTAATTCTTAAGGAATTATGTGAAACTAAATACTGCAGTAGTTTTGTTACACAATTAGTTATTTGACCTGCAATGTCAAGAGTTTAATTGAATATAAGAATGGTGCGTTCAATAAATAATTTAAACGACAAATGTTAATTTAAATAAATCAAATTTTACTGCACAAAAAAGAAATATAAAATACAAACAAAATTACATTTGAAATGTTACGCTACTTTATGATTTTTACAATGCTTTACATATTTAATTTATAAGAACTTAATACGGTGTAAAAGAAAATCTATGGCATGGCGCATGGCACCCATTCGAGATTGCTTTGCGTATTTAGGACACATTTCAATTTGTCTATTTGACTTTAAAATTTTGTTACTACATTACACTAATGAATTTACACTTTCCCTATTTTAAAAAAGAAAACTAGCATTATCAAGCCATGAAGGTTAAAGTTTAAAAGTTAAATTTTTCCTTTTTTATCACTTTACGTCTTAAAGTTATGACTTAGCTGTGTTTTAATAAAACTGGTGTAGCAAACATGGTTCCTGAACTGATCTCGCCATTCTGAATGTTCTATTGACCTTCTCGTGATTTGGAATCTGGCCCGGTGTTGTATCTTAACGTAGCCACATTTCTTCTAACAAAAAAAATAAATTTTAAGTAAACTGTTATATATAATACATTTTAAAATAAAGGCGTCCCTCACATTTCGGATTTTAATAACGTCAGTACTGGTTCACATCTTGGCTGCGAAAAAGGACTACATGAGGCTACCACGCGAGTATTTTAACTTCCGCGGACCCTTGCTGCGCAACTAGCAAATTCAGGTTTTGTACATGGATGTCTGTCTCAGCCAGGACCTCTAAATTATAATTTACAATTTTTTTTAAAATTTTATTTTACATTTTAAAATTAATGTCACGTTTGTTTTCTGAAACTGTTTTAACATGTAACATTACATAAAGGTAATGTTACAACGTCCCTATTGATATCCTTGAGTTTGACAAACATTTTTAAAAATCTTTCATCTTAATACCATTTTATGATATTCCACTATTTAATTTTTTGAACTCCATTAGTTTTTTGCACATAAGTATTAAGATACAGTAATACCTCGACTTATGCTAATCCATCTTACGTGATTCCCAAGTTGAGCGGTTTTAAATCAAGCTGTCTGAGCTACCTAGAAACTGGCCTGTTCTAGGAAAACAATGCCTAAAAGAACTTTTTTAGTGCATGAAGAGAAAATATTTCCAGGTTTTAAGGCCAGCAAAGTCCGATTGACAGTAATGGTGGCTCAAAAACAGCTGGTGACTGTAAGTTGCAACCTCTCATAGTTTATCACTCAGAAAATCCAAGGGAATTAAAAAATATTTCTAAACCTAGCTCGTATGTGATTTGGAAGTAAAATCAAAATGCTTGGATAACAGCTTCCATTTTTGAGGACTGGTTTGGTCATCATTTTATACCTCAAGTTGAACGTTATTGTTGGTCTAAACAAATTCCTTCTAAAGTAATTCCTTACTATTGACAATGCACCTGGTCATTTTTCGACTACTTTAACTAATTTTGATACATGGATGAAAGTGATATTTTTGCCACCAAAACACAACTAGTTTGCTTCAACTGATGGATCAGGGAGTCATCAAAACATTTAAAGCTTATTACACAAGAAGATCATTTGTGTATCTGCATGAAGTTATGAGGCAGAACAATGAGCCCTCTGTTGAAGATTTTTTAAAACAATTTAATGTTTTAGATGCTTTGAGAATCATTGGACAATCTTGGAATGAAGTTTTACAAAAAACTTTGAATGGCATTTGGAAAAAAGTGTGTCTATTTTTTTCACCACTGAAACTCAGGCGGAATCAGTGTCAGATTCTGATGAAATTGCTGATGTGATTGATGAAGTTGTCAGTTTTGCCAGACAAGACAGTTTAGAAGTGGATAATAAAACGTTCAAGAACTGCTGGATTTACACAACCAGGAGCTGACAATTGATGAGCTTATAGAAATGCGTAAGCAAAAGTAAGACCTTAAAAAAGCAGATTCTTTAAACCCAGTTGATGTAGAAGATGAAATGACAGTTTAAAACTTGAGAAAATGCCTTTGTTTAATTGAGCAAGGCTTAAAATTTTGGAAAACATAGACTAACGATGAGCGTATTTCTGCCACAAAACAAAAAGTTAGCGAGTTTTGAGAAAATTCTGTGTGAGGAGAAAAAATCTTCAATTTTTCAAACAAATTTACTAGATTTTATGTAGCCTTATATGTGGAAATAATTTCTTTTTACTTACTTCATTGCAATATGTATGTATATAATATAATTTTTGTTGCATTATGTATTTAAGATTTCAATGCATATATATTTTTCTTCTAAATTATTAGTTTATTTAGTCTTTGGTCCCAATTAAACATGATACCTATGTAGTTGTATGTACAATTATACCCCTAATTACACGAATTCCACTTACAAGGTTATCACTCAGACCTACCTATCCCGTAAGTACGGGGTACCTGCTCCAAAGGGGAAATAATTAGGTCTATATTTGTCCCTATTTGCCATCCTTTTCACTGTAAAACTCCGCAACACAACATAGTCTTAACACAAACAGTATTCTATAGTAGTATAAAAACTCTATACTACTGTATTTAGGGAACAATAAATAGCTAGAATAATCTTCTTTTTTAATTAAATCAATTTTTAGCTTTTAGTTCTTGAACTCTGTTTTGATGTATTTGCAAAAAATCTGCTTTTTTCATTGTTTCTTTCTTTCTTTACTTCTTTGTGTACCCTATTACTAATACATGTTAAATATGTGTTAACTAGTATAAATAAATTTAAAAACTGAGAATAAAAATATTTATATTTCTGATAGTTTCATCATAGTAATCAAAAAGATATATTGCTGTTTTGAGTAATATATTAAATATTAAAATATTGAACATAATGTTTGAGTTCAATGTTACTTTTAATAACTTGTGCCACAAAATATTTTCTTTTAACTATTTAACAGTACTTTCTTTGGCTTTGTATTTGAATGTTATTGACAATTGATTATTATTAGATTATCTGTTACATAAATAAAGCCTGGTCGCAAGTAATATTAAAAGTGTAATAAACATAAAAAAAGGGCTAAGAGATTTTTTGATACAACAAATTTTCTGATCCTTGCAATTTTACCGCTTCTGTGTTTTTATGTAGTAAACAGTTTCACAAATATTGTGATAACTTGATATGATACTTCTTACAAATATTGTGATAACTTATTATGATACTTCTTACAAATATTGTGATAACTTAATATGGTACTTCTTACAAATATTGTGATAACTTAATATGATACTTCTTACAAATAATGTCTGTTTAGGGAACTTATTTAATGACAAAGATAGCATGTAGAGAAATGGTGTCTTCTAGTCTAGAAGGTTCGATTGTTAACATTGCCAGTATAGCTGCTAATGGCATGGACATGTTTGCCAGCTATTCTTTATCAAAAGGGGCTGTCAAAAGCTTCTCGAGAGCCGTGGGGAAAGAAATGGCACAGTAAGTACCAACGTTTTACAAATTAATTTTATTCATTTATTTATTTTTATATTTAATATACTTAAAAATTAATCAAATTTTAAAAAAATTATAACATATATTTCATATGTTTCCTATGTCATTCTCTCTAGAATACCTGAAAAACAATGAATTAAAAACAATAATGATGGGGGTAAAGATATAGAAAAGGTATGAAAAGACCTATAGTAGCACTTACTTATATATGTTGAGGATGACCGTTTCGGGAGATGTGTCCCATTATCAACTCAGACCGTAACTGATCTCAAGGTTTTCGTAGGTTATGATATTAGCATGGGGGTGGGATATTATAGTGGTGTGGGTGTATTTTGTATTAGGAATTATGATGTCAAAAAGTGTATGTGAGTTGTAATGTAATTGTGTATTGAGTATGTATGTAGGGTGTAGTTTGAAGTGTCTGTATATTTCGTATTGTTCGGTTGTGTAGCGTTGGTTATTTCTGTGTTGTTTATGAAGAATTTGTAGGCTACATATTGTGTCTATGTAGTCATTTTTTGTGGAGTTGAGATGATCGGTGAAGTTTCATTGGTAGTTAGTGTATGTTAGTGTTTTTTATGTTCAAACAACAGTTAATGTGTAGATGAAGAGTACAGATAACTCCGCTCCTATATATAGACTGACATCAATCCGGACATACTTGACCTGCACAATTGCTTATACTCATATTCTTTTTCCTTTGATCACCTTTCTGCCAATAAAATACGAGACATAAAATGCTCGTTTATCAATGACACATTTCCACACTATGGGTAAATTCAAAGAGTTATCGCTTTTGTTAAAACTCCCTTGCTTCTCTATTTCAACAGCCTTACTTACAACTCTAGTCCTGTAGTTTTCCTTCAGCAATCTGTTGACAAGACTGGAAATCAATAGAATGACCTGTCTCCCTTTGGTGCTTGTACTGTCTTGGTTTCTGCTTGTTTTTAATGCTAAGTTTGTGCTCCTCAATGAGCTAAGATATGTGTGTTCATTTGGCCAATGTACGATTTTTACAAACTCCAAAAGAAACGTGTAAATGCCACAGTTTTCTAAAAAGATCCTGTTTCTGGCATTACCAAGAACCTTATCGATACTGATGTGAGTTTTATAAAAAGAACATATACCATGGTTGTTATAGAATCCTCTAATTAAAAGCAAGCAACGTCACTTTCCTTGGTCTCTTTCTATTGTCCATGTCAACCGAAATGACACTTTGCCAATGCAACGCTTTATTAATGGAATAATCTCTATATCAATTGCTTCTAGGCATCTTACTCATATTAATAAGTTCATAATAGTCCCTAGAATGAATGTCGGTTAACTTGTTAGACCGAGAAAAGAGCATTTCAGCACATCGTAGATTTGAGATGGATGGTGGCGTTACTAAGCATTAAAATATGTATTATTGGGAAATCAATTTTCTGTAGACTGAATGGTGAACCCCGTTATGACCATTCCAGACCAAGACGTTCAGTAACGGTAATCGTGATATTTCATGTTGTCCATTAATTTCCGTTACACTGACTTTATGAAGTTATTATTATTACTTGTAAATATTTTTTTTTACCACTAAGTGCAATAATTTTATCTTATGTGATGAGGCACCTTCGGTCACTTGACCATTGTCGAATCACTGAATAATTTTCTCTATTTTTCTGGAGTGGATGTTGGTATTTGTTAACGTCAACCATGTTTCCTCTTGAGCCGCGTGTATAATGTTTTTGAATAGTAAGTCGTCAGCATATGTTGTCTGTAGGTTCATTAAATAGTTGTGTATGTTTTTATAGGTGTGCTGCAAGATTTGATGTTATTTTTATTTTTGAATGCTGTGTGGTGTTTTTCAAATCTTATTTTAAATGATCTAGTTGTTTTACCTATGTAAAATGTGTTGCAGTCGTTACATGTAATTTTGTAAATTCCTGATAGGTTATCTTTTTTTGTATTTGTTTTGTGGTTTGTGTTATTAAGATATTTTATTATGTTGTTGTTTAGTTTCTATGTTGGAGTGTAGTATTCTTTGTTGTATATATTTGTTATTTTTTTATTTTGTTATTGGTGCATTTATATTTAAGGTAGATTCTTTTATTTTTATTATTTTTGTGTTCAGGTTGTAGTGTTGTGTTGAGGTTAGGTTTATTTGTAAATTTGTTGTATATGTTTATAAGGCGTTTGTTGTATCCATTTTCTATTGCTATTTTTGTAATGTTGCCTAATTCTTCATTTAATTTATGTTTGTTATCTTGTGTGTATTTTATGGCTTTATTTATCATGTTACTGTAAGTGTTGATTTTGTGTGTTCAGGGGTCGTTAGATTTGTTGTGTATTGTGTTGTTGTTGGAAGTAGGTTTTCTGTGTACTGTAGTTTCTATTTTATTATTGTTTATATTTAATGTAATGTCAAGATAGTTAACTGTTCTGTTTGTTTCTGTTTCGAAGATGAATTGTATGTTTTTGTTGTACGTATTTAATTTGTTTAGTATTATGATGTGTTCGTTGTGAATGATAGGTTGGTATATTACAAGTATATCATCTACATATCTTGTCCATAGCAAAATATTATGTGTGTTTAGTATAGGTTTAATTATTATTTGTTCAAAGTGTTTTAGATATATTTCTGACATGACTGATGATATGGGTGAGTCTAGTCGTTGACTCCATGGGGAGCCCAGTCGTTTGTTGATAGTATTTATTGTTAAATTGGAAGTAATTTTGGTTACATATGTGTTTGATTAGTGTAATAATACTATTTATTGTGTTTTCTTTTTTGTTATTGTGTATTAGTTTGTTTTTTATTATTTCTATGGTTTCTTCTATTTGATATTAGGGTACATGTTGGTTATGAAATAACTAATTATTTTTGTGTTGCTGATTGTTTCTATCTATTTATTTTATTAAATAATTTGTATCCATTTTTTTATTTTGTGTTGTTGATGTGTATTTTAGGTCTTATTATTTTGTCTAGTATTTTTGCGATTATGTAAGATGGTGCTGTTTTGAAATTTATTAGTAGTCTAAATGGTGTGTCGGGTTTGTGAATTTTAGGTATGCCTATTAATATTGGTGCTCATGGTTTGAATGGGTAAAGTCTTGTGTGGTATTTTAATTTATTGTTATATTATATATAATTTATATATATATATATATATATATATATATATATATATATATATATATATATATATATATATATTAAAACAACATAGGTTATTCAAATACAAGAATATTTATTAATTTATATTCAAAGCTTTTCGTTGGTAAACAGTACCAACATCATCAGGAATGAAAATTACAATAATGTACCTATGTTGTTTTAAGTTATTAAACAAGAAAACATATTATATATATATAGATTTTTTAGACTAGGAGACTGACAGACTTACCTTGGTAAGAGTCCACTCTGTAGTCTTGAAATAGAAACACATAAAAGCACTTAACCAATGATATATTTCAACCACACAGTGATCTTTGTCAATCCAAGAGAAAACACAAAAAGAAATATGAGAGAATGAAATAAAATAAATATAAGTTGTAATCACAGATTGTCTTTACCAACCAAAACTAACCTAAATATATATATATATATATATATATATATATATATATATATATATATATATATATATATATATATATATATATATATTTATTGTAAAACTTAGATGAATTATTTTTTCTTGTTGAATATGTATGTTGAAATAAAATAATTTTCATAAACAAGAATATACGAGTATTACTTCATTTTATTGTTGATTGAAGTTTTTCGCTAATTTACATTATTAGCATTTTCAAAATTTATAAATCACTGTCCAGTTATGTGACTAGAGTCAGACTAGACTCGTTTATGAAAATTATTTTATTTCACCATATATATATATATATATATATATATATATATATATATATAAACTGTTTATCTACATTAAAAAGGTAAAATCTGTATAACATGTTTAATTATAACTTAGTAACTTAATAGGTATATAAAAAACTGATTATTTTAAAAATATTATAATTTTGAAATAAATTATATACAATGTATATTGTAATAACCATTGAAATAAACATATGTGTACAATGTTTATAGGTATGGAATTCGTTGTAATTGTTTGTCACCAGGACCTATTAGTACACATTTGCTAGATCCTGTTCCAGAAGATTATGCTGCTAAGCTTATAGAAAATATTCCTATGCATCGGATGGGAATACCTCAAGGTAAACATTAAGTGGTTAAGAAAACAAATATTTTATAAGTTGAGGCATTTAGAATTAAAGTGGGCCATCCCATCAGTGCTCTAATATTTGAAAATCAGTGCTAATTTTCTTGATTTGTCTTGAAAATATTTTCTTGATTTTTAAAACTTAAAATTGTTTTAAACTTAAATAGTTTATTGGACATAATTTGGTTTAGGAACATATAATTTTGTCCACTCCTTTGCAGTTTTGCAATGGGATAGCCCACTCTGGAGCTGATATGATGAGTCTTTCACTTGAAGACAACAAGGGTTAGGTTAATGAAGTTGAGAAGTTGTTTTAATTGAAAATTAGTTTGTTGTAATTTAATCAATTTCAATATTTGAGTCGTTGTTATTTATTATATTTGAAGCTGAATTTTACATTTTCAAATTTTATAAAATGAATGGAAAACAGGTGGTATGAATTAATGACAAACAAATCTTTCTTTTTTTCTATGGGTAATCTGTGGTCAATAGTAAATAGTACAGACAGGAGTGTAGTTGTAGAGTTTGTTCTGAAATTCCTTTTCCTAGTGTCTACTCGGGTAGACACTTAAATGGGTATAAGTTGGCATATCCATAACAGTAGTCTAATAAAATTGGTTTTTTTTTGCTATACTTAGACTATTTGGCTATAAGGCAAAGTCTTAGCCATCCATGTTTATACCGTCAATATTAATTTTCTTGTTTGTTATATTTTCTGGAAGTAAGTTTTAATTGATAAAAGATCACTTCGTTGTGTTAACCTAACTACAAAGCATTAAAAAGATCCAACAAAACTAAAAAACACTTACACAGTACAAAAAAGCACCAGAACAAACACGACAGATCAGGAGTATACAGGATCGCAAACAACGGCTACCCAAGTTTTTATATAGGTCAAACAGGGAGAAACTTTACTACACACTACAAGGAACGCATAAAAGACACAAAAAACACACAAATCAAACCTCGTCATACACATACAAAGAACACTACACACATACACCAATATAAATACTAATCTAAAAATCCTTCACTACATCATGAAAGCAACAAACTAAACACAACAGAAAACTGAGAAATATAGAAACACCGCAAAAACCTCCCATAACACGTTCTAAATGACAAAACATACTCACAATTAAATACTATATTTGAACACATAACTACCAACTACTATATGAACAATAATACACCCCAGAACACCAATACACCTACACCACAGATTCACACCAGTACAACATACCTGAGCAATAGTCTTAACTGTGACTCACAGCATTGAACAACGCACTGAACTAGTGCGAAACACGTGTGCTTTAAAATAACAGTATGTAAGTGGTTTTTTTGCCAAGTATTACCAAAAGTCTATGAACAAACTACCTATTACTTATCACACACTTAAAGTAGGAAAATGCCAACAAGCATAAATGCTTTAGAGCACTTTGAAGTAAGATATTGTAACTATGTTGTGATGACCTTGGGGCTTAGATTATATAACCATTTAAGCAGATCTTGGGACTCTTGACACAGCAAGCATGTTAAATAACATTAATAAATATCATTGTTGACTGTTTCAGAGGTAGCAAACCTAATCATATTTCTTGCATCAGAGAAAAGTTCCTACATTAATGGAACTTGTGTAGGAATTGATGGAGGATACTAGAAGACTGCACTGACAATTTCTGTTATGAGCCTGTGAACAGGAATAGCTTTTAGAAAAAACAAACTGAAACCTAAAAATCAATACATGAAGAAAAAACTTATAGAGGAATCTTACAATGCATCAGACGAGGAAAATGACTAAACTTAGCTTGTTATTAATTTGCTATTAAATTTATGAGTTGTAAATATTTCCTAGAAATAAAAGTAGTAAATTGTAAGTTTTTATTTTTTTCCTGCAATCTTTTTAGAGTAAATATATTATACTTGGCACCAATAATAATGGTTGAAATACACATTTTATAATAAAACACATGAAGTTAATTACTTAAAAATCAATTAAAACAGATATAAATTAATAAAGTTAATATCTGTACTTTTAAATATTCAGGAAAAGATTAGACATGCATGGATATTGGCCTATAATTTTAAAAACTTCTTAAAATACAAATATATTTTCTGACAGTTTTATAGTTAATTGCTTATTTTTAAAATATATTTCTCAGTTTCTTTTAGGTGTTTTTGTTCAATAAGATTTATTTGGCTTGTCCCATTAAACAATGATTCATTCTTCAATTTAAAACATTTTAATATCTTAAGTCTGTTTTACTCTGATTTGCAACTTCTTAACATTTACTGTCATTAGAGTTTGCGAGTTAATGGTAGACCTGTTACTAATGAAAATAATCAATAATGAGCTCTGGTATTGACAGATTGATAGTTAATTAAGGTTATAAACATGTTGCATATTTCCTTCTTGTTCTAAACATTTTAATTGTCTCCAAATACACATTTCCAATGACATTATATTGATAATAATTTTCAGTTCATTATGTCATTACTTGACATAACATTACTTAAATGTTACTAAAATAAATAATATTAGATTTCTTTACTATGCTTTTGACATCAGCTATTATTGTAGAGATTCGAATTTCCATTAATTTCAATGTTTAAAGTTCAATTTCAAAGTCTAGTAATAATGTTGTATATTACTGAAAATAAGGACGGAAATACAAAAAAAGGTAAAATAAATATATTGTAGAGCTAAATATGTTATAAAATCTGCTAAATAATTTTTTTGTAGAGGTAAATCTGGGGCATCAGAAAATGAAAATGGTTTTTTCAATCTTGAAACAAATATATAAAAATGAACTAATAACCTTACTACATTTGTATAATTCAGATATGTCTCAACAATAGAATAATTACTTGAACTTTAGATTAGCCATTTAACAATCTGATCAACCAAGAGTTATTAATACTATAAGTAAATATTATTCAACTGTCAGCAAGTAAGCCCTATGGGTTCACTTAGTTAAGTAATATTTAATATAGTTTAATCAGTGAATACAAAATGATTACAACAAGCAACTTTAGTGATTAATAGGTTACTGAAGTTATATATCTCTTTCAGTCCTTCGAATGCAGTAAAACCTAGTGAGTTCTTGTTTTGGCAGTTGTTCGCCTCATTGCCAAAGCCAGAAAAACGTTTTGGGAGAATATAATTATAGTTTATAAACATAAAAACTTCTTCTTTTTTTTAAACAAGAGAAATAAATTAAAGGAAAATGCAAATCTGATCCTTTAATGCTAAATATCATCACCTCAATTCATCAAGTAATAAATCTTATTAACTAACAGAAACCATAAGTTGAAAGTAATGTTCAGTTGACATTTTTTTAGAATAAACAAAAAACATGTATATTACAAAAAAATATTTAAATAAGTCTTGAATTTTGTAGTCCGTTACGTTCGGTGAATCCTATTAATCACTTAAACAATAGTTTATGACTATCCGAATTTTAATTTAAAGTTCGGATAGTCATAAACTCGATACGGATGTGAGTTTTATAAAAAGAACATATACCATGATTGTTGGAGTCAGCTTTGGTAGATTAAACAGCTCCAGTATCGACTTTAATCAGCCTGTGCCTTGTCTATTCGATAGCTCAATCTATGGTTTATCGTCGATAGTTTAAGACCACGTTGTCCCTTGCCGCGCGCGCCTAATCCCCACCCTAACACAGTTCCCTCACCCCCAGTCTTTTGCTTGCCGTAGACAGACCAGCACGTCCGTTGCGGGTTTAACCTTTTTCGCCAACCTCGTGGACGTTAAGTTCGCCCCGCGCATGTCTAAATTTAAGTGTTTCGAGTTGTACTTGTTTTATATGCTCGTTAACCGCGAAAGTGTACATTATTTAGTCCAAGTGCCGTGTTCGAATGCGCCTTAACCTCGCCGTTACAAGCCGCCGTTACGGAGTCGCTCGCAATTATTTAAAGACTCATTCAATTGTGAATAGTAGTAGAATTGAACCCCGTTTATTAAGTTTTACAGCACGAGCCGTCTGATCAGTCACCACTCCACCCAGGGCCCTGCTGCAGAAGTCCAAAAGACATCAAACCTACCGTGCACGTAACCCCTTTGTTCAGCTTAGGGTAAGTGTTAATCAGTTCCAAATACTTTTAGCATAAACTTGTGCCTATTTTTCCCGAGGCTTAATTAGTGATAAACACTGTTTATTTGTCGATTAGGCATTTTTGCCGCCAGCCTTAATTTTATTCATGTACAATTTCAATCACAATAACGACCGCGACTATCTCTCTCTTTCGTCTTCTTTCTAATATTTTAGCGGAGCTGACGCCTCCATTTTGGTCCCGTCGGGCCGGATTTTTTTGCATTGTAGCGACCTATAAACATTTAAAGTGCAAAGAACAAGTGTTAAAGTTCTCAGTAACCTCGAACCTTATTCAGTTTTAATAGCGAGGCATTTGCTTTATAAATAAGTTTTATTAGTGATTTATAAGTGTTATTTATTGTGCGAACAATTTCGAAGCATGTTAAATTTCACAGTAATAAGCTAAGTTGCAAGCATTGCGTAATCCTGTGTAATTTCCCGCATTTATTTCCTTGTCTAATTTAATACGCAGTAGTGACGTCACAAGCTGTAGCGTGCAGCCACATTCCGTTACTCAGCAGATTTATGGGACACCTGCGCAGATAAGGAACACTTGACTAAACAAGTTGGGCTCAATAGGCTCAATATTGATCCGTGAAAGCTACACTGTAGATTTATCCTGTTAAATAAGGAAAACTTGCAGCCGTTCTAATCTAATGCTTATGATTTGTAAAACGTTATGTCTTTTTTATTAACTTTATTATACAGTCCACTCTTTCGTAATTAAATGTACCATTGTGTAGTCATTAGGTTTGGTTTAAACATAATTGCAATTTAATTTAAATTTTGTTTTTTGTTAATTTAAATTTTGTCACGATCGCTAATAACAACGCATATTGCCTTGATAAGTTGAAGGCTATATGCAGTGATTTAGAGCAAGTAAACAGCTTGCTCGGTGATAGTGAAATGTCTGAGGGCATAGTGCAGGAAGTCAGGCGCCTTCATGTCGAATTTATCGAAACTTTTGACCGCGCGGAGCAGACTTTTGACAGTCAAGCTTCCGAATTTGTCAAGAATGTCTTTATAGCAAAACGTCAATTTCAGGACACCTATCTGCCCATGATAGTAAAATATCCTAACCTCGTTAAGACGGAGGTTACCTCGACCTCGCCTGTCAAATCAACACCGACTTCACCTAACCTTCCAAGTCTAACTTTGCCAAGCTTTTCGGGCCAGAGCGACGACTGGATAGATTTTGTTACGATGTACGACTCTATGGTACATAACAATGAGACGCTTAGCAATATCCAACGTTTTCAATACTTAAAGTCCGTCTTAAAGGGAGATGCACTGGCCATCGTCACCGGACTTTCCATCTCCGAAGCAAATTACAACATTGCTTACAATGCGTTGCGTAACCGATACGCGAACCCGCGACGTCTCGCAGATCATTACTTTAACATAATTAAAGACTTTCAGCGCATCAATAATGCTTCACCCGCGGAACTAAATCGTTTCTTAACCGCGCACTCTAATGCCGTCTGTGGATTAAGAGCTATACCTCTCGAAGACTTAGCGGATTTCTTATTGTTCTCTATGGCAATTAATAATTTGGATGCCAAGACACGATTAAGTTTTGAAAGCCGACTAGGCACTAACCGCATGCCGACATATAAATTATTGAACGACTTTATAACTGAACAGGCTAGAGCCCTGGAGATGCTTAGCCAACCAGCTGCCGTGGTTGTAGCAAACGCCGGACGTGGTCAAAGACCCCGCATGTTGGTGTCATCGATGGATAAACCCGGGTTTCAAGGGGCCCTTGAACCGAATAATTACTTGTCTGAACCTAACCTCACTTTGGGTCACAGCCCTAGATTTCAATCAGTAGCGTCAAATGACAATGGCCATCAGAATAAGGACGCCCAAGGTACTATTCAGTCCAAACGTGCTGCGCCAGTCACTATGCAACCGGTTAATCAACCACTACAACCTAACTTGTTGCCTATTATGAGTGCGCCTAGAACGTCAACATTTCGCAATCGCTCGCCACCGCTTAACCTCAATCAGTCTAACATGCCTACCACGCGTGTAGGTAAATGCTACTACTGCGGAGAAAGTCACAGCATCATTAATTGTCAACGATTTATTTCTCTTACAATAGCGGAACGCATTGACGCTATTTCAAAATTACAACGGTGTTATAATTGTCTCGGCTCTCATTATCAAGCTCAGTGTCAGTCTCGTCATCGTTGTAGACAATGCAGCCAAGCACATCACACACTGCTGCACAACGACGCACCGCCGCAGCAATGACTAGCCGCCCCACGACGCCTTAGGCCAACCGCTAGCCATCCAATCGATACTAAAGCTCAACCTCGTTCTTTGTCATGCAACATTACCTCGTCTCTCGCCCTGTTGGGTACCGCGCAAGTCGTCCTACAGGACCATTATGGTCAACCTCGTTTTCTAAGAGCTATTATCGACCCCGGCAGTCAGATATCTGCCATTACGAAACAAGCTAGCGACATGTTGAGCCTGCCTACTCGAAGATCGAACCTGTCTTTGATTGGCGTCGCTGCCAAGTCTACACGTATTCACGAATACGTAACTTTTATTTTATTCTCACGACATGACGCCGGCGTCATGCTGACTACGGAAGCCGCTGTGCTCAACCATATAACTGACCCGCTGCCAGCTGATAAATTATCCTCTGCTTTAAGCGCTCAATATCAGCACTTACCGTTAGCTGATCCTCAGTTCGACTTACCTGCCCCTGTTGACATTATACTGGGCGCCGATGTCTTCACGCAAATAATTATCAACGGGCCTCGTACCATCATTCATGGCCAACCATCGGCACTTAACACACTTTTAGGTTGGGTCATTATGGGATCTGTACCTTACAGTACGCCACAACAACCACGCGTGTTTATTACCTCGCTCAAGTCTATCGACGAAACCATGCGACGATTTTGGGAAATCGAAGAGGTAAATGAGACTAACTTGTTGAGCCCTGATGAGCAGCTCTGCGAAAATTTATTTGCCACCACTACTGAACGTGACGCCACTGGGAGATATGTCGTAGCTTTGCCTTTTAAACCTGACGCCGTCGAACTTAAGTCAAACCGTAATGTCGCTCTTGCTAGTTATCATGCTCTGGAACGCCGTCTGAGCCGACAACCGGATGTCGCACGACAATATCATCAGTTCATGAAAGAATATATGACTTTAGGTCATATGTACCCTGCCGTTAAGCCTTCGAATTATTTAATACCACATCATTGCGTTTTCAAGGCCGATAGTTCTACTACTAAATTACGAGTGGTTTTCAATGCTTCTGCGCCTGATTGCAACGCGCATTCTTTAAACCAGCGATTGCTGGCTGGCCCTAAGTTACAAAGGGACCTGTCCAACGTTATTATCTCGTTTCGATTGTTTGTTCACGCCGTCTGTGCGGATCTTAAAATGATGTACCGCCAAATTGCCGTACGCAAGGATGATCGTCGTCATCAGCACATTTTGTACAGGCCGACTCCTCATTCTCCACTGATGGAGTATGAACTAGCCACTGTCACTTACGGGCTTACCCCTTCTGCTTATTTAGCCCTACGTACACTCGAATAACTCGTCAAAGATGAGGGCGACTGTTACCCTGCTGCGTCGCACGCCATTCTTCATCAAACGTACGTTGATGATGTCGTCACTGGCGCCGATACGTCCGAGGACGCCCAGGAATTAATACGGCAACTTATTAACATCTTCGCACTGGCAGGACTAGAGCTCAGGAAATGGTCTTCCAGCGATCCCGCGCTGCTGTCGACGCTGCCATCTTCTCACCTGGAGCACCCGTTGTTATTCCAAGACGACTCTACCGCTGTTAAAATATTGGGACTCCAATGGCATCCTGTTAATGACTCGTTTTCTTATCGTATTCAAAACTTTGTGTCGGTGCCTACGAAACGCACCATTCTCTCTTATGTCGCTCGCACCTTCGACGCACTGGGTTTCCTTACGCCTATCACATTTTGGATCAAGTCATTTTTGAAACAATTGTGGCTCGAAAGGTTATCATGGGATGAACCTTTGCCAACCGCGCTGCGCAGTCGTTGGGACAGCTTCATTGTCCACTTCGCTAAGTTAGCTGACATTCAAATACCTCGACATGTGGGCACACGTGATGCCAAACATCATTTATTAGGCTTCTGTGATGGGTCCGAAGCTGGTTACGCAGCCGCCATCTACTTGCGAACTGAATGGAACGGTTTAATTTCCGTCAGCCTTCTAAAGGCTAAGAGCAGAGTGGCTCCCGTCAAAACACTCACTATACCTCGAATGGAGCTCTGCGGCGCCGTCTTACTGGCCAAGCTCTATAAGTCTGTTCAGCCTGCTGTGAATTTTGTGGCCGACGACACTACGCTTTTCTTCACCGACTCAGAAATTGTGCTGCATTGGCTTAGCACCCCGCCACATCTTTTGAAAACTTTCGTTGCCAACCGTGTTATTGAAATTACCTCGAACACTTCGACCAATCATTGGTACCACGTCTCAACTGTTGACAACCCCGCGGACGTTGCTTCCCGTGGGTGTCTACCCGCGCAGTTTGCTACACATCCACTGTGGTGGCACGGACCACCATGGGCGTCACAATGTACTACCTCTTGGCGTTTGTCTAAGCCAACTGGACCGAACCGCGACCTGACCGAGCTCAAGACCGAGCCTCAGGTGCTCTGCGCGACTGTCCAAACGCCTAACCACTTATTGAATGTTATTGAGCGTCATTCCAATCTCACCACGCTGCATCATGTCTTCGCTTACGTGCTTCGTTTCGTTAACAATTGCCGCATTAAGACCCAGTCTACCAGCCATTGTCACAACACTCGCTACAAAGCCAAGAACACCGTAGCCAAGATTCCATTCGCTGCACCTTCAGTACAAGAATTAAGGAACGCCAGAAATCTTTGCGTTAAGCCCGTACAAGAACTAGCCTTCAGCGAAACGTTGCAACGCCTACACCGCGGCGTCCCGATCAGTGCTCAACTTCGCAACCTAACGCCCTTTATCGACTCAGTGGGGCTACTTAGGGTGGGCGGACGTCTTAATCATGCTGATATACCATACGCAGCTAAGCATGCCATTTTACTGCCTAAGCGGCATCATTATGTCAATCTTGTATGCGATCATTATCACCGCCTCGCCTTACATGCTGGGCCGCGTACCACGCAAGCGATGATCAATGGTGAGTTCTGGATCGTTGCGCTACGTTCGTTGTTACGACAACGCATTCATGCTTGCATGCGATGCTTTAGACTACAGTCGAAACCTCGGCCACCTATGATGGCAGCTTTACCGTCTGCTCGCGTCACTCCGTCGCCACCTTTCTGTAAGGTAGGCATTGACTTTGCTGGACCTTTCGACACTAAGGCCAACCATCTTCGTACGGCAAAGATCCTGAAAGCTTACTTATGCCTATTTGTTTGTATGGCCACTAAGGCTGTACATTTGGAAGTAGTATCAGACCTCTCTACTGATGCTTTTCTCGCCGCGCTTCAGCGTTTTGTCGCAAGACGTGGTCTGCCTACAGACATTTATTCAGATAATGGCACCAATTTTGTCGGCGCCGCCAACCGCCTGCACGAGGTCTATAAGATGCTCGACCAATCCAAGTCAATCATCCAACGCAAGATCGCCGCACAACGGGTTAAATGGCACTTCAACCCTCCAGCCGCACCACACTTCGGCGGACTTTGGGAAGCTGCCGTTAAATCCGTCAAAGGGCTCCTACGCCGTACTCTTGGCACTACGTTATTGAACCTCGAGGAGTTAGCTACGTTATTTATACGCATCGAAGCTATTCTCAACAGTCGACCTATTTTCGAGGTCTCGCCTGACCCCAACGAAGGATCTACGTTCCTTACGCCCGGACACTTTCTCATCGGCCGTCCCCTTCTAGCACTCCCTGAGGAATGTCATTCTGAACCCGCGCTCAAGTCTAGATGGACTATGCTACAGCAGATGACCAATCGGTTTTGGAAAACCTGGTCTACCCAATATCTACACTCGCAGATTCAACGTTGTAAATGGCACAAAGACGCCTCACCCCTCCAGGAGGGTCAGCTTGTATTTATCACTGGAGAACATCCGAGCCCTCTTCATTGGCCAATGGGTCGGATCGTACGTCTTCACCCTGGACCCGACCGGATAACCCGCGTAGTCACCGTCAAGACCTCACATGGACAGTTAAAGCGACCTGTCCATAAGCTTGTAGGCTTTCCGCTACAACCTTAATCTCTTGACCGCTTCTTCAGCACCTGTGTGGTACAACCGCGTTTCCTCGAGTTCTTAATCTCACTCGACTTCTTCGCCTCCTCAGCAATTTTGTCCAACCTCGTTTCTTTAAGTATCTTCAACGCCATAGATTTCTTCGCTACATCTTCAGCACCTCGCTTCTTCCAGTCAACCCCGTTCACCGTCACCCAGTGGTTATCCAGGGTGGGCGGTAGTCTATTGTCTTCAGCACAGCTAATGGAGCTATTCACTTCATCTGCTCTTTTCTGCTTTCTTCGTACCCCGACCACTTCTTCTTCGGCACCCTCGGTCTCCGGTGCTCTCTAGTTCTTCGCCCTCTACCCACCTGGCGGATTAAAAACATCCGTTTTTGGTGGGCGGAATGTTGGAGTCAGCTTTGGTAGATTAAACAGCTCCAGTATCGACTTTAATCAGCCTGTGCCTTGTCTATTCGATAGCTCAATCTATGGTTTATCGTCGATAGTTTAAGACCACGTTGTCCCTTGCCGCGCGCGCCTAATCCCCACCCTAACACAGTTCCCTCACCCCCAGTCTTTTGCTTGCCGTAGACAGACCAGCACGTCCGTTGCGGGTTTAACCTTTTTCGCCAACCTCGTGGACGTTAAGTTCGCCCCGCGCATGTCTAAATTTAAGTGTTTCGAGTTGTACTTGTTTTATATGCTCGTTAACCGCGAAAGTGTACATTATTTAGTCCAAGTGCCGTGTTCGAATGCGCCTTAACCTCGCCGTTACAAGCCGCCGTTACGGAGTCGCTCGCAATTATTTAAAGACTCATTCAATTGTGAATAGTAGTAGAATTGAACCCCGTTTATTAAGTTTTACAGCACGAGCCGTCTGATCAGTCACCACTCCACCCAGGGCCCTGCTGCAGAAGTCCAAAAGACATCAAACCTACCGTGCACGTAACCCCTTTGTTCAGCTTAGGGTAAGTGTTAATCAGTTCCAAATACTTTTAGCATAAACTTGTGCCTATTTTTCCCGAGGCTTAATTAGTGATAAACACTGTTTATTTGTCGATTAGGCATTTTTGCCGCCAGCCTTAATTTTATTCATGTACAATTTCAATCACAATAACGACCGCGACTATCTCTCTCTTTCGTCTTCTTTCTAATATTTTAGCGGAGCTGACGCCTCCAATGATTGTTAAAGAATCCTCTAATTAAAGGCAAGCAACAGTACCACTTTCCTTGGTCTCTTTCTATTGTCCATGTCAACCGAAATGACACTTTGCAGAAATGAAGAGTACATATAACTTCGCTCCTATATATAGACTGACATCAATCCGGACATACTTGACCTGCATAATTGCTTATACTCATATTCCTTCCCTTTGATCACCTTTCTGCCAATAAAATACGAGATATAAAATGCTCGTTTACACATTTCCACACAATGGGTAAATTCAAAGAGTTATCGCTTTTGTTAAAACTCCCTTGCTTCTCTATTTCAACAGCCTTACTTACAACTCTAGTCCTGTAGTTTTCCTTCAGCAATCTGTTGACAAGACTGGAAATCAATAGAATGACCTGTCTCCCTTTGGTGCTTGTACTGTCTTGTTTTCTGCTTGTTTTTAATGCTAAGTTTGTGCTCCTCAATGAGCTAAGATATGTGTGTTCATTTGGCCAATGTACGATTTTTACAAACTCCAAAAGAAACGCTGTAAATGCCACAGTTTTCTAAAAAGATCCTGTTTCTGGCATTACCAAGAACCTTAACGATACTGATGTGAGTTTTATAAAAAGAACATATACCATGATTGTTAAAGAATCCTCTAATTAAAGGCAAGCATTGTCATTTTCCTTGGTCTCTTTCTATTGTCCATGTCAACCGAAATGACACTTTGCCGATGCAACGCTTTATTAATCGAATAATCTCTATATCAATTGCTTCTAGGCATCTTACTCATATTAATAAGTTCATAGTCCCTAGAATGAATGTCGGTTAACTTGTTAGACCGAGAAAAGAGCACATCATAGATTTGAGATGGATGGTGGTGTTACTAAGCATTAAAATATGTATTATTGGGAAATCAATTTTCTGTAGACTGAATGGTGAACCCTGTTATGACCATTTCAGACCAAGACGTTCAGTAACAGTAATCGTGATATTTCACGTTGTCCATTAATTTCCGTTGCACTGACTTTATTAAGTTATTATTATTACTTGTAAATATTTTTTTTCACCACTAAGTGCAATAATTTTATCTTATGTGATGAGGCACCTTCGGTCACTTGACCATTGTCGAATCACTGAATAATTTTCTCTATTTTTCTGGAGTGGATGAATAAGTCTTGAATTTTGTAGTCCGTTACGTTCGGTGAATCCTATTAATCACTTAAACAATAGTTTATGACTATCCGAATTTTAATTTAAAGTTCGGATAGTCATAAACTATTGTTTAAGTGATTAATTTAAATAAGTGTAAACTTTCAACTTTTTTAAATGAATATAATAAAATAAATTTTCAAAATTAGAATAAAACTTTATAGTTCCCTATAAAATATTGTAAAGTTTTCTTGGTTTCTGTGCTAGAATATTAGTTATTTTATTTGGGTCAACATTATTGTCCCATCAAATTAATAACTGTACTAAACAATTCAGCCAGTTTTGTGATGTTGAATATAAGATATAAACAACTAGAAAAATAATTATCAGTATATCTATTCAAAGACAAGATATCGTCTTCAAGATATTCTCATGCAACTCCAGTCTCAAACTGTGAAGGATCACGAACATTTCTACACCATTGTTCATCTAAGGTGGTAATAATGAAAATCAATGTCCTTCAATTGAACAATATGTTTTAGAAATAAAAACTCTTTTCTCAATAACATGTTTTTTCTTAAAAATCTCTTTTATGCCTTATATAATGTAATCGAAGAAAGGTACAATCCAAGAAAATACTTAATCTACTAATTTACAGTATTATTTATGGAACCTGGAATAGTAGTTGGAGCTATAGATTTGCCTGTTTAGCATTTGTAGAATATCTATTGCAATTCCTAATTCTTCTGCTACTTCCTGGGCTTCCTGAGAACTCTCTTTAAAAGAATGTTCAGCATTATTTCTCATTTCTTTAATTTCTTTTCCAAGAGATTCAGTATATTTTAGAACGAATGGTGTTATATTGTTTTTAATGTAGAAATTTACAAAGTCCAGAAACTAGATAAAATATTCTTTTGTATCTAAAAATTGGCAATATTTTAGAGCACTGGATCTCGCATTTTCCTAACCAGTTCTAGCCCCTTTGAGATTGAACAACACAACTATCCTAAAGAGATGAGTGATTTTAAATGCAACAGTAGCTGGTTGAAACCATGGTTGGAACAGTGTATATAGAAACCTTTATTTTCTCTCTCTCTAATTATTGCTGCTCATCTCTTTTATTTAACACTAATTTCTGAGGTCCAATTGTATTCTTGTTCCCCTAAGAATGAGATATTGGCTCCTATGGAATCAAGTTCTTTCAATGTGTTTGTAGTTGGAATAAATTAAAACTATCCGGCTTGGTCGAGGACCAATGTTTAATCCGCAGATCAAAAAGTTAGAAATAAAACTACGAGGTGCGGTAAACCCTATTGTTAACAAGGTTACTCTGGATTGCGTAATTTACGTTAATATTTAACATAGCAAGTTTAAGCACTGTTCTAAGCAAAATAGAGTCATTTAACACTAAAAACGCAACGACACTGAATTTAGTACAAATAAATTATAAATTGTTCATATTCCTTAACTACGCACTTACCATAGGTAAGAAGTGATGCAATGTTGGAATCGCGGTGAAGTCTCCACAGTACTGTGGTCGTCTCAGGCAGCGTAGAATTCTTGAAGGCGATCACGCAACTAAAAAACTCAATTGAAATATGAGTAAACGTAAAAGTTAAGCTTACAAGCACTTAGTTTATTACCGTAAGTACACGCACTAAGATTGCGCAACCGGCGAAATCGGGCGACACTTTTACTAACACGGCGAAAATATACAGTTAAAATGTTCATTAAAATGCTCATTAAAAGTTCATTAAAAGTTCATTAACGCGGTCCGCACTATAAGCACATTAACGAACGAAAGCGGTACTTTAAATTGTCTGAAACAAAGCCATGCGGAAATAGGCTACGAGGTTTAACGTAGAAATGCACTGTTCGAGGGTCGGAACGATTCTACTTTGTCTTGACGCGGAAGAAAGCTTAGAAAATAAGAAGGGAGTGGGGGTGCAGCGTTCATCCAGAGAAAAAATCAATAATTTCGGATATCGATTAGCGGGTCAGAGATCACATGACCAATACGTCACGGTACAGCTGTTATGCAGCAAAGCAACTTGAACTTCGAGCGCTGACTCGAACATACCGCCCACCAAAACGAATGTTTTTAATCCGCCAGGTGGGTGGGGGGCGAAGAACCATAAAGCACCGGGACCCGAGGGTGCCGAAGAAGAAAGTGGCAAAGGAAAACTAAGACAAACAAAGAAACAACAGGGGCGAGAGCGCCGAAGAAAGAAGCTGTAGACAAGCGGTGAAAACTAAGGATGAAGCGGAAAGCCGACGAGCTTGTTGACTGGTCGTCTCAGCTGTCCGTGAGCGGTCTGGATAGTGGCTACTCTAGAGACGTGGTCTTTTCCAGGATGCAGACTGATGATCCTTCCCATAGGCCAATGAAGGGGGCTTGAGTGTTCTCCAGTTATGAAGACAAGTTGATTTTCCTGGAGTGGCGTCGAGTCCTTATTCCACTTGTGTCGTTGAATCTGAGTGTGTAGATACTGAGTGGACCAAATTTTCCAAAAGCGGTTGGACATCTGTTGGAGCATAGACCATCGAGATTTAAGCGGAGGCTCAGTATAACATTCTTCGGGAAGTGACAGTAGTGGACGGTCAATCAGAAAATGTCCCGGAGTGAGAAAGGACGCTCCTTCACTGGGGTCTGGCGAAACTTCGAAAATAGGACGACTGTTCAAAATGGCTTCTATCCGGATGAACAGAGTAGATAGCTCTTCAGCGGTGAGAGTGGTGTTGCCTACAGTGCGTCGCAATAACAACTTAGCGGATTTAACAGCGGCTTCCCAAAGTCCTCCAAAATGAGGGGCAGCCGGAGGGTTGAAATGCCAACTGATGCGTTGGTCAGCTAGTTTGCGTTCAATAAGTGAGCTAGAGCGGTCCAGAAACTTGTAGACATCGTTAAGTCGGTTGGCAGCGCCAGTAAAATTCGTGCCGTTGTCGGAATAAATTTCTGAAGGTAAACCTCGTCTAGCGGTGAAGCGGTGTAATGCGGCGAGGAAGGCATCAGTAGATAAGTCGGTCACCAATTCCAAATGAACTGCTTTAGTAGTCATACATACAAATACGCAGAGGTAAGCTTTCAATAGCTTTGAGGTGCGCAAATGGTTGGCCTTTGTGTCAAAGGGTCCAGCGAAATCTACTCCGACTCTATAGAAAGGTGGAGAGGGCGTAACTCTTGATGAGGGCAAAGGTGCCATCATGGGCTGGCGTGGTTTAGTTTGCATGCGGAAACATCGAATACACGCATGGATGCGTTGGCGAAGTAATGATCGCAGAGCTATGACCCAAAATTCACTGTTGATCAAGGCTTGAGTGGTACGCGGTCCGGCATGCAAGGCCAGCTTGTGATAATGGTCACAGATGAGGTCAACGTAATGATGGCGCTTTGGTAACAGAAGCGGGTGTTTAGAATCGTAACTAAGAGACGAATGATCAAGTCTACCGCCCACCCTGAGTAGACCCTGGGCGTCGATGAATGGTGTTAGGTTGCGTAAGTAAGTAAGAGGTGACCCCAGAATGATAGCCGCGGTTGGAACTGTCGGAGCGGTGGTGGTTGCTAAAAGGGGTGGCTTCGTGGAGGCTGCTGAACTCTCCCGCCCACCATGAGCATTCCGGAGGCGTCGACTAGAGGGCGAAGAGACTCGGTGATATGGTTGACTCTTCTAACTGAGCCACTGGCGGGGGTAACCTTGCGTATGTCCTTGTAGCGTTGAGATGCGTTAATGGTGCGAATGACCTCTTTCCTCTCCATGGGTCGACGTGCAGCGGTGTAACGAGCGGCTAATCTCACATTGAAGGCGTGAGGTTGACGACATCGATGGTCTGGAAGCGATCCTGAGATAATCCATCCGAAGAAGGTGTTGAGGGCAGCGGGTTGACCTTTGATTATGGTCTGCGGTTCGTTAATAAGACTGCGATTAAATACGTCAGATCCTAGAATTAAGTCAATTTGGGCTGGAGTGTCAAAGTGGGGGTCAGCAAGTTGTAAATGCTGATATTGAGCACGTATGCACGGTGCTAAAGCGGTAGCTGGAAGCGGGTCAGCGATATGAGGTAGTACTGCAGCTTCGACATCGAGTTTGAAATTTGAGGCATATCTAGACGAGATTTGTAGGGACACATATTCGGATATATGTGTGGTTTGAGAAGCGACCCCGACAAGAGAAACATTTGATTTCCTAGTAAGTAAGCCCAACATGGTGGCTGCGGGTTTTGTTATGACAGACACTTGACTGCCTGGGTCAATGATTGCCCGAAGGATATGCGGATTGCCATAATGATCATTAGCAATGACCTGAGCGGTGCCTAACAAGGCAGAAGCGACTTTAGTGTTATAGGTGGCTAGAGGTTTTGTATTGGTAGTTGACTTGTTACCGTTATTGGCTGAGTTTGGGTGCCGATGCGTGTACGGTCGCTGGGGCGAAGCTGAGTTAGAGTCATGTAACAAGGAGTGATGATTACCGTTGCAATGTTTACAAGTGTTGAGCGACTTGCATTTGTTTTGGTAGTGGGTGCCGAAACAATTGAAACAGCGCTGCATATGTCGTATAGACTCGCGACGTTCCTGGGCTCTTTGTTTGAGAAATTCTGAACAACAAAAGATATTGTGAATGGCTGAACAATAAAAGCACTGTGCGGCGGACGGACTGTTACGAGGCGGGTTGGTAGGTCTGGTAGACAAGTGAGGTCTGGATAAATTTTGTCTAACACGCGGTAATGGTTGCAATGCGGGTGCTCTTCGATTGAATTGGACGCGTTGGCTTATCACTGGTGATCGCAGAGTCTGCGGTCGAGTTCTGATGGGGTGGTGTGTTGTACTGCGGCGATGACCTTCATTCAGCTGTGTGGCTTCATCTGCGTGGTCGGTGTGGTCACTGGTAGCGGCTGCGGTAGTCGATATGAGCGTCATGATTCTAGCGGGGTATTCGAGGTGCGGTGTCGGACTATGTTCAGCTTCGAGGTCAGTTTCGACATGGTCAATATTTAAATTAGGGGCACCGCTGTAAATTGAGTCATTCAACGCAGAGACCATCGCTCGTGGTTGCTGACCTAATTCTGAGTTAACTGCAGTCGCGGCAGAGGGTTGATTGAGCAACTCCATTGCTCTAGCCTGCTCAGTGACGAAATCATTTAGAAATCTGTACGTGGGCATTTGATTTGTTCCCAATCTGGTTTCAAAGTTAAGTCGAGTCTGTGCATCTAAGTTACCAACAGACATTTGAAAAAGTAAGAAGTCCGCTAAGTCGTCTAACTGGACAGCCTTTAGCGCGCACACAGCATTTGAATGTGCGGTTAAAAAACGATTAAGTTCGCTCTGAGACGCGTTCTTAATAGGCTTAAAGTCTTTAATAATTTGAAAATAATGATCGGCTAAACGACGAGGGTTAGCATAACGATTGCGTAAGGCTTGATAGGCGATATCATAATTATGTTCGGATATTGTGAGTCCCGTAACAATGGCTAAAGCGTCTCCTTTAAGCGCTGATTTTAAGTACTGAAATTTTTGTATGGCATTAATATTGCTATTGCAATGGACCATTGAGTCAAACATTGAAATAAAGTCATTCCATTCGTTACTATTGCCTGAAAAGCTAGGCATTGTAAGGTTAGGTAAGTGAGGCGAATTTGCGCCGGGGTTGACCTGCGAGGTTACCTTCACCTCGGTCTTAATAATGTTCGGGTATTTGGCCAACATTGGCAAATACGTGTCCTGAAATCGTTTTTTAATCTTAAATGCACTTTCAGCAAGTTCGGCAACTTGACTGGCGAACGTTTTCTCTAATATCTCATACGTTTCGATAAAGTTAGATTGAATTCGTCGAATTTCCCGTGCGAGGCCTTCTGGTATTTCTTTATCGTGAAGTACACTCTTTACTTGTTCCAGCTCGCCTACAATATCTCTCAATTTAGACAAATAATACTCCGTATTAATTTCCATTTTAAATAAATTTCAAAACCACAAACAATTGAAATTAAAAAACCTCACTATAAGTTCAAACGCGATAATAAAGTGGACTGTATAAAATTTGTAAGTCGTAGCAAGCATAAACACTTCCTTGCTCGTAATCATGCAACTATGAGCCACGTGGCTTATTGCGCAATGTGGTACCGGTAATTATCGTTAAAGTTTTCCTGATTGTGACGTCGCGGTAAGCACATGCTTACGTTAGTTACAGCTTTAAAAATTTTAAAAATTTATAAATTTTTATCGTTGAAATAACTCAACAAATGTTTAATTTGGTTACAAAGGAACCACGTGGTCACTAATACATTATCGTGAAATTGAAAGAAAAACCCTAGGTCACTGAAATAATTCAATAATCCGGTCCGGTGGGGACCAATGTTTGTAGTTGGAATAAATTAAAACTATCCGGCTTGGTCGAGGACCAATGTTTAATCCGCAGATCAAAAAGTTAGAAATAAAACTACGAGGTGCGGTAAACCCTATTGTTAACAAGGTTACTCTGGATTGCGTAATTTACGTTAATATTTAACATAGCAAGTTTAAGCACTGTTCTAAGCAAAATAGAGTCATTTAACACTAAAAACGCAACGACACTGAATTTAGTACAAATAAATTATAAATTGTTCATATTCCTTAACTACGCACTTACCATAGGTAAGAAGTGATGCAATGTTGGAATCGCGGTGAAGTCTCCACAGTACTGTGGTCGTCTCAGGCAGCGTAGAATTCTTGAAGGCGATCACGCAACTAAAAAACTCAATTGAAATATGAGTAAACGTAAAAGTTAAGCTTACAAGCACTTAGTTTATTACCGTAAGTACACGCACTAAGATTGCGCAACCGGCGAAATCGGGCGACACTTTTACTAACACGGCGAAAATATACAGTTAAAATGTTCATTAAAATGCTCATTAAAAGTTCATTAAAAGTTCATTAACGCGGTCCGCACTATAAGCACATTAACGAACGAAAGCGGTACTTTAAATTGTCTGAAACAAAGCCATGCGGAAATAGGCTACGAGGTTTAACGTAGAAATGCACTGTTCGAGGGTCGGAACGATTCTACTTTGTCTTGACGCGGAAGAAAGCTTAGAAAATAAGAAGGGAGTGGGGGTGCAGCGTTCATCCAGAGAAAAAATCAATAATTTCGGATATCGATTAGCGGGTCAGAGATCACATGACCAATACGTCACGGTACAGCTGTTATGCAGCAAAGCAACTTGAACTTCGAGCGCTGACTCGAACACAATGTTATCTTAGCAAGAGTAGTGCCACAAGTACAAATGCACAGTAGTGTGCTGGTACTAGTTTCATAAAATGTTCTGTTGAAACTACTCTTTCTTCTTTTTTTCTAAATACCAAACATATAATGTAAACTGTTCAATGCCACTGATATCACATGTTTCATATGAAAGCTTACTAAAACATTATGATATGTTAATTTTCTCAATAAGTCTAGAAATGATCAGCTCCCCACACAAATGTGTTAATTCGTTTTCATTGTAGAGATTTATGTACAACAAACTCAAGTCTTGATTTAATAGATATTATTTAGAGAGTTACTAAAAATCCATTCTAATCAGGGCATTTTCTTCTAAAAACAGGTGACAAGCTTTTGAAATGGCCTGAATCATAAAGCAATTGCTTTTGACAAAATGTTATGATCTTTACTATTGTGAAAATCTTACTTCTATCTCTAAAACTTTTTCCTTTTCACCATTATCCACTTTGTAGTCAAATGTCATTGAATTTTTCCTAAAATAGATTTATAAATTTTTTTATATTTACACAAGAGTTTTTATGAAAAAATGTTTTCAAGCCTCCTTTCCATTTTTCAATAGTCAAAAGTTATATTCTTTTTCCAGATGTCACAAAAGTATTTAATGTTACATGATGGCCTTTATCTACATCGATATCATTGGCAAAAATAAAATAATATTTAAAAATAAATATTTGTTGATCCCATCTTCGCGTGAGCTACTAGTAATCACTAAACACTTTTAAATGTTTTTAAAAAACATTTAAAAGTGTTTAGTTAAAAATAAAGGTTTATTTTCTTAGTAATAGTTATTTTGTATAAGTGAGTAGTTTTTAGCTCACCTACTGATGTGTTTTGAAAGAAATCAACGATCAAGTTCAAAAGTATTCACTTAGTTACACAATAATTACTTATGGTTTAATCAGTGAATTCAAGATGTTGCAATAAGCCCCTTAATTTTCATCTGAGTATGTCAACCATCGACACTCACAAAACCATTTCTTTTGCAACGTCAAGTTTCTGTGTTCTTGTGGGAATTTGTATTGATCATAAGGAATCCAGTTAGTTTTAAGGATCTTGTATTTTGTAACAAAATTTTATTGTAATTATTGAGTTAGGTACAAAATTTCTATTTGTTGTATCATGTTTAAAGTGGGGTTAGTTACTGTTGTTTTGACAAGTGGGGTGGCAACACCTACTGTATAAATACGGAAGTGTAACCTTACTTTCACCATAGTTGTAAGTTAAGAGTTTGTAGTAGTAACACCACTGATGATGATGAATTGGTCATTGAAACGCGTATGAGTAAATAAATGAATAATTTTTGAGTTTTGTGTATGTTTTTATTTTTATTTGTTTTTAACATAACCTCACAAGCTAAGCTCAAAGAATATTTGTTTAATAAAAATTAGGTATTGCTTATTAGTGTTATCAGTTGAGTTACTGATAAAGTAATTTTGGAAACACATGTAAACTACTTAAAATAATGTGAAAATTATTGTTTTTTTTAATTGCTGAAATTTAGAAATAAAATTAAAACATCATCAAGCAAGTTACAATAATATGTATTACAATCCTGCTTCGTCTTTTCCGAATTCAATCAAAGGTTAGTTCTAACTAAACGTTACAAGAGTGCGCAGGGCAGTCAGCATTATAAGTTCGTCAAAGTAGCTGTGGAGCGCGACCATAGTTTAGTGTTGAATGTGTCGGCTGCAGTTTTGTTGTTAAAAGTTATTTGTCGTGAGTTTTTGTGAAATTTTAATATTTATAAAGTATACAAATTTATTGTGAATATTACTGGGATTATTATGAAAATGAGTTTTACTGAGTAAGTATTAGAGTCCTAAGTATTGTTGAATGTACTTATACTTTAAGTTGAACCAATTTCATAAGTAATTAACTAGCTCCAAGCTCATTCATTTTCATGTTCAAACACCAGAGCGATTTTGTCTGTTTTTGTAAATGGTTTATGTATTATATTTTTTATTTCAATAAATACCAAAATTTATTAGGATTTCGTAAACATTTATTAGTTTCATTGTCTTGCAGATAAAGTTGTCTCTTTTAGTTGACTGGCTATTATGATAAACATCATGTCCTTGGTTAAGCTAACAAAGTAAATCTTTTGTTTTTAGCATTATTTAATGGTGAAAACAAGTTTTATCTATAATAGCGTTCTAAAATTTCTGTAAGATATTGCAATTAAGCTTTTGTTTTGACTAGCAAAGTACACATGTTTATGTAAAAAAATGCAGAAACCTAACCTAACCATCATAACATTAAAACCCCTGTTTATAAAAAAACAATTCTGAAAATTATACCTTCAACTTAGATAAAGTATCTTTGACTACCAAAATAATAGCCAAACAATAAAAAAGTGTTATATTTTTAAGTAACAAAAAAATCAAATTTATGAATTAGGACATTATTTTAGAAAAATCAATCTATGATAATTCACATCATCTTTTCGATAGAATTACTATTATATATAACATAAATTAATTAAGTGTTTTAATTACCTTGAAGGGACAGGGACATACATAGGTTTTGTTTTTAGAAGGGATTTCATTTCATTCATTCTTTACTTGGGTAATATATAATACAAACATTTACATATAAGTGTAGTCAGTAATAAGTATAATTTATCAAACACCAGTTTTGAGATACAACTTAATACTAACACAAAATTAATTAGTATTTAAGAAATTAAATTAGAAAAAATAAATATCTTTACCTTTGTTAATATTACTATTAAAACTTTTACCTTAAATATTAATATATGTTATGATTTTGGATTCATTTCTAATAACATTTATTAAAAAACTGAGTATTGTTTACTCATCACTTGGAAATATTTTCTAAACATGAAAAAGTATTTTAAAACATAGAAAAAGCTAAAAGTCAAACCAAAAATATTGAGTTATGGTCTGAGTTGACAGTGAACAGTCTGACATCCCCTGAAACCGCCGTCCTCAACAATTATAAAAGTGTAATATATTTACAAGTGTTTTTAGTCAGAAATATTGCTTTGAAAAATATGAACTTAATGTAAATGCATCAAGAGACATTTAACCATATACAATGAATGTTTTTCTGTAAAAGGAACACTATTTAAAACAAAAGTAATATGTCGTAAGAAAACATGATAGTGATGACCCAAAACCTATATTTATTCAGAATAATAAATTTTATTTATCTCTGGCATTGGCTTCCCACTATGTATGCCGATGAAAACAATATCGTAAATTTGATTGGAATGTTACAGGATCGATCATGAACTTGGATGTGAGAAATTAACAGATTGCATGAATAGGGTTATTTTTCTGAAGTAGACCTATGCTTGGGTAACTCCTGTGTAGACTTATTATTCTAGTTTAAAGTATTAACTTTTTAATTTGATTACCCCCAGTGTTACCCTACCTGTCGTACACAGTTACATTTTAATTAGTATAGTAACGTTTCTGTTTATAGTTTGTTTTGAAGTGAGGTAAGATTTGTGTATTTGAAGAAAACGGTTAATATATTAATCACTTAAACAATAGTTTATGACTATCCGAATTTTAAATTTTGTAAATTTGTTAAAACTTACTGAGACAGAACGTTTTTGATCCCTATGTGGCGATCTTCATCAGTGTCTTCTGCTTGGAGATGTCGGGTCAATTAATTAATCACTTAAACAATAGTTGATGTTTAACTTTAAATTTTGTAAATTTGTTAATACATTCTGTCTCAGTAACTTTTAACAAATTTAAGAAATTTAGAGTACGGATAGAAATAAACTATTGTTTAAGTGATTAATTAAGATTCACGGAACGTTATGGATTACGAAATTCAAGGGTTAATATACATTTTTCATTTTTTTTAAATAGGAAATTAATTTTAATATTTTTGTTTAAAGTTTACCCCCTATATCTTCCATCCCACAACTTAAAATTTCTACATGTCCTGAAATGGTAGTTGAGTAGGTTAAAACATAGAGAGGCATATTATATGTGTTTACTTACAACTTTTTAAAAAAATGTTTTAACTTGCCTATAGTAGCACTTACTTTTTTTGTTGAGGACGGCCGTTTCGGGAGATGTGTCCCTTTGTCAACTCAGACTGTATCTGATCTCAAGGTTTACGTAGGTTAGGGTGGGGTGGGATATTTTGGTGGTGTGGGTGTATTTTGTGTGTATTAGGAGTTATGATGTCAAAAAGTGCGTGTGAGTTGTAATGTAATTGTGTATTGAGTATGTGTGTAGGGTGTAGTTTGAAGTGCCTATATATTTCGTATTGTTCGGTTGTGTAGCGTTGGTTATTTCTGTGTTGTTTATGAAGAATTTGTAAGTTAGATGTTATGTCTGTGTAGTCGTGTTTTGTGGAGTTGAGATGATCGGCGAAGTTTGATTGGTAGTTATTGTTTTTTAGTGCTTTTATATGTTCTTGGTAACGTGTGTAAAATGACCTCCCTGTCTGGCCTATGTAAAAACTGGGGCATGAACTGCAAGTTAGTTTGTAAACTCCAGTGGTGTTGTAAATGTCGTTGATTTTGCTGTTGGGTTTAAATTGTTTGTTGAGAGTGTTGTGTGTGGAGTAAGCTATTTTGTAGTTGTATTTTCGTAATGTGTTGGTTTGATTGTGGGTTTTGGATGATCTGTAAGGTATTGATAAGTATTTTATGGGATTGTCATCTTGTGTGTTTGTATTTGGGTTATTATGTTTATTTTTTAGGCGGTTGTATAAGTAGCATAAAAAATAGCCTAAATCTAATAGACAAAATTAAAAACGTAAATATTCCTTACAATTCCACCTTAGTCTCTTTTGATATATCAAATCTATATACAAACATCCCCATTCCAGAAACCATCGACATCCTCAAAAACATGCTAATAAACACAAATACACCACATACACACATTGACGAAATCATCCACCTCACAAGATTAATCACTTCTCAAAATTACTTCACCTACAATAACACATACTACAGCCAGAAAGATGGACTACCTATGGGCTCCCCCATAGCAAGCATCTTAGCAGAAATATTCATACACCATATCGAACAAAACCACATTTTACACAACAACAAATACTCAGATAACATAATTTACTGGTACAGATACGTCGACGACATCATAACATTATATAAAGGCAACACACGCAGAGCACACATATTTCTAAAACACCTAAATTCCATACACCCTAAACTAACATACACCATCGAAACAGAACAACAAAACTCCCTTAACTTCTTAGACCTCACAATTAAACGAACAGACAAACAAACACATAAATTCAACATATACCGAAAACCCACCAGCACTAATACGACCATACACAGTTCCTCAAACCACCCACACCAATACAAACTAGCTGCTTACAATACCATGATATATCGCCTCCGTAAAATACCACTGGACAAAGATGAACACTACCAGGAGTTAAACACCATAAAATATATAGCACAAACAAACGGATACAACCCAACACTGATAGACAAATTATACAACCACCTAAAAAATAAACATAATAACCCAAATACAAACACACAAGATGACAATCCCATAAAATACTTATCAATACCTTACAGATCATCCAAAACCCACAATCTAACCAACACATTATGAAAATACAACTACAAAATAGCTTACTCCACACACAACACTCTCAACAAACAATTTAAACCCAACAGCAAAATCAACGACATTTACAACACCACTGGAGTTTACAAACTAACTTGCAGTTCATGCCCCAGTTTTTACATAGGCCAGACAGGGAGGTCATTTTACACACTTTACCAAGAACATATAAAAGCACTAAAAAACAATAACTACCAATCAAACTTCGCCGATCATTTCAACTCCACGACTACACAGACATAACAACTAACTTACAAATTCTTCATAAACAACACAGAAATAACCAACGCTACACAACCGAACAATACGAAATATATAGGCACTTCAAACTACACCCTACACACATACTCAATACACAATTACATTACAACTCACACGCACTTTTTGACATCATAACTCCTAATACACACAAAATACACCCACACCACCAAAATATCCCACCCCCACCCTAACCTACGTAAACCTTGAGATCAGTTACGGTCTGAGTTGACAAAGGGACACATCTCCCGAAACGGCCGTCCTCAACAAAAAAAGTAAGTGCTATTATAGGCAAGTTAAAACATTTTTTTAAAAAGTTGTAAGTGATTACTAGTAGCTCACGCGAAGATGGAATCAACAAATGTTTATATGTGTTTGTTCAAATAAATCTGTTAAACAAAATTTCATAAACTTATTCAGCTTCCATCTGTCTGCTTGCTTTTTATACCTAAAGAACAAAGAAAATATTTAATTTTTTTATAAAAGAAAACCATTTTGGTTGTTAAAAAATCCTAAACAGGATTTTCTAATGTTTATTTGAGATGACCTGAAAAACATAGGAAACAATGTTCTTTTGTTAGTATACAATAATTAATTTATAGATCAAAATAATAATAGAACATAGATAAGTAATGTTTTTGCTGTGATTTAATGGTGCATAAAAAACAGTTATCCAAATGAAGTTTCTGATTCAAGTTTGATTATTTTTTGGTTTGGTGATCATCTTTGGATATAATCTTAAACCTGAGCTAGAGTTTGTGCTAAGCCTATAAGAACAAATCTATAGGCTATAACTATTTATGGTGTTAGAAATAGTCTGCCTTTCTTCACAAAGTTTGTAGTTATTCGTTTTGATGAAACTAGTTTCTATGAGTACTGAATCTGTTGTTCACATTGACAGCTGAAAGAGTTGAGTTCTTGGGGTATTGTAGATTGTTTGACTGCATTTAGACAAACAATTGCTTGGGCTTGGATTTTTAAGGTCGGCATTAGAATTTGATTTAACCCTTCTTGGAGGTTCCATAGTAAAGGGGTTTAACTGTGTCACTAAGTAGTGCCAGATGCATCACAGATGTGAATGCTTGATGCTGACACTAGATCTTCCCGAGTGTAGGATCTTCAACAACGCGCATGCGCGTGACATCACAGATGGAGGGTTAACTGCAGCAGAGAGGGAAGTAGTATACTTCGTAGGTATACTTTAATAAAGGTAAATATTAATGTTGAATAAAATTATTACCAAATCTATCCTGACTGGATACTTCGTACGTATACTTTAATAAAGGTAGATATTAATGTTAAATAAAATTATTACCAAATCTATCCTGACTGGATACTTCGTACGTATACTTTAATAAAGGTAGATATTAATGTTGAATAAAATTATTACCAAATCTATCCTGACTGGATACTTCGTACGTATATTTTAATAAAAATAGATATTAATGTTGAATAAAATTATTACCAAATCTATCTTGACTGGATACTTCGTACGTATATTTTAAGGTAGGTATAAAAGAAAGAAAACTCACTATGTAAAAATTAAATTTAACTTTGCCATTTTTATTCAAAAGACATTTATAAATTTTTTATAATACCTAACCTAACCTAACCTATCACAACAAATAAGATTCATTAAAACTAGAATGTTTCAAGAAAAAAATTAAAATGGAAATTCGTGATTTGAACCCGTAACTTCCGATTACTATGCCTGTACCTTAACCATTAGGCCACAGGTTTCTACTGTTAATCTTGATACAGTTTCTCTTATTACATTGTGGCTCATAGCTTCCCTTACAATCTCTCCCCTCTCAAGGAACCGGGTTGAAGGTTGCGCATGCGCGTTGTTGAAGATCCTGCATCGGTCAAAGTCTACTGATGCAGACTGCCTTGGAGAAGATGACTGTATACAGCATAAGTTATTTTTATTTGTCTTTACCAGTTAATTTTTACGATATTAAGAGTAAAGTTACTTATGCTGCATATTTTATACACCAGTAACTCAACAATAATCAACTTAACGAATAATCTCCCCATTTTAGGCTGCTGTCTAATAAAGATAATTTAGAATGACTCATAACCTTTCCCCGACAAACTACAGCAGATAAATATTTTCAAAGTCAATATTGCAGGGTTTAAAAGTAACCCACATATTTGATTACAAGTAAGAGAATTGTCTTTAAACTCTTAATTAAAGGCCCATGCATTGAGTAGGCCTACTTACCTGGTTCTGTTCCCAGAGATTTATAGGCCTCTTGATTTTAACCATTTTCCTGTCGACTGATACGTTTAATCTGTCATTCGAAAGAAGGTGAATGAAAACTAAACACGCAGTAACAAAAAACCTACGATGCTACTAAACAAAGCGAGATTAATTTTGTGATTTATATGATAAACATAGAGAGTAAAAATTAATTTCCCTAGAAGCATAGACCTACTTTTTGGTTACAATCTTATCTAACAACTGACTCGGAGATAATATTTCAAGAAACAGATAAATTGTTTTGTTTGCTGCATTCAAGGACAGGGGAGCAGGTACGTTTGGGAAAACGTATTCTGCCTATGCAGTTCAGCTTCGAGATACAACATGCTTGCTGCATTTACGTTAGCATGCTTACATTATTTATAAATATAAAGTAATTAATTTCGTTACAGACGGCATCTAGGCAGTGTGTTGTGTTTTGTCATTCTACAGTTTTTTTAAACGTATTTTTATATTTAAAAAAATATCAATGGGTTAGACTGAAAGTCAATAATTATAAGTAACTCATTTATTATTTTTCGTTTTGTAAAGTTTTTGCGCAAAGAATTTAGGCAGAAAGTTTCAAAAATAAACCCATAAATAAATTCACCTTTGTTAGAAATAATTAATGAAACAAAAGTTTCTTTTGAAACGAATAACGTTTTTTTCAGAATGGGCTATTGGAATAAGAGAGAGTTAAATATCATTTATAAAAGTAAGTTTTTCTACGTGTATATATATATAAACATATATATATATATATATATATTTCAAGTTATCAATACTGTTTTCTTGTATTCACTTACCATTTACACTTCAATGTAATTTAACAAGAATCTTACTTACTTGGTATATTTTCGAGTCAACTTTCGAGAGCTTATTAATTAGAGTGGTATGATTTTCGAGGTTTCTCGTTTCTAAAAATCTCGAAAATTCGAGCACTGTAATTAATAACTTTCGAAAGTCGACTTGAAGATATACCAATGAAGGTACTTGTTCAAGTATATTATAGTGATGAAGTGATATTTATCACTAGCAACGGCTTATATCAATGAGAGGATAGCTGTAACCTTACTGAGGATGAAACTTTTGTAGTTTCAATATTTCTTTGTAAAATTATAGTTAATAAATATTTAAAATTGGTTTTAAGACTATTATTTCTTGCAAACTTTTATTTAACTGTATTACTGAAATAATATGACCCTGTTCACGTATTAAAAAGTACTTAAATTTATTATTCTTTATTTACTATTTGGAAAGCATTTAATTTAAAAGAAATTTTATTCACTTTTGTTTTTAAACTTTGGCTTTTCAACCTTAGAATGAAGTAAAAAGGCATTTAATTTTCAAAAGTTTATATCAGTGACATGAGTTAGTTCCCCCGGTGTGTCAATCATCCCCCATCAGGAACAATTTCTTCTTACATTTAAACTAATTTTTGACGCATTAAAACTGATAAATGTTTTACGTGAGGATAAAATTAATGAATTTTGTTTTACAATGTATTAACAATGCCCTTCACTTGTGTTACGGAGGTTCATTGCTCTAGTGTCCGCAATCCCTGCCATGTGCCAATTGGATCCAAATCAAGTTCTCGACTCTTATTGCTGCAAGATCTGTCATTATCCTAAAGTCAAAGAACTAACTTTTCACAGCTGCCTTTCCTGAAATATTTTTGAAAGAATTTTTTTCTTGCAACTTAACCCTAGTTTTTAGGTTTAACAAGATCAACAATGGTTTTCTGCGAGAAATAATGCGTGAAAATATCTCTCCGTTTTCATAACCGCAAAAATAACGACGTTTTCATATGGGACATTATGAATTCATAATTTTCTGTATTAATAATAAAAGTAAAAAAATAGTTCGATTTATAATATTTGTCAGTAGTAATAACAGGATTTAGACAACCTGGGGGAGGGGCAAACATATATTCTTTGAGTCAATCTTTGGGCTATTTTTTTTCAAACCTCTCTTATAATGCTGGGTTTATTTGTACACATAACGTATATAAAATTAGACCGGATGCATTTCCCATTCAATGTCGTTCTGACACACACACACACACACACACACACACACACACACACACACACACACACACACACACACACACACACACACACACACACACACACACACACACACACACACACACACACACACACACACACGCGCGCGCGCGCGCGCACACACACACACACGCGCGCGCGCGCACACACACGCACGCACGCACGCACGCACGTTTATATATGTAATTATTAAGTAATTAGAGCTCAGCTAGAGAGAACAATTCACAAAGGTAAAAATTAAAACAGTTACCTCTAAATCTCAATACACAATAGTTTGTTAAATCACTAGTTTATTAAAACAAACACTAGTGTGTTGGATTTAAGAAAATAATGTGTAGCGAGATTTAGAGTTATCTGTTTTAATATTTACCGTTGTGTAATTATATATGTGTGTAAAGTTAACGCTTACACAAGTAAACAATTTGAAAAAATACAAAACAAACTTCCTTAAGAAACATAAAAAAACACGTTGACCAAGGTTTCTTTTCATTACTTCCGATATAAAGTTGCATAATGTCGGCAAAAGAAAATATAACAAACACTAATACGAGGTGAAAAGCGAAAAAAAATACAATGCAAACTATCTCTTACGTCACACTAACAAGATGTAAGGCTGAGGAATAATTAATTCAGTTAATTATTTACTTTCTAATTCGGTTAGGTTTGTTTAAAGAAGTGGTTCAAAAGTTTTCTTTAACATAAACCGTTTTAAACTTAATAATTTATTTTTGAAATAGTTGAAAAGTAATTTAGTATATTTGTCTGGCTAAACCTAATCTAACGCCAAATTAATAAATGTAATGTATCAAATGTGTGCAATATAGATTGAGTAATCAGCCTTCTTCTGGGCTTACGAAGTAAATGTCGAAAATGTCCTTTGTAATTTTTGTTTTGTGTGTTATTTCGTATAATAGTGTTCGCTACATCTACTGAAGAACTTGGGCAACTTTGTACGGAAAATAATAAAGAGGAAAACTTGAGTTGAAATGTTTCGTAGTGTGAGATTATATTTATTAACATCACGTGTCATCCACTATAAGTTTACGAGAATGTATTTGTAGTTTATTGGATGAATATAAAATATTTTACTAACGATTGAAAATTTGAACAAGATATATAGATATATATAGGGAGAGTGTGAACTAATAGTAGAGATTGAAAAATATATTATTAAATAATGTGTAATTTCGTTATTTTATTTATAATAATTACTGTATTTATTTTATAAAACTCCACTCAGTAGAGTTTTTAAAACTACAAAATTACTGTAAGCTAATCGAAGGAAGTGCATAGTTGACCTTCAGAACGTGTTTTGTTAGCATGCATTCAGTGATGTCGTAGACAAGCCTACTTGCAGGCAAGGCCTTTACTACCTTTGTTTCACGACATTAATTATTCTATTCATTCACATTAACTGAAAATATAACCTTTACGTTTCAAATATTTGTGAGAGAAGATTAACGGAACATTTCTAGAGTTACTATTAATTGTCAGTATTAACAATATATTACTATAACTTTCATAGTTACGTAACTGTGTGACTCTAGTCTATCGTTTAACTGCTAAACTTATACCTTGAGAATAACTGTCGATATCAAGTGATCGGAAAAGTAACAAAACAATAACATTGGAATAATCATCGACTCGTGTAACTAATTGTATTACCTTTATTTAATCTAGCTTTCCTTCATGACCCTGTTATACGAGTAATACCAGTTTACCATTATGCCACTTCCTTCGTGTTTCTTTAATTTAACCCAACCTTTCTCCTTCTTAAACGGAAAAACACCTCTTTAATACAAAGAAAATGCTGTAGATATAGTTTGTACAGTCAACCAAGTTATATTACGAACATCAAGACCAATATAGAAAGCGAGCTGAAGTTCCATCCTTACCCACGGATTCTATTGTTTTCCGACAACAATGATTAATACACATAAACAATAGGCCAGTCATAACATATGTAAATAATTACATCTCATTGCTCCCTTTGCTATTGTCAACATTACGTAACCATACTTTTCCTGGTTCTTAAATTGTTTCAGATGTTACACCATCTGCAGTATACTTAATTAGTGCTATTTGCAAAAGCCTTTATATTTCCAATCAAACAGCGATCGATTCATCTCAAGTACTACAAACTTATTCACAGTTTTACGCCGTCTAACTCCTTTAAACAGCTACATCCATCAGGTGATGGCAGCGAAAATGTGATCCCTTATACAGAGTTGGCTGGATCGTGCATTTTGTGTCTACAGTATATTTGCAAAAGCCTTTATATTTCCAATCAAACAGCGATCGATTCATCTCAAGTACTACAAACCTATTCGCAGTTTTACGCCGTCTAACTCCTTTAAGCAGCTTCATCCATCAGGTGATGGCAGCGAAAATGTGATCCCTTATAAAGAGTTTGCTGGATCGATCATTTTGTGTCTACAGTATATTTGCAAAAGCCTTTGTATTTCCAATGATACAGCGATCGATTCATCTCAAGTACTACAAACCTATTCGCAGTTTTACGCCGTCTAACTCCTTTAAACAGCTTCATCCGTCAGGTGTGGCAGCGAAAATGTGATCCCTTATAAAGAGTTTGCTGGATCGTGCATTTGGTGTCTACAGTATATTTGCAAAAGCCTTTATATTTCCAATCAAACAGCGATCGATTCATCTCAAGTACTACAAACCTATTCGCAGTTTTACGCCGTCTAACTCCTTTAAACAGCTTCCTCCATCAGGTGATGGCAGCGAAAATGTGATCCCTTATAAAGAGTTTGCTGGATCGTGCATTTGGTGTCTACAGTATATTTGCAAAAGCCTTTATATTTCCAATCAAACAGCGATCGATTCATCTCAAGTACTACAAACCTATTCGCAGTTTTACGCCGTCTAACTCCTTTAAGCAGCTTCATCCATCAGGTGATGGCAGCGAAAATGTGATCCCTTATAAAGAGTTTGCTGGATCGTGCATTTTGTGCCTACAGTATATTTGCAAAAGCCTTTATATTTCCAATCAAACAGCGATCGATTCATCTCAAGTACTACAAACCTATTCGCAGTTTTACGCCGTCTAACTCCTTTAAGCAGCTTCATCCATCAGGTGATGGCAGCGAAAATGTGATCCCTTATAAAGGGTTTGCTGGATCGTGCATTTTGTGCCTACAGTATATTTGCAAAAGCCTTTATATTTCCAATCAAACAGCGATCGATTCATCTCAAGTACTACAAACCTATTCGCAGTTTTACGCCGTCTAACTCCTTTAAGCAGCTTCATCCATCAGGTGATGGCAGCGAAAATGTGATCCCTTATAAAGGGTTTGCTGGATCGTGCATTTTGTGCCTACAGTATATTTGCAAAAGCCTTTATATTTCCAATCAAACAGCGATCGATTCATCTCAAGTACTACAAACCTATTCGCAGTTTTACGCCGTCTAACTCCTTTAAGCAGCTTCATCCATCAGGTGATGGCAGCGAAAATGTGATCCCTTATAAAGAGTTTGCTGGATCGTGCATTTTGTGTCTACAGTATATTTGCAAAAGCCTTTATATTTCCAATCAAACAGCGATCGATTCATCTCAAGTACTACAAACCTATTCGCAGTTTTACGCCGTCTAACTCCTTTAAGCAGCTTCATCCATCAGGTGATGGCAGCGAAAATGTGATCCCTTATAAAGAGTTTGCTGGATCGTGCATTTGGTGTCTACAGTATATTTGCAAAAGCCTTTATATTTCCAATCAAACAGCGATCGATTCATCTCAAGTACTACAAACCTATTCGCAGTTTTACGCCGTCTAACTCCTTTAAGCAGCTTCATCCATCAGGTGATGGCAGCGAAAATGTGATCCCTTATAAAGAGTTTGCTGGATCGTGCATTTGGTGTCTACAGTATATTTGCAAAAGCCTTTATATTTCCAATCAAACAGCGATCGATTCATCTCAAGTACTACAAACCTATTCGCAGTTTTACGCCGTCTAACTTCTTTAAACAGCTTCATCCGTCAGGTGATGGCAGCGAAAATGTGATCCCTTATAAAGAGTTTGCTGGATCGTGCATTTGGTGTCTACAGTATATTTGCAAAAGCCTTTATATTTCCAATCATACAGTGATCGATTCATCTCAAGTACTACAAACCTATTCGCAGTTTTACGCCGTGTAACTCCTTTAAACAGCTACATCCATCAGGTGATGGCAGCGAAAATGTGATCCCTTATAAAGAGTTTGCTGGATCGTGCATTTGGTGTCTACAGTATATTTGCAAAAGCCTTTATATTTCCAATCAAACAGCGATCGATTCATCTCAAGTACTACAAACCTATTCGCAGTTTTACGCCGTCTAACTCCTTTAAGCAGCTACATCCATCAGGTGTGGCAGCGAAAATGTGATCCCTTATAAAGGGTTTGCTGGATCGTCCATTTTGTGCCTACAGTATATTTGCAAAAGACTTTATATTTCCAATCAAACAGCGATCGATTCATCTCAAGTACTACAAACCTATTCGCAGTTTTACGCCGTCTAACTTCTTTAAACAGCTTCATCCGTCAGGTGATGGCAGCGAAAATGTGATCCCTTATAAAGAGTTTGCTGGATCGTGCATTTGGTGTCTACAGTATATTTGCAAAAGCCTTTATATTTCCAATCATACAGTGATCGATTCATCTCAAGTACTACAAACCTATTCGCAGTTTTACGCCGTGTAACTCCCTTAAACAGCTACATCCATCAGGTGAATGCAGCGAAAATGTGATCCCTTATAAAGAGTTTGCTGGATCGTGCATTTTGTGCCTACAGTATATTTGCAAAAGCCTTTATATTTCCAATCAAACAGCGATCGATTCATCTCAAGTACTACAAACCTATTCGCAGTTTTACGCCGTCTAACTCCTTTAAGCAGCTTCATCCATCAGGTGATGGCAGCGAAAATGTGATCCCTTATAAAGAGTTTGCTGGATCGATCATTTTGTGCCTACAGTATATTTGCAAAAGCCTTTATATTTCCAATCAAACAGCGATCGATTCATCTCAAGTACTACAAACCTATTCGCAGTTTTACGCCGTCTAACTCCTTTAAACAGCTACATCCATCAGGTGATGGCAGCGAAAATGTGATCCCTTATAAAGAGTTGGCTGGATCGTGCATTTTGTGCCTACAGTATATTTGCAAAAGCCTATATATTTCCAATCAAACAGCGATCGATTCATCTCAAGTACTACAAACCTATTCGCAGTTTTACGCCGTCTAACTCCTTTAAACAGCTTCCTCCGTCAGGTGATGGCAGCGAAAATGTGATCCCTTATAAAGAGTTTGCTGGATCGTGCATTTGGTGTCTACAGTATATTTGCAAAAGCCTTTATATTTCCAATCAAACAGCGATCGATTCATCTCAAGTACTACAAACCTATTCGCAGTTTTACGCCGTCTAACTCCTTTAAGCAGCTTCATCCATCAGGTGATGGCAGCGAAAATGTGATCCCTTATAAAGAGTTTGCTGGATCGATCATTTTGTGCCTACAGTATATTTGCAAAAGCCTTTGTATTTCCAATGATACAGCGATCGATTTATCTCAAGTACTACAAACCTATTCGCAGTTTTACGCCGTCTAACTCCTTTAAGCAGCTTCATCCATCAGGTGTGGCAGCGAAAATGTGATCCTTTATAAAGAGTTGGCTGGATCGTGCATTTTGTGTCTACAGTATATTTGCAAAAGCCTTTATATTTCCAATGATACAGCGATCGATTCATCTCAAGTACTACAAACCTATTCGCCGTTTTACGCCGTCTAACTCCTTTAAACAGCTTCCTCCATCAGGTGATGGCAGCGAAAATGTGATCCCTTATAAAGAGTTTGCTGGATCTTGCATTTTGTGTCTACAGTATATTTGCAAAAGCCTTTATATTTCCAATCAAACAGCGATCGATTCATCTCAAGTACTACAAACCTATTCGCAGTTTTACGCCGTCTAACTCCTTTAAGCAGCTTCATCCATCAGGTGATGGCAGCGAAAATGTCATCCCTTATAAAGAGTTTGCTGGATCGATCATTTTGTGCCTACAGTATATTTGCAAAAGCCTTTGTATTTCCAATGATACAGCGATCGATTTATCTCAAGTACTACAAACCTATTCGCAGTTTTACGCCGTCTAACTCCTTTAAGCAGCTATATCCATCAGGTGTGGCAGCGAAAATGTGATCCCTTATAAAGAGTTTGCTGGATCTTGCATTTTGTGTCTACAGTATATTTGCAAAAGCCTTTATATTTCCAATCAAACAGCGATCGATTCATCTCAAGTACTACAAACCTATTCGCAGGTTTACGCCGTCTAACTCCTTTAAGCAGCTACATCCATCAGGTGTGGCAGCGAAAATGTGATCCCTTATAAAGAGTTGGCTGGATCGTGCATTTTGTGTCTACAGTATATTTGCAAAAGCCTTTATATTTCCAATGATACAGCGATCGATTCATCTCAAGTAATACAAACCTATTCGCAGTTTTACGCCGTCTAACTCCTTTAAGCAGCTACATCCATCAGGTGTGGCAGCGAAAATGTGATCCCTTATAAAGAGTTGGCTGGATCGTGCATTTTGTGTCTACAGTATATTTGCAAAAGCCTTTATATTTCCAATGATACAGCGATCGATTCATCTCAAGTACTACAAACCTATTCGCAGTTTTACGCCGTCTAACTCCTTTAAGCAGCTACATCCATCAGGTGTGGCAGCGAAAATGTGATCCCTTATAAAGAGTTGGCTGGATCTTGCATTTTGTGTCTACAGTATATTTGCAAAAGCCTTTATATTTCCAATGATACAGCGATCGATTCATCTCAAGTACTACAAACCTATTCGCAGTTTTACGCCGTATAACTCCTTTAAGCAGCTACATCCATCAGGTGTGGCAGCGAAAATGTGATCCCTTATAAAGAGTTGGCTGGATCGTGCATTTTGTGTCTACAGTATATTTGCAAAAGCCTTTATATTTCCAATCAAACAGCGATCGATTCATCTCAAGTACTACAAACCTATTCGCAGTTTTACGCCGTCTAACTCCTTTAAACAGCTTCATCTGTCAGGTGATGGCAGCGAAAATGTGATCCCTTATAAAGAGTTTGCTGGATCTTGCATTTTGTGTCTACAGTATATTTGCAAAAGCCTTTATATTTCCAATCAAACAGCGATCGATTCATCTCAAGTACTACAAACCTATTCGCAGTTTTACGCCGTCTAACTCTTTTAAACAGCTTCATCCGTCAGGTGATGGCAGCGAAAATGTGATCCCTTATAAAGAGTTTGCTGGATCGTGCATTTGGTGTCTACAGTATATTTGCAAAAGCCTTTATATTTCCAATCAAACAGCGATCGATTCATCTCAAGTACTACAAATCTATTCGCAGTTTTACGCCGTCTAACTCCTTTAAACAGCTTCATCCGTCAGGTGATGGCAGCGAAAATGTGATCCCTTATAAAGAGTTTGCTGGATCGTGCATTTGGTGTCTACAGTATATTTGCAAAAGCCTTTATATTTCCAATCAAACAGCGATCGATTCATCTCAAGTACTACAAACCTATTCGCAGTTTTACGCCGTCTAACTCCTTTAAACAGCTTCATCCGTCAGGTGATGGCAGCGAAAATGTGATCCCTTATAAAGAGTTTGCTGGATCGTGCATTTTGTGTTTACAGTATATTTGCAAAATCCTTTATATTTCCAATCAAACAGCGATCGATTCATCTCAAGTACTACAAACCTATTCGGAGTTTTACGCCGTCTAACTCCTTTAAACAGCTACATCCATCAGGTGATTGCAGCGAAAATGTGATCCCTTATAAAGAGTTTGCTGGATCTTGCATTTTGTGTCTACAGTATATTTGCAAAAGCCTTTATATTTCCAATGATACAGCGATCGATTCATCTCAAGTACTACAAACCTATTCGCAGTTTTACGCCGTCTAACTCCTTTAAGCAGCTTCATCCGTCAGGTGATGGCAGCGAAAATGTGATCCCTTATAAAGAGTTTGCTGGATCTTGCATTTTGTGTCTACAGTATATTTGCAAAAGCCTTTATATTTCCAATCAAACAGCGATCGATTCATCTCAAGTACTACAAACCTATTCGCAGTTTTACGCCGTCTAACTCCTTTAAGCAGCTTCATCCATCAGGTGATGGCAGCGAAAATGTGATCCCTTATAAAGAGTTTGCTGGATCTTGCATTTTGTGTCTAAAGTATATTTGCAAAAGCCTTTATATTTCCAATGATACAGCGATCGATTCATCTCAAGTACTACAAACCTATTCGCAGTTTTACGCCGTCTAACTCCTTTAAACAGCTTCATCCGTCAGGTGATGGCAGCGAAAATGTGATCCCTTATAAAGAGTTTGCTGGATCGTGCATTTGGTGTCTACAGTATATTTGCAAAAGCCTTTATATTTCCAATCAAACAGCGATCGATTCATCTCAAGTACTACAAACCTATTCGCAGTTTTACGCCGTCTAACTCCTTTAAACAGCTTCATCCGTCAGGTGATGGCAGCGAAAATGTGATCCCTTATAAAGAGTTTGCTGGATCGTGCATTTTGTGTCTACAGTATATTTGCAAAAGCCTTTATATTTCCAATGATACAGCGATCGATTCATCTCAAGTACTACAAACCTATTCGCAGTTTTACGCCGTCTAACTCCTTTAAGCAGCTACATCCATCTGGTGTGGCAGCGAAAATGTGATCCCTTATAAAGAGTTGGCTGGATCGTGCATTTTGTGTCTACAGTATATTTGCAAAAGCCTTTATATTTCCAATGATACAGCGATCGATTCATCTCAAGTACTACAAACCTATTCGCAGTTTTACGCCGTCTAACTCCTTTAAGCAGCTACATCCATCAGGTGATGGCAGCGAAAATGTGATCCCTTATAAAGAGTTTGCTGGATCTTGCATTTTGTGTCTACAGTATATTTGCAAAAGCCTTTATATTTCCAATCAAACAGCGATCGATTCATCTCAAGTACTACAAACCTATTCGCAGTTTTACGCCGTCTAACTCCTTTAAACAGCTTCATCCGTCAGGTGATGGCAGCGAAAATGTGATCCCTTATAAAGAGTTTGCTGGATCGTGCATTTTGTGTCTACAGTATATTTGCAAAAGCCTTTATATTTCCAATCAAACAGCGATCGATTCATCTCAAGTACTACAAACCTATTCGCAGTTTTACGCCGTCTAACTCCTTTAAACAGCTACATCCATCAGGTGATTGCAGCGAAAATGTGATCCCTTATAAAGAGTTTGCTGGATCTTGCATTTTGTGTCTACAGTATATTTGCAAAAGCCTTTATATTTCCAATGATACAGCGATCGATTCATCTCAAGTACTACAAACCTATTCGCAGTTTTACGCCGTCTAACTCCTTTAAGCAGCTTCATGCGTCAGGTGATGGCAGCGAAAATGTGATCCCTTATAAAGAGTTTGCTGGATCTTGCATTTTGTGGCTACAGTATATTTGCAAAAGCCTTTATATTTCCAATGATACAGCGATCGATTCATCTCAAGTAATACAAACCTATTCGCAGTTTTACGCCGTCTAACTCCTTTAAGCAGCTACATCCATCAGGTGTGGCAGCGAAAATGTGATCCCTTATAAAGAGTTGGCTGGATCGTGCATTTTGTGTCTACAGTATATTTGCAAAAGCCTTTATATTTCCAATGATACAGCGATCGATTCATCTCAAGTACTACAAACCTATTCGCAGTTTTACGCCGTCTAACTCCTTTAAGCAGCTACATCCATCAGGTGTGGCAGCGAAAATGTGATCCCTTATAAAGAGTTGGCTGGATCTTGCATTTTGTGTCTACAGTATATTTGCAAAAGCCTTTATATTTCCAATGATACAGCGATCGATTCATCTCAAGTACTACAAACCTATTCGCAGTTTTACGCCGTATAACTCCTTTAAGCAGCTACATCCATCAGGTGTGGCAGCGAAAATGTGATCCCTTATAAAGAGTTGGCTGGATCGTGCATTTTGTGTCTACAGTATATTTGCAAAAGCCTTTATATTTCCAATCAAACAGCGATCGATTCATCTCAAGTACTACAAACCTATTCGCAGTTTTACGCCGTCTAACTCCTTTAAACAGCTTCATCTGTCAGGTGATGGCAGCGAAAATGTGATCCCTTATAAAGAGTTTGCTGGATCTTGCATTTTGTGTCTACAGTATATTTGCAAAAGCCTTTATATTTCCAATCAAACAGCGATCGATTCATCTCAAGTACTACAAACCTATTCGCAGTTTTACGCCGTCTAACTCCTTTAAACAGCTTCATCCGTCAGGTGATGGCAGCGAAAATGTGATCCCTTATAAAGAGTTTGCTGGATCGTGCATTTGGTGTCTACAGTATATTTGCAAAAGCCTTTATATTTCCAATCAAACAGCGATCGATTCATCTCAAGTACTACAAATCTATTCGCAGTTTTACGCCGTCTAACTCCTTTAAACAGCTTCATCCGTCAGGTGATGGCAGCGAAAATGTGATCCCTTATAAAGAGTTTGCTGGATCGTGCATTTGGTGTCTACAGTATATTTGCAAAAGCCTTTATATTTCCAATCAAACAGCGATCGATTCATCTCAAGTACTACAAACCTATTCGCAGTTTTACGCCGTCTAACTCCTTTAAACAGCTTCATCCGTCAGGTGATGGCAGCGAAAATGTGATCCCTTATAAAGAGTTTGCTGGATCGTGCATTTTGTGTTTACAGTATATTTGCAAAATCCTTTATATTTCCAATCAAACAGCGATCGATTCATCTCAAGTACTACAAACCTATTCGGAGTTTTACGCCGTCTAACTCCTTTAAACAGCTACATCCATCAGGTGATTGCAGCGAAAATGTGATCCCTTATAAAGAGTTTGCTGGATCTTGCATTTTGTGTCTACAGTATATTTGCAAAAGCCTTTATATTTCCAATGATACAGCGATCGATTCATCTCAAGTACTACAAACCTATTCGCAGTTTTACGCCGTCTAACTCCTTTAAGCAGCTTCATCCGTCAGGTGATGGCAGCGAAAATGTGATCCCTTATAAAGAGTTTGCTGGATCTTGCATTTTGTGTCTACAGTATATTTGCAAAAGCCTTTATATTTCCAATCAAACAGCGATCGATTCATCTCAAGTACTACAAACCTATTCGCAGTTTTACGCCGTCTAACTCCTTTAAGCAGCTTCATCCATCAGGTGATGGCAGCGAAAATGTGATCCCTTATAAAGAGTTTGCTGGATCTTGCATTTTGTGTCTAAAGTATATTTGCAAAAGCCTTTATATTTCCAATGATACAGCGATCGATTCATCTCAAGTACTACAAACCTATTCGCAGTTTTACGCCGTCTAACTCCTTTAAACAGCTTCATCCGTCAGGTGATGGCAGCGAAAATGTGATCCCTTATAAAGAGTTTGCTGGATCGTGCATTTGGTGTCTACAGTATATTTGCAAAAGCCTTTATATTTCCAATCAAACAGCGATCGATTCATCTCAAGTACTACAAACCTATTCGCAGTTTTACG
>JBAIZL010000011.1:6298041-6315541 GCA_036971475.1 Prosapia bicincta | reverse complement strand
TGTAGTAACAGTAGCAAGAACCAATCATTATTCAGCATGGTAGGTTTCCTAAAACAAGGTAAGGATAGAAGTGTGTCCCTTGTAGTAACAGTAGCAAGAACCAATCATTATTCAGCATGGTAGGTTCCCTAAAACAAGGTAAGGATAGGAGTGTGTCCCTTGTAGTAACAGTAGCAAGAACCAACCATTATTCGGGACGGTAGGTTTCCTAAAACAAGGTAAGGATAGGAGTGTGTCCCTTGTAGTAACAGTAGCAAGAACCAATCATTATTCGGGATGGTAGGTTCCCTAAAACAAGGTAAGGATAGGAGTGTGTCCCTTGTAGTAACAGTAGCAAGAACCAACCATTATTCGGGACGGTAGGTTTCCTAAAACAAGGTAAGGATAGAAGTGTGTCCCTTGTAGTAACAGTAGCAAGAACCAATCATTATTCGGGACGGTAGGTTCCTTAAAACGAGGCAAGGATAGGAGTGTGTCCCTTGTAGTAACAGTAGCAAGAACCAATCATTATTCAGCATGGTAGGTTTCCTAAAACAAGGTAAGGATAGAAGTGTGTCCCTTGTAGTAACAGTAGCAAGAACCAATCATTATTCGGGACGGTAGGTTCCTTAAAACGAGGCAAGGATAGGAGTGTGTAACTTGTAGTAACAGTAGCAAGAACCAATCATTATTCAGCATGGTAGGTTCCCTAAAACAAGGTAAGGATAGAAGTGTGTCCCTTGTAGTAACAGTAGCAAGAACCAATCATTATTCGGGACGGTAGGTTCCTTAAAACGAGGCAAGGATAGGAGTGTGTCCCTTGTAGTAACAGTAGCAAGAACCAATCATTATTCAGCATGGTAGGTTCCCTAAAACAAGGTAAGGATAGAAGTGTGTCCCTTGTAGTAACAGTAGCAAGAACCAATCATTATTCGGGACGGTAGGTTCCTTAAAACGAGGCAAGGATAGGAGTGTGTCCCTTGTAGTAACAGTAGCAAGAACCAATCATTATTCAGCATGGTAGGTTCCCTAAAACAAGGTAAGGATAGAAGTGTGTCCCTTGTAGTAACAGTAGCAAGAACCAACCATTATTCAGCATGGTAGGTTCCTTAAAACAAGGTAAGGATAGAAGTGTGTCCCTTGTAGTAACAGTAGCAAGAACCAATCATTATTCGGCATGGTAGGTTCCTTAAAACAAGATAAGAATAAGAGTGTGTCCCTTGTAGTAACAGTAGCAAGAACCAATCATTATTCGGCATGGTAGGTTCCTTAAAACAAGATAAGAATAAGAGTGTGTCCCTTGTAGTAACAGTAGCAAGAACCAACCATTATTCGGCATGGTAGGTTCCTTAAAACAAGATAAGAATAAGAGTGTGTCCCTTGTAGTAACAGTAGCAAGAACCAACCATTATTCGGGACGGTAGGTTCCCTAAAACAAGGTAAGGATAGAAGTGTGTCCCTTGTAGTAACAGTAGCAAGAACCAATCATTATTCGGCATGGTAGGTTCCTTAAAACAAGGTAAGGATAGAAGTGTGTCCCTTGTAGTAACAGTAGCAAGAACCCACCATTATTCGGCATGGTAAGTTCCCTAAAACAAGGTAAGGATAGGAGTGTGTCCCTTGTAGTAACAGTAGCAAGAACCCACCATTATTCAGCATGGTAGGTTCCCTAAAACAAGGTAAGGATAGGAGTGTGTCCCTTGTAGTAACAGTAGCAAGAACCCACCATTATTCGGCATGGTAAGTTCCCTAAAACAAGGTAAGGGTAGGCGTGTGTACCTTGTAGTAACATTAGTAAGAATCAACCATTATTCGGCATGGTAGGTTTCCTAAAACCAGGTAAGGATAGAAGTTTGTCTTTTGTAGTAACAGTAGCAAGAACCCACCATTATTCGGCATGGTAAGTTCCCTAAAACAAGGTAAGGGGAGGAGTGTGTACCTTGTAGTAACATTAGTAAGAATCAACCATTATTCGGCATGGTAGGTTTCCTAAAACCAGGTAAGGATAGAAGTTTGTCTTATGTAGTAACAGTAGCAAGAACCCACCATTATTCGGCATGGTAAGTTCCCTAAAACAAGGTAAGGGGAGGAGTGTGTACCTTGTAGTAACATTAGTAAGAATCAACCATTATTCGGCATGGTAGGTTCCCTAAAACAAGGTAAGGATAGGAGTGTGTCCCTTGTAGTAACAGTAGCAAGAACCCACCATTATTCGGCATGGTAGGTTCCCTAAAACAAGGTAAGGGTAGGCGTGTGTACCTTGTAGTAACATTAGTAAGAATCAACCATTATTCGGCATGGTAGGTTCCCTAAAACAAGGTAAGGATAGGAGTGTGTCCCTTGTAGTAACAGTAGCAAGAACCCACCATTATTCGGCATGGTAGGTTCCCTAAAACAAGGTAAGGGGAGGAGTGTGTACCTTGTAGTAACATTAGTAAGAATCAACCATTATTCGGCATGGTAGGTTTCCTAAAACCAGGTAAGGATAGAAGTTTGCCTTTTGTAGTAACAGTAGCAAGAACCCACCATTATTCGGCATGGTAAGTTCCCTAAAACAAGGTAAGGGGAGGAGTGTGTACCTTGTAGTAACATTAGTAAGAATCAACCATTATTCAGCATGGTAGGTTCCCTAAAACAAGGTAAGGATAGGAGTGTGTCCCTTGTAGTAACAGTAGCAAGAACCCACCATTATTCGGCATGGTAGGTTCCCTAAAACAAGGTAAGGGTAGGCGTGTGTACCTTGTAGTAACATTAGTAAGAATCAACCATTATTCGGCATGGTAGGTTTCCTAAAACCAGGTAAGGATAGAAGTTTGTCTTTTGTAGTAACAGTAGCAAGAACCCACCATTATTCGGCATGGTAGGTTCCCTAAAACAAGGTAAGGGGAGGAGTGTGTACCTTGTAGTAACATTAGTAAGAATCAACCATTATTCGGGATGGTAGGTTCCCTAAAACAAGGTAAGGATAGGAGTGTGTCCCATGTAGTAACATTAGTAAGAATCAACCATTATTCGGCATGGTAGGTTTCCTAAAACCAGGTAAGGATAGAAGTTTGTCTTTTGTAGTAACAGTAGCAAGAACCCACCATTATTCGGCATGGTAGGTTCCCTAAAACAAGGTAAGGGGAGGAGTGTGTACCTTGTAGTAACATTAGTAAGAATCAACCATTATTCGGCATGGTAAGTTCCCTAAAACAAAGTAAGGATAGGAGTGTGTCCCTTGTAGTAACAGTAGCAAGAACCCACCATTATTCGGCATGGTAGGTTCCCTAAAACAAGGTAAGGGGAGGAGTGTGTACCTTGTAGTAACATTAGTAAGAATCAACCATTATTCGGGATGGTAGGTTCCCTAAAACAAGGTAAGGGGAGGAGTGTGTACCTTGTAGTAACATTAGTAAGAATCAACCATTATTCGGCATGGTAGGTTCCCTAAAACAAGGTAAGGGGAGGAGTGTGTACCTTGTAGTAACATTAGTAAGAATCAACCATTATTCGGCATGGTAGGTTCCCTAAAACAAGGTAAGGGGAGGAGTGTGTCCCTTGTAGTAACATTAGTAAGAATCAACCATTATTCGGGATGGTAGGTTCCCTAAAACAAGGTAAGGGGAGGAGTGTGTCCCTTGTAGTAACAATAGTAAGAATCAACCATTATTCGGCATGGTAGGTTCCCTAAAACAAGGTAAGGGGAGGAGTGTGTACCTTGTAGTAACATTAGTAAGAATCAACCATTATTCGGCATGGTAGGTTTCCTAAAACCAGGTAAGGATAGAAGTTTGTCTTTTGTAGTAACAGTAGCAAGAACCCACCATTATTCGGCATGGTAGGTTCCCTAAAACAAGGTAAGGGGAGGAGTGTGTACCTTGTAGTAACATTAGTAAGAATCAACCATTATTCGGGATGGTAGGTTCCCTAAAACAAGGTAAGGATAGGAGTGTGTCCCTTGTAGTAACATTAGTAAGAATCAACCATTATTCGGCATGGTAGGTTTCCTAAAACCAGGTAAGGATAGAAGTTTGTCTTTTGTAGTAACAGTAGCAAGAACCCACCATTATTCGGCATGGTAGGTTCCCTAAAACAAGGTAGGGGGAGGAGTGTGTACCTTGTAGTAACATTAGTAAGAATCAACCATTATTCGGGATGGTAAGTTCCCTAAAACAAGGTAAGGATAGAAGTGTGTCCCTTGTAGTAACATTAGTAAGAATCAACCATTATTCGGGATGGTAGGTTCCCTAAAACAAGGTAAGGATAGGAGTGTGTCCCTTGTAGTAACATTAGTAAGAATCAACCATTATTCGGCATGGTAGGTTTCCTAAAACCAGGTAAGGATAGAAGTTTGTCTTTTGTAGTAACAGTAGCAAGAACCCACCATTATTCGGCATGGTAGGTTCCCTAAAACAAGGTAAGGGGAGGAGTGTGTACCTTGTAGTAACATTAGTAAGAATCAACCATTATTCGGGATGGTAAGTTCCCTAAAACAAGGTAAGGATAGAAGTGTGTCCCTTGTAGTAACATTAGTAAGAATCAACCATTATTCGGGATGGTAAGTTCCCTAAAACAAGGTAAGGATAGAAGTGTGTCCCTTGTAGTAACATTAGTAAGAATCAACCATTATTCGGGATGGTAGGTTCCCTAAAACAAGGTATGGATAGGAGTGTGTCCCTTGTAGTAACAGTAGCAAGAACCAATCATTATTCGGGACGGTAGGTTCCTTAAAACGAGGCAAGGATAGGAGTGTGTCCCTTGTAGTAACAGTAGCAAGAACCAACCATTATTCGGGACGGTAGGTTTCCTAAAACAAGGTAAGGATAGGAGTGTGTCCCTTGTAGTAACAGTAGCAAGAACCAACCATTATTCGGGATGGTAGGTTCCCTAAAACAAGGTAAGGATAGGAGTGTGTCCCTTGTAGTAACAGTAGCAAGAACCAATCATTATTCAGCATGGTAGGTTTCCTAAAACAAGGTAAGGATAGAAGTGTGTCCCTTGTAGTAACAGTAGCAAGAATTAATCATTATTCAGCATGGTAGGTTCCCTAAAACAAGGTAAGGATAGGAGTGTGTCCCTTGTAGTAACAGTAGCAAGAACCAACCATTATTCGGGACGGTAGGTTTCCTAAAACAAGGTAAGGATAGGAGTGTGTCCCTTGTAGTAACAGTAGCAAGAACCAATCATTATTCGGGATGGTAGGTTCCCTAAAACAAGGTAAGGATAGGAGTGTGTCCCTTGTAGTAACAGTAGCAAGAACCAACCATTATTCGGGACGGTAGGTTTCCTAAAACAAGGTAAGGATAGAAGTGTGTCCCTTGTAGTAACAGTAGCAAGAACCAATCATTATTCGGGACGGTAGGTTCCTTAAAACGAGGCAAGGATAGGAGTGTGTCCCTTGTAGTAACAGTAGCAAGAACCAATCATTATTCAGCATGGTAGGTTTCCTAAAACAAGGTAAGGATAGAAGTGTGTCCCTTGTAGTAACAGTAGCAAGAACCAATCATTATTCGGGACGGTAGGTTCCTTAAAACGAGGCAAGGATAGGAGTGTGTCCCTTGTAGTAACAGTAGCAAGAACCAATCATTATTCAGCATGGTAGGTTCCCTAAAACAAGGTAAGGATAGAAGTGTGTCCCTTGTAGTAACAGTAGCAAGAACCAATCATTATTCGGGACGGTAGGTTCCTTAAAACGAGGCAAGGATAGGAGTGTGTCCCTTGTAGTAACAGTAGCAAGAACCAATCATTATTCAGCATGGTAGGTTTCCTAAAACAAGGTAAGGATAGAAGTGTGTCCCTTGTAGTAACAGTAGCAAGAACCAATCATTATTCGGGACGGTAGGTTCCCTAAAACGAGGCAAGGATAGGAGTGTGTCCCTTGTAGTAACAGTAGCAAGAACCAATCATTATTCAGCATGGTAGGTTCCCTAAAACAAGGTAAGGATAGAAGTGTGTCCCTTGTAGTAACAGTAGCAAGAACCAATCATTATTCGGGACGGTAGGTTCCTTAAAACGAGGCAAGGATAGGAGTGTGTCCCTTGTAGTAACAGTAGCAAGAACCAATCATTATTCAGCATTTTAGGTTCCCTAAAACAAGGTAAGGATAGAAGTGTGTCCCTTGTAGTAACAGTAGCAAGAACCAATCATTATTCGGGACGGTAGGTTCCTTAAAACGAGGCAAGGATAGGAGTGTGTCCCTTGTAGTAACAGTAGCAAGAACCAATCATTATTCAGCATGGTAGGTTCCCTAAAACAAGGTAAGGATAGAAGTGTGTCCCTTGTAGTAACAGTAGCAAGAACCAAACATTATTCAGCATGGTAGGTTCCTTAAAACAAGGTAAGGATAGAAGTGTGTCCCTTGTAGTAACAGTAGCAAGAACCAATCATTATTCGGCATGGTAGGTTCCTTAAAACAAGATAAGAATAAGAGTGTGTCCCTTGTAGTAACAGTAGCAAGAACCAATCATTATTCGGCATGGTAGGTTCCTTAAAACAAGATAAGAATAAGAGTGTGTCCCTTGTAGTAACAGTAGCAAGAACCAACCATTATTCGGCATTGTAGGTTCCTTAAAACAAGATAAGAATAAGAGTGTGTCCCTTGTAGTAACAGTAGCAAGAACCAACCATTATTCGGGACGGTAGGTTCCCTAAAACAAGGTAAGGATAGAAGTGTGTCCCTTGTAGTAACAGTAGCAAGAACCAATCATTATTCGGCATGGTAGGTTCCTTAAAACAAGGTAAGGATAGGAGTGTGTCCCTTGTAGTAACAGTAGCAAGAACCCACCATTATTCGGCATGGTAGGTTCCTTAAAACAAGGTAAGGATAGAAGTGTGTCCCTTGTAGTAACAGTAGCAAGAACCCACCATTATTCGGCATGGTAAGTTCCCTAAAACAAGTTAAGGGTAGGAGTGTGTACCTTGTAGTAACATTAGTAAGAATCAACCATTATTCGGCATGGTAGGTTTCCTAAAACAAGGTAAGGATAGAAGTTTGTCTTTTGTAGTAACAGTAGCAAGAACCAACCATTATTCAGCATGGTAGGTTCCCTAAAACAAGGTAAGGATAGAAGTGTGTCCCTTGTAGTAACAGTAGCAAGAACCAACCATTATTTGGCATGGTAGGTTCCTTAAAACAAGATAAGATTAAGAGTGTGTACCTTGTAGTAACATTAGTAAGAATCAACCATTATTCGGCATGGTAGGTTTCCTAAAACAAGGTAAGGATAGGAGTGTGTCCCTTGTAGTAACAGTAGCAAGAACCCACCATTATTCAGCATGGTAGGTTCCCTAAAACAAGGTAAGGATAGGAGTGTGTCCCTTGTAGTAACAGTAGCAAGAACCCACCATTATTCGGCATGGTAAGTTCCCTAAAACAAGGTAAGGGTAGGCGTGTGTACCTTGTAGTAACATTAGTAAGAATCAACCATTATTCGGCATGGTAGGTTTCCTAAAACCAGGTAAGGATAGAAGTTTGTCTTTTGTAGTAACAGTAGCAAGAACCCACCATTATTCGGCATGGTAAGTTCCCTAAAACAAGGTAAGGGGAGGAGTGTGTACCTTGTAGTAACATTAGTAAGAATCAACCATTATTCGGCATGGTAGGTTTCCTAAAACCAGGTAAGGATAGAAGTTTGTCTTATGTAGTAACAGTAGCAAGAACCCACCATTATTCGGCATGGTAAGTTCCCTAAAACAAGGTAAGGGGAAGAGTGTGTACCTTGTAGTAACATTAGTAAGAATCAACCATTATTCGGCATGGTAGGTTCCCTAAAACAAGGTAAGGATAGGAGTGTGTCCCTTGTAGTAACAGTAGCAAGAACCCACCATTATTCGGCATGGTAGGTTCCCTAAAACAAGGTAAGGGTAGGCGTGTGTACCTTGTAGTAACATTAGTAAGAATCAACCATTATTCGGCATGGTAGGTTCCCTAAAACAAGGTAAGGATAGGAGTGTGTCCCTTGTAGTAACAGTAGCAAGAACCCACCATTATTCGGCATGGTAGGTTCCCTAAAACAAGGTAAGGGGAGGAGTGTGTACCTTGTAGTAACATTAGTAAGAATCAACCATTATTCGGCATGGTAGGTTTCCTAAAACCAGGTAAGGATAGAAGTTTGTCTTTTGTAGTAACAGTAGCAAGAACCCACCATTATTCGGCATGGTAAGTTCCCTAAAACAAGGTAAGGGGAGGAGTGTGTACCTTGTAGTAACATTAGTAAGAATCAACCATTATTCAGCATGGTAGGTTCCCTAAAACAAGGTAAGGATAGGAGTGTGTCCCTTGTAGTAACAGTAGCAAGAACCCACCATTATTCGGCATGGTAGGTTCCCTAAAACAAGGTAAGGGTAGGCGTGTGTACCTTGTAGTAACATTAGTAAGAATCAACCATTATTCGGCATGGTAGGTTTCCTAAAACCAGGTAAGGATAGAAGTTTGTCTTTTGTAGTAACAGTAGCAAGAACCCACCATTATTCGGCATGGTAAGTTCCCTAAAACAAGGTAAGGGGAGGAGTGTGTACCTTGTAGTAACATTAGTAAGAATCAACCATTATTCGGCATGGTAGGTTTCCTAAAACCAGGTAAGGATAGAAGTTTGTCTTTTGTAGTAACAGTAGCAAGAACCCACCATTATTCGGCATGGTAGGTTCCCTAAAACAAGGTAAGGGGAGGAGTGTGTACCTTGTAGTAACATTAGTAAGAATCAACCATTATTCGGGATGGTAGGTTCCCTAAAACAAGGTAAGGATAGGAGTGTGTCCCATGTAGTAACATTAGTAAGAATCAACCATTATTCGGCATGGTAGGTTTCCTAAAACCAGGTAAGGATAGAAGTTTGTCTTTTGTAGTAACAGTAGCAAGAACCCACCATTATTCGGCATGGTAGGTTCCCTAAAACAAGGTAAGGGGAGGAGTGTGTACCTTGTAGTAACATTAGTAAGAATCAACCATTATTCGGCATGGTAAGTTCCCTAAAACAAAGTAAGGATAGGAGTGTGTCCCTTGTAGTAACAGTAGCAAGAACCCACCATTATTCGGCATGGTAGGTTCCCTAAAACAAGGTAAGGGGAGGAGTGTGTACCTTGTAGTAACATTAGTAAGAATCAACCATTATTCGGGATGGTAGGTTCCCTAAAACAAGGTAAGGGGAGGAGTGTGTACCTTGTAGTAACATTAGTAAGAATCAAAAATTATTCGGCATGGTAGGTTCCCTAAAACAAGGTAAGGGGAGGAGTGTGTACCTTGTAGTAACATTAGTAAGAATCAACCATTATTCGGGATGGTAGGTTCCCTAAAACAAGGTAAGGGGAGGAGTGTGTACCTTGTAGTAACATTAGTAAGAATCAACCATTATTCGGCATGGTAGGTTCCCTAAAACAAGGTAAGGGGAGGAGTGTGTACCTTGTAGTAACATTAGTAAGAATCAACCATTATTCGGGATGGTAGGTTCCCTAAAACAAGGTAAGGGGAGGAGTGTGTACCTTGTAGTAACATTAGTAAGAATCAACCATTATTCGGCATGGTAGGTTCCCTAAAACAAGGTAAGGGGAGGAGTGTGTACCTTGTAGTAACATTAGTAAGAATCAACCATTATTCGGCATGGTAGGTTCCCTAAAACAAGGTAAGGGGAGGAGTGTGTCCCTTGTAGTAACATTAGTAAAAATCAACCATTATTCGGCATGGTAAGTTCCCTAAAACAAAGTAAGGATAGGAGTGTGTCCCTTGTAGTAACAGTAGCAAGAACCCACCATTATTCGGCATGGTAGGTTCCCTAAAACAAGGTAAGGGGAGGAGTGTATACCTTGTAGTAACATTAGTAAGAATCAACCATTATTCGGCATGGTAGGTTCCCTAAAACAAGGTAAGGGGAGGAGTGTGTACCTTGTAGTAACATTAGTAAGAATCAACCATTATTCGGCATGGTAGGTTCCCTAAAACAAGGTAAGGGGAGGAGTGTGTACCTTGTAGTAACATTAGTAAGAATCAACCATTATTCGGCATGGTAAGTTCCCTAAAACAAAGTAAGGATAGGAGTGTGTCCCTTGTAGTAACAGTAGCAAGAACCCACCATTATTCGGCATGGTAGGTTCCCTAAAACAAGGTAAGGGGAGGAGTGTGTACCTTGTAGTAACATTAGTAAGAATCAACCATTATTCGGGATGGTAGGTTCCCTAAAACAAGGTAAGGGGAGGAGTGTGTACCTTGTAGTAACATTAGTAAGAATCAACCATTATTCGGCATGGTAGGTTCCCTAAAACAAGGTAAGGGGAGGAGTGTGTACCTTGTAGTAACATTAGTAAGAATCAACCATTATTCGGGATGGTAGGTTCCCTAAAACAAGGTAAGGGGAGGAGTGTGTACCTTGTAGTAACATTAGTAAGAATCAACCATTATTCGGCATGGTAGGTTCCCTAAAACAAGGTAAGGGGAGGAGTGTGTACCTTGTAGTAACATTAGTAAGAATCAACCATTATTCGGGATGGTAGGTTCCCTAAAACAAGGTAAGGGGAGGAGTGTGTACCTTGTAGTAACATTAGTAAGAATCAACCATTATTCGGCATGGTAGGTTCCCTAAAACAAGGTAAGGGGAGGAGTGTGTACCTTGTAGTAACATTAGTAAGAATCAACCATTATTCGGCATGGTAGGTTCCCTAAAACCAGGTAAGGGGAGGAGTGTGTCCCTTGTAGTAACATTAGTAAGAATCAACCATTATTCGGGATGGTAGGTTCCCTAAAACAAGGTAAGGGGAGGAGTGTGTCCCTTGTAGTAACATTAGTAAGAATCAACCATTATTCGGCATGGTAGGTTCCCTAAAACCAGGTAAGGGGAGGAGTGTGTCCCTTGTAGTAACATTAGTAAGAATCAACCATTATTCGGCATGGTAGGTTTCCTAAAACCAGGTAAGGATAGAAGTTTGTCTTTTGTAGTAACAGTAGCAAGAACCCACCATTATTCGGCATGGTAGGTTCCCTAAAACAAGGTAAGGGGAGGAGTGTGTACCTTGTAGTAACATTAGTAAGAATCAACCATTATTCGGCATGGTAGGTTCCCTAAAACAAGGTAAGGATAGAAGTGTGTCCCTTGTAGTAACATTAGTAAGAATCAACCATTATTCGGGATGGTAAGTTCCCTAAAACAAGGTAAGGATAGAAGTGTGTCCCTTGTAGTAACATTAGTAAGAATCAACCATTATTCGGGATGGTAAGTTCCCTAAAACAAGGTAAGGATAGAAGTGTGTCCCTTGTAGTAACATTAGTAAGAATAAACCATTATTCGGGATGGTAGGTTCCCTAAAACAAGGTAAGGATAGGAGTGTGTCCCTTGTAGTAACATTAGTAAGAATCAACCATTATTCGGCATGGTAGGTTTCCTAAAACCAGGTAAGGATAGAAGTTTGTCTTTTGTAGTAACAGTAGCAAGAACCCACCATTATTCGGCATGGTAGGTTCCCTAAAACAAGGTAAGGGGAGGAGTGTGTACCTTGTAGTAACATTAGTAAGAATCAACCATTATTCGGGATGGTAAGTTCCCTAAAACAAGGTAAGGATAGAAGTGTGTCCCTTGTAGTAACATTAGTAAGAATCAACCATTATTCGGGATGGTAAGTTCCCTAAAACAAGGTAAGGATAGAAGTGTGTCCCTTGTAGTAACATTAGTAAGAATCAACCATTATTCGGGATGGTAGGTTCCCTAAAACAAGGTAAGGATAGGAGTGTGTCCCTTGTAGTAACATTAGTAAGAATCAACCATTATTCGGCATGGTAGGTTTCCTAAAACCAGGTAAGGATAGAAGTTTGTCTTTTGTAGTAACAGTAGCAAGAACCCACCATTATTCGGCATGGTAGGTTCCCTAAAACAAGGTAAGGGGAGGAGTGTGTACCTTGTAGTAACATTAGTAAGAATCAACCATTATTCGGGATGGTAGGTTCCCTAAAACAAGGTAAGGATAGGAGTGTGTCCCTTGTAGTAACAGTAGCAATAACCACGTTTCATTGGGCGCAACTTCTTCTCTGGAGTATTTTGGTTCTTTACCAAAGTGACGGCTACCCGCTCCCAACGTATATTATTTAGTCGACTTCTTAGTTCAGGGCCATTATATCGAGGTTTACAGTGGCGTATTTGCGCAAGAAACCCCCGACCTCAATCATTAGTTTATTGACAATTTGGTTTATCTTAAGATTTTATATTTTTCCGTTTATGTAAACGAATATATTTTTTGTGTAATTATATTTTTTGAGATCAATGCACGGAAATTGTTTTCAATGTTTTTGTGGCCTGAATTGTAAATGCCCACTTAGACAGGATAGAATTACCAGGCCCGAAACTGTACTTGACGAACCATAATGTTGAGACGTGTCGTGGACAATAACCGTGCCTACGTTAATAAACTGACTGACGTAGGCGACGTCTGTGTTCCAATCTAACTACTTGACAGAATTATATATATAATTGTAATTTGTAATAGTTTTAATTCTAAGTTGTATTGAAAAAATTGTTTAGGTAAAAATTCAAAAAAATAAATTTTTATGGATTATGAAATAATTAAAAGTTTGAAAACTCGTTTACAGAATAAATAGCAAACTTTTTTTCTCAAAATCTAGAATATAACAAACTGTATTTAAATTTGTGTATTTTAAACAAATAAATTATAATGATCATGGCATTACAAATACTTAATTATGCGTTTAATTCAGTATCCGTAATATATCCAGAAGGTGGTGAAACCTGTGCATATCGCCGATTAGCTAGATCAATAAGGACCGTAATGAAGCTTAACTCACGAGACCTAGGAGGAGAATTCTCCTACTAGTGGAGGTGGAATCACCCCTTTCTCACATATAGACAAAGTGTTACGGACCAGTACATATAGCAGCAGTTTGACCAACACTGAGTTAGAGAGCTCCCCACCGCACTTAATGTCAAGTAGGCAACTGCGCATCGGCTAGTCAAATCTCTTGCTACATCTCGTGGCTTGTAGCTCTATATGTTTTCGATAGTATTGAATGACTGAGTATAAGCACATAAACTGGAAACTAAACTATTCAATCTATCGATTTTTCGGAGTGTTAACTTCTGTGGGCACACGTTTTTCGTTGGAAGGTAAAATAAATCTGTCATGGAAGACGTAACAAGCGAAACTTCTACTTAAGGAGTAGGTTATACGAGTGTCTCACATTCGCCTATAGTATATCATTTCATGAAACAGCTGTTTTTCTTCATTTAGAGGTTATGTTTACATAAGTTTGAAATGCAGTTTTCTATAAATTTAGAAATATATATTCGATACTGTTTCGTGAATGATGGCAGAGCAATATTTATTAATTATGTTAATTTATTAGAGCCTATATAATAACTGCAAAAATTTTAAATTTAAAAATATAAAGCAATAATAATTTTTATTTCATTATAAAGTTGTATTGCATTTTGTATTGTACTATATTAAGCTTACGTGAATGAAATTTATCAAATTATACTTATTCAAAGTAGAAATATTTTGTTACAAAACAAAAACTGTAAAGTAGTAATTTGAAACATTTGTACAATTAGACTCATAGAATACAAGTTTAAAGATTTCTTAATATTTTGACGATAGAGGAAGTTATGAGGTTTTACTGATTTTATAATGATTAGCAGTTTGGCTGTATGTATTTTCTAAATGAGCTCATATTAATAATTCGAGCAAAATGTCTAAAAACGGATGAGTGGCAAACAGTAAAACCATGGACAGTGTTTGTTGTCTTGCAATATGAGTCAGGGCTGCCATACGCTTAGTTGGGTTGAGCCCTGGAGCCGGGACTACAACTATGGTTTCAACAAATTTAATATCATTTTGGCTAGATATTACACTAAAACTAGCTGATATTACAGATTAATTTTAAATATTACATATTCAAGTTTGCTATCGTCTGCCCTAACCTTTTTAGTAGATTTCAAATAACTGATGAAAATAATATGTGTTATAAAAGCAATTATTTCCTCTTAGTAAGGTAACCAATAAGCGACTAATTGGGTAACGGCTGTGGACTATCCCTAGACGGGAAGGGTTTATTGTGGGTGGCCAGACCTTTATGTCTTGCAGAGCCGTTTATACTAACAACTGTAAACAAGTCTGAAAAGTAACCTAATCAAACATTGTAATAATTTTTTTCGGATTTTTATAAATATGACGAGTTTGATGTGATATCTCTAAATGAGTGTTTTAAGCATAATAATTCTCAAGACCTACTTGAAATTCTTATAACTAAGTCATTTATTTTCCCATAATTTTCCATTGTCTGAATTGTTTGTTACAGCATGTTTTAATGCTGACCATAACTGTAAGGTTAAGTTAGGCAGGCATGAGCTAATGAAGACGTCACCGGCCGCAAAACAATTGCTTATTGTGACGTCATCGATATTAAAGCGGAAAGCAGGCGTTGGAAAAAATCCCAATAATGTAAACCCGTTGGAAAATTTGTCGATCAAGTACGACCAAATAGGACAGATAGAAAGAGCAGCGAAACCTTCTCCTCTTAGAATGCATTTGTATTACCTAAACTTTTGTACTTCGCACCGTAATAAGAAGTTAATAGTAACTGCGTTTTGAATTTCTTCCTAATTATATACTGAGAAAAGACGGTGGCATGTGGGATATACGTACAGAAACACGTAATTAAGTCAGAGTATTGTGTTTTCGACTGGACCTCGTTTTTACTAGATGTACAGCCCTCCACCTTTTCTTGGACGTTCTAGAATCAAGTAATTTCAAAAGCTTGATAGGTTTTCAAAAATTTTATGTTTTCCGTTATTCTTGACTATTTAATGTTGCTATGCAAGTACTCATGTTATAGTACCAATTCCTCATAAAATTTTGTATTCCGTCCAAAATCTATGATTTAAAACAACGGGGATTTTATTTAATGTAAATATAAAAGCCCCTCCCTCTATCCCTCCTCTCTCTCTCTTTTTTTCTCAACAGTTAGCAACATTTTTTCTTGTATTCACTTATTACTTACACTTTAATGTACTTCACAAGAATCTTACTTAGTATATTTACTAGTCGACTTTTGAGAGTTTAATTACAGTGCTTTTATTAATGAGCTTTAGAAGAAGAGCCTTCTAAAGCTCGAAAATGAGAGCACTGTAATTAATGAGCTCTCGAAATATGACTCCCAAATATACTAAGTAAGGTACATAAAGCGTAATTGGTATACACCAGTGGTTCCCAACAGGTGGTCCGCGGACCCCTGGGGGTCCGCGAAGCCATCGTAGGGGGTCCGCAGAATGACCACAAACTTTTCTTGCCGCGTAATGCAAACACAGGCACGCATAACGCAAAATGGTGTGACAGCGCCTGTGATTGCTATGTATGGAAACTTACAGCGCGTTGACGACGTCTATTGACCTTGAGTTTGACAAACGTAGTTACACTGACTGCCGCTTGCGCTAGGGTCTACTCTGTCTAGTCTAGTCGTCTGTCTACTAGTCACCAGTGCGCTGACATTGTCATTAGAAGTGTTTGTTTTGTTACAAACTGTACATAACAAGTTTATTTGTCGTAATACTACGAGTGTTGTTTGGGATAAGTGGTTAAAGTGTGGCACTTTAAAAAGGGACAGATCGGAAGTTAAAGAAGATGGCGATGACATTATTCCAGTGAAAGTGCAGTCAGTGTCAGACAAACATAACCTCTCGAAAAACAGTGTCTCGGCTAAAGTAAGAAAATACAATAGTGATTATTTATCGTCTGGATTCACGTATTCTGGGACTGAAAATGAACCTAAATCACAGTGTGTTATTTGTTTTGAAATACTTTCTAATGAAGCCATGAAACCTGCTAAACTACGTCGCCATTTAGAAACAAAGCATCCGGACTGTAAAAGCAAGTCTGCAGAGTTTTTTAAAATTAAGTTGGGCGAACTTAAAAACAGCAAAAAATTAATGTCAGTAAGTGCTGGAATAAGTTCAAGTGAAAATGCAACCATAGCATCATACGAAGTTTCCCAACTTGTGGCAAAGTCTGGGAAAGCTCACACAATTGCCGAAGAGCTGATTTTGTCGGCAGCTGTAAAATTATGTAAAAGAATGTTAGGTGATTCTGCTGCAAAAATTATGAGTACTGTTCCCCTATCAAATAATACAGTACAATGGAGAATTTCCGATATGGCCAGTAATATTGAGGATAATTTATTCTCAAAACTATCTAAGTGTAATATGTTTGCCCTGCAATTGGATGAAAGTACAGACATATCAAAAAAAGCTATAATGTTGGTATTTGTCCGCTTTATATTTGAAAAACAATTACATGAAGACTTCCTTATGTCATGTGAATTACTTCACACAACTGCGGAAGCCATTTTTAACGAACTCGACGATTTTTTAAGAAACACAACATTGCCTGGAGTAAATGTGTTGGCTTGTCTACAGACGGGGCAAAAGCAATGTCTGGTCAGAAAACAGGGCTACATGCTCGTATCAAAGTTGTTGCGCCAAACGTAAAATGGACACATTGCTTTATTCGACGTGAAGCTCTAGTAGTAAAGAGGTTACCAGAAACAATGCAAAAAACATTCAATGAGGTTGTAAAAGTGGTTAACTACATCAAAACTCGCCCTCTTCAATCTAGATTATTTTCATTGCTATGCAAGGAAATGGGAAGTGAGCATGACCAACTCCTTGTTCACACTGAAGCCCGCTGGCTTTCACGTGGAAGAGTTTTGAACAGGTTTTTTGAACTTAGAGATGAGGTTCTTGTCTTTCTTAGTGGAAGCCAATATGAGGGTTTCCTCACTGACTTTTTGCAGCTTTGCACAGTAGCCTACCTAGCTGATATTTTCGATCATATGAATATCTTAAATCAAAGTCTACAAGGAAACAATGTTGATATGTTTCAAGTCCACGATAAAGTTAGTGCTATGATAAAAAAGTGTCAGATATGGGCAACACGTATTGAGAAAGGTTCCACCACAAACTTTCCCACTCTGCAACAATTCATTGAATCAGCTGAAGTCAGTTTACCTCAACAATTCATAGGTGAAATAGCTGAACATCTTCGAGGTCTGTCAGCTACATTTGGAGAATATTTTCCAGAATTAGATTCCAATTATGATTGGGTCAGAAATCCATTTACTTGTCGGGATATTGAGAGCATTTCTACTCTCACAGATAAGGAACAAGATGAACTTGTCGATTTAACAAGTAATGGGACAATGAAAAATGTCTTTGATGATACAAAACTCATTGAATTTTGGCTAATGGCCCATGAATATCATCACGACCTTAGCAGCAAAGCCCTCAAGACACTCCTTCCATTTGTAACAACATATCGTTGTGAACAAGCATTTTCTACCTTGTGCTTCATGAAAAACAAATACAGAAACCGGCTCGATATGCAGTACGATTTTCGGGTCAAAGTATCAAGCATTCAACCCAACATCTCAGAACTTATTAAGTCAAAAAAGAGATTTAACTTGTCACATTAGTAGTCAATATTAGGAACTGGAGATACAAATCGAAGATAGACATTCTTGCCCTTCTCCAAATGTTAAATGGGACGATGGTAT
>JBAIZL010000011.1:6280541-6293041 GCA_036971475.1 Prosapia bicincta | reverse complement strand
ATGTCGTATATTATTTCCATTTAAAATATTTTCTCCCTCCCATTAAAATAAATTTTACTTATAAAAAAAAAAACTTTAGTGAAAGTAAGATTTTTTTAGATTACTATACCCAGTCAGGAACATTATAGGAAATAGAGATTTCTGTGGGTCAGCCTACCACTGTCTATTACGTTTTTTTACCTACGTAAGAAGTCATAACTGGTATTAAATCCCTGCTTTACCGTATCGTGTTTTCTTTACTGCCACCATTGGTTTCCAGGCCTGTAAAAAAATAGAATTTACATAAGTCACGTTGTTTACTTAAGTTTGGTCTTACTAAGGATGAATTTTTTTGTATTCTGTCACGGTTGGTTTCTTCACCTTGTAGTCAATACAGATTTGCTATTTGTTAATGTTATGCATCTGTTACGTGAGAATATTAATGTGGAAGTGTGGATTGCGTCATTGATTCTGCAGAGTCATCAGATTTTGTAATTCAATTTATTGACGATGTTGCTAATGCTAGTAGGTGAACAAACAGCCGTCGTTTGATAAATACTTGAAAGTGTGTTACAGTAATATTCTCAAACGTTTAGAGGCAAGATTTTATTAATAAAACATACAAGTATTAAGAGGTATCTTAAGTTTTCGTAATGACAAAGTGTAGGTAATTATTTATAATAGGAATTCTTCACACACACACACACACACACACACACACACACACACACACACACACACACACACACACACACACACACACACACACACACACACGCACGCGCACACGCACACTCACAGACACACACACACACACACACACACACACACACACACACACACACACACACACACACACACACACACACACTCACACACACACACACTCACACACACACACACACACACACACACACACACTCACACACACACACACACACACACACACACACACACACACACACACACACACACACACACACACACACACACACACACACACACACACACACACACACACACACACACGCACACTCACAGACACACACACACACACACACACACACACACACACACACACACACACACACACACACACACACACACACACACACACACACGCACGCGCACACGCACACTCACAGACACACACACACACACACACACACACACACACACACACACACACACACACACACACACACACACACACACACACACGCACGCGCACACGCACACTCACAGACACACACACACACACACACACACACACACACACACACACTCACACACACACACACACACACACTCACACACACACACACACACACACACACACTCACAAATACACACACACACACCCACACACACACACACTCACACATACACACATACACACACACACACACAAGCACGCACGCACGCTCACACGCACACGCACACTCACAGACACACACACACACACACACACACACACTCACACACACACACACACTCACACACACACACACACACACACACACTCACAAATACACACACACACACCCACACACACTCACACACACACACACACACACACACACACACACACACACACACACACACACACACACACATACACAGAAACACACACACACACACACAGAAACACACACACACACACATACACAGAAACACACACACACACACACACACACAAACACGCGCACACGCACACACATACGCACACGTACATACACAGAAACACACACACACACACACACATGCACAGAAACACACAAACATTCACAGAAACACACACACACACATACAGAAACACACACACACATACACACACACACACACACACACACACACACACACACACACACACACACACACACACACACACACACACACACACACACACACACACACATACAGAAACACACACACACACATACACAGAGACACACACACACACACGCGCGCGCACAGAAACACACACACACAACACACAACACACATCTCACGACACACAACACACACCCACCCACCCACCCGTTTAATTATTATTTCCAGAGACTCCACTCACAGTTTCCAGCTAACAGGTCACAATAAATTACGGGTTTTTCAGTCATCACGCAAATGCACATGCAAGACTGTATTTTTTCACGTTTGTTATAGAAATGTCATAGAAGTTAGGACTTGCTTCACGGCACATGGGACAATCACTATGTAATTTTATGTTTTCCCTATGAAACGTTTTAAGTTATCCATGATAAGGCAGAAAGACAAAGCAATTAATAGAGGCTATAAATCAATATAATTACTGCATTGACTGCAAGGTCAAAGACTTCTAATATCAGATACAGAAATTAAATTAGCCTAAACTGTTGCATTTTTTCTATGGATTCCATCTTTGTGTGTAGCGTCTTGAATTATTTAGGCCTATTTTGAAGCTTCATGATAAATCATAGGCTACGAAAGGTCATGGCCTGTAAGTGAGAACATGACCAAAGTCTAAGCTGTTTGTTAGATTTAATTGTTAGGCCTAGATCGACAAATTAAAAAAAAAAATTATCTACAGGGTATATGTTGAAGAAATGTTTTGACTTTAAAAATGCCGCTGCATATGACGTAATTGCTCGTATACTAACATAATTGCTTTAATATAACGCCCATGCTGTTATGTAAGCCTAACCTTTACATGAACACCAAATCTTACTTACTATCCAGCGTTCCCACTGTTGCACTATTTTCGCTTTTTGTGCGAACTATTTTAAAATGGTTTTTTAAATTTTACTTTATTTGGTTGTCCAAACACTTTTGGTTTTATTTTTAAGGCGTTGTCATCCAACATGATTTTTTCTAATTGAGGAATAAGTTGCTGAGATGACCGATTTGTTGTGAAACGATTAAGTATAGAATAGGCATGTTTATGAAGTATTATTTCAAATAATCATCTTTTGTTCGTGTTACTATCTGTTCAATTAGCTGGCATTTGTTTTCGTATTTAGATTATCTGTATTTCCCTAGTTCTATCTATTTTTAGTAAAACTGCGTTTTTAAATAGCTGTATATTGTTCGTTGTTGGGAATGTAGAGTAGTTATTTATTTTATGGATTACCATTTCCATTGTCAGACTTTATAAAAGAATTTGGACCTAAATGTTTGTTCTATTTTTTACATATTTTCGTCTGATATTATATTTATGACCATATTTAAATTTTATTTTCTTCACTCCAACACAATGTACCTACTTTTCTTTGTAATCGATTTCGTTTATTATGTTTTTGATGTTTTGGTATGCAATGTTTAAGGTTTCTATTTCAATACTTTTTGAGAAATTTTCAGTTTATTTTGAATATATATAAGACTATATATATAGTAATCTTTGGTTGAATGTCTTTTTCTTGTTTTATATATATTGAAATAAACAACACTTTCATAAACAAAAATGTTTATTTTATTTTAATACATTGAAGCTTTTCGCTGATTGGCAGTATCAGCATTATCAACATTTTCAAAGTACCTTATACTTCTATGACTACATCTGGACTCAACCATCTGGAAACAGATATAGTGATAGAACTAGAAGGTACTTTGAAAATTTTGATAATGCTGATACTGCATATATATATATGAATTTTATTTTTATCCTGTATTACGAAATATGCGTTCGCCTGTTAGTCATTTTCTAAAAAAAAGAACTAACGTCTGTGTTAAAATTAAACTTTAATGTTCTTCGGTTTGAAAACATTTGATTTATCCGTTATTTCTCTGTATAAACTCCTTTTTACAAGAAATAAAAAAATGTGTGATTGTTTTCTAAATCAAATGTTTGAAATGGTTGATTTTAAAATGGTTTAAATCACGCCTAACCTTTGGATTTTGTTACGACTACTACGTATGCGTGATTGCTTATGATAGTTGTGAAATTTGTTCTATTGAATCAAGCTATGCTGTTCAAGGTATACTAGCTTGGCAGTAGTCCTGCAGCACTGTTAATAAAGTAAGGCCTATGTTCAATTAGGATATATTTTTGTTTTATTCAACAATTGGTGTTTTAGTTTTTTCAGGAATTTTGCGTTTCTGATTATTACAAATTCAGAGTATATTTCACTTTTTTCTGCTATTTATTACACCACTAAATAGGAATTATTTATTTCAGAAATGTATTTATATGAATCAGTTTCCTCCATAGAAGTCGTTAACGTTTGTTTACGCTTTAGTTGAAGTCACAGTTCGTGTAAATAGAGAACCTTGACACGCACTCTTTGAAATAAGCTTATAGTTTGTCTGAAGTGTTACCTGGGCCTGATTACTCCCTTATCCTCCAGACGTTTTCTTAATGAATCACTTGCTACCACCCCCTCTATAACTCTCTTAACCTGATAATTATATCCAAATTTCTATGGAATTTTTAAAAACTTGGTAATCTTATAAAAAGAACAATACAAAATACGACGGCATTTTTATATATAGTAAGCGAAACATATATTTGAACTCTTTTTGTGTTGTATTAGACGAGCAGCCTGTATGGCTACTGTTTACTTGGAAAGGTAGAAACGTCATAAGATTATAGGACAACAGCATTTTCACAGTATTTCGTTAAGAACACGACTCCAGCAAGTCGAATCCACACTAACCTGTTTGAAGTGTGTGATTTTTGTTTAACTGCTCTGATTCTTGGTGAGAGCGGGTTATTTTACAACTTCCCAGGTCACTCTGGCAGCCTCCGCAAGAAGACGCCTCCATCTGAACCGCGCCTGAAACAAAACATCCTTGACTGGTAATTTAGTGTCATACTTCGACTAACAATGCATTAGCAATGTTCTGTGCTCGTTGGTTGCATATCTGTCGGGCGTTTCTCCTTGACCTCAAGTAGAAATTGAATTACATTTTTTACCACCTCTTAATTTCTTACTAATTTTGTAGCCAATTACAATGAAAATATTGGAAAGAACCCCAATACTACAAAAATAATAAAAAATAACAAATAAAAAAGTTTGTTTTATTTTTGTGGTATTGGGGTTCTTTTCAATATTTTCATTGTAATATATTGTACCACTAAGCTCTTGATATTGTATATTTGTAGCAAATTGTCATTAATTTGATTCAACACTTTTAAATAACTATTATTTATGGTATATTTGTATCAAACATTTTATTGCTGGCTTTTCGATAGTAATTTTTATTGTATTTTAGTTTTTTGTTTAGGCATTTTTAATTAGTGGTTTCGGATAATAACTGGGTCCCTTAAGAGCTGACCCAGGTGTGCATCCGTTCATAAGCTACATTCTGTTCCTGATCTTTTTCAGTTTTTTTCTTCGCATTTGTCTCTAGAATATCAGTGCTGTATTCAAATTTTTGTTGTAGGTGTACGCAATTTATTAACGTCATTAATATTTAACCTCTCCTTTGGAGCAGAGGTAATTACTAAAAATTTACGAACATCAAAACTCATTCAATAGTTTATTTCCTCATACGCGTTTTAATGAAAAAATTATCGATGATGATAAATACACAAAATTTAAACTATATCAGTTGTTTAGATTTTCTGTAGTTTTATTAAGTTACAATGATGACTTGGTTACCGAAATGCGTAAGAGAAAAATTATTTTTGTTTATATTTATTAGAAATATTTATCAGAAAAACTTCAGATGAAGTTTTATAATGTGTTTACAAAGTTAAATTTAAGTCGTTTAATAAAAGTTAAGCGTAAAGTCGTTTAGCAAAGTAAATAAAGTTTTAAGAGAGTGTGATCTCTTGTGACCTCTAGGCCCTCCAGTACATTATGGTATGCATCTGGTTGCCCTCTTCCGCCTTTCTCAACGTGTTTTGGAATTTTTCTAGTCTAAATAATTTATCAACGTAAATACAGTTTATTATAAAATATAGTGATGCTTTGGCATAAACTTCTAAAAGCAGCAATACTAAGCTCCATATCGCAGCGAGAGGTCACTCAGTATTTGCACAGTAAAAACTAAAAAATACTGTTTAGAGATGTTTTTATTTTAATTAAGGTCTGATATTTTTGCGAATCTTAGACTTTACAGAAACTGGCAAAAAATATACCTGGCGATGTAGAAAGTCTAAGGAACAAGGAAAATAATAATTAGTCCCAAAGTTATAAATTTTAAAAAGAAGCGAGAATAATCTCCCTTTACAACTAACACAAAACGTTATAAAATCAAGGGTTCTTTATAAAACATAGCACTTCATTATAGTTTGCAATATAGCTATGTATCTGGTTACGATAGATTTTGTTATAAAATAAAAAACTTTCCCAACATAAGGTAAACAAGTGGAATCAATTTTAATGTTTGCACTTAAAAGAGGACATCTTTCTTGTCTTCACGCATCAAGTAGGTAGCTTGCGTTAGAATTCTTTATTTCTTTAAAATCAAACCAATCCCAGCCGCAACTTTGTATCTATATCGTAATACAGATGTATTATAATGCAGTATCGCCTAGTGTTTTGTTTTATAAACAAAGAGATTTTATAGTTTTATGAGTGTTTAAGATTTAAGATTAGATGTGTATCTTTCACCATTTTTAAAATTGTTTGGCCTCAGCGCCCAGTTTTATTACTTGTCTGTGTTTGGGCCCGAGGACTTTCCATCACTGACATGAAGCGCGTTAGAAATACCGTGCATCCTTTCCCGAAATAATTGTGAAGAAAAATTTATCTTTCATTGTCACAGATGTCTAGATCATGCAGCACATCTGTGTTTAAGTTCTAATAAAATATTTTCCGAATTTGCGTAAATCTTGACATCACCTGAGGCGATACTGATCTTAGCTTCTTAACGTACTCATCATTGTTTTTGTAAGAAGGTTAGTTTTCCCTACAACTTCACGCTACACACCAGAGTTCCACTGGTTTAAGCATTTGATTATGCATTACAGATTTTATTTAAAGATATTTCAGGAATTATTGCGCTCAGTTATCCAATGTAACCTCCTTCACCTTCCCCTGGTATCGGCCTAGATATTGTATACTACTTGTTCGTGAGAAGAGGATTTACTTTCTAGGCTAAAGCTTTACGTGGTGCAAAAAGTTTCTACATTTCTATTTGTTTTCTATATTAAGTGTTATTTTTTGGTGTAGATTTATTGTAATGTTGTTTTGTTATTAATTGACATATTGTTTTGTTTCTCTTTATTGTTACATATTTATTTTTATATTATTACTATAATGTTTAAATTTTGTTTATGTTTTGTAATTTTTGTTTTATTTGAATTTTATTTTTTTATTTTTTCGTTTTATCTGAAGTATTTTACTTTTGTCTTTGCTGTTGATTGGTGATGTTAACCATAACGGGTTTTCGCCAGGAAAAAACCGTGCTGCCAAAACTAATTCACCCTCCTGGGTTAGCTTGTGAAACACTCAAATATGGGCAAGGATAAGATCGGTTGGGACAAGTTCACTGAAAGCACGCATATCCTGACGATCGTAGCTTACAAGAATGCTTCCAACATGTATACTCTGCCATAAACCCTGCCAATAGTATAAAGAAGAATAGACTACATTGTTTTATCAGAATCGTGCAACTATTTTGTTGTACGTTTAGCGTAGTTAAATCTCACGTTACGATTAGGGATCCTCATTCACATCGACCCTCTGTCTGTGTTGACATAACCTCGTCAGTGTTGACGAAAAAATAAGCTTTAATCAACGAGTAAAAGAGCATTTGAACATGGAAAAGGGAAGGGAGTTAATTGAAAGCAGCTGGAATTATCGATTCAGGCCCTAGCCTTGAGTTTGCAGCAATGCGGACATACACGCAGCCGACTTGTGGATGAAAACACTTTATTTCCTATTTATGTACAAACACTTTGCGCACAGCATTTATCGAGTTGTGGTTACAACTTCAATAAAGGTTAATTTTTCAACGCTTTTTGTTATAGTAAACATGCTTTTGGGGTTGCCTACTTATGGTTTTTTGGAGCAACAGAAGTAGATGCATTGCAGACCTTATTTTAAAGAAATTAATAATTACGAGTATATCAAACGTCGCGAAAAATTACCTGATGTTGTATAAAGTACTTAGGAACCAATTAAAGTAATAAAATTAGAATCTGGATTCCGGATATTAAACATTTTGAAAAATATATACATTCAACTTACAATTGCTTGCTGTAGTCTAATAACCGTGAATTCACTGATTAAATTATAAGTAATTATTGCATAACTAAGTGAATACTTTAGAGTCACCTTCGTAAATGTAACGATTGTTTCGAAACGCGTCAGCAAGCGAGTTCTAAAGTATTCGCCTAGCTATGCAATAATTATAATTTAATTCAACCTTACAATAGGAATGAAACTTTTTAAGATCAAAGTTTCTCTATAAAACAGAGGAGTATGTGAGTACATTAGAATAAACCTATATTGCAATGTAGCACCAAAGTATCGAAATACAATACGTTCGATTTATTCCAATTTATTATATGAAAACATTCTTAAGCACTTTTTAAGAACAGATTTTAATGTTAAATAAAATTTGTATTCAGTAAAGTTTTCAATGTCTATTATAGGTTTTCTATTTAAGAGGGTTCTCTTCTGTAGAGCAGTTCCATTGACTAATGAGATCCGTGTATCTTTTGCATGGAAAGGAGTCTTCAGCTTACAAAATAATGTAAAAATAACTTTAACCATTTGAGTGTGCCTCAAACATGACACATGGCTTCTGAATAGTTGCTTCCAAATCTGCACAGTTTGGTATTGTGCGTATTTGTAGACATTCAGGAGAAAAATCATTTCTTCTCTTCTATAAGAGGTATTGTTGTGCTTTTGGTGTTAAACTGTTTAAATACAGTTCCTTTTTCATTAACAAACTAAAACAAATTAAAACACATTTTATATCTCACAGTACAATTTTATATAAAAAAATATTTATAATGAATTTGTTTTTTCTGAAAAATTTAAAAACATTTTACCCTTGGAAAAATTTTTTTCACTCTCCTATTTAGAACATAGACAAAATATCACACCATTTGGACAAGAGAAAAAAAATTGAACTATTACAAATTATGTCATGTGAGCACTACCACATGCCCATTTTGGTTGCCTAGGTAAATCCTCTTTACTGTGCGATGTATCAAGTACAAACTTATGTCTACCTACATTTACAGGAAATATCAGTGAACTTGATGGTTCATAAATATTTGGGTTTTAAGTATGGTCTATATCCGAATCGTCCAAATCTAGGCTCAGTTAGCAGTCTGTCAATCGTTCTCAAGTTTCGTATGACATGATAAACAAAACCACTGTCAACCTAACGATATGTTTACACATCTTGACACATCCACGAAACTAAACCTAACGATATGTTTACAAATCCTGACACATCCACGAAACTAAACCTAACGATATGTTTACACATCGTGACACATCCACGAAACTAAACCTAACGATATGTTTACAAATCTTGACACATCCACGAAACTAAACCTAACGATATGTTTACAAATCCTGACACATCCACGAAACTAAACCTAACGATATGTTTACAAATCTTGACACATCCACGAAACTAAACCTAACGATATGTTTACAAATCCTGACACATCCACGAAACTAAACCTAACGATATGTTTACACATCTTGACACATCCACGAAACTAAACCTAACGATATGTTTACAAATCCTGACACATCCACGAAACTAAACCTAACGATATGTTTACACATCTTGACACATCCACGAAACTAAACCTAACGATATGTTTACAAATCCTGACACATCCACGAAACTAAACCTAACGATATGTTTACACATCTTGACACATCCACGAAACTAAACCTAACGATATGTTTACAAATCCTGACACATCCACGAAACTAAACCTAACGATATGTTTACACATCTTGACACATCCACGAAACTAAACCTAACGATATGTTTACACATCTTGACACATCCACGAAACTAAACCTAACGATATGTTTACAAATCCTGACACATCCACGAAACTAAACCTAACGATATGTTTACACATCTTGACACATCCACGAAACTAAACCTAACGATATGTTTACAAATCCTGACACATCCACGAAACTAAACCTAACGATATGTTTACACATCTTGACACATCCACGAAACTAAACCTAACGATATGTTTACACATCGTGACACATCCACGAAACTAAACCTAACGATATGTTTACAAATCCTGACACATCCACGAAACTAAACCTAACGATATGTTTACAAATCTTGACACATCCACGAAACTAAACCTAACGATATGTTTACAAATCTTGACACATCCACGAAACTAAACCTAACGATATGTTTACACATCGTGACACATCCACGAAACTAAACCTAACAATATGTTTACAAATCTTGACACATCCACGAAACTAAACCTAACGATATGTTTACAAATCTTGACACATCCACGAAACTAAACCTAACGATATGTTTACAAATCTTGACACATCCACGAAACTAAACCTAACGATATGTTTACACATCTTGACACATCCACGAAACTAAACCTAACGATATGTTTACACATCGTGACACATCCACGAAACTAAACCTAACGATATGTTTACAAATCTTGACACATCCACGAAACTAAACAAAGTGGTCTGGCGGCAACAGCGTCACCGACCCGAACCGCTGAGCGTCTTAATTATTTTTGTCATTTAAATGTCATTGTGGGTTAAGGGAGTCAATACGGATTATAGTTTATAAAGTAAAGATTATAATAAAATTGTATTTAATGATCTAATAACATAATGTTCTCTTAAATACTAAACTTAAAGTTTGCCGTAAAGAAATCGCCCGAACGGTCCTTTTCGCCAACGTTCCTGCCGCCCAAAAATCGGCTGGTTGGTTCTCAAAGGGTTAATCTAAAGAATATGGATGCCATATATTTTTTTTCATTACAATTTTGTCTCCCGCCTTTTGAAATAAACTATATAAAAAAAAATATACAGTAGGGGCTAACTGTAAGCGTAAGATTTGTTTAGCTGTTATTCCTGACTTATGTTTAGAATGAAATGAGCTCAGAACCTTGCAATGGCATTTCTTGTGACAGAGGATAAGTTAAGAACTTGCTCTTGGTCCTTCTAAGAGATGACAAATGCTTGACCTTCATCGTGCCACTTCAATTAATTACTCACTGGTCTAGGCTAAGGCCGCACCAATGTGATTACTTAATTATATGTCATTACTTGGCTGGTGCGTGATCAACTTCGTTGCATTAAATCGGTTTTACATTCAGTAACCTGCTGACAGACTACCTAACCTTGCAGGGAATTAGCATAGTGGTTTTAAAACTGTAAGTACACATTAGGCAATTAAGTAAGACAAATTAAACCATTAATGCAATTCTATTAGGCTTTTGTCTTGTCATTATTTTTATAAATATTTTAAAAACAGCAGGCAGTTATGTCCTGAATTGGAATAAAGCCAATTTTCTTTTGTTTCTTCAGTCGAATCTTAGAAAAGTAAGTGGAAGTCAGCAGAGTGTGGAGCCCCATTGCCATGTCGGTTCTCCGTTCGCAACTCATGACACATAGAGAGAAAAACTAGTGACGACGTAGTGATATGTGCTACGAGAAACATGGTAAAAAGGTCAATCTCTGGTTGAGAGAAATCTGTGACGAGCCTTCAAACCTTTTCGACCTTGGCTTGGAATTTTTACCCTTCTAACTTTAATTCTACTAATTTGTATCCCTTACCTAACGGCCATTTCATTTTTTGTCCATGCTGATGTTTGCGTGTAGTATACTGATTGAATGTGTCATCATAATAGAAGATTTGGATGACAATTGATGTTAATGCAGTTTTTTCTAATATTTACTAAATAATTAAACTCTAAAAACTGGGGGTGAATAGGTCGGATTCGAACTGATGATTTCATGTTCGAAGTCTAGCGCTCTGGCACTGACCCAACTTTCCCATAGCTAGAAATGTACTTCTCAAAGAAGTATATAAATTTGTCTTTTGCTCCCATTTGGTTGACATCGAAACCTCCATTGCGCAACCTTGAAAAAATGTTGTCATGGTTACCAATATCATAAATAATGCTCTAGGATTAAAAATGAATGAAATACAAAAAAATAACTGAATTAACAATATCCAACCTTGCTTCAAACGGACAATACGAAAGGAAAAGGAGAAGAAACTAAAATACAATGCAAGCTGCAAAAAAAAGAATGCATATAAATAGTAACAAACAAAAATAATAATGCAACACCATACATAGAAAGGGAAATGGAAAATTGCATGGACATTCGTTTTTTATTTGCCTCTTAGTATTGTTATTCTAGCATAATATTGTTATTCTAGCATAATATTGTTATTCTAGCATAATATTGTTATTCTAGCATAATATTGTTATTCTAGCATAATATTGTTATTCTAGCATAATATTGTTATTCTAGCATAATATTGTTATTCTACCATAATATTGTTATTCTAGCATAATATTGTTATTCTAGCATAATATTGTTATATACATATTTATATTTATTGTAACTTATTTATAAAATAAAAAAACTAAAATAAAT
>JBAIZL010000011.1:6260541-6275541 GCA_036971475.1 Prosapia bicincta | reverse complement strand
TCTTATTTCACAAGTAACCTAGTTCTAGCTTCAATATTAGAAGACCGTCATAGACAGACAGTATCTGCCTGAGCTGTGACGTTAGAACTAGAAGCCCTGGTAAGTAATTAATTATGTTGGTAACAAGCAATTAGCAATTAATAATAACACATTACAAATAAAGTAATACTTACCCCGAGGTAGAAAGGGCGAGACCGTCACATAATAATTACAAAATGCTTAAACTGATAAACGATTGAAATTGTTAAACTTTACAGGCACTAAAAGAAATAACTGCTATTGTTTCATTGTTATTTTTGTGGTAATTCATCTATTCAACTTTAAGTGTTTAGTTTACTTTTAATGTAAAAAGACACTGACAATAAAAGTAAGTATAAAGAACATAGATAATAATCCAATATTACAGATAACATATTTACATAGTATTTTACAAGCTTTGAGTTGTGTGATATGTAGGTCTGTTATATGCATGGATTAATTCAAAGTCTACAAAGCTCATATAGAATGTTAGCATCTATTTATTTCAGATCTAAAGAAATTCAAATTTAATATGGGAATTATAAGGTAAAGAATGGTTCGCAGACATTATTTATTGGCGGCGATAGAAAATATGAAGGGGGAATAATGGAAAATACACTAAGGAAAAATATTAAAACACTTTTTATAAATTTAAACGTATAATAATTAACTATAATTTATAGTTAATTTGATTTATTACAATCAATTACGGAAAAAACAAATACAATAATTTATTTTGTTTTAAATCATTACTCTTCGATTTCCAATTGTAATCCTTTTTAAGGATTCAAACAGTTATTTACATTACTTTGCGGCAGTTAACCACATACATAACATCACAAAAACACAGACAATACATCATAAAATGGAACCAAGTATTACAAAATTCATTGTAAAAACATCGTCAAATTAGTGTGATATAAACTTTTTGATAGGCCCGTCGTTTCATACATCGCATCGTGCTGAAATAGGCCTTTATGTAATGTGTAAAGAGTCTGTACAGTACTGTATCAATCACTTCAAAGCCAAGGGTGAACGTAACTTGGAAACTCCAAAATGACCAAGACATTTGGCAATACCTTAGCACATATATTAATTTTAGGTAAATTGCAAATTAAAAGGGGATGATTATTATAAAAAGAAGAAAGTACAGTAAGAGACTAATTTAAGAAAGCTTTAATACGTATGCACGTGCTATATGTACGTACAATTCTGTATTAATGTAAAGTAATAGGACTGTACGATGAAATTTATTTACAATTTGTGCACAGTACTGTTTGTTTTTATTAAGTTTACATGTATGTAATATACTGTATACAACTGTGAATAAAGAACACTGTGTTACGTCTTTCACTTATCAAGCACTACCTTGTACCCTACAGTGTTTGCAATCGCCGCCGACAATCCCGCGGATAATCGGGAGTTGGCTGTAATATAATTATACTAAGCCTAATCTATAAGTTACATTATTATCCATCGCAATCGCCGCCGACAATCTCGCGGATAATCGGGAGTTGGCTGTAATATAATTATACTAAGCCTAATCTATAAGTTACATTATTATCCATCGCAATCGCCGCCGACAATCCCGCGGATAATCGGGAGTTGGCTGTAATATAATTATACTAAGCCTAATCTATAAGTTACATTATTATCCATCGCAATCGCCGCCGACAATCCCGCGGATAATCGGGAGTTGGCTGTAATATAATTATACTAAGCCTAATCTATAAGTTACATTATTATCCATCGCAATCGCCGCCGATAACCCCGCGGATAATCGGGAGTTGGCTGTAATATAATTATACTAAGCCTAATCTATAAGTTACATTACCTTCTCGAATACAGAACCTCGGGGAACAAACATTTTCCAAGAACTTGATACTGTTCAGGTTAGCGCATGCGCACTCGTTAAAGCTTACATGTGTTTATGTTTAACTTTTGAGACAGTGTTCATTACTAGAAAATTATCAATATCTTGGTAATATTTCAGAAAGATAATCACATACATCCATTACCATCGTAAATTAGTTCATTCAATATAACTGTCATAGAATACATTCTTCTTACACGTATATAAACCTATACTGCAGAAATATAACTTGTACATTAGAAAAATCAAAAGTTCTCTTGGATCCTAATCCCGTAATTAAGAATGGACAAAATACGTTTATAGATCAGAGTATTTATTGCAGTAATTACATAAATTATTTATACGTACAAATGTTTTTTTGGAATACATTGTTCATCACGGTTGCTACATATTTCTTGTGCCGAAACACATTTGTTGGCTTGGTGTTTGCTATTCAATATAGCGCATTGCAGTTTCCAAGCCGTTCCTTCACCATGACTTATTTTCCCTTCTTGTATTGTATTGGTCGATCCTTCAGCTTTATTCTCGTCATCACAGCCTTCAGTAGTTTCTTGTAGCATTTCATTAGTCGTAACATGTGTTATTGTTTCTTACTTACGTTCGTCCTCACTCGTCAATTGACGGAAGTCCGTATAATCGACATTTTCACAACCTGGAAATATCTTGATAAAAAATGTGAAATCTGTTTCTTCTTCTGGAAGACTTACTTAATATGCCTTCTTTTATTTCGTTCCATGATTCGGCTGCAATACACAACTTCCTCAACTGTAAAGCCTACAATGCATTCTTCCCCTTCAATCGCTTCCAAGAGTCCGTACTTTTTTCATACATTCCAAAACACCTAATAATAGGTCGGGTGGATTAGGCTCGTAGCTTTTGCGGGTAGAAATATAAAGCACGGATATCGTCAGGTTGCAGTTGATATTCATCGGAATGCGACGGGGCATTGACTAGCCGTAAATAATTTGAATTTCCTTTCAAATAGATAAAATAGTCTGAAATAGAAATAGGCTCGAATTTAACGGATCCTCGAAAAATTGGGACTTGTGTTTTCGAGACTCTCCTGTGTGTGTGTGTGTGTGTGTGTGTGTGTGTGTGTGTTATATATATATAATGTTTGTTTAATCAATCAATACGACTTTGAAGCAAAACAAAATGCTTTGCAAGATTTAATACTTTATAACAATAACTTTCGTACGAACTTAAAGCACCTATAAAATAACTTACGAATATCAACTAAAAATTCAACAAACTTGTATCTTACCAGTTGAAAAAAGATTACTGCCAGCTAAAAACTCCTGTCCATTGTAAAGGTGAGCTTTGAGCTTTAAAAATATTCCACAAGGTCTAGTGTCTAATCTCTGATGACTCAAAGTGAAAGATTTTCTGCATTCCTATAGTTGTCAAATTCGCCCAAAAGCTCAAACTAAGATAGTAAGAAGCTTGAGGGTTGACACAGGCATAACAGAGGTTTTAAAAATGCTCTAGTAAACAGTTTTGCTTTGGTTTTCAAAATTCAGCACAATTCACTTTATCACACATTTTATTATTCACAAAAACAAAGTTCTCAAAAGAAATTAGGCCTATAATTTATTACACACATCGCACTCGCACATGCGCACTTACATTTTTTTTTTTTTTTAATGTTAGATGAAACATAAAATATGTGTGTTATTAAAGAGGCTTTTGTTTGTTTTTGTAAGGTCTCATGGCTGGAATATTACCAAAGTTATTGTTCTCAAGAAGGGAGTAATAAAAGGGCACACTGCCCTACTATTTTGCTGTCAGCCCATCAATTAACGACCTATTGACAGTCCCCCAAGTAAATATTAATAAAACTGACTCGAACTTTTAACATCCCCTTGCACTGAAAGGTTGCTACTTTGTGCTTGAAAAAAATATAAAGAGATAACAAACTTTGCCATTTTATTATAAACAAATTTGAAAATTAAAAGCATTCAAGTAATGAACATTTAAATAATGTGGAGCCTATTCCATTTATTTCCATGTGTACTTCAATTTATTGCTTGTTCACAAATTTCGTTTGAGGCTTAATTGTTGCTAAAATCACAGTATTTAGCCTATAATGTTTTCCTAAAGTAGGTAGTAGGTTTTAAGGATTTCGTTTAAAAATATTTTTTAAATGAAATTTTTCTATCTCTTTCTATTTTACAAAATTTTGTATGTGTTCACAACTTAAAAAAGATTGAAAGAAACAAAATTTGTGCCAAAAGGTTTACTTTGTTCCAAAATATTGAAAATTTATATTTAAATTGATTCATTTATATTTATATTTTGCATGTTGTTCATTGAAATATTGTTTCCTTCAATACCTACAGAACCAAACACACATAAATTAAATTATATTCATGCATATTTGTTTGGACGTTTAAAGTTAGATATTCAGCATAAAAGCAAGGCACTGGAAGAATATCATTGAATAATTCATTTGTAATGGATTTTGTCGTTATTGTTAATGTTTTAATGTTATTGTTTATCTTCAGCTCTTTTGTTTGATTCTATTTTTAATGACTTTTCCGGAAAATAAATGCGTTTTTTAGCTTAGGTAAAAATGTTCTGTGCTAATTCATTTTGTTACTGATGTTTTCAAAACGGTCGTAACAACACAAATGTATATATATATTTAAAAACACTATAAGAATATATCTCAAATATATCATTTTATAAATGGAATAATTTCTATTTAGTGTTTTGGTTATCTTCTTGTCGTGTGAGTGAGGAGTCAAAATTCACCTCTGAAAATGGTAACAGCTTTGAATGATATTTGCAGAATCGAAATAAAAATCATATTTAATGTGGAAGTTGTAGATTCGTAGCAGGAGTATTTACAGTTTGGGGTAACACCCATAAAGCCTTTGCCGGCTTATACGCTATTATTCCAGCGTAAATAGAACGTATTGAAGGAAACAGAGGTTAAGTACGTTATTAAGCTTATCCTCTCTGTTTCAGTTGAAATCAACACTTCCTTCAGTAAAGAAATATGGTAATGATCAGCTGCTATATCGGATACCGTTTGACCTTCAAAGCTTCTGTGCTTACAAGCACGTGTATTGCTTCATTACTGGTTAAACGTGACTTACTCTGGTTATTGTGAATCTTTGCATTGTAAAAACGTTTTCTTATTTTACAATCTATTTGGGCGGTAACAAGGCATGTTGTTCTTAAGGCAGCTTCTGTGATATTGGCTGAGTAAAATTATGAGGAATGGGCGAAGCTACAGTGAGATTACAAATCGATCGCTTTTAAATCAAAGAGGTCTATTATGTTTTCTGAAAGGCTATGTTTTCCGAAAGGCTATTATGTTTTCTGAAAGGCTATTATGTTTTCTGAAAGGCTATTATGTTTTCCGAAAGGCTATTATGTTTTCCGAAAGGCTATTATGTTTTCCGAAAGGCTATTATGTTTTCTGAAAGGCTATTATGTTTTCTGAAAGGCTATTATGTTTTCCGAAAGGCTATTATGTTTTCCGAAAGGCTATTATGTTTTCCGAAAGGCTGTTATGTTTTCCGAAAGGCTATTGTGTTTTCTGAAAGGCTATTATGTTTTCCGAAAGGCTATTATGTTTTCTGAAAGGCTATTATGTTTTCTGAACTAAACTAATTAGCAAAAAAATGCATCATTAATGTAGAAGAAAAAAGCAGTTGTGAAAGATCACCAACAGTTGGTGACTGACAAGTAAATGCGAGGAAATAAAAGCTACAAACAAATATAATAAGCTTCAATCGATTTGTTGGAATTCTGATGATATTGTGTGCATTTAATAAGAACCTCTTGCAATAAGAACAGTACATTATCTCTCTAAAAAACACTTATTATTATTTTTTTTTTTTTTTTTTTTTTCTGGCGAAAAACCAATTGTGGTTATCATCGCCAAACAAAATCGAACACTGAACGCAATGTTTTAAATAAAATCAAATAAATTAATAAATAAACAAATAAATAAATACAACAAAAATTTCAAAACAAAAAACACCAACAATAAAAAACAAAAAACAACAATATAACAATGAAAAAATTCTTAAAAACTAAATAACAAAATAACAACAAAGAACAATATAACAGTAAATAAATAATATGTAAAACAATAATAGGTAACAATTTACCAATAAATAAATCTCAATAACAATAACAAGAACAGAAAATAAATTTAATTAAAATAAATAAAAGAAACACAGAGAATTATATGTATAAATAAAATTAAAAATATATATATATATATATATATATATTTATGTATTAAATTACTAAAAAACACTTTAACATATGTTAGTATGTTACACATGCCTGAGTAGCACTTACGTTTTTGATTATTGAGGAAGATGTGTCCCATTGTCAATTCAGGTCGCTCGAGCCATTTGACGGTCTGAGTGGACAACGCAACACATCTGCCGAAACGGCCGATTCAATAATCACAAAAGTAAGTGCTACTACAGGCAAGTGTAACATACTACATATGGTCGAGTATTTTAAGTGAAAAACTTGTGACTCAAGTGAAGATGGAATCAAATAATATCCTTCAATTTCCTTTATAATTATTACTTCCATAGTAGGCCTAAGGCAGTTTTCTAAATCGTTCCATTGAATTTGTTTCTTAAGTAGAGGATAGTTCCATATTATCTTCCTTGATAAATTAAAATTTCCTCTGCCACATAAAACATACGTGTTCTAAAGCGGCTACGTTGGGGTTTCAACTTTAAACCCAAAAATAACAAAAGATCTTTGCTATGACTTTATGAAAACAAGATACTTTTATAAAACATTGCCGTCACTACAAGGCGAGGAATTTGTTTTAATAATTTTCTCAGTTCAACACAATTATCTTTATATTTGGTCGGGTCAGGTTGTTTTGTGTTCAACAAATCAAAATAACGGGAATTAGGTTTGTTAACGGATTATCTTATCAGTTACTTGGAGAAGCCTAACTAACAAATACTACTGTACTAAGTGATAGAGGTTAAATACCCATTTTGTTCTCTTAATGTTTTACAAGCTATGTAACATTTGCATAATATTGAGGATTGTTGATTTTAGTTTGTAAGCTAAATAAAATGTGTTAACAATAACCAAAACCTTTTATAACTAAAATAATAATTCACAAAATAATAACCTCAATAACTCACAAAAATAAATAATTTATCTCACAAACGCGTTACAGTGACAAAGTCATCATCAGGGAGCACAGCTAATGCAGCCTCTAAATTATAAAAAGTAACTTATAAATGAAGATGAATGCCCATAACGTCAGAAGACGCAGGAGTGACAGTTATGTCCTAGAAAATACCGTAGTTTGGTAAAACATATTATTATTTTTTTAAATTGAATTTTGTGAATACGTCTGTATATATTTACGAATAGTTTAAATACGGCCTTAAATTTGCAATCTTTTTCTTTATGCGAAATTGCAACTATTGCTTGTAAATTGCACAAACACAGAGGATTGCATTTCCACTTTGTAAGGCCTTAGGTTTGTGCTTTAATCTTTATAGATATGTTGCCTGCAGTAGTCTATGATTCATTTCCTCTGCAGTTCACCGCACTAAACCATTCTCCTACAAAGTAAACAGCAAATTAAAGTAGGTAGTGAAATAATTGTAGTGTGACAGAAACCAAATTCTTATAACTAAAGAATTCGGATGTTCTCTTTTTGTCAAAACATTTGTGCACGGTGACGCAATGACTTCGCTGCTACCGCTAAGTAGACGAAGAAAGTAGACGACTACTATAATTAATCATATTTGCAACATGTCTTTAATTTTTCGTTCAAAAAAAGATGCGTAAATTCACACGTATGAAGTTGACTGTATCTGTTAAAGGCAATTTGTCATAAGAAGTAAAAAAATTCACGAAGGTTTTGAAGGTGTACAGAGTTTTTATCATTTTGAAGCATTGGTTATGAATTTAAAGATAAAATAATACAATAATGCCTTGTAACAGTTGCTTTAAATATTAGTTTTTTGCATTTACCAATTTTACCGTGAAACAAAAAATATCCGGTATTGTAAATATAATTTCTGTTTCTAAAGAAACTTAAAACTTACACCTTATTTTTCATACCGCTTCTAAGATTAATTTAAGACTGTTGATATATTTTCTAATATAAACCGATCAAGATATTGATCCATACAAATTCACCGGCTTCTCAGATTGAAATGTTTAACTGGGTTAATGACTCAGCTGCACACTGATCAGAATTCATACAAGCTGTTGGCCCTAACTTTATTCTTAATCAGTTTATATACTGTTGTTTGGCCTCGGTGTAGCGAATTATTCGTTGCAACAGCCTTACTAGCTATGTGTGCAACCAAACATCCTAACTGTTTACAGACACAGGCGCTGCCTTTGTGTATTTTACAGTTATGCCTAACTGTAACTGTGAAAAACATTAAACACCAATTCTATTTAATTTTAACTAGTACCCTCTCTGCACTAATTCTATAGTTGTTTGTTATAAAAACAAATAAATACAATATTATAAGCTTAGAATATCTGGAGTATTATTAATTCAGTACTTTTTTAAGACACTTAGATTTTTTGAATTAAACCCATTTGTTGTTCCTACATCTCATGTATCTGTGTGTGCCAATATTCGTCAACAAACACAGAAAGGAACTTGTCGGAATGAACAGTGTCAATATTGGTTAGTTTTCGAAGTGTACATCCGTTGCTATTGTATTGCCGAAGATGAACTTAAGTGTCTCGAATGTTTACGAAAGCCAAACATGGAGACAGGTTAACGCTAAAAGCGGTTTTCGTCTTTTTAAACATTATTTTGAGGTTATGTTTAGTAATTTTTAAATGAAAATGCCTACTTAATTATAAATATTGTATATTTGATTAAATAGAGTTATATCGTAAAATTTAATACGTGATTGAATTACTTATAGGTTATCAATTGTATTTTATTGTTGTACATTGTTAATTTACAATATTAAGTTAATACGTATATACTTTAACAACTTCTATAATGTTACATTATATTGATTAGTGGAATATAGTTTAATTATAGAGACAATTTTTTTTAAAAATAAACCTTGCATTTCCTTTTGCGTCAAATTTATTACTTTGCAATCGATATAGTCGTGATTTTTGTATTAATACTTCTAGTACAAGAAATATGACTATTTGTAGATAAAACTGATTTGTATAGATTAAGTATATTATAATAATTTAGGAGTGATATATGTTACTAAATTTATATTATTTTAGGCCAATTGTTTACGTATTAGGATAGTTTTTGTTTAGAAAAGAATTAAGTAAACTGTTATAATTATATAAGACGTCTATATTAATTATACTTCAGCGGCAACACTCTCAACTTGTGGGAAAGCGCACCCGGATCTTACACTACCCTTAAATATTTTACTACAAAGTAACTAAACAAAACGGCAAATTAAAGTAGATAGTAAAATAATTGTTGGAGTCTAACAGAAATAAAATGAATAGTTGTCACAAAATATTTATTTATTCAGTGTTTTTGCTAACACTTGGTACTCGTGTTGTCTCTTTTTGAAAACTTATTTATGTAATGAAACATTTTTTCCGCAGCCTTAAACCCCATCGTTATTTAAATGAAGTTGAAAATCAGCCAGTAAATTAACACAGACGTTTTAAAAATATGAAGTACAGGGGTCTAATAAATTTATATATCTTTAGTTAAATAAAATTAACAATTAATAACAGCGGCCATTTAAAATTTCACTAAATAAAACGGTATATAATGAAGATATCTATTATATTTTATGAGATAAATCTGTGTAGTTCACATAAGAAACCCAAATCTTTTTTAAAAATAATTTGTACGGGCAGGTTAGGTTAGTGACATAACTTGCATGTTTAGCATATGTTAGTGACATAACTTGCATGTTTAGCATATGTTAATGACATAACTTGCATGTTTAGCATATGTTAGTGGCATAACTTGCATGTTTAGCATATGTTTGTGACATAACTTGCATGTTTAGCATATGTTAATGACATAACTTGCATGTTTAGCATATGTTAGTGACATAACTTGCATGTTTAGCATATGTTAGTGACATAACTTGCATGTTTAGCATATGTTAGTGACATAACTTGCATGTTTAGCATATGTTAGTGACATAACTTGCATGTTTAGCATATGTTAGTGACATAACTTGCATGTTTAGCATATGTTAGTGACATAACTTGCATGTTTAGCATATGTTATTGACATAACTTGCATGGTTAGCATATGTTAGTGACATAACTTTGCATGTTTAGCATATGTTAATGACATAACTTGCATGGTTAGCATATGTTAGTGACATAACTTTGCATGTTTAGCATATCTTAATGACATAACTTGCAGGTTTGGCATATGTTAGTGACATAACTTGCATGTTTAGCATATGTTAATGACATAACTTGCATGTTTAGCATATGTTAGTGACATAACTTGCATGTTTAGCATATGTTAGTGACATAACTTGCATGTTTAGCATATGTTAGTGACATAACTTGCATGTTTAGCATATGTTAGTGACATAACTTGCATGTTTAGCATATGTTACTGACATAACTTGCATGTTTAGCATATGTTAGTGACATAACTTGCATGTTTAGCATATGTTAGTGACATAACTTGCATGTTTAGCATATGTTAGTGACAAAAACAAATTGTAATATAGTGTTAGATTTCACACTAATTTGTACGGTTAGGAAGGAGACACAAATATTTTAATGCTGTTTGGGGAAAAGAAGCAATTCAGGTCTCTTGTAGCAGTAACGGTTTTTTACTACTTATATTAATGTAATTAATACATTTATGTGTCTGTTTCTAGAATACACTGTTTACGTAATCAAATATATTTACAAAACGTTGGCTGACATTTTGTGTGGCAACAGGCACAGATCTTTTCACAGTTACGTCCTAGTTCACTAGATTCTGTACAATATTTATTTTTAGCTGGGTGTGTGTTGAAGAGGTGGGACGAGATTTATTCCGTTTAGTTTCGAACATCAAAAAATAAAATCATCTAAAGTTTATAACTGTTTACGTTATAATTTTGTTTTCTTTGCTAACAATTGCATAGTGTAGTATTTATTGGGATATTTGATAAATTCGTTCTATATTTTATCGATTTGATTTCTTCCTTTTACTTGCTTCCAGATTGATTTGAATAAAACCATAGTTTCGGAACTTACTTTTTCCCTATCTTCTAGTTCCAATTCACATCAGTATTTTAATTTCGGTTTTCCGTTTTACATCCCTCGTGCATCCGTTACCAAACCTTATCTGGAATGTAGGAAACTGTTTTCGGGAGGTAGGCTTAGACATTATTTCAAGGATGGATGGTTATGTAATATACTCGTATGTAAACATTTGTACTCGATTTTAAAAAATTTATTGCAGACTAAAACATTGTCCGTTGTAATTGACATTGAAAATGTAGTTAATGTACTTTGAAAATGGATAGTTAAGTTTTATACGTTTTATTTCTATATAATTTTCATTTTAATGCTATTATTTTGTTGTAACTTTATTTTAAACATTACGAAGGGTAAAATTTAATAAAATGTAATGCAATAGCTGTCTTTATGTTTCAGTGTTAGTGCTAATGGATAACAATGCCCAACGTAGACCATAGAAAGGCCAGGTTTCAGCAGCGCATTTTCTATTTACTAAGGTGATATATAACTTTTAGTGTTACATTTTTAGTAAGAATAATAATTTTCAAAACATAAAATTATGCTAAATGTTTAAGGAAGTTAATGGGATTTACTTGTAAGCAGAGTTGAAATAGAGGTGGCCATTTGATGATTTTTTAAAGTTATCCGTGCAACATTGTAAAACGTTTAGGTGTTCTAAAATTTTAACAAACCTTCTAATCAATCTGTAAATTTTACGTTTGTCAACTACGCGTTAAAATTACGATAACATTAATTTTATCAACTTATCGTAAAAATTATATGAACATTATAAACGTTTCTGTTTTAAAATTTGCTCAACGTTTCTAATCAATCTTATAAAGTAAGTTTTTTTGCCGTTCAGTCATTAAGACCCTAGATGTAGTTTGTTTGTACCGATATGTGATTAGTATGTGTTTGCATAAAGAAATCGTTCTCATCGAAAGAGTAAATTGAGTTTCGGATATGCTTTCCTTTTTCGTCGTGAATCATTAATGTGAACAAAAAAATGTTCATTAGTAATGAATTATGATTTTTTGATAGTTTTAAGGTGATTAGCAGAATTACAGTTTCAGCCATTAAGAACAAGAAAGGGTGGATGGAAGAAGGACAAAGAAAAGGATATAACGGCCCTCTGATACTGTCAAGACTGATGTGGGTAGGACCAGTGCCAGAAGGAGATCTGTTCTCAGTCATTGTGAGGAGAGATACCTATCTACAACAGGAAGATACATCCAAACAAACGGGAGCTTCAGTAAATAGATAAACTACACGGCGACGTCACCAACACATCGCTAAAGAACCCTTGCTACTCATGATATTTGCTTACACGAATATTTCCTGTTTATGGGAAATGAGAGAAAATCATGGCTCATACGTGAGGTTTGGGGAACTGAAAAAACCTGTCAACTCGCTAAAACTCTCATTGAAGGGCAGTTGGCTTATAACTATAACAGTGGTGGGTTATAGTTATAATTAAGTTATACACAAGATGCTTCTCTGGGTTTTTAGTCACGGTTGCTTATAGTTGAATCTTATGTAAAGAAGCAAATGGCTGTACGGGTTGTATGTGCAGTGACCAAGAGATCCTAGTGTGCTTTCCTTAGGCTGAGCGCGCACTTGCGGTTTTTATCGCGCGACAGAAAAAACGCAAAGATTTTGTGCAAAGTGCGTTTGACTAATCAAGCGTTTGCTGTAATATAGTTTAGCAGTGGATTTCGTTGAAGAGTAAAGCGCCTTAAACACATTGCTGGGTTCATCCTTCTGGTACTGGTTCATCCTCTTTGCAGCCAACGATTAATGAAGTTGCATGATGACCCCGTGAGGTTTTCAAATACAAAGCATGAGTGAAATTAGTTTCAAGTATTTACTTCATGTAGTTAAATTACAAATTACCTGACAGTTCCTTCCAATTTGGGATAATATTGAGACAAACGTCTCCCCAAAGTCTTTCTTTGCAGTCACGATTGCTATAGTCCTTCAATTCTTTATTATATATTGCTGGCCTATTTTTTTCAATTTCTATAATCTGTTTGTCTGTATCAATCACTATTTATCGTCCCTTTTCACAAGTTCCATCACGTGGAACGCTTAAATATTGTGACAAACAAGTGGTCAAAAAAAATGAACAGACTCGAAAATAGAAAAGATAGGGAAATATTGCACAGGCAAGTTTGAAGCACGACTGAATTGTCGCAATTGCGTGTAGGCTCATGCAATCAGTCTGACTCGTTCCAGAAGAAAGACAATCGCGTTGTCTCAAATATAGATCGGTCTGGTTGCGTTTTTTAATCGCCGCGATTTTTCCTTCGCACATGCGTGTATTTCAACTTGAAATAATGTGTTCTATTTTGGCGACTAAACAATCGCGCGATTACAAGTCGCAAGTGTGCGCTTAACCTTACTGATTCATTCTGGTGATTTCTTTTCGCGAAACTTACTATTTGCTTTCCTAAAAACATTTTGCGTTTAGTATATTCGTCATATTGTGAGGTTTAAGTTTCATTACGGCCTGTGGTGTGTTTATAAAGTGATATAGATATGCAGTCTAGTAAATCTTGAAAATAAACCTAGTCAACCATTTATGGGTGCTGAATGTTAGCATACAGGGTAGTAGCGTGTAGCTACCATGATCCATCACTGCCCAGCTATCTGCGCGGGGTACTTCTTTACGTCTCATGAAGTAGACCTGTTTAGTAATGGGGATAAAGTGTTTTCTATATCCCCTACACGGTTTCAGTTTTCTAGTACACAAGTTGCAGTTTACACTGTGTACATATTTGGCTGTCTGTTTTTGATATTAGATTTTGACACGCTAAAACTGGTTGCAAATAATCTTAACGTAAAGGCTCTTAGTTAATTTTAAAAAAAATTACAGTCGGTCTAAAGTAAAGAACTGTAAGCCAGTCACGTTACCTTGTTTTAACTAATTAGATTTCAGAGTTATAAAGAATCTACACTAAACATTGTGGGGAATTATTTAAAGTGTGGATTTTATAGAATAGTATAACATGTAAGTACAATTTAAAGTACAAATTTAAGCAACAAATTATAAAATGCATGCATTTGGAAGTGATTAGTAAAATAAGTTTTTTAAACAGTTTTCTCTGTCTGTAATTTCAAACATTTTTAATTGATATATGTTTTAGGCTACTTAATGTCGAATATGTAAAGATCGAACAACTGATACATTTCTACAGGTAATAATAAAAAAGGAAACTTCTTACTAGTTTTGTTTTAAAAAAGCGACAAAGTTTCGGATTTTTACTTTCTTTTTCGATTTGGCGTAACCATTTCATTGGCGTTCTTTTAAGAAATAACAGGAACTGAGTGAAAGTCGCTGAATCCAGTCGGCGCCTAGTGGATCCGATAATAGTTATTTAACAGCTAAGCATTAACTAGCTAATTTGATTCCACAGGCGCGTTTTCTATGATCCTCTGATGACAACTCTCTCCTAATGCTAGTGTTTCTTTCTAGAGTTGGAAGCTTTAAACTTAATAGAAATTTTAATGGCGCGACTATGTACGGTTGTTTGTTATATACAGCGCAAGTGAATATAGGCATCGTTGCCTCAGCTTCTCTGTCCTCGTTGCGTATTGAATCCGTGTTACTATATTTCTCAGAGTCGTAGTCGTGACAGCTTTACCAAGCAGACTCCAATAACACTTTTGCAAAAATCCAGTTCATTTTCTACTTCCAAATATGATCTGTGACGGTCGAGGTGAAATTATCCCACGGAAAACTTTTTAGTTCAACATTTGAAACTCACAGTCATTTTAGGCCTGTTTGTAGATATGTTATTTATTTTCTGGCAGTCCTTTTTTTTCTAGACGTGTTGATGTTTTGATAAACGCAGGGAAGTATAAATTCTTAGAAAAATCGATCGTTTACGAAAATCACTAATAGAATTTGTCACGAAATCTCTTTTTTAGAATTTCCT
>JBAIZL010000011.1:6150541-6255541 GCA_036971475.1 Prosapia bicincta | reverse complement strand
ATCCATAGTTAATATACACCCTTCGACAATCGGTAACAACAATATAACATTTACCAAAATCCATAGTTAATATACACCCTTCGACAATCGGTAACAACAATATAACATTTACCAAAATCCATAGTTAATATACACCATTCGACAATCGGTAACAACAATATAACATTTACCAAAATCCATAGTTAATATACACCCTTCGACAATCGGTAACAACAATATAACATTTACCAAAATCCATAGTTAATATACACCATTCGACAATCGGTAACAACAATATAACATTTACCAAAATCCATAGTTAATATACACCCTTCGACAATCGGTAACAACAATATAACATTTACCAAAATCCATAGTTAATATACACCATTCGACAATCGGTAACAACAATATAACATTTACCAAAATCCATAGTTAATATACACCATTCGACAATCGGTAACAACAATATAACATTTACCAAAATCCATAGTTAATATACACCCTGCGACAATCGGTAACAACAATATAACATTTACCAAAATCCATAGTTAATATACACCCTGCGACAATCGGTAACAACAATATAACATTTACCAAAATCCATAGTTAATATACACCCTGCGACAATCGGTAACAACAATATAACATTTACCAAAATCCATAGTTAATATACACCCTGCGACAATCGGTAACAACAATATAACATTTACCAAAATCCATAGTTAATATACACCATTCGACAATCGGTAACAACAATATAACATTTACCAAAATCAATAGTTAATATACACCATTCGACAATCGGTAACAACAATATAACATTTACCAAAATCCATAGTTAATATACACCCTGCGACAATCGGTAACAACAATATAACATTTACCAAAATCCATAGTTAATATACACCATTCTAAAATCGGTAACAACAATATAACATTTACCAATATCCATAGTTAATATACACCCTTCGACAATCGGTAACAACAATATAACATTTACCAAAATCCATAGTTAATATACACCCTGCGACAATCGGTAACAACAATATAACATTTACCAAAATCCATAGTTAATATACACCCTTCGACAATCGGTAACAACAATATAACATTTACCAAAATCCATAGTTAATATACACCATTCGACAATCGGTAACAACAATATAACATTTACCAAAATCCATAGTTAATATACACCATTCGACAATCGGTAACAACAATATAACATTTACCAAAAACCATAGTTAATATACACCCTTCGACAATCGGTAACAACAATATAACATTTACCAAAATCCATAGTTAATATACACCCTGCGACAATCGGTAACAACAATATAACATTTACCAAAATCCATAGTTAATATACACCCTGCGACAATCGGTAACAACAATATAACATTTACCAAAATCCATAGTTAATATACACCCTTCGACAATCGGTAACAACAATATAACATTTACCAAAATCCATAGTTAATATACACCCTGCGACAATCGGTAACAACAATATAACATTTACCAAAATCCATAGTTAATATACACCCTTCGACAATCGGTAACAACAATATAACATTTACCAAAATCCATAGTTAATATACACCATTCGACAATCGGTAACAACAATATAACATTTACCAAAATCCATAGTTAATATACACCATTCGACAATCGGTAACAACAATATAACATTTACCGAAATCCATAGTTAATATACACCCTTCGACAATCGGTAACAACAATATAACATTTACCAAAATCCATAGTTAATATACACCCTGCGACAATCGGTAACAACAATATAACATTTACCAAAATCCATAGTTAATATACACCATTCGACAATCGGTAACAACAATATAACATTTACCAAAATCCATAGTTAATATACACCCTGCGACAATCGGTAACAACAATATAACATTTACCAAAATCCATAGTTAATATACACCCTTCGACAATCGGTAACAACAATATAACATTTACCAAAATCCATAGTTAATATACACCCTGCGACAATCGGTAACAACAATATAACATTTACCAAAATCCATAGTTAATATACACCATTCGACAATCGGTAACAACAATATAACATTTACCAAAATCCATAGTTAATATACACCCTTCGACAATCGGTAACAACAATATAACATTTACCAAAATCCATAGTTAATATACACCATTCGACAATCGGTAACAACAATATAACATTTACCAAAATCCATAGTTAATATACACCATTCGACAATCGGTAACAACAAATACACCCTTCGACAATCGGTAACAACAATATAACATTTACCAAAATCCATAGTTAATATACACCCTTCGACAATCGGTAACAACAATATAACATTTACCAAAATCCATAGTTAATATACACCATTCGACAATCGGTAACAACAATATAACATTTACCAAAATCCATAGTTAATATACACCCTTCGACAATCGGTAACAACAATATAACATTTACCAAAATCCATAGTTAATATACACCCTGCGACAATCGGTAACAACAATATAACATTTACCAAAATCCATAGTTAATATACACCATTCGACAATCGGTAACAACAATATAACATTTACCAAAATCCATAGTTAATATACACCCTTCGACAATCGGTAACAACAATATAACATTTACCAAAATCCATAGTTAATATACACCATTCGACAATCGGTAACAACAATATAACATTTACCAAAATCCATAGTTAATATACACCCTTCGACAATCGGTAACAACAATATAACATTTACCAAAATCCATAGTTAATATACACCCTTCGACAATCGGTAACAACAATATAACATTTACCAAAATCCATAGTTAATATACACCATTCGACAATCGGTAACAACAATATAACATTTACCAAAATCCATAGTTAATATACACCCTTCGACAATCGGTAACAACAATATAACATTTACCAAAATCCATAGTTAATATACACCATTCGACAATCGGTAACAACAATATAACATTTACCAAAATCCATAGTTAATATACACCCTTCGACAATCGGTAACAACAATATAACATTTACCAAAATCCATAGTTAATATACACCATTCGACAATCGGTAACAACAATATAACATTTACCAAAATCCATAGTTAATATACACCATTCGACAATCGGTAACAACAATATAACATTTACCAAAATCCATAGTTAATATACACCCTGCGACAATCGGTAACAACAATATAACATTTACCAAAATCCATAGTTAATATACACCCTGCGACAATCGGTAACAACAATATAACATTTACCAAAATCCATAGTTAATATACACCCTTCGACAATCGGTAACAACAATATAACATTTACCAAAATCCATAGTTAATATACACCATTCGACAATCAGTAACTACAATATAACATTTACCAAAATCCATAGTTAATATACACCCTTCGACAATCGGCAACAACAATATAACATTTACCAAAATCCATAGTTAATATACACCCTGCGACAATCAGTAACAACAATATAACATTTACCAAAATCCATAGTTAATATACACCATTCGACAATCGGTAACAACAATATAACATTTACCAAAATCGATAGTTAATATACACCATTCGACAATCGGTAACAACAATATAACATTTACCAAAATCCATAGTTAATATACACCCTTCGACAATCGGTAACAACAATATAACATTTACCAAAATCCATAGTTAATATACACCCTGCGACAATCGGTAACAACAATATAACATTTACCAAAATCAATAGTTAATATACACCATTCGACAATCGGTAACAACAATATAACATTTACCAAAATCCATAGTTAATATACACCCTGCGACAATCGGTAACAACAATATAACATTTACCAAAATCCATAGTTAATATACACCATTCGACAATCGGTAACAACAATATAACATTTACCAAAATCCATAGTTAATATACACCCTTCGACAATCGGTAACAACAATATAACATTTACCAAAATCCATAGTTAATATACACCCTGCGACAATCGGTAACAACAATATAACATTTACCAAAATCCATAGTTAATATACACCATTCGACAATCGGTAACAACAATATAACATTTACCAAAATCCATAGTTAATATACACCCTTCGACAATCGGTAACAACAATATAACATTTACCAAAATCCATAGTTAATATACACCCTGCGACAATCGGTAACAACAATATAACATTTACCAAAATCAATAGTTAATATACACCATTCGACAATCGGTAACAACAATATAACATTTACCAAAATCCATAGTTAATATACACCATTCGACAATCGGTAACAACAATATAACATTTACCAAAATCCATAGTTAATATACACCATTCGACAATCGGTAACAACAATATAACATTTACCAAAATCCATAGTTAATATACACCATTCGACAATCAGTAACAACAATATAACATTTACCAAAATCCATAGTTAATATACACCCTTCGACAATCGGTAACAACAATATAACATTTACCAAAAACCATAGTTAATATACACCCTGCGACAATCAGTAACAACAATATAACATTTACCAAAATCCATAGTTAATATACACCATTCGACAATCGGTAACAACAATATAACATTTACCAAAATCCATAGTTAATATACACCATTCGACAATCGGTAACAACAATATAACATTTACCAAAATCCATAGTTAATATACACCATTCGACAATCGGTAACAACAATATAACATTTACCAAAATCCATAGTTAATATACACCCTTCGACAATCGGTAACAACAATATAACATTTACCAAAATCCATAGTTAATATACACCCTGCGACAATCAGTAACAACAATATAACATTTACCAAAATCCATAGTTAATATACACCATTCGACAATCAGTAACAACAATATAACATTTACCAAAATCCATAGTTAATATACACCCTGCGACAATCGGTAACAACAATATAACATTTACCAAAATCCATAGTTAATATACACCCTTCGACAATCGGTAACAACAATATAACATTTACCAAAATCCATAGTTAATATACACCCTTCGACAATCGGTAACAACAATATAACATTTACCAAAATCCATAGTTAATATACACCCTGCGACAATTGGTAACAACAATATAACATTTACCAAAATCCATAGTTAATATACACCCTGCGACAATCGGTAACAACAATATAACATTTACCAAAATCCATAGTTAATATACACCCTTCGACAATCGGTAACAACAATATAACATTTACCAAAATCCATAGTTAATATACACCCTGCGACAATCGGTAACAACAATATAACATTTACCAAAATCCATAGTTAATATACACCCTGCGACAATCGGTAACAACAATATAACATTTACCAAAATCAATAGTTAATATACACCCTGCGACAATCGGTAACAACAATATAACATTTACCAAAATCAATAGTTAATATACACCCTGCGACAATCGGTAACAACAATATAACATTTACCAAAATCCATAGTTAATATACACCCTGCGACAATCGGTAACAACAATATAACATTTACCAAAATCCATAGTTAATATACACCCTGCGACAATCGGTAACAACAATATAACATTTACCAAAATCATTAGTTAATATACACCCTGCGACAATCGGTAACAACAATATAACATTTACCAAAATCAATAGTTAATATACACCATTCGACAATCGGTAACAACAATATAACATTTACCAAAATCCATAGTTAATATACACCCTTCGACAATCGGTAACAACAATATAACATTTACCAAAATCCATAGTTAATATACACCCTTCGACAATCGGTAACAACAATATAACATTTACCAAAATCCATAGTTAATATACACCCTGCGACAATCGGTAACAACAATATAACATTTACCAAAATCCATAGTTAATATACACCATTCGACAATCGGTAACAACAATATAACATTTACCAAAATCCATAGTTAATATACACCCTTCGACAATCGGTAACAACAATATAACATTTACCAAAATCCATAGTTAATATACACCCTGCGACAATCGGTAACAACAATATAACATTTACCAAAATCAATAGTTAATATACACCCTGCGACAATCGGTAACAACAATATAACATTTACCAAAATCCATAGTTAATATACACCATTCGACAATCGGTAACAACAATATAACATTTACCAAAATCCATAGTTAATATACACCATTCGACAATCGGTAACAACAATATAACATTTACCAAAATCCATAGTTAATATACACCATTCGACAATCGGTAACAACAATATAACATTTACCAAAATCCATAGTTAATATACACCATTCGACAATCGGTAACAACAATATAACATTTACCAAAATCCATAGTTAATATACACCATTCGACAATCAGTAACAACAATATAACATTTACCAAAATCCATAGTTAATATACACCCTTCGACAGTCGGCAACAACAATATAACATTTACCAAAATCCATAGTTAATATACACCCTGCGACAATCAGTAACAACAATATAACATTTACCAAAATCCATAGTTAATATACACCATTCGACAATCGGTAACAACAATATAACATTTACCAAAATCCATAGTTAATATACACCATTCGACAATCGGTAACAACAATATAACATTTACCAAAATCCATAGTTAATATACACCCTTCGACAATCGGTAACAACAATATAACATTTACCAAAATCCATAGTTAATATACACCCTGCGACAATCGGTAACAACAATATAACATTTACCAAAATCAATAGTTAATATACACCATTCGACAATCGGTAACAACAATATAACATTTACCAAAATCCATAGTTAATATACACCCTTCGACAATCGGTAACAACAATATAACATTTACCAAAATCCATAGTTAATATACACCATTCGACAATCGGTAACAACAATATAACATTTACCAAAATCCATAGTTAATATACACCCTGCGACAATCGGTAACAACAATATAACATTTACCAAAATCCATAGTTAATATACACCCTGCGACAATCGGTAACAACAATATAACATTTACCAAAATCCATAGTTAATATACACCATTCGACAATCGGTAACAACAATATAACATTTACCAAAATCCGTAGTTAATATACACCATTCGACAATCGGTAACAACAATATAACATTTACCAAAATCCATAGTTAATATACACCCTTCGACAATCGGTAACAACAATATAACATTTACCAAAATCCATAGTTAATATACACCCTTCGACAATCGGTAACAACAATATAACATTTACCAAAATCCATAGTTAATATACACCCTGCGACAATCGGTAACAACAATATAACATTTACCAAAATCCATAGTTAATATACACCATTCGACAATCGGTAACAACAATATAACATTTACCAAAATCCATAGTTAATATACACCCTTCGACAATCGGTAACAACAATATAACATTTACGAGAATCCATAGTTAATATACACCCTGCGACAATCGGTAACAACAATATAACATTTACCAAAATCCATAGTTAATATACACCCTTCGACAATCGGTAACAACAATATAACATTTACCAAAATCCATAGTTAATATACACCCTTCGACAATGTGTAACAACAATATAACATTTACCAAAATCCATAGTTAATATACACCCTTCGACAATCGGCAACAACAATATAACATTTACCAAAATCCATAGTTAATATACACCCTTCGACAATCAGTAACAACAATATAACATTTACCAAAATCCATAGTTAATATACACCCTTCGACAATCGGCAACAACAATATAACATTTACCAAAATCCATAGTTAATATACACCCTTCGACAATCGGCAACAACAATATAACATTTACCAAAATCCATAGTTAATATACACCCTTCGACAATCGGCAACAACAATATAACATTTACCAAAATCCATAGTTAATATACACCCTTCGACAATCGGTAACAACAATATAACATTTACCAAAATCCATAGTTAATATACACCCTTCGACAATCGGCAACAACAATATAACATTTACCAAAATCCATAGTTAATATACACCCTTCGACAATCGGCAACAACAATATAACATTTACCAAAATCCATAGTTAATATACACCCTGCGACAATCAGTAACAACAATATAACATTTACCAAAATCCATAGTTAATATACACCATTCGACAATCGGTAACAACAATATAACATTTACCAAAATCCATAGTTAATATACACCATTCGACAATCGGTAACAACAATATAACATTTACCAAAATCCATAGTTAATATACACCCTTCGACAATCGGTAACAACAATATAACATTTACCAAAATCCATAGTTAATATACACCCTGCGACAATCGGTAACAACAATATAACATTTACCAAAATCAATAGTTAATATACACCATTCGACAATCGGTAACAACAATATAACATTTACCAAAATCCATAGTTAATATACACCCTGCGACAATCGGTAACAACAATATAACATTTACCAAAATCCATAGTTAATATACACCATTCGACAATCGGTAACAACAATATAACATTTACCAAAATCCATAGTTAATATACACCCTTCGACAATCGGTAACAACAATATAACATTTACCAAAATCCATAGTTAATATACACCCTGCGACAATCGGTAACAACAATATAACATTTACCAAAATCAATAGTTAATATACACCATTCGACAATCGGTAACAAAAATATAACATTTACCTAAATCCATAGTTTATATACACCATTCGACAATCGGTAACAACAATATAACATTTACCAAAATCCATAGTTAATATACACCATTCGACAATCGGTAACAACAATATAACATTTACCAAAATCCATAGTTAATATACACCATTCGACAATCAGTAACAACAATATAACATTTACCAAAATCCATAGTTAATATACACCCTTCGACAATCGGTAACAACAATATAACATTTACCAAAATCCATAGTTAATATACACCCTGCGACAATCGGTAACAACAATATAACATTTACCAAAATCCATAGTTAATATACACCATTCGACAATCGGTAACAACAATATAACATTTACCAAAATCCATAGTTAATATACACCATTCGACAATCGGTAACAACAATATAACATTTACCAAAATCCATAGTTAATATACACCATTCGACAATCGGTAACAACAATATAACATTTACCAAAATCCATAGTTAATATACACCCTTCGACAATCGGTAACAACAATATAACATTTACCAAAATCCATAGTTAATATACACCCTGCGACAATCAGTAACAACAATATAACATTTACCAAAATCCATAGTTAATATACACCATTCGACAATCAGTAACAACAATATAACATTTACCAAAATCCATAGTTAATATACACCCTGCGACAATCAGTAACAACAATATAACATTTACCAAAATCCATAGTTAATATACACCATTCGACAATCGGTAACAACAATATAACATTTACCAAAATCCATAGTTAATATACACCATTCGATAATCGGTAACAACAATATAACATTTACCAAAATCCATAGTTAATATACACCCTGCGACAATCGGTAACAACAATATAACATTTACCAAAATCCATAGTTAATATACACCCTGCGACAATCAGTAACAACAATATAACATTTACCAAAATCCATAGTTAATATACACCATTCGACAATCGGTAACAACAATATAACATTTACCAAAATCCATAGTTAATATACACCATTCGACAATCGGTAACAACAATATAACATTTACCAAAATCCATAGTTAATATACACCATTCGACAATCGGTAACAACAATATAACATTTACCAAAATCCATAGTTAATATACACCCTTCGACAATCGGTAACAACAATATAACATTTACCAAAATCCATAGTTAATATACACCCTGCGACAATCAGTAACAACAATATAACATTTACCAAAATCCATAGTTAATATTCACCATTCGACAATCGGTAACAACAATATAACATTTACTAAAATCCATAGTTAATATACACCATTCGACAATCGGTAACAACAATATAACATTTACCAAAATCCATAGTTAATATACACCCTTCGACAATCGGTAACAACAATATAACATTTACCAAAATCCATAGTTAATATACACCATTCGACAATCGGTAACAACAATATAACATTTACCAAAATCCATAGTTAATATACACCATTCGACAATCGGTAACAACAATATAACATTTACCAAAATCCATAGTTAATATACACCCTGCGACAATCAGTAACAACAATATAACATTTACCAAAATCCATAGTTAATATACACCCTTCGACAATCGGTAACAACAATATAACATTTACCAAAATCCATAGTTAATATACACCCTTCGACAATCGGTAACAACAATATAACATTTACCAAAATCCATAGTTAATATACACCATTCGACAATCGGTAACAACAATATAACATTTACCAAAATCCATAGTTAATATACACCCTGCGACAATCGGTAACAACAATATAACATTTACCAAAATCCATAGTTAATATACACCCTGCGACAATCGGTAACAACAATATAACATTTACCAAAATCAATAGTTAATATACACCATTCGACAATCGGTAACAACAATATAACATTTACCAAAATCCATAGTTAATATACACCCTGCGACAATCGGTAACAACAATATAACATTTACCAAAATCCATAGTTAATATACACCATTCTGAAATCGGTAACAACAATATAACATTTACCAATATCCATAGTTAAAATACACCCTTCGACAATCGGTAACAACAATATAACATTTACCAAAATCCATAGTTAATATACACCCTGCGACAATCGGTAACAACAATATAACATTTACCAAAATCCATAGTTAATATACACCCTTCGACAATCGGTAACAACAATATAACATTTACCAAAATCCATAGTTAATATACACCATTCGACAATCGGTAACAACAATATAACATTTACCAAAATCCATAGTTAATATACACCATTCGACAATCGGTAACAACAATATAACATTAACCAAAATCCATAGTTAATATACACCCTTCGACAATCGGTAACCACAATATAACATTTACCAAAATCCATAGTTAATATACACCCTGCGACAATCGGTAACAACAATATAACATTTACCAAAATCCATAGTTAATATACACCATTCGACAATCGGTAACAACAATATAACATTTACCAAAATCCATAGTTAATATACACCATTCGACAATCGGTAACAACAATATAACATTTACCAAAATCCATAGTTAATATACACCCTTCGACAATCGGTAACAACAATATAACATTTACCAAAATCCATAGTTAATATACACCCTGCGACAATCGGTAACAACAATATAACATTTACCAAAATCCATAGTTAATATACACCATTCGACAATCGGTAACAACAATATAACATTTACCAAAATCCATAGTTAATATACACCCTTCGACAATCGGTAACAACAATATAACATTTACCAAAATCCATAGTTAATATACACCCTGCGACAATCGGTAACAACAATATAACATTTACCAAAATCAATAGTTAATATACACCATTCGACAATCGGTAACAACAATATAACATTTACCAAAATCCATAGTTAATATACACCCTTCGACAATCGGTAACAACAATATAACATTTACCAAAATCCATAGTTAATATACACCATTCGACAATCGGTAACAACAATATAACATTTACCAAAATCCATAGTTAATATACACCCTTCGACAATCGGTAACAACAATATAACATTTACCAAAATCCATAGTTAATATACACCCTGCGACAATCGGTAACAACAATATAACATTTACCAAAATCCATAGTTAATATACACCATTCGACAATCGGTAACAACAATATAACATTTACCAAAATCCGTAGTTAATATACACCATTCGACAATCGGTAACAACAATATAACATTTACCAAAATCCATAGTTAATATACACCCTTCGACAATCGGTAACAACAATATAACATTTACCAAAATCCATAGTTAATATACACCCTTCGACAATCGGTAACAACAATATAACATTTACCAAAATCCATAGTTAATATACACCCTGCGACAATCGGTAACAACAATATAACATTTACCAAAATCCATAGTTAATATACACCATTCGACAATCGGTAACAACAATATAACATTTACCAAAATCCATAGTTAATATACACCCTTCGACAATCGGTAACAACAATATAACATTTACGAGAATCCATAGTTAATATACACCCTGCGACAATCGGTAACAACAATATAACATTTACCAAAATCCATAGTTAATATACACCCTTCGACAATCGGTAACAACAATATAACATTTACCAAAATCCATAGTTAATATACACCCTTCGACAATGTGTAACAACAATATAACATTTACCAAAATCCATAGTTAATATACACCCTTCGACAATCGGCAACAACAATATAACATTTACCAAAATCCATAGTTAATATACACCCTTCGACAATCAGTAACAACAATATAACATTTACCAAAATCCATAGTTAATATACACCCTTCGACAATCGGCAACAACAATATAACATTTACCAAAATCCATAGTTAATATACACCCTTCGACAATCGGCAACAACAATATAACATTTACCAAAATCCATAGTTAATATACACCCTTCGACAATCGGCAACAACAATATAACATTTACCAAAATCCATAGTTAATATACACCCTTCGACAATCGGTAACAACAATATAACATTTACCAAAATCCATAGTTAATATACACCCTTCGACAATCGGCAACAACAATATAACATTTACCAAAATCCATAGTTAATATACACCCTTCGACAATCGGCAACAACAATATAACATTTACCAAAATCCATAGTTAATATACACCCTGCGACAATCAGTAACAACAATATAACATTTACCAAAATCCATAGTTAATATACACCATTCGACAATCGGTAACAACAATATAACATTTACCAAAATCCATAGTTAATATACACCATTCGACAATCGGTAACAACAATATAACATTTACCAAAATCCATAGTTAATATACACCCTTCGACAATCGGTAACAACAATATAACATTTACCAAAATCCATAGTTAATATACACCCTGCGACAATCGGTAACAACAATATAACATTTACCAAAATCAATAGTTAATATACACCATTCGACAATCGGTAACAACAATATAACATTTACCAAAATCCATAGTTAATATACACCCTGCGACAATCGGTAACAACAATATAACATTTACCAAAATCCATAGTTAATATACACCATTCGACAATCGGTAACAACAATATAACATTTACCAAAATCCATAGTTAATATACACCCTTCGACAATCGGTAACAACAATATAACATTTACCAAAATCCATAGTTAATATACACCCTGCGACAATCGGTAACAACAATATAACATTTACCAAAATCAATAGTTAATATACACCATTCGACAATCGGTAACAAAAATATAACATTTACCTAAATCCATAGTTTATATACACCATTCGACAATCGGTAACAACAATATAACATTTACCAAAATCCATAGTTAATATACACCATTCGACAATCGGTAACAACAATATAACATTTACCAAAATCCATAGTTAATATACACCATTCGACAATCAGTAACAACAATATAACATTTACCAAAATCCATAGTTAATATACACCCTTCGACAATCGGTAACAACAATATAACATTTACCAAAATCCATAGTTAATATACACCCTGCGACAATCGGTAACAACAATATAACATTTACCAAAATCCATAGTTAATATACACCATTCGACAATCGGTAACAACAATATAACATTTACCAAAATCCATAGTTAATATACACCATTCGACAATCGGTAACAACAATATAACATTTACCAAAATCCATAGTTAATATACACCATTCGACAATCGGTAACAACAATATAACATTTACCAAAATCCATAGTTAATATACACCCTTCGACAATCGGTAACAACAATATAACATTTACCAAAATCCATAGTTAATATACACCCTGCGACAATCAGTAACAACAATATAACATTTACCAAAATCCATAGTTAATATACACCATTCGACAATCAGTAACAACAATATAACATTTACCAAAATCCATAGTTAATATACACCCTGCGACAATCAGTAACAACAATATAACATTTACCAAAATCCATAGTTAATATACACCATTCGACAATCGGTAACAACAATATAACATTTACCAAAATCCATAGTTAATATACACCATTCGATAATCGGTAACAACAATATAACATTTACCAAAATCCATAGTTAATATACACCCTGCGACAATCGGTAACAACAATATAACATTTACCAAAATCCATAGTTAATATACACCCTGCGACAATCAGTAACAACAATATAACATTTACCAAAATCCATAGTTAATATACACCATTCGACAATCGGTAACAACAATATAACATTTACCAAAATCCATAGTTAATATACACCATTCGACAATCGGTAACAACAATATAACATTTACCAAAATCCATAGTTAATATACACCATTCGACAATCGGTAACAACAATATAACATTTACCAAAATCCATAGTTAATATACACCCTTCGACAATCGGTAACAACAATATAACATTTACCAAAATCCATAGTTAATATACACCCTGCGACAATCAGTAACAACAATATAACATTTACCAAAATCCATAGTTAATATACACCCTGCGACAATCGGTAACAACAATATAACATTTACCAAAATCCATAGTTAATATACACCATTCTGAAATCGGTAACAACAATATAACATTTACCAATATCCATAGTTAAAATACACCCTTCGACAATCGGTAACAACAATATAACATTTACCAAAATCCATAGTTAATATACACCCTGCGACAATCGGTAACAACAATATAACATTTACCAAAATCCATAGTTAATATACACCCTTCGACAATCGGTAACAACAATATAACATTTACCAAAATCCATAGTTAATATACACCATTCGACAATCGGTAACAACAATATAACATTTACCAAAATCCATAGTTAATATACACCATTCGACAATCGGTAACAACAATATAACATTAACCAAAATCCATAGTTAATATACACCCTTCGACAATCGGTAACCACAATATAACATTTACCAAAATCCATAGTTAATATACACCCTGCGACAATCGGTAACAACAATATAACATTTACCAAAATCCATAGTTAATATACACCCTGCGACAATCGGTAACAACAATATAACATTTACCAAAATCCATAGTTAATATACACCCTTCGACAATCGGTAACAACAATATAACATTTACCAAAAGCCATAGTTAATATACACCCTGCGACAATCGGTAACAACAATATAACATTTACCAAAATCCATAGTTAATATACACCCTTCGACAATCGGTAACAACAATATAACATTTACCAAAATCCATAGTTAATATACACCCTGCGACAATCGGTAACAACAATATAACATTTACCAAAATCAATAGTTAATATACACCATTCGACAATCGGTAACAACAATATAACATTTACCAAAATCCATAGTTAATATACACCCTTCGACAATCGGTAACAACAATATAACATTTACCAAAATCCATAGTTAATATACACCATTCGACAATCGGTAACAACAATATAACATTTACCAAAATCCATAGTTAATATACACCCTTCGACAATCGGTAACAACAATATAACATTTACCAAAATCCATAGTTAATATACACCCTGCGACAATCGGTAACAACAATATAACATTTACCAAAATCCATAGTTAATATACACCATTCGACAATCGGTAACAACAATATAACATTTACCAAAATCCGTAGTTAATATACACCATTCGACAATCGGTAACAACAATATAACATTTACCAAAATCCATAGTTAATATACACCCTTCGACAATCGGTAACAACAATATAACATTTACCAAAATCCATAGTTAATATACACCCTTCGACAATCGGTAACAACAATATAACATTTACCAAAATCCATAGTTAATATACACCCTGCGACAATCGGTAACAACAATATAACATTTACCAAAATCCATAGTTAATATACACCATTCGACAATCGGTAACAACAATATAACATTTACCAAAATCCATAGTTAATATACACCCTTCGACAATCGGTAACAACAATATAACATTTACGAGAATCCATAGTTAATATACACCCTGCGACAATCGGTAACAACAATATAACATTTACCAAAATCCATAGTTAATATACACCCTTCGACAATCGGTAACAACAATATAACATTTACCAAAATCCATAGTTAATATACACCCTTCGACAATGTGTAACAACAATATAACATTTACCAAAATCCATAGTTAATATACACCCTTCGACAATCGGCAACAACAATATAACATTTACCAAAATCCATAGTTAATATACACCCTTCGACAATCAGTAACAACAATATAACATTTACCAAAATCCATAGTTAATATACACCCTTCGACAATCGGCAACAACAATATAACATTTACCAAAATCCATAGTTAATATACACCCTTCGACAATCGGCAACAACAATATAACATTTACCAAAATCCATAGTTAATATACACCCTTCGACAATCGGCAACAACAATATAACATTTACCAAAATCCATAGTTAATATACACCCTTCGACAATCGGTAACAACAATATAACATTTACCAAAATCCATAGTTAATATACACCCTTCGACAATCGGCAACAACAATATAACATTTACCAAAATCCATAGTTAATATACACCCTTCGACAATCGGCAACAACAATATAACATTTACCAAAATCCATAGTTAATATACACCCTGCGACAATCAGTAACAACAATATAACATTTACCAAAATCCATAGTTAATATACACCATTCGACAATCGGTAACAACAATATAACATTTACCAAAATCCATAGTTAATATACACCATTCGACAATCGGTAACAACAATATAACATTTACCAAAATCCATAGTTAATATACACCCTTCGACAATCGGTAACAACAATATAACATTTACCAAAATCCATAGTTAATATACACCCTGCGACAATCGGTAACAACAATATAACATTTACCAAAATCAATAGTTAATATACACCATTCGACAATCGGTAACAACAATATAACATTTACCAAAATCCATAGTTAATATACACCCTGCGACAATCGGTAACAACAATATAACATTTACCAAAATCCATAGTTAATATACACCATTCGACAATCGGTAACAACAATATAACATTTACCAAAATCCATAGTTAATATACACCCTTCGACAATCGGTAACAACAATATAACATTTACCAAAATCCATAGTTAATATACACCCTGCGACAATCGGTAACAACAATATAACATTTACCAAAATCAATAGTTAATATACACCATTCGACAATCGGTAACAAAAATATAACATTTACCTAAATCCATAGTTTATATACACCATTCGACAATCGGTAACAACAATATAACATTTACCAAAATCCATAGTTAATATACACCATTCGACAATCGGTAACAACAATATAACATTTACCAAAATCCATAGTTAATATACACCATTCGACAATCAGTAACAACAATATAACATTTACCAAAATCCATAGTTAATATACACCCTTCGACAATCGGTAACAACAATATAACATTTACCAAAATCCATAGTTAATATACACCCTGCGACAATCGGTAACAACAATATAACATTTACCAAAATCCATAGTTAATATACACCATTCGACAATCGGTAACAACAATATAACATTTACCAAAATCCATAGTTAATATACACCATTCGACAATCGGTAACAACAATATAACATTTACCAAAATCCATAGTTAATATACACCATTCGACAATCGGTAACAACAATATAACATTTACCAAAATCCATAGTTAATATACACCCTTCGACAATCGGTAACAACAATATAACATTTACCAAAATCCATAGTTAATATACACCCTGCGACAATCAGTAACAACAATATAACATTTACCAAAATCCATAGTTAATATACACCATTCGACAATCAGTAACAACAATATAACATTTACCAAAATCCATAGTTAATATACACCCTGCGACAATCAGTAACAACAATATAACATTTACCAAAATCCATAGTTAATATACACCATTCGACAATCGGTAACAACAATATAACATTTACCAAAATCCATAGTTAATATACACCATTCGATAATCGGTAACAACAATATAACATTTACCAAAATCCATAGTTAATATACACCCTGCGACAATCGGTAACAACAATATAACATTTACCAAAATCCATAGTTAATATACACCCTGCGACAATCAGTAACAACAATATAACATTTACCAAAATCCATAGTTAATATACACCATTCGACAATCGGTAACAACAATATAACATTTACCAAAATCCATAGTTAATATACACCATTCGACAATCGGTAACAACAATATAACATTTACCAAAATCCATAGTTAATATACACCATTCGACAATCGGTAACAACAATATAACATTTACCAAAATCCATAGTTAATATACACCCTTCGACAATCGGTAACAACAATATAACATTTACCAAAATCCATAGTTAATATACACCCTGCGACAATCAGTAACAACAATATAACATTTACCAAAATCCATAGTTAATATTCACCATTCGACAATCGGTAACAACAATATAACATTTACTAAAATCCATAGTTAATATACACCATTCGACAATCGGTAACAACAATATAACATTTACCAAAATCCATAGTTAATATACACCCTTCGACAATCGGTAACAACAATATAACATTTACCAAAATCCATAGTTAATATACACCATTCGACAATCGGTAACAACAATATAACATTTACCAAAATCCATAGTTAATATACACCATTCGACAATCGGTAACAACAATATAACATTTACCAAAATCCATAGTTAATATACACCCTGCGACAATCAGTATCAACAATATAACATTTACCAAAATCCATAGTTAATATACACCCTTCGACAATCGGTAACAACAATATAACATTTACCAAAATCCATAGTTAATATACACCCTTCGACAATCGGTAACAACAATATAACATTTACCAAAATCCATAGTTAATATACACCATTCGACAATCGGTAACAACAATATAACATTTACCAAAATCCATAGTTAATATACACCCTGCGACAATCGGTAACAACAATATAACATTTACCAAAATCCATAGTTAATATACACCCTGCGACAATCGGTAACAACAATATAACATTTACCAAAATCAATAGTTAATATACACCATTCGACAATCGGTAACAACAATATAACATTTACCAAAATCCATAGTTAATATACACCCTGCGACAATCGGTAACAACAATATAACATTTACCAAAATCCATAGTTAATATACACCATTCTGAAATCGGTAACAACAATATAACATTTACCAATATCCATAGTTAAAATACACCCTTCGACAATCGGTAACAACAATATAACATTTACCAAAATCCATAGTTAATATACACCCTGCGACAATCGGTAACAACAATATAACATTTACCAAAATCCATAGTTAATATACACCCTTCGACAATCGGTAACAACAATATAACATTTACCAAAATCCATAGTTAATATACACCATTCGACAATCGGTAACAACAATATAACATTTACCAAAATCCATAGTTAATATACACCATTCGACAATCGGTAACAACAATATAACATTAACCAAAATCCATAGTTAATATACACCCTTCGACAATCGGTAACCACAATATAACATTTACCAAAATCCATAGTTAATATACACCCTGCGACAATCGGTAACAACAATATAACATTTACCAAAATCCATAGTTAATATACACCCTGCGACAATCGGTAACAACAATATAACATTTACCAAAATCCATAGTTAATATACACCCTTCGACAATCGGTAACAACAATATAACATTTACCAAAAGCCATAGTTAATATACACCCTGCGACAATCGGTAACAACAATATAACATTTACCAAAATCCATAGTTAATATACACCCTTCGACAATCGGTAACAACAATATAACATTTACCAAAATCCATAGTTAATATACACCATTCGACAATCGGTAACAACAATATAACATTTACCAAAATCCATAGTTAATATACACCATTCGACAATCGGTAACAACAATATAACATTTACCAAAATCCATAGTTAATATACACCCTTCGACAATCGGTAACAACAATATAACATTTACCAAAATCCATAGTTAATATACACCCTGCGACAATCGGTAACAACAATATAACATTTACCAAAATCCATAGTTAATATACACCATTCGACAATCGGTAACAACAATATAACATTTACCAAAATCCATAGTTAATATACACCCTGCGACAATCGGTAACAACAATATAACATTTACCAAAATCCATAGTTAATATACACCCTTCGACAATCGGTAACAACAATATAACATTTACCAAAATCCATAGTTAATATACACCCTGCGACAATCGGTAACAACAATATAACATTTACCAAAATCCATAGTTAATATACACCATTCGACAATCGGTAACAACAATATAACATTTACCAAAATCCATAGTTAATATACACCCTTCGACAATCGGTAACAACAATATAACATTTACCAAAATCCATAGTTAATATACACCCTTCGACAATCGGTAACAACAATATAACATTTACCAAAATCCATAGTTAATATACACCATTCGACAATCAGTAACAACAATATAACATTTACCAAAATCCATAGTTAATATACACCCTTCGACAATCGGCAACAACAATATAACATTTACCAAAATCCATAGTTAATATACACCCTGCGACAATCAGTAACAACAATATAACATTTACCAAAATCCATAGTTAATATACACCATTCGACAATCGGTAACAACAATATAACATTTACCAAAATCCATAGTTAATATACACCATTCGACAATCGGTAACAACAATATAACATTTACTAAAATCCATAGTTAATATACACCCTTCGACAATCGGTAACAACAATATAACATTTACCAAAATCCATAGTTAATATACACCCTTCGACAATCGGTAACAACAATATAACATTTACCAAAATCCATAGTTAATATACACCATTCGACAATCGGTAACAACAATATAACATTTACCAAAATCCATAGTTAATATACACCCTTCGACAATCGGTAACAACAATATAACATTTACCAAAATCCATAGTTAATATACACCCTGCGACAATCGGTAACAACAATATAACATTTACCAAAATCCATAGTTAATATACACCATTCGACAATCGGTAACAACAATATAACATTTACCAAAATCCATAGTTAATATACACCCTTCGACAATCGGTAACAGCAATATAACATTTACCAAAATCCATAGTTAATATACACCCTGCGACAATCGGTAACAACAATATAACATTTACCAAAATCCATAGTTAATATACACCATTCGACAATCGGTAACAACAATATAACATTTACCAAAATCCATAGTTAATATACACCCTTCGACAATCGGTAACAACAATATAACATTTACCAAAATCCATAGTTAATATACACCCTGCGACAATCGGTAACAACAATATAACATTTACCAAAATCAATAGTTAATATACACCATTCGACAATCGGTAACAACAATATTTAATTTACCAAAATCCATAGTTAATATACACCATTCGACAATCGGTAACAACAATATAACATTTACCAAAAACCATAGTTAATATACACCCTGCGACAATCAGTAACAACAATATAACATTTACCAAAATCCATAGTTAATATACACCATTCGACAATCGGTAACAACAATATAACATTTACCAAAATCCATAGTTAATATACACCCTTCGACAATCGGTAACAACAATATAACATTTACCAAAATCCATAGTTAATATACACCCTGCGACAATCAGTAACAACAATATAACATTTACCAAAATCCATAGTTAATATACACCATTCGACAATCAGTAACAACAATATAACATTTACCAAAATCCATAGTTAATATACACCCTGCGACAATCGGTAACAACAATATAACATTTACCAAAATCCATAGTTAATATACACCCTTCGACAATCGGTAACAACAATATAACATTTACCAAAATCCATAGTTAATATACACCCTTCGACAATCGGTAACAACAATATAACATTTACCAAAATCCATAGTTAATATACACCCTGCGACAATCGGTAACAACAATATAACATTTACCAAAATCCATAGTTAATATACACCCTGCGACAATCGGTAACAACAATATAACATTTACCAAAATCCATAGTTAATATACACCCTGCGACAATCGGTAACAACAATATAACATTTACCAAAATCAATAGTTAATATACACCCTGCGACAATCGGTAACAACAATATAACATTTACCAAAACCCATAGTTAATATACACCCTTCGACAATCGGTAACAACAATATAACATTTACCAAAATCCATAGTTAATATACACCCTTCGACAATCGGTAACAACAATATAACATTTACCAAAATCCATAGTTAATATACACCCTTCGACAATCGGTAACAACAATATAACATTCACCAAAATCCATAGTTAATATACACCCTGCGACAATCGGTAACAACAATATAACATTTACCAAAATCCATAGTTAATATACACCATTCGACAATCGGTAACAACAATATAACATTTACCAAAATCCATAGTTAATATACACCCTTCGACAATCGGTAACAACAATATAACATTTACCAAAATCCATAGTTAATATACACCCTGCGACAATCGGTAACAACAATATAACATTTACCAAAATCAATAGTTAATATACACCATTCGACAATCGGTAACAACAATATAACATTTACCAAAATCCATAGTTAATATACACCATTCGACAATCGGTAACAACAATATAACATTTACCAAAATCCATAGTTAATATACACCATTCGACAATCGGTAACAACAATATAACATTTACCAAAATCCATAGTTAATATACACCATTCGACAATCAATAACAACAATATAACATTTACCAAAATCCATAGTTAATATACACCCTTCGACAATCGGCAACAACAATATAACATTTACCAAAATCCATAGTTAATATACACCCTGCGACAATCAGTAACAACAATATAACATTTACCAAAATCCATAGTTAATATACACCATTCGACAATCGGTAACAACAATATAACATTTACCAAAATCCAGAGTTAATATACACCCTGCGACAATCGGTAACAACAATATAACATTTACCAAAATCCATAGTTAATATACACCCTTCGACAATCGGTAACAACAATATAACATTTACCAAAATCCATAGTTAATATACACCATTCGACAATCGGTAACAACAATATAACATTTACCAAAATCCATAGTTAATATACACCCTGCGACAATCGGTAACAACAATATAACATTTACCATAATCCATAGTTAATATACACCATTCGACAATCGGTAACAACAATATAACATTTACCAAAATCCATAGTTAATATACACCCTGCGACAATCGGTAACAACAATATAACATTTATCAAAATCCATAGTTAATATACACCCTTCGACAATCGGTAACAACAATATAACATTTACCAAAATCCATAGTTAATATACACCATTCGACAATCGGTAACAACAATATAACATTTACCAAAATCCATAGTTAATATACACCATTCGACAATCGGTAACAACAATATAACATTTACCAAAATCCATAGTTAATATACACCATTCGACAATCGGTAACAACAATATAACATTTACCAAAATCCATAGTTAATATACACCCTGCGACAATCGGTAACAACAATATAACATTTACCAAAATCCATAGTTAATATACACCATTCGACAATCGGTAACAACAATATAACATTTACCAAAATCCATAGTTAATATACACCCTGCGACAATCGGTAACAACAATATAACATTTACCAAAATCCATAGTTAATATACACCATTCGACAATCGGTAACAACAATATAACATTTACCAAAATCCATAGTTAATATACACCATTCGACAATCGGTAACAACAATATAACATTTACCAAAATCCATAGTCAATATACACCCTTCGACAATCGGTAACAACAATATAACATTTACCAAAATCCATAGTTAATATACACCCTTCGACAATCGGTAACAACAATATAACATTTACCAAAATCCATAGTTAATATACACCCTGCGACAATCGGTAACAACAATATAACATTTACCAAAATCCATAGTTAATATACACCATTCGACAATCGGTAACAACAATATAACATTTACCAAAATCCATAGTTAATATACACCCTTCGACAATCGGTAACAACAATATAACATTTACGAAAATCCATAGTTAATATACACCCTGCGACAATCGGTAACAACAATATAACATTTACCAAAATCCATAGTTAATATACACCCTTCGACAATCGGTAACAACAATATAACATTTACCAAAATCCATAGTTAATATACACCCTTCGACAATCGGTAACAACAATATAACATTTACCAAAATCCATAGTTAATATACACCCTTCGACAATCGGCAACAACAATATAACATTTACCAAAATCCATAGTTAATATACACCCTTCGACAATCAGTAACAACAATATAACATTTACCAAAATCCATAGTTAATATACACCCTTCGACAATCAGTAACAACAATATAACATTTACCAAAATCCATAGTTAATATACACCCTTCGACAATCGGCAACAACAATATAACATTTACCAAAATCCATAGTTAATATACACCCTTCGACAATCGGCAACAACAATATAACATTTACCAAAATCCATAGTTAATATACACCCTTCGACAATCGGCAACAACAATATAACATTTACCAAAATCCATAGTTAATATACACCCTTCGACAATCGGCAACAACAATATAACATTTACCAAAATCCATAGTTAATATACACCCTTCGACAATCGGCAACAACAATATAACATTTACCAAAATCCATAGTTAATATACACCCTGCGACAATCAGTAACAACAATATAACATTTACCAAAATCCATAGTTAATATACACCATTCGACAATCGGTAACAACAATATAACATTTACCAAAATCCATAGTTAATATACACCATTCGACAATCGGTAACAACAATATAACATTTACCAAAATCCATAGTTAATATACACCCTTCGACAATCGGTAACAACAATATAACATTTACCAAAATCCATAGTTAATATACACCCTGCGACAATCGGTAACAACAATATAACATTTACCAAAATCCATAGTTAATATACACCATTCGACAATCGGTAACAACAATATAACATTTACCAAAATCCATAGTTAATATACACCCTTCGACAATCGGTAACAACAATATAACATTTACCAAAATCCATAGTTAATATACACCCTGCGACAATCGGTAACAACAATATAACATTTACCAAAATCCATAGTTAATATACACCATTCGACAATCGGTAACAACAATATAACATTTACCAAAATCCATAGTTAATATACACCATTCGACAATCGGTAACAACAATATAACATTTACCAAAATCCATAGTTAATATACACCCTTCGACAATCGGTAACAACAATATAACATTTACCAAAATCCATAGTTAATATACACCCTTCGACAATCGGTAACAACAATATAACATTTACCAAAATCCATAGTTAATATACACCCTTCGACAATCGGTAACAACAATATAACATTTACCAAAATCCATAGTTAATATACACCATTCGACAATCGGTAACAACAATATAACATTTACCAAAATCCATAGTTAATATACATCCTTCGACAATTGGTAACAACAATATAACATTTACGAAAATCCATAGTTAATATACACCCTGCGACAATCGGTAACAACAATATAACATTTACCAAAATCCATAGTTAATATACACCCTTCGACAATCGGTAACAACAATATAACATTTACCAAAATCCATAGTTAATATACACCCTTCGACAATCGGTAACAACAATATAACATTTACCAAAATCCATAGTTAATATACACCCTGCGACAATCGGTAACAACAATATAACATTTACCAAAATCAATAGTTAATATACACCATTCGACAATCGGTAACAACAATATAACATTTACCAAAATCCATAGTTAATATACACCATTCGACAATCGGTAACAACAATATAACATTTACCAAAATCCATAGTTAATATACACCATTCGACAATCGGTAACAACAATATAACATTTACCAAAATCCATAGTTAATATACACCATTCGACAATCAGTAACAACAATATAACATTTACCAAAATCCATAGTTAATATACACCCTTCGACAATCGGTAACAACAATATAACATTTACCAAAATCCATAGTTAATATACACCCTGCGACAATCAGTAACAACAATATAACATTTACCAAAATCCATAGTTAATATACACCATTCGACAATCGGTAACAACAATATAACATTTACCAAAATCCATAGTTAATATACACCATTCGACAATCGGTAACAACAATATAACATTTACCAAAATCCATAGTTAATATACACCATTCGACAATCGGTAACAACAATATAACATTTACCAAAATCCATAGTTAATATACACCCTTCGACAATCGGTAACAACAATATAACATTTACCAAAATCCATAGTTAATATACACCCTGCGACAATCGGTAACAACAATATAACATTTACCAAAATCCATAGTTAATATACACCCTTCGACAATCGGTAACAACAATATAACATTTACCAAAATCCATAGTTAATATACACCCTTCGACAATCGGTAACAACAATATAACATTTACCAAAATCCATAGTTAATATACACCCTGCGACAATCGGTAACAACAATATAACATTTACCAAAATCCATAGTTAATATACACCATTCGACAATCGGTAACAACAATATAACATTTACCAAAATCCATAGTTAATATACATCCTTCGACAATTGGTAACAACAATATAACATTTACGAAAATCCATAGTTAATATACACCCTGCGACAATCGGTAACAACAATATAACATTTACCAAAATCCATAGTTAATATACACCCTTCGACAATCATTAACAACAATATAACATTTACCAAAATCCATAGTTAATATACACCCTTCGACAATCGGTAACAACAATATAACATTTACCAAAATCCATAGTTAATATACACCCTGCGACAATCGGTAACAACAATATAACATTTACCAAAATCAATAGTTAATATACACCATTCGACAATCGGTAACAACAATATAACATTTACCAAAATCCATAGTTAATATACACCATTCGACAATCGGTAACAACAATATAACATTTACCAAAATCCATAGTTAATATACACCATTCGACAATCGGTAACAACAATATAACATTTACCAAAATCCATAGTTAATATACACCATTCGACAATCAGTAACAACAATATAACATTTACCAAAATCCATAGTTAATATACACCCTTCGACAATCGGTAACAACAATATAACATTTACCAAAATCCATAGTTAATATACACCCTGCGACAATCAGTAACAACAATATAACATTTACCAAAATCCATAGTTAATATACACCATTCGACAATCGGTAACAACAATATAACATTTACCAAAATCCATTGTTAATATACACCATTCGACAATCGGTAACAACAATATAACATTTACCAAAATCCATAGTTAATATACACCCTGCGACAATCGGTAACAACAATATAACATTTACCAAAATCCATAGTTAATATACACCCTGCGACAATCAGTAACAACAATATAACATTTACCAAAATCCATAGTTAATATACACCATTCGACAATCGGTAACAACAATATAACATTTACCAAAATCCATAGTTAATATACACCCTTCGACAATCGGTAACAACAATATAACATTTACCAAAATCCATAGTTAATATACACCCTTCGACAATCGGTAACAACAATATAACATTTACCAAAATCCATAGTTAATATACACCCTTCGACAATCGGTAACAACAATATAACATTTACGAAAATCCATAGTTAATATACACCCTGCGACAATCGGTAACAACAATATAACATTTACCAAAATCCATAGTTAATATACACCATTCGACAATCGGTAACAACAATATAACATTTACCAAAATCCATAGTTAATATACACCCTTCGACAATCGGTAACAACAATATAACATTTACCAAAATCCATAGTTAATATACACCCTTCGACAATCGGTAACAACAATATAACATTTACCAAAATCCATAGTTAATATACACCCTGCGACAATCGGTAACAACAATATAACACTTACCAAAATCCATAGTTAATATACACCCTTCGACAATCGGTAACAACAATATAACATTTACCAAAATCCATAGTTTATATACACCATTCGACAATCGGTAACAACAATATAACATTTACCACAATCCATAGTTAATATACACCCTTCGACAATCGGTAACAACAATATAACATTTACCAAAATCCATAGTTAATATACACCATTCGACAATCGGTAACAACAATATAACATTTACCAAAATCCATAGTTAATATACACCCTTCGACAATCGGTAACAACAATATAACATTTACCAAAATCCATAGTTAATATACACCATTCGACAATCGGTAACAACAATATAACATTTACCAAAATCCATAGTTAATATACACCATTCGACAATCGGTAACAACAATATAACATTTACCAAAATCCATAGTTAATATACACCCTTCGACAATCGGTAACAACAATATAACATTTACCAAAATCCATAGTTAATATACACCCTTCGACAATCGGTAACAACAATATAACATTTACCAAAATCCATAGTTAATATACACCCTTCGACAATCGGTAACAACAATATAACATTTACCAAAATCCATAGTTAATATACACCATTCGACAATCGGTAACAACAATATAACATTTACCAAAATCCATAGTTAATATACACCCTGCGACAATCAGTAACAACAATATAACATTTACCAAAATCCATAGTTAATATACACCATTCGACAATCGGTAACAACAATATAACATTTACCAAAATCCATAGTTAATATACACCCTTCGACAATCGGTAACAACAATATAACATTTACCAAAATCCATAGTTAATATACACCCTTCGACAATCGGTAACAACAATATAACATTTACCAAAATCCATAGTTAATATACACCCTTCGACAATCGGTAACAACAATATAACATTTACCAAAATCCATAGTTAATATACACCCTTCGACAATCGGTAACAACAATATAACATTTACCAAAATCCATAGTTAATATACACCCTTCGACAATCGGTAACAACAATATAACATTTACCAAAATCCATAGTTAATATACACCCTTCGACAATCGGTAACAACAATATAACATTTACCAAAATCCATAGTTAATATACACCCTTCGACAATCGGTAACAACAATATAACATTTACCAAAATCCATAGTTAATATACACCCTGCGACAATCAGTAACAACAATATAACATTTACCAAAATCCATAGTTAATATACACCATTCGACAATCGGTAACAACAATATAACATTTACCAAAATCCATAGTTAATATACACCATTCGACAATCGGTAACAACAATATAACATTTACCAAAATCCATAGTTAATATACACCATTCGACAATCGGTAACAACAATATAACATTTACCAAAATCCATAGTTAATATACACCCTTCGACAATCGGTAACAACAATATAACATTTACCAAAATCCATAGTTAATATACACCTTGCGACAATCAGTAACAACAATATAACATTTACCAAAATCCATAGTTAATATACACCATTCGACAATCGGTAACAACAATATAACATTTACCAAAATCCATAGTTAATATACACCATTCGACAATCGGTAACAACAATATAACATTTACCAAAATCCATAGTTAATATACACCCTTCGACAATCGGTAACAACAATATAACATTTACCAAAATCCATAGTTAATATACACCATTCGACAATCGGTAACAACAATATAACATTTACCAAAATCCATAGTTAATATACACCATTCGACAATCGGTAACAACAATATAACATTTACCAAAATCCATAGTTAATATACACCCTGCGACAATCAGTAACAACAATATAACATTTACCAAAATCCATAGTTAATATACACCCTTCGACAATCGGTAACAACAATATAACATTTACCAAAATCCATAGTTAATATACACCCTTCGACAATCGGTAACAACAATATAACATTTACCAAAATCCTTAGTTAATATACACCCTGCGACAATCGGTAACAACAATATAACATTTACCAAAATCCATAGTTAATATACACCATTCGACAATCGGTAACAACAATATAACATTTACCAAAATCCATAGTTAATATACACCCTGCGACAATCGGTAACAACAATATAACATTTACCAAAATCCATAGTTAATATACACCCTTCGACAATCGGTAACAACAATATAACATTTACCAAAATCCATAGTTAATATACACCCTGCGACAATCGGTAACAACAATATAACATTTACCAAAATCCATAGTTAATATACACCATTCGACAATCGGTAACAACAAATACACCCTTCGACAATCGGTAACAACAATATAACATTTACCAAAATCCATAGTTAATATACACCCTTCGACAATCGGTAACAACAATATAACATTTACCAAAATCCATAGTTAATATACACCATTCGACAATCGGTAAAAACAATATAACATTTACCAAAATCCATAGTTAATATACACCCTTCGACAATCGGTAACAACAATATAACATTTACCAAAATCCATAGTTAATATACACCCTTCGACAATCGGTAACAACAATATAACATTTACCAAAATCCATAGTTAATATACACCATTCGACAATCGGTAACAACAAATACACCCTTCGACAATCGGTAACAACAATATAACATTTACCAAAATCCATAGTTAATATACACCCTTCGACAATCGGTAACAACAATATAACATTTACCAAAATCCATAGTTAATATACACCATTCGACAATCGGTAACAACAAATACACCCTTCGACAATCGGTAACAACAATATAACATTTACCAAAATCCATAGTTAATATACACCATTCGACAATCGGTAACAACAATATAACATTTACCAAAATCCATAGTTAATATACACCCTTCGACAATCGGTAACAACAATATAACATTTACCATAATCCATAGTTAATATACACCCTTCGACAATCGGTAACAACAATATAACATTTACCAAAATCCATAGTTAATATACACCATTCGACAATCGGTAACAACAATATAACATTTACCAAAATCCATAGTTAATATACACCATTCGACAATCGGTAACAACAATATAACATTTACCAAAATCCATAGTTAATATACACCATTCGACAATCGGTAACAACAATATAACATTTACCAAAATCCATAGTTAATATACACCCTTCGACAATCGGTAACAACAATATAACATTTACCAAAATCCATAGTTAATATACACCCTTCGACAATCGGTAACAACAATATAACATTTACCAAAATCCATAGTTAATATACACCATTCGACAATCGGTAACAACAATATAACATTTACCAAAATCCATAGTTAATATACACCCTTCGACTATCGGTAACAACAATATAACATTTACCAAAATCCATAGTTAATATACACCATTCGACAATCGGTAACAACAATATAACATTTACCAAAATCCATAGTTAATATACACCCTTCGACAATCGGTAACAACAATATAACATTTACCAAAATCCATAGTTAATATACACCATTCGACAATCGGTAACAACAATATAACATTTACCAAAATCCATAGTTAATATACACCATTCGACAATCGGTAACAACAATATAACATTTACCAAAATCCATAGTTAATATACACCCTTCGACAATCGGTAACAACAATATAACATTTACCAAAATCCATAGTTAATATACACCCTTCGACAATCGGTAACAACAATATAACATTTACCAAAATCCATAGTTAATATACACCATTCGACAATCGGTAACAACAATATAACATTTACCAAAATCCATAGTTAATATACACCCTTCGACAATCGGTAACAACAATATAACATTTACCAAAATCCATAGTTAATATACACCCTTCGACAATCGGTAACAACAATATAACATTTACCAAAATCCATAGTTAATATACACCATTCGACAATCGGTAACAACAATATAACATTTACCAAAATCCATAGTTAATATACACCCTTCGACAATCGGTAACAACAATATAACATTTACCAAAATCCATAGTTAATATACACCATTCGACAATCGGTAACAACAATATAACATTTACCAAAATCCATAGTTAATATACACCATTCGACAATCGGTAACAACAATATAACATTTACCAAAATCCATAGTTAATATACACCCTTCGACAATCGGTAACAACAATATAACATTTACCAAAATCCATAGTTAATATACACCCTTCGACAATCGGTAACAACAATATAACATTTACCAAAATCCACAGTTAATATACACCCTGCGACAATCGGTAACAACAATATAACATTTACCAAAATCCATAGTTAATATACACCCTTCGACAATCGGTAACAACAATATAACATTTACCAAAATCCATAGTTTATATACACCATTCGACAATCGGTAACAACAATATAACATTTACCAAAATCCATAGTTAATATACACCCTTCGACAATCGGTAACAACAATATAACATTTACCAAAATCCATAGTTAATATACACCATTCGACAATCGGTAACAACAATATAACATTTACCAAAATCCATAGTTAATATACACCCTTCGACAATCGGTAACAACAATATAACATTTACCAAAATCCATAGTTAATATACACCATTCGACAATCGGTAACAACAATATAACATTTACCAAAATCCATAGTTAATATACACCATTCGACAATCGGTAACACCAATATAACATTTACCAAAATCCATAGTTAATATACACCCTTCGACAATCGGTAACAACAATATAACATTTACCAAAATCCATAGTTAATATACACCCTTCGACAATCGGTAACAACAATATAACATTTACCAAAATCCATAGTTAATATACACCCTTCGACAATCGGTAACAACAATATAACATTTACCAAAATCCATAGTTAATATACACCATTCGACAATCGGTAACAACAATATAACATTTACCAAAATCCATAGTTAATATACACCCTGCGACAATCAGTAACAACAATATAACATTTACCAAAATCCATAGTTAATATACACCATTCGACAATCGGTAACAACAATATAACATTTACCAAAATCCATAGTTAATATACACCCTTCGACAATCGGTAACAACAATATAACATTTACCAAAATCCATAGTTAATATACACCCTTCGACAATCGGTAACAACAATATAACATTTACCAAAATCCATAGTTAATATACACCATTCGACAATCGGTAACAACAATATAACATTTACCAAAATCCATAGTTAATATACACCCTTCGACAATCGGTAACAACAATATAACATTTACCAAAATCCATAGTTAATATACACCCTTCGACAATCGGTAACAACAATATAACATTTACCAAAATCCATAGTTAATATACACCCTTCGACAATCGGTAACAACAATATAACATTTACCAAAATCCATAGTTAATATACACCCTTCGACAATCGGTAACAACAATATAACATTTACCAAAATCCATAGTTAATATACACCCTGCGACAATCAGTAACAACAATATAACATTTACCAAAATCCATAGTTAATATACACCATTCGACAATCGGTAACAACAATATAACATTTACCAAAATCCATAGTTAATATACACCATTCGACAATCGGTAACAACAATATAACATTTACCAAAATCCATAGTTAATATACACCATTCGACAATCGGTAACAACAATATAACATTTACCAAAATCCATAGTTAATATACACCCTTCGACAATCGGTAACAACAATATAACATTTACCAAAATCCATAGTTAATATACACCCTGCGACAATCAGTAACAACAATATAACATTTACCAAAATCCATAGTTAATATACACCATTCGACAATCGGTAACAACAATATAACATTTACCAAAATCCATAGTTAATATACACCATTCGACAATCGGTAACAACAATATAACATTTACCAAAATCCATAGTTAATATACACCCTTCGACAATCGGTAACAACAATATAACATTTACCAAAATCCATAGTTAATATACACCATTCGACAATCGGTAACAACAATATAACATTTACCAAAATCCATAGTTAATATACACCATTCGACAATCGGTAACAACAATATAACATTTACCAAAATCCATAGTTAATATACACCCTTCGACTATCGGTAACAACAATATAACATTTACCAAAATCCATAGTTAATATACACCATTCGACAATCGGTAACAACAATATAACATTTACCAAAATCCATAGTTAATATACACCCTTCGACAATCGGTAACAACAATATAACATTTACCAAAATCCATAGTTAATATACACCATTCGACAATCGGTAACAACAATATAACATTTACCAAAATCCATAGTTAATATACACCCTGCGACAATCGGTAACAACAATATAACATTTACCAAAATCCATAGTTAATATACACCCTTCGACAATCGGTAACAACAATATAACATTTACCAAAATCCATAGTTAATATACACCCTGCGACAATCGGTAACAACAATATAACATTTACCAAAATCCATAGTTAATATACACCCTTCGACAATCGGTAACAACAATATAACATTTACCAAAATCCATAGTTAATATACACCCTGCGACAATCGGTAACAACAATATAACATTTACCAAAATCCATAGTTAATATACACCATTCGACAATCGGTAACAACAAATACACCCTTCGACAATCGGTAACAACAATATAACATTTACCAAAATCCATAGTTAATATACACCCTTCGACAATCGGTAACAACAATATAACATTTACCAAAATCCATAGTTAATATACACCATTCGACAATCGGTAACAACAATATAACATTTACCAAAATCCATAGTTAATATACACCCTTCGACAATCGGTAACAACAATATAACATTTACCAAAATCCATAGTTAATATACACCCTTCGACAATCGGTAACAACAATATAACATTTACCAAAATCCATAGTTAATATACACCATTCGACAATCTTTAACAACAAATACACCCTTCGACAATCGGTAACAACAATATAACATTTACCAAAATCCATAGTTAATATACACCCTTCGACAATCGGTAACAACAATATAACATTTACCAAAATCCATAGTTAATATACACCATTCGACAATCGGTAACAACAAATACACCCTTCGACAATCGGTAACAACAATATAACATTTACCAAAATCCATAGTTAATATACACCATTCGACAATCGGTAACAACAATATAACATTTACCAAAATCCATAGTTAATATACACCCTTCGACAATCGGTAACAACAATATAACATTTACCATAATCCATAGTTAATATACACCCTTCGACAATCGGTAACAACAATATAACATTTACCAAAATCCATAGTTAATATACACCATTCGACAATCGGTAACAACAATATAACATTTACCAAAATCCATAGTTAATATACACCATTCGACAATCGGTAACAACAATATAACATTTACCAAAATCCATAGTTAATATACACCATTCGACAATCGGTAACAACAATATAACATTTACCAAAATCCATAGTTAATATACACCCTTCGACAATCGGTAACAACAATATAACATTTACCAAAATCCATAGTTAATATACACCCTTCGACAATCGGTACCAACAATATAACATTTACCAAAATCCATAGTTAATATACACCATTCGACAATCGGTAACAACAATATAACATTTACCAAAATCCATAGTTAATATACACCCTGCGACAATCGGTAACAACAATATAACATTTACCAAAATCCATAGTTAATATACACCCTTCGACAATCGGTAACAACAATATAACATTTACCAAAATCCATAGTTAATATACACCCTGCGACAATCGGTAACAACAATATAACATTTACCAAAATCCATAGTTAATATACACCATTCGACAATCGGTAACAACAAATACACCCTTCGACAATCGGTAACAACAATATAACATTTACCAAAATCCATAGTTAATATACACCCTTCGACAATCGGTAACAACAATATAACATTTACCAAAATCCATAGTTAATATACACCATTCGACAATCGGTAACAACAATATAACATTTACCAAAATCCATAGTTAATATACACCCTTCGACAATCGGTAACAACAATATAACATTTACCAAAATCCATAGTTAATATACACCCTTCGACAATCGGTAACAACAATATAACATTTACCAAAATCCATAGTTAATATACACCATTCGACAATCGGTAACAACAAATACACCCTTCGACAATCGGTAACAACAATATAACATTTACCAAAATCCATAGTTAATATACACCCTTCGACAATCGGTAACAACAATATAACATTTACCAAAATCCATAGTTAATATACACCATTCGACAATCGGTAACAACAAATACACCCTTCGACAATCGGTAACAACAATATAACATTTACCAAAATCCATAGTTAATATACACCATTCGACAATCGGTAACAACAATATATTATTTACCAAAATCCATAGTTAATATACACCCTTCGACAATCGGTAACAACAATATAACATTTACCATAATCCATAGTTAATATACACCCTTCGACAATCGGTAACAACAATATAACATTTACCAAAATCCATAGTTAATATACACCATTCGACAATCGGTAACAACAATATAACATTTACCAAAATCCATAGTTAATATACACCATTCGACAATCGGTAACAACAATATAACATTTACCAAAATCCATAGTTAATATACACCATTCGACAATCGGTAACAACAATATAACATTTACCAAAATCCATAGTTAATATACACCCTTCGACAATCGGTAACAACAATATAACATTTACCAAAATCCATAGTTAATATACACCCTTCGACAATCGGTAACAACAATATAACATTTACCAAAATCCATAGTTAATATACACCATTCGACAATCGGTAACAACAATATAACATTTACCAAAATCCATAGTTAATATACACCCTTCGACAATCGGTAACAACAATATAACATTTACCAAAATCCATAGTTAATATACACCATTCGACAATCGGTAACAACAATATAACATTTACCAAAATCCATAGTTAATATACACCCTTCGACAATCGGTAACAACAATATAACATTTACCAAAATCCATAGTTAATATACACCCTTCGACAATCGGTAACAACAGTATAACATTTACCAAAATCCATAGTTAATATACACCATTCGACAATCGGTAACAACAATATAACATTTACCAAAATCCATAGTTAATATACACCCTTCGACAATCGGTAACAACAATATAACATTTACCAAAATCCATAGTTAATATACACCCTTCGACAATCGGTAACAACAATATAACATTTACCAAAATCCATAGTTAATATACACCATTCGACAATCGGTAACAACAATATAACATTTACCAAAATCCATAGTTAATATACACCATTCGACAATCGGTAACAACAATATAACATTTACCAAAATCCATAGTTAATATACACCCTTCGACAATCGGTAACAACAATATAACATTTACCAAAATCCATAGTTAATATACACCATTCGACAATCGGTAACAACAATATAACATTTACCAAAATCCATAGTTAATATACACCCTTCGACAATCGGTAACAACAATATAACATTTACCAAAATCCATAGTTAATATACACCCTTCGACAATCGGTAACAACAATATAACATTTACCAAAATCCATAGTTAATATACACCATTCGACAATCGGTAACAACAATATAACATTTACCAAAATCCATAGTTAATATACACCCTTCGACAATCGGTAACAACAATATAACATTTACCAAAATCCATAGTTAATATACACCATTCGACAATCGGTAACAACAATATAACATTTACCAAAATCCATAGTTCATATACACCATTCGACAATCGGTAACAACAATATAACATTTACCAAAATCCATAGTTAATATACACCCTTCGACAATCGGTAACAACAATATAACATTTACCAAAATACATAGAAACTTATAATTATATTGTTCTCTTCTATTTAATATCTGTTGTGAATAGCCCTCTGCGGAGCCAACATCGGTTAGTTTTATTTAATGGGTGCGGGCCGTCTAAGTAAGTCGCGAGTAATCCTCCCTTAGGGAGCCGACACGGGTAGGCGCGGCGACTCCTACTGTAACCTGATTGGGGCTGTCTAGAGGTCCTTCAGTTATACGTTAAAGGCTCGAGTTATTCATCCTGCATTATAATTCTACCATGGAATGCTTTTTTCTCTGGTACAATCATTTTACCTGATGAATCCTTGACCCTTCCTCGTCTCACTGCTCCATTCCTGCCCAGTGCCATTCAGTTTACAATTGGAGTCTCCCAAATAAGCATCAATGTATACATGTAATGTAATAAACAATATAAAATATAAAACTTTGGATAATATATTTCATTAATGAAATTAATTACAGATAATAAAATGTATACTCAAGGCAAACGTAGAATAATCATAAGTGGCAGAAACCATCCAGCTATAAGTTCTATATTTACTGCAGTTTTATATCAGGAATCCTATCTACGATAGGATCATAATCCGATTAAGTCTGAAATTTTAAACATCATGTTTCGCGTATGAGGTGTATTATAATTTGGCAAACGAATTTTAAAGCTACTCCTCCTTTTAATCTTATTGAATGGCATATATGCGATACCAAGATAATCAAAAGTTTGCCTCTGTGGCTTAATGCTGGTCTAACTGGGAATTGATGTATGTGCATAGTACATCCAAGTTAACTCTTGCTTGAGTCCAATGTAATTCTGATAATATGAACTACATTAAAATTCTCGCAAACTTCATATCGATCTTTCAGAATAATTTTACAGTCCATTGGATTACTGACGTCCTGTATTAAGTTGTAAGGACAAAATAAAGTCTTCATTCATATACAATGTTTTCATTTTCTTTAACATTTTCATTGGTTAATTTTTCTATTAAAAAATACTGTTACTTCATTGGGGTTGATATTCCAGTGTCAATAGTTGCATGAAAGTCGATAATTTGTCATCGACAAATCATAATCAGTGATCTAACAACGCGAGGACAGTCACGAAATCTCGCTCACCTTTAATTCCAGTAAACACGTGACTTATTATACCTAATTTAGTAAAAAACAAAAAAACCTGGATTTAACTAAAATATATACTTGGTCACATTTATACACCGTCAGCAAAAACAGCTAGATTACGTTAGCTTCAGTGACGTCTGACAAGTTCCGATTCGAGTAAATGTGCCACGCCCCCTTCTAAAGTGTGTCAGTACTTAATTCGTTGCAATTATTGGTCATGGTAAAGTGAAATCTGTAGTCATACGGAAGGCAAGAACGACCCAATGCACGTGCATTGCTTTTGTAGGGCATATTGTCCTTAAGTACTGAGTAATATAGAACGACCCAATGCACGTGCATTGCTTTTGTAGGGCATATTGTCCTTAAGTACTGAGTAATATAGAACGACCCAATGCACGTGCATTGCTTTTGTAGGGCATATTGTCCTTAAGTATTGAGTAATATAGAACGACCCAATGCACGTGCATCGCTTTTGTAGGGCATATTGTCCTTAAGTACTGAGTAATATAGAACGACCCAATGCACGTGCATCGCTTTTGTAGGGCATATTGTCCTTAAGTACTGAGTAATATAGAACGACCCAATGCACGTGCATCGCTTTTGTAGGGCATATTGTCCTTAAGTACTGAGTAATATAGAACGACCCAATGCACGTGCATCGCTTTTGTAGGGCATATTGTCCTTAAGTACTGAGTAATATAGAACGACCCAATGCACGTGCATTGCTTTTGTAGGGCATATTGTCCTTAAGTACTGAGTAATATAGAACGACCCAATGCACGTGCATTGCTTTTGTAGGGCATATTGTCCTTAAGTACTGAGTAATATAGAACGACCCAATGCACGTGCATTGCTTTTGTAGGGCATATTGTCCTTAAGTACTGAGTAATATAGAACGACCCAATGCACGTGCATCGCTTTTGTAGGGCATATTGTCCTTAAGTACTGAGTAATATAGAACGACCCAATGCACGTGCATTGCTTTTGTAGGGCATATTGTCCTTAAGTACTGAGTAATATAGAACGACCCAATGCACGTGCATTGCTTTTGTAGGGCATATTGTCCTTAAGTACTGAGTAATATAGAACGACCCAATGCACGTGCATTGCTTTTGTAGGGCATATTGTCCTTAAGTACTGAGTAATATAGAACGACCCAATGCACGTGCATTGCTTTTGTAGGGCATAAGTACTGAGTAATATTTACCTTGTCTTGGAAGCATCCATGGAGAGTAGTGCAACATTAGCGAATATTAAACTTAAGTATTTCCTAGTCTCTGTGGAGAAAGTTTTGTGCTTTGTGGCAATAGTTAGTTAGGATCGTGTAGTTTGAAGTTCTTTGAACCGAAAATCAATAACGGATGCGATTTTGTCAGACACTGCATTAAAGATTCCCGTTAAATATAACGCCTATATGTTATAATACACATTAAAATATTTTGAAAAAGTAAAATTATCAATGTCGGAATTTAAAGAACTAAAACTATAGTCAAATTAAAACTTTTATTGTATTTGGTAGAAGTCGCAGATAGGGAAATTGTTGAGCACAGTGTTGGCACTTCATCAGTGAGCCGTGGACGTTGCCTCTTTCTTATATGTCACAGAAGAAGACAGCTGATGAGAAAAGCCTCTAATAAACGTAGCAACCGCGTAAATTTCGGTTACCATGGAAACCGTCATTACCTGATAGCCGAAGCATTACTAGCCAACCCAAAAGTGGTTAATACATAGGTTGGTACTGTAGTTGCTAAAACTTTAAGCATTTCAAGATTTTAAAAATGACACACTCTATTAATAACGGTGTCTTCGAAAACGTTCTCTCTCAGTAAGGTTTTACAAATTTACAAAAAATAAAAGTTCAATCTAATGTAAAAGTTATTATTCAAGTTCCGACGAACGTAATGGAGGTGATACACTTCTTCAACACGTCTATTTCCAAAGAGCATTGAAATTAATAAGTGCTCCATAAACTCATAAATATTTATTAATTTTATTATATTCTTGAAATTATGATAAATAGATCGAGGCTAAATTTAACGTTTGTTGATGTTGACAGTAGAATAACAAAAAAAAACGTATCAATGCAAAATCAAAGAAAACAATTTCATAATAAAAAAATATAGATCAATTAAACTGTTAATATGATAATAACAGTTTCTACTTCTATCGAAAGGGTGAAGTTAGTTCTTTTATAAAATTTTGGTTCATTTTATAACTCTGGCGATTGCATCTATTTTACCCCGTTACCTATTTAAGCACAATTATTTCAAGCTTGGCGCGTTACCTGTTGGAATTATTATTATTATCCCTAGAGAATAAACCATTCCGGAGCTAAATATATCGATTTTATAAAATTATCAAGTTACAATGGATAGTTGAATGAATTGCACTTTTTTGTGTTGTTGTTGTCAAGGCTTATTATTTTATATTATCCTGAAATGCTTTCTATAAATAAACATACAGCCTACAATTGAGGAGGAAAATGCCACCAACTATACTGAGTTCTTGTTAAATAATGTGCTGACATATTTTCCAAAAACTGTAATGCTATTCGTCCATAAAATTATGAATAGTGAGTTAGAAACCTATATATATATATATATATATATATATATATATATATATATATATATATACGAAATTATGAAGTCGGATAAAGATTTAAAATATGAAAATCATAATTTGTTTAGTTATCTGTAGAATGGTATTAATTCACAAAGTTTAAAAAATATCTTTAGAAACAGAATTGTGGTTGAATTTTCTTAGAAGTTCTTGACTTTGTGGGTTACTTTCATTATAAAAACCTGAATATGTAACAGTCTGAAATAATCAAGGCAATTTTCTATAGTTACTTAACATTGTACGCAAACTTATTTTAATATGTTCTTTTAAATAATCTTAAAAAATCGACTTTCATCTAATTTTAGGAAGGTATAAATTAAAAGAATCATTGGCTAAAATGTTAATAAAATGTAAACTTCACCTCTGTTACTCTTACAATACTAGTTTAATTACGTTCGTTAATTTAATTAGGTAGAAGTTACAAGGCCAACAGTTGGTAAGACAGTTATGAGTACTGACGTTTCTCAGATACATTAAACCATGTGTTTAGTGGTGACTAATATCGGGCTGACGTAGGCAGCACTAAGTCATTGAGTCAGTGGTGATTGGTTTGATATAAATAAATATAGAGAATTTGGCTAGAGGTTTATCTAGCTGCAAAGCGTGGGTAACACCTCCCACTTGGGTTAACTCGGAGTTGTGGCTAGCAGTGTTTTATTTAACAAGAACTCGACTTACGCGTTAGAAGCCATTCCAATTCTTACGCAAATAGATGTTGCAAAACCCAAATTCTCGTGTGCACACTTCCCCTACCTTGAACAAAATGTTTTGCTTACATATCTCCGAATAGTGTTCGACAGTTTTACAGCGAGTGTTTTTATGTTTATGCCTTAATACACAACGAATGAAAATAAACGCAAAACTTAGTACAGTAAAACCTCTCGTATCCGGATCAATGTGGCGACAGCCCAATCCGGATATAGTAGGAGTTATGTAATGATGTACGTTTGTACAACATAATCACAACCATTCCAATTGGAAGTAGATGTATGATTGTTTTAAGTAAATAGGTACCTATTGAAAACTGTAGAATTTTAATAGCACTGTAGCACTGAACGTACTGTTTGTTCTGTTCTTTAATACTGTACTGTACATACATATAAACATTAATTATTTTGTTGGTAAACAAGGATGTTATTGTGGTTTGCTTGTTTCGTTGAACACGTTTCTTTGATGAAATATCCCTCCCCCTTCGAAATAGATGATAGGCTGCTGCTGCTTCGTCTTGTTGGGCGTACTCGGCTAGGATAGCATAGTACTCCGACGGGAGGCTTCTTAAGGAATAAAGATGCTTTCTTTATTTTCATATTACGTCCGTATCGGAAGTTCCGGATATGAGAGGGCCGGATAACAGAGGTGTTACTGTAATATGTTTGTAGGTGTAGCTTACTGGAGGAGTGGTATATGTCCTAGATTTCAGGAATACAAAATTTCCTAAATGTTTTCATTTACAATTTTACATTGAGCGTTGTGAGGAAATATCAGTACATCTGAGGAATTTAAATACAGTAGTGGATTTATAAGCATTTGTTCATTATGGTTTAAAAGTGTTTATTACTTTGATTTAACTTGATGAATTTTCATTCAAAAATGATTTTCGAACACAAAAATTCTATAAAGAAACCTTTTTTTAGAAAAATTCTTGTAGCCTATATATCGGATATTCACACTTTATTGATTTTGCAATAAAAAGTTAAACAGGCAATTCAGAAAATACTCGCTAACAAAGAAAATATAATAAAAACGGCGTTGGCAACTCAAAAGTTAAAGATTTTTAAAAAAGTACAAAAATAACCTCACTTTACAAAAACAACGTAATTTTCGTATTTTCGTAAAATGAACGTATCACTTAAATACATGTCAAATCTTTTAGCATTAACCAGTTAATTTAAGTTAGGAAAGTAATTTGTTTGTCTAAGTAAATCTAACCTAACTAGATAATTTCTAATTATATTTAATATTGTAATGTAATGTATGATAGTAGATAGAGCTAGAGTGTATAAAGTTTCTTGTGCGGTTGTAAAGCGCATTTATTTATTTAGTTTATCAGAATGTTAAAGTTTTGGGGTAGCCCCGCCAGCTTTAATTATTTTATGTATGGTTGAGTACATTTTTCTACCATTCCTAACGTTTAAATATTCTCTTCTGAGCAGTACTCAAACACATGGAAAACTTTCCTAACAGAAATGAAGATGAGTATATTAATAATTAAATTATTTTCCCTGTTGTATACATCGACAGGTAGCAGTTGTTATTGTAATATCAGTAACGTGGGGTCAACCGATAAGTATAAGAATTCCAACTAGGCATAATGGCCAAAAACTATTCAATTTATAAAAAAATATGTTTCAATTAGTTTTTATCAGTAGCCCATTAGTAGAATTACTTTTTCAAAAAAACCATTTTTCACATTTTACAATTTTGTAAACGTATTCGGGCCTATAACAGTTTTAACACAGTTAGTTCTATCGTTTGAAACTTTAAAAAAAAAACCAATGAATATTTGACACATATTTATTACCTTGTTATTAATAGTTGCTGCGAATTTTGAGAATATGTGATAACATTTACGGTTTACACCCTTAGTAGTCGAGTATAATTTAAAACTATTGAATCAAATAGATTTCAACGAACTATTGCATATAAATTCAATAGATTTCTGTTGACTGACTGAGAAGAACAAATAGATTTCAACGAACTATTGCATATAAATTCAATAGATTTCTGTTGACTGACTGAGAAGAACAAATAGATTTCAACGAACTATTGCATATAAATTCAATAGATTTCTGTTGACTGACTGAGAAGAACAAATAGATTTCAACGAACTATTGCATATAAATTCAATAGATTTCTGTTGACTGACTGAGAAGAACAAATAGATTTCAACCAACTATTGCATATAAATTCAATAGATTTCTGTTGACTGACTGAGAAGAACAAATAGATTTCAACGAACTATTGCATATAAATTCAATAGATTTCTGTTGAATGACTGAGAAGAACAAATAGATTTCAACGAACTATTGCATATAAATTCAATAGATTTCTGTTGACTGACTGAGAAGAACAAATAGATTTCAACGAACTATTGCATATAAATTCAATAGATTTCTGTTGACTGACTGAGAAGAACAAATAGATTTCAACGAACTATTGCATATAAATTCAATAGATTTCTGTTGACTGACTGAGAAGAACAAATAGGTTTCAGATCTGATTACGATTAGTTAACTCAGGGTCGCCTGAAGAACTATAAAACCTTGAGGTTTCTGGAGCTCTACGTAGTTTTTAATTAGGGCAAAAATACACCCCCTTGCAACCGCTTTAGCGCTCCTAATTAGGCTTTATTTTCAATAGATATTTATAACTTTTTTTATCTCTTAGTTGTGGATAGAATAAGATTGTTAGGCATTGGCGTTTACTCGAACTTGGGTTTGTTTACACCAGATTTCCCGTTACTGTTCGAGATACCGGTAGTTACTAAAGCCTACGTCGCCAGTTACAAACTGCTGATGATATCTGCTTTCTCCAAATAAATGTGCATAAGAGATTTTGTAAAGCCAATGGTTTTAATTTTTTGTTATAATTTATGCTCAGAATTTATTACTGTACGGATGAATTATTTTTTGAAATATTTATTAATATTTCTTTGGAAAATTCAGAAGATAAATGGCACTCTAAAACCCCATTTTAATATTACGCAGGAAAAATATTTAATAAAGAGTCACAGTACTTTAAACCAGAGATAGTTGCATTTTAATTATTTAATTAATTAACATTAGTGCAACATTTGTAGTCTATATGGTTACACAAGTGTGGTTTTGCGAAGCGGGCTGCAGCGTTTTCTGCCAGTTAGTATTATCCAGACCAGTTAACGGTCAACATCATGAGGGCCATGCGGGTGGAACGATGCTATTAGTCTCGTCCAAAAGAAGAGTACGTAACAAGCGGATCGAACGACAGGCGATTATATCGACATCGCTGCTTTCGATAACCATAGCCATAAGAATATGCGTGGAAAATTTTAACTGAAAACCGTCGCAACTTCGGAATCGTGCCTGTGTATACGGTGCTATTAATAGGTCATTGTCAGGCCTTTGTTAACGTTAGTAAACTGTTTATTAAGGAAACGTCCCCGCGTCCTTGCATTCGTTACTGCTATTTCCGGCAGGTTTTATTTTCTGTCTATATTCGTCTAAGCAGTTTACTATAAAATGTGGCAGTGTAAGCTTTGGCGACAATCCAGAAAGCATTTTTAAAACAGAATTTGCCAGAATTAATTCTAAATTCAAACATCTCATAAAAAAGAATAATTTATTTCACATTATTCAAAGATTTTCGGCCATTTATACTTTTGGCATTTCCAAGAACAACTTTACATAGTAAACGCAAAAAATGTTCCGGTTTGAATAAATGATGCCGTTTGAATATCAAGACAAAAGTTTGTTTATTTATTACAACGTTTCGATAACTAATTCGTTAACAACAATATACACATATAAAAAACCAACAAAAGGTTCAGCCATACCTTGTGTGTGTGTGCGCGTGTGTAGACTTTGAACAACCAACAGAGTACTTTTGAAAGAATTCCACATTGGCACATTGAACTAATTGTCAATGGGTTACCATGTTACGTCTTTCCCGTTTTCATGTTGGCAATTAATAATTAAGATTACCTAAAACAAACAGTAAGGACCTTAACTGCTAAGGTTAACTAATAGCGTGACGTCAGAGCTATTACGCCCTGCTGCAGAAAAGTAAATTAAATTTTAGTGTTTTAGTGTTGTTTTAATGTTCGCATCGTAAAGTGAAACTGAAACTAGTGAAAAATCGTTATCGTTGTGTTGAGTCACAATAATTATACCGCCGTTGTACTCCGACACATAAAAATCTATCATGTAACGTTAATAAATCGTAAAAACGTATTTTATGTTCTATAGCGCTTACTAGACAAAGATTAAAATATCTCAAAACAGATTCATTTTTGGCAACTATATTTTTTTTGATACCCTTATCCATTTATAAAAGATAGGCTATAAAATTATTAAAAAAAAATTATTTCTCATCGAATTTTCACATAAACTTATAAACACTATATTAATTGTGGTGCACAACCGAAAGATTTGTTGAAATCTTGATTTTTCATTTTTCTAACACTTTTCCTCCAAATTTGATCTTGTAGCTTAATATTAACTAAGACTGAGCCAACATTAATTTTTGTAATTTTTACATATACGACTTAGAAATTTATTGTAAAAAGCGATTTTAAATTTCGCACCATAAATAGTGGTTAGAATTTGGAAAAAATTGAAACATAACCTCAATGCACTCAAACTGTATAAACTAAAAGTGTTCAAGCTATTACTGTATATACCTAGAAAGTGTTGGATTAGGGTAGGTTTGTTTAAAAAAATAAAGGTTTATAATGGTAACATTGAAATCTGTAACGATGAGCTTATTAGGTAACGATGGAGTTTTGACAAGAGGACGTAACCCATATTCTGAAATTTTACAAGAAAGAGGACAAATAGTTTTGGGGGTTCTATTTTCGATAATTTCTTGGACAATTTTAGTAACTTTTTAATGAGCTTTATTGTAAAAGAAACGAAAGAATTATTGTTTATTTAATTTAAAAAAATATAACACCATTATGTTTCCACCAACTTTTGAAAACATCGCGTACCGAAAAAACAAACTAAATCCAAATGTGGCAAAATATAATAACACTTAAGCGAGGGAACGTAATCTGCATTTTGAAGTTCTTATCCCAGAAATTTTAGTTGCTATGACCTTTTGCCCAATTTATTGTCTTAACACTAATACTCGCCAAATACAGTAGTTTTTTATACGACAAATTGAGAGGCGTACGGCCTTTTGCTTCTCTGTAATTGAGGACCGCTGACGGTTACGCCAAACTTTATTTTGCCATTTGATGGGTTTACAGTGAATTCTGGCTTACATGCTTTCACCAAAATGTGTAATAGATAATACCTCACTGAACAACAAATAATTGCTAAATGAATTTGGAAAACATTGAGGGTTACGCCAAACTTTATTTTGCCATTTGATGGGTTTACAGGGAATTCTGGCTTACATGCTGTCACCAAAATGTGTAATAGATAATACCTCACTGAACAATAAATAATTGCTAAATGAATTTGGAAAACATTGAGGGTTACGCCAAACTTTATTTTGCCATTTGATGGGTTTACAGGGAATTCTGGCTTACATGCTGTCACCAAAATGTGTAATAGATAATACCTCACTGAACAATAAATAATTGCTAAATGAATTTGGAAAACATTGAGGGTTACGCCAAACTTTATTTTGCCATTTGATGGGTTTACAGGGAATTCTGGCTTACATGCTGTCACCAAAATGTGTAATAGATAAAACCTCACTGAACAATAAATAATTGCTAAATGAATTTGGAAAACATTGAGGGTTACGCCAAACTTTATTTTGCCATTTGATGGGTTTACAGGGAATTCTGGCTTACATGCTGTCACCAAAATGTGTAATAGATAATACCTCACTGAACAATAAATAATTGCTAAATGAATTTGGAAAACAGTGAGGGTTACGAGCTTTGCAAAAATACCGTCGATATACCATAACCTCTATTTAGACTGTATGAACGTATTCTTTGGTAATAAAAGAGACCCTTATATTATATTGCATTGAAATAAGGCTGTATTACAACATACTGTATCTACAAAATATTTGATTAGGGTAGGTTTGGGTGTTAAAGACAAAATTAGCCAGCTAGTCTCGTCTTTTCAATATGACGAGGTCGTTTGATGAAAGTGGTAATGTAGGCCTATACGAAAATAGTCCCTTTAATGCACCAACCGCATACTTAATTTAGGAACCCTAATTTTTTTAATTTATGAAATCTATCCTCAGCGGACACTTCATAGGTATTTCTATATAGTACTGTAGTGTAGTATAACTTGGCGCAACAATTCTTCAAATATTACTTGATAAAGGTCATTGAGGCGTTATATCTGTATGTTTTAACCACTTACATTTCCACGATTTACGCATTTATAATGTATTATTAGATAACATATGAGAAAAGCTAGTCTTTGGCAACCTTCGAGTTCAAAGCTGGAGTAAATCACGAATTATATAGTTTTATATTTTACATTTTTAAATTTACACAAGAGATACAAGTATATTACACAAGAGATATAAGTATATTACACAAGAGATATAAGTATATTACACAAGAGATATAATTATATTACACAAGAGATATAATTATATTACAAAAGAGATATAAGTATATATCACAAGAGATACAAGTATATTACAAAAGAGATGTAAGTATATTACACAAGAGATGTAAGTATATTACACAAGAGATACAAGTATATTACACAAGAGATGTAAGTATATTACACAAGAGATATAATTATATTACAAAAGAGATATAAGTATATATCACAAGTATATTACACAAGAGATGTAAGTATATTACACAAGAGATATAATTATATTACAAAAGAGATATAAGTATATATCACAAGAGATACAAGTATATTACACAAGAGATGTAAGTATATTACACAAGATATATAAGTATATTACACAAGAGATGTAAGTATATTACACAAGAGATACAAGCATATTACACAAGAGATGTAAGTATATTACACAAGAGATACAAGTATATTACACAAGAGATGTAAGTATATTACACAAGAGATATAAGTATATTACACAAGAGATGTAAGTATATTACACAAGAGATACAAGTATATTACACAAAAGATGTAAGTATATTACACAAGAGATGTAAGTATATTACACAAGAGATACAAGTATATTACACAAGAGATATAAGTATATTACACAAGAGATACAAGTATATTACACAAGAGATATAAGTATATTACACAAGATATACAAGTATATTACACAAGAGATATAAGTATATTACACAAGAGATATAAGTATATTACACAAGAGATACAAGTATATTACACAAGAGATGTAAGTATATTACACAAGAGATATAAGTATATTACACAAGAGATGTAAGTATATTACACAAGAGATACAAGTATATTACACAAGAGATGTAAGTATATTACACAAGAGATACAAGTATATTACACAAGAGATGTAAGTATATTACACAAGAGATGTAAGTATATTACACAAGAGATACAAGTATATTACACAAGAGATACAAGTATATTACACAAGAGATGTAAGTATATTACACAAGAGATGTAAGTATATTACAAAAGAGATAAGTATATATCACAAGAGATACAAGTATATTACACAAGAGATGTAAGTATATTACACAAGAGATATAAGTATATTACACAAGAGATACAAGTATATTACACAAGAGATGTAAGTATATTACACAAGAGATATAAGTATATTACACAAGAGATATAAGTATATTACACAAGAGATATAAGTATATTACACAAGAGATGTAAGTATATTACACAAGAGATACAAGTATATTACACAAGAGATGTAAGTATATTACACAAGAGATAGAAGTATATTACACAAGAGATGTAAGTATATTACACAAGAGATATAAGTATATTACACAAGAGATGTAAGTATATTACACAAGAGATACAAGTATATTACACAAGAGATGTAAGTATATTACACAAGAGGTATAAGTATATTACACAAGAGATGTAAGTATATTACACAAGAGATGTAAGTATATTACACAAGAGATACAAGTATATTACACAAGAGATGTAAGTATATTACACAAGAGATACAAGTATATTACACAAGAGATGTAAGTATATTACACAAGAGATACAAGTATATTACACAAGAGATGTAAGTATATTACACAAGAGATACAAGTATATTACACAAGAGATGTAAGTATATTACACAAGAGATACAAGTATATTACACAAGAGATGTAAGTATATTACACAAGAGATATAAGTATATTACACAAGAGATGTAAGTATATTACACAAGAGATACAAGTATATTACACAAGAGATGTAAGTATATTACACAAGAGATGTAAGTATATTACACAAGAGATACAAGTATATTACACAAGAGATATAAGTATATTACACAAGAGATACAAGTATATTACACAAGAGATATAAGTATATTACACAAGAGATATAAGTATAATACACAAGAGATATAAGTATATTACACAAGAGATACAAGTATATTACACAAGAGATGTAAGTATATTACACAAGAGATATAAGTATATTACACAAGAGATGTAAGTATATTACACAAGAGATGTAAGTATATTACACAAGAGATACAAGTATATTACACAAGAGATGTAAGTATATTACACAAGAGATACAAGTATATTACACAAGAGATGTAAGTATATTACACAAGAGATGTAAGTATATTACACAAGAGATACAAGTATATTACACAAGAGATACAAGTATATTACACAAGAGATGTAAGTATATTACACAAGAGATACAAGTATATTACACAAGAGATGTAAGTATATTACACAAGAGATGTAAGTATATTACAAAAGAGATAAGTATATATCACAAGAGATACAAGTATATTACACAAGAGATGTAAGTATATTACACAAGAGATATAAGTATATTACACAAGAGATACAAGTATATTACACAAGAGATGTAAGTATATTACACAAGAGATATAAGTATATTACACAAGAGATATAAGTATATTACACAAGAGATATAAGTATATTACACAAGAGATGTAAGTATATTACACAAGAGATACAAGTATATTACACAAGAGATGTAAGTATATTACACAAGAGATATAAGTATATTACACAAGAGATGTAAGTATATTACACAAGAGATACAAGTATATTACACAAGAGATGTAAGTATATTACACAAGAGATACAAGTATATTACACAAGAGATGTAAGTATATTACACAAGAGATATAAGTATATTACACAAGAGATATAAGTATATTACACAAGAGATGTAAGTATATTACACAAGAGATACAAGTATATTACACAAGAGATGTAAGTATATTACACAAGAGATATAAGTATATTACACAAGAGATACAAGTATATTACACAAGAGATATAAGTATATTACACAAGAGAATCAAGTATATTACATAAGAGATATAAGTATATTACACAAGAGATATAAGTACATTACACAAGAGATATAAGTATATTACACAAGAGATACAAGTATATTACACAAGAGATGTAAGTATATTACACAAGAGATATAAGTATATTACACAAGAGATATAAGTATATTACACAAGAGATATAAGTATATTACACAAGAGATGTAAGTATATTACACAAGAGATACAAGTATATTACACAAGAGATGTAAGTATATTACACAAGAGATGTAAGTATATTACACAAGAGATATAAGTATATTACACAAGAGATACAAGTATATTACACAAGAGATATAAGTATATTACACAAGAGATATAAGTATATTACACAAGAGATACAAGTATATTACACAAGAGATGTAAGTATATTACACAAGAGATATAAGTATATTACACAAGAGATGTAAGTATATTACACAAGAGATACAAGTATATTACACAAGAGATGTAAGTATATTACACAAGAGATACAAGTATATTACACAAGAGATGTAAGTATATTACACAAGAGATGTAAGTATATTACACAAGAGATACAAGTATATTACACAAGAGATACAAGTATATTACACAAGAGATGTAAGTATATTACACAAGAGATGTAAGTATATTACAAAAGAGATAAGTATATATCACAAGAGATACAAGTATATTACACAAGAGATGTAAGTATATTACACAAGAGATATAAGTATATTACACAAGAGATACAAGTATATTACACAAGAGATGTAAGTATATTACACAAGAGATATAAGTATATTACACAAGAGATATAAGTATATTACACAAGAGATATAAGTATATTACACAAGAGATGTAAGTATATTACACAAGAGATACAAGTATATTACACAAGAGATGTAAGTATATTACACAAGAGATAGAAGTATATTACACAAGAGATGTAAGTATATTACACAAGAGATATAAGTATATTACACAAGAGATGTAAGTATATTACACAAGAGATACAAGTATATTACACAAGAGATGTAAGTATATTACACAAGAGGTATAAGTATATTACACAAGAGATGTAAGTATATTACACAAGAGATGTAAGTATATTACACAAGAGATACAAGTATATTACACAAGAGATGTAAGTATATTACACAAGAGATACAAGTATATTACACAAGAGATGTAAGTATATTACACAAGAGATACAAGTATATTACACAAGAGATGTAAGTATATTACACAAGAGATACAAGTATATTACACAAGAGATGTAAGTATATTACACAAGAGATACAAGTATATTACACAAGAGATGTAAGTATATTACACAAGAGATATAAGTATATTACACAAGAGATGTAAGTATATTACACAAGAGATACAAGTATATTACACAAGAGATGTAAGTATATTACACAAGAGATGTAAGTATATTACACAAGAGATACAAGTATATTACACAAGAGATATAAGTATATTACACAAGAGATACAAGTATATTACACAAGAGATATAAGTATATTACACAAGAGATATAAGTATAATACACAAGAGATATAAGTATATTACACAAGAGATACAAGTATATTACACAAGAGATGTAAGTATATTACACAAGAGATATAAGTATATTACACAAGAGATGTAAGTATATTACACAAGAGATGTAAGTATATTACACAAGAGATACAAGTATATTACACAAGAGATGTAAGTATATTACACAAGAGATACAAGTATATTACACAAGAGATGTAAGTATATTACACAAGAGATGTAAGTATATTACACAAGAGATACAAGTATATTACACAAGAGATACAAGTATATTACACAAGAGATGTAAGTATATTACACAAGAGATACAAGTATATTACACAAGAGATGTAAGTATATTACACAAGAGATGTAAGTATATTACAAAAGAGATAAGTATATATCACAAGAGATACAAGTATATTACACAAGAGATGTAAGTATATTACACAAGAGATATAAGTATATTACACAAGAGATACAAGTATATTACACAAGAGATGTAAGTATATTACACAAGAGATATAAGTATATTACACAAGAGATATAAGTATATTACACAAGAGATATAAGTATATTACACAAGAGATGTAAGTATATTACACAAGAGATACAAGTATATTACACAAGAGATGTAAGTATATTACACAAGAGATATAAGTATATTACACAAGAGATGTAAGTATATTACACAAGAGATACAAGTATATTACACAAGAGATGTAAGTATATTACACAAGAGATACAAGTATATTACACAAGAGATGTAAGTATATTACACAAGAGATATAAGTATATTACACAAGAGATATAAGTATATTACACAAGAGATGTAAGTATATTACACAAGAGATACAAGTATATTACACAAGAGATGTAAGTATATTACACAAGAGATATAAGTATATTACACAAGAGATACAAGTATATTACACAAGAGATATAAGTATATTACACAAGAGAATCAAGTATATTACATAAGAGATATAAGTATATTACACAAGAGATATAAGTACATTACACAAGAGATATAAGTATATTACACAAGAGATACAAGTATATTACACAAGAGATGTAAGTATATTACACAAGAGATATAAGTATATTACACAAGAGATATAAGTATATTACACAAGAGATATAAGTATATTACACAAGAGATGTAAGTATATTACACAAGAGATACAAGTATATTACACAAGAGATGTAAGTATATTACACAAGAGATGTAAGTATATTACACAAGAGATACAAGTATATTACACAAGAGATGTAAGTATATTACACAAGAGATGTAAGTATATTACACAAGAGATACAAGTATATTACACAAGAGATACAAGTATATTACACAAGAGATGTAAGTATATTACACAAGAGATACAAGTATATTACACAAGAGATGTAAGTATATTACACAAGAGATGTAAGTATATTACACAAGAGATACAAGTATATTACACAAGAGATATAAGTATATTACACAAGAGATACAAGTATATTACACAAGAGATATAAGTATATTACACAAGAGATGTAAGTATATTACACAAGAGATACAAGTATATTACACAAGAGATGTAAGTATATTACACAAGAGATATAAGTATATTACACAAGAGATATAAGTATATTTTACAAGAGATATAAGTATATTACACAATAGATACAAGTATATTACACAAGAGATGTAAGTATATTACACAAGAGATATAAGAATATTACACAAGAGATGTAAGTATATTACACAAGAGATATAAGTATATTACACAAGAGATACAAGTATATTACACAAGAGATGTAAGTATATTAAACAAGAGATATAAGTATAGAGATATAAGTATATTACACAAGAGATATAAGTATATTACACAAGAGATATAAGTATATTACACAAGAGATATAAGTATATTACACAAGAGATATAATTATATTACAAAAGAGATATAAGTATATATCACAAGAGATACAAGTATATTACACAAGAGATGTAAGTATATTACACAAGAGATATAAGTATATTACACAAGAGATATAAGTATATTACACAACAGATATAAGTATATTACACAAGAGATATAATTATATATCAAGAGATATAAGTATATTACACAAGAGATATAATTATATATCACAAGAGATACAAGTATATTACACAAGAGATATAAGTATATTACACAAGAGATATAATTATATATCACAAGAGATATAAGTATATTACACAAGAGATACAAGTATATTACACAAGAGATATAAGTATATTACACAAGAGATATAAGTATATTACACAAGAGATACAAGTATATTACATAAGAGATATAAGTATATTACACAAGAGATATAAGTATATATCACAAGAGATATAAGTATATTACACAAGAGATATAATTATATATCACAAGAGATATAAGTATATATCACAAGAGATACAAGTATATTACACAAGAGATATAAGTATATATCATAAGAGATACAAGTATATTACACAAGAGATGTAAGTATATTACACAAGAGATACAAGTATATTACACAAGAGATGTAAGTATATTACACAAGAGATACAAGTATATTACACAAGAGATGTAAGTATATTACACAAGAGATATAAGTATATTACACAAGAGATGTAAGTATATTACACAAGAGATACAAGTATATTACACAAGAGATGTAAGTATATTACACAAGAGATGTAAGTATATTACACAAGAGATACAAGTATATTACACAAGAGATATAAGTATATTACACAAGAGATACAAGTATATTACACAAGAGATATAAGTATATTACACAAGAGATATAAGTATATTACACAAGAGATATAAGTACATTACACAAGATATATAAGTATATTACACAAGAGATATAAGTATATTACACAAGAGATATAATTATATTACGCAAGAGATATAATTATATATCACAAGAGATACAAGTATATTACACAAGAGATATACGTATATTACACAAGAGATATAAGTATATTACACAACAGATATAATTATAATACACAAAAGATATAATAATATATCACAAGAGATACAAGTATATTACACAAGAGATATAAGTATAGTACACAAGAGATACAAGTATATTACACAAGAGATATAATTATATTACACAAGATATATAAGTATATTACACAAGAGATATAAGTACATTACACAAGAGATATAAGTATATTACACAAGAGATATGAGTATATTACACAAGAGATATAATTATATTACACAAAAGATGTAAGTATATTACACAAGAGATATAAGTATATTACACAAGAGATATAAGTATATTACACAAGAGATATATAATTATATTACACAAGAGATATAATTATATATCACAAGAGATACAAGTATATTACATAAGAGATATAAGTTTATTACACAATATATACATAAGTATATTGCACAAGAGATATAAGTATAGTACACAAGAGATACAAGTACATTACACAAGAGATATAAGTATATTACACATGAGATATAAGTATATTACACAAAATATATAAGTATATTACACAAGAGATATAAGTACATTACACAAGAGATATAAGTATATTACACAAGAGATGTAAGTATATTACACAAGAGATATAAGTATAGTACACAAGAGATACAAGTACATTACACAAGAGATATAAGTATATTACACATGAGATATAAGTATATTACACAAAATATATAAGTATATTACACAAGAGATACAAGTATAGGCCTATTACACAAGAGATATTATAATATCTCGTGAGTAATTATAAGAGAGATGTACACATTTATATAATGTTTCTTTATTGTTGTAAAATTTTGAGAAAATAATGTTGATATTTAAATGTTTATGAAATTCAAAAGTGCTCGAGGATTAACCCTCTCCAACACCTTTATTATAAAATAGGAATAAAAGTGAATTTCGTTTATAACTTAATGTACACACTGCAATCAAAGTTACCGTGTTATTAAAACAGATACGTGTTAAGCAGATAGTAAACAAAGTCTTCAGGCATAACATTAACACATCCTTTGAGATAAGAGTTTTAAAGTGCCGAAGTCTGTTATCTCCAGCTGTTTTCCCTCTTAGTTCTTGAATTGTAGACGTAAACACGCTGACAATAACACACTTCAGCTGTTTTTATGCCTAAGGATTCATTCAGTAGGTGTTTTACAAGCTTTTTTGGCTTTTTACTTTTTCTGAAGCTCAGTTACACCCAGCATTAGCTTCATCATTCACTGCCCCTCCATCTTAAAGTTTCAAGATAATGGCTTGTACTCACAAATACACATATTTATTTAGTTTATGGATTTATTTAGTCATAGATATGACTATTTATAGGTTTCAATATGTAGGATATATACTGAAAAATGAACAAAAATTGTTTTTCAGAATGTGAGTTGTTATGAGGATGGTATAAGGGCTGTAACATTCTGTTTCCAACAAAAAATTGAATTCTTGAATTTTGTAGTCTATTACGTTCGGTGAATCTTATTAATCACTTAAACAGTAGTTTATGACTATCCGAACTTTAAATTTAGTAAATTTGTTAAAATTTTCTGAGACGTTTTCGATCGCTATGTGCCGATCTTCATCAGTGTCTTCTGCTTGGAGATGTCGGGTCAAGCAGTGACGGTTTTAAAGGTAGGTTTTCGATAGTATCAAAGAATATGTGTGATTTGTATTGTGTTTGTTCGTTTAATATGTTTGTACTTTGTGTTTTTGTGTGATTGTAAATTTCATATTGTTCTAGTGTGTTGAGATGTGGTCCTTTTTTGTTGATGTGTATGATTTTTAGGTTATGATAAATGTCTGTGTGTTTCTGTCCTGTTTCTTTTATGCGATTGTAAAATGTTGAGTTGGTGTTCTGTTTGTGTTCCTCGACTCTTTGTTTAGAGCTGCGACCTGCTTGTTCAATGTAGAATTTGTTACATTCGTCGCAGTTCAGTTTGTATACGCCTGGTGCTTGTAGTTTATCTTTGTTGTTGGTGTTGTATTTTATATTGTAACTTGTTATTAGTTTTGTATGCTATTTTGTATCCTGTTTTTTGAAATTTGCGGGCAATTTTGTTTGTTGTTTTGTTTATATATGGTAATGTGATGTATTTGTTTTCCATGTCTGTAGTGTTAATTTTAGTGTTTTTTTTTTTTGTATTTTGTACTATAGTTTGTCTATAAATGTGGTGTTGTATCCATTTGTGTATGCTAAATATTTAATTGGGTCTAGTTCTTCATTTATGTTTTCTGTGGTCATTGGGACTTCTTTAAGTCTATGGAGCATTGATCTGAAAAAAATTGAAGTTATGTCTACTAGGATTGAGACTGGGTGGAGCTAAAAGTAGAGTTTAAAGGAGGGAGGAGCTTAAAAACTAGGTTATGTACACGAGACTAGAAACCGAGTTCAACTTGAAGAAATTGTGCAGATTTTTGAGACTGGGAAGTTCTTTAATGTTTCGACTGAAACTAAATAAGGTACATTTTGAATGGCATAGAGTTCTTTTTTTGAACGAGTCAACCGAGATAATAGAGAAAACATGTTATGAATGATAGAAGGTTATAATTAAAGGGTATGAAGACACAATCAAGTGTAAGATGGACAATTGTTTATCAGATGTATGAGTTACGATACGGATACTAAAAACCTGAATCAAATAAGTTGAGATTACGGCATCGTTATCTGCGAAAAGATAGTTATCCTTCTGAAGAGATATTATTATTGAATCTTCTTTTTCAAATTATTGACTTGAAATACTAAATTGACTGAGATAGTTTTCGTAAGACAGACAATTGTATTTAAAGCACTTTGCTGAAATAATAAAGTGAAAACAATGTAATGAAAAAGTTGTGAGTTGAGGGATATAAAAGAGTTGAGAGATATAAAAGAGCTGAGATATGTAAAAGACAATGCTTTATATAATGGAAAATGGTTTTTCAGATTAGAGAGTTAACATTTTGAAGAAAATTACATAAATTGGTTCAAATTGGCGATTTGAGGATGTGAATAATAGACTAAATAAGGCATAAAGTTGAGTCATTTAAAATTATAACGACGCTTGTAGTTCAGAATGTATATTTGAGTTATAAAAGGTTTTTGTTTGTATATTTTGCGCGATGGAAGGAATATTTGTATTTTTGTTGTTGTTGTAATGATATGCAGTAAAAACTCCGCATTCTCTTTGTGAAAGATAGTCGATTAGTTTACACTTTTCCTGTAAAACGTTACATTGCATAACATCGATTGTAGTAACTAGTATTTAAACGCTGCGAGTCAAAACCGCAGACCACAAGCAGATACTGTTTAGCGAACCGTTATCTGTATTCATGTCTATTCCCTGTGCGTCATTTGTACTAGTGACAAGCTATGTACCAGGTGGTCCCAGGAGCATTGTATCGGGTTTCGGCAATATTCTAAATATATGTTAATTATCCCGTTCATATATATATATATATATATATATATATATATATATATATATATATATATATATATATATATTAAATATGGTGATATATTTTCTTGTAATATAGTTAATAAAATAAAATATTTCAAAAACAAGAATACTTTTAATGAATATATTTATTCAAAGCTTTTCGCCGATAAAATAGTACCAGCATCTTCAGGAAAATAATTATCTAAAAATCCTGAAGAAGCTGATAATTATTATCTAATGATTTTGAGATAATTATTTTTCTGAAGATGCTGGTACTATTTTTTGGCGAAAAGCTTTGAATAAATATATTCATTAAAAGTATTCTTGTTTTTGAAATATTTTATTATATATATATATATATATATATATATATATATATATATATAGAGAGAGAGAGAGAGAGAGAGAGAGAGAGAGAGAGAGAGAGAGAGAGAGAGAGAGGAGCCTTAATATTGTATGACCGATAAAAGCATGAGCGTTTGATCAAGTGATTGCTATACCATGATTTATCCTGCCTTTAATAAATAACTAGTCTGCTGGTAGGTCTATATATTTGTCTTGGGTAGCTCGAGTGTTAAGATCGAGGTACAGCTTTCAACGGCGTGCCATTTTTATTCAATGTCTGACATTTCTGTTCAATTCATCTCTCCAACGCAGGTAACTTATTTGCCCTTATATAATCGCTTGTTTCAAATTCCGACACAAGACGCTTAGGATCCTTCCTTCAAATCCTTGAGACTTTTTCGAAACCCACTCAGGTTTCTATAATCAACTCATTTAAATCTTCCGTCTTCTAATTAATCAATTTCTCCAGGAAGAGATCTCCAAAAAAATCTGTATTCCTCCATACCAAATCTAGTAGTCGGAAAAATGTCTTCTGTCCTGTGCCACGAGGCATTCTCGATAATCCTTCATAATCAATCTAACTTCTGCTCATTAAAACTCCTTCTTTCTGATCTCTTAACTCGCTCTCCTTTCTATAATTCCTTGTATTAAAAATATCACAGTGGCCAATAAACTTTATTTTTTACGCAAAGGTAAGTTTTGGGTATTCAAAGGCATCATGATTTTTAGATTATTTAACAGAAGTCGGAAATTGAAATTTGTTTGTTGACTTTAAGACAATATCTCAAGGTAAACTTATTGTTTATTTGGGATATTTGCCAGACGATTTCGAAACACTGTACTTTCTGAACCTACAAGCCCAAAACACATTATGAGGATTTATTATGGGGTTTCATAAGAAAAGTTGCTCTTTGGTAACGCCTCCGCCAGAGTTCAGAACTAAACCATCCATCCTTCCTAGAGTGAAGGGTTCTTGTTTATTAATATGTATTATCCTGTTTATATATATATATATATATATATATATATATATATATATATATATATATATATATATATATAAGGTAGGAAAAGATCGTGAATATAGGTTGAATTAAGAAGAGGCTTCTGTAGAGGATATTTGTAGGATCATGGCGCTACGAGTAGCGCGTAATTAAAAGAATAAGAATGAGTACTAGATATAACTTAGGACAGGACATAATCATCTCTGGTCCTGGGAGTAAGGGAAAATATGGCATCGTATGGGCACGGGTTGCTTACCTGAAGTAGATCTCTCTATCGAGGCAATGAAGGGATGTCTAACCTTTACACCTCGTGAAAGTAAAAGAATAAGAATGAGTACTAGATATAGCTTAGGACAGGACATAATCATCTCTGGTCCTGGGAGTAAGGGAAAATATGGCATCGTATGGGCACGGGTTGCTTACCTGAAGTAGATCTCTCTATCGAGGCAATGAAGGGATGTCTAACCTTTACACCTCGTGAAAGTAAAAGAATAAGAATGAGTTCTAGATATAACTTAGGACAGGACATAATCATCTCTGGTCCTGGGAGTAAGGGAAAATATGGCATCGTATGGGCACGGGTTGCTTACCTGAAGTAGATCTCTCTATCGAGGCAATGAAGTGATGTCTAACCTTTACACCTCGTGAAAGTAAAAGAATAAGAATGAGTACTAGATATAACTTAGGACAGGACATAATCATCTCTGGTCCTGGGAGTAAGGGAAAATATGGCATCGTATGGGCACGGGTTGCTTACCTGAAGTAGATCTCTCTATCGAGGCAATGAAGGGATGTCTAACCTTTACACCTCGTGAAAGTAAAAGAATAAGAATGAGTACTAGATATAACTTAGGACAGGACATAATCATCTCTGGTCCTGGGAGTAAGGGAAAATATGGCATCGTATGGGCACGGGTTGCTTACCTGAAGTAGATCTCTCTATCGAGGCAATGAAGGGATGTCTAACCTTTACACCTCGTGAAAGTAAAAGAATAAGAATGAGTACTAGATATAACTTAGGACAGGACATAATCATCTCTGGTCCTGGGAGTAAGGGAAAATATGGCATCGTATGGGCACGGGTTGCTTACCTGAAGTAGATCTCTCTATCGAGGCAATGAAGAGATGTCTAACCTTTACACCTCGTGAAAGTAAAAGAATAAGAATGAGTACTAGATATAGCTTAGGACAGGACATAATCATCTCTGGTCCTGGGAGTAAGGGAAAATATGGCATCGTATGGGCACGGGTTGCTTACCTGAAGTAGATCTCTCTATCGCGGCAATGAAGGGATGTCTAACCTTTACACCTCGTGAAAGTAAAAGAATAAGAATGAGTACTAGATATAACTTAGGACAGGACATAATCATCTCTGGTCCTGGGAGTAAGGGAAAATATGGCATCGTATGGGCACGGGTTGCTTACCTGAAGTAGATCTCTCTATCGAGGCAATGAAGGGATGTCTAACCTTTACACCTCGTGAAAGTAAAAGAATAAGAATGAGTACTAGATATAGCTTAGGACAGGACATAATCATCTCTGGTCCTGGGAGTAAGGGAAAATATGGCATCGTATGGGCACGGGTTGCTTACCTGAAGTAGATCTCTCTATCGAGGCAATGAAGGGATGTCTAACCTTTACACCTCGTGAAAGTAAAAGAATAAGAATGAGTACTAGATATAACTTAGGACAGGACATAATCATCTCTGGTCCTGGGAGTAAGGGAAAATATGGCATCGTATGGGCACGGGTTGCTTACCTGAAGTAGATCTCTCTATCGAGGCAATGAAGGGATGTCTAACCTTTACACCTCGTGAAAGTAAAAGAATAAGAATGAGTACTAGATATAACTTAGGACAGGACATAATCATCTCTGGTCCTGGGAGTAAGGGAAAATATGGCATCGTATGGGCACGGGTTGCTTACCTGAAGTAGATCTCTCTATCGAGGCAATGAAGTGATGTCTAACCTTTACACCTCGTGAAAGTAAAAGAATAAGAATGAGTACTAGATATAACTTAGGACAGGACATAATCATCTCTGGTCCTGGGAGTAAGGGAAAATATGGCATCGTATGGGCACGGGTTGCTTACCTGAAGTAGATCTCTCTATCGAGGCAATGAAGGGATGTCTAACCTTTACACCTCGTGAAAGTAAAAGAATAAGAATGAGTACTAGATATAACTTAGGACAGGACATAATCATCTCTGGTCCTGGGAGTAAGGGAAAATATGGCATCGTATGGGCACGGGTTGCTTACCTGAAGTAGATCTCTCTATCGAGGCAATGAAGGGATGTCTAACCTTTACACCTCGTGAAAGTAAAAGAATAAGAATGAGTACTAGATATAGCTTAGGACAGGACATAATCATCTCTGGTCCTGGGAGTAAGGGAAAATATGGCATCGTATGGGCACGGGTTGCTTACCTGAAGTAGATCTCTCTATCGAGGCAATGAAGGGATGTCTAACCTTTACACCTCGTGAAAGTAAAAGAATAAGAATGAGTACTAGATATAGCTTAGGACAGGACATAATCATCTCTGGTCCTGGGAGTAAGGGAAAATATGGCATCGTATGGGCACGGGTTGCTTACCTGAAGTAGATCTCTCTATCGAGGCAATGAAGTGATGTCTAACCTTTACACCTCGTGAAAGTAAAAGAATAAGAATGAGTACTAGATATAACTTAGGACAGGACATAATCATCTCTGGTCCTGGGAGTAAGGGAAAATATGGCATCGTATGGGCACGGGTTGCTTACCTGAAGTAGATCTCTCTATCGAGGCAATGAAGGGATGTCTAACCTTTACACCTCGTGAAAGTAAAAGAATAAGAATGAGTACTAGATATAACTTAGGACAGGACATAATCATCTCTGGTCCTGGGAGTAAGGGAAAATATGGCATCGTATGGGCACGGGTTGCTTACCTGAAGTAGATCTCTCTATCGAGGCAATGAAGAGATGTCTAACCTTTACACCTCGTGAAAGTAAAAGAATAAGAATGAGTACTAGATATAGCTTAGGACAGGACATAATCATCTCTGGTCCTGGGAGTAAGGGAAAATATGGCATCGTATGGGCACGGGTTGCTTACCTGAAGTAGATCTCTCTATCGCGGCAATGAAGGGATGTCTAACCTTTACACCTCGTGAAAGTAAAAGAATAAGAATGAGTACTAGATATAACTTAGGACAGGACATAATCATCTCTGGTCCTGGGAGTAAGGGAAAATATGGCATCGTATGGGCACGGGTTGCTTACCTGAAGTAGATCTCTCTATCGAGGCAATGAAGGGATGTCTAACCTTTACACCTCGTGAAAGTAAAAGAATAAGAATGAGTACTAGATATAGCTTAGGACAGGACATAATCATCTCTGGTCCTGGGAGTAAGGGAAAATATGGCATCGTATGGGCACGGGTTGCTTACCTGAAGTAGATCTCTCTATCGAGGCAATGAAGGGATGTCTAACCTTTACACCTCGTGAAAGTAAAAGAATAAGAATGAGTACTAGATATAACTTAGGACAGGACATAATCATCTCTGGTCCTGGGAGTAAGGGAAAATATGGCATCGTATGGGCACGGGTTGCTTACCTGAAGTAGATCTCTCTATCGAGGCAATGAAGGGATGTCTAACCTTTACACCTCGTGAAAGTAAAAGAATAAGAATGAGTACTAGATATAACTTAGGACAGGACATAATCATCTCTGGTCCTGGGAGTAAGGGAAAATATGGCATCGTATGGGCACGGGTTGCTTACCTGAAGTAGATCTCTCTATCGAGGCAATGAAGTGATGTCTAACCGTTACACCTCGTGAAAGTAAAAGAATAAGAATGAGTACTAGATATAACTTAGGACAGGACATAATCATCTCTGGTCCTGGGAGTAAGGGAAAATATGGCATCGTATGGGCACGGGTTGCTTACCTGAAGTAGATCTCTCTATCGAGGCAATGAAGGGATGTCTAACCTTTACACCTCGTGAAAGTAAAAGAATAAGAATGAGTACTAGATATAACTTAGGACAGGACATAATCATCTCTGGTCCTGGGAGTAAGGGAAAATATGGCATCGTATGGGCACGGGTTGCTTACCTGAAGTAGATCTCTCTATCGAGGCAATGAAGAGATGTCTAACCTTTACACCTCGTGAAAGTAAAAGAATAAGAATGAGTACTAGATATAGCTTAGGACAGGACATAAGCATCTCTGGTCCTGGGAGTAAGGGAAAATATGGCATCGTATGGGCACGGGTTGCTTACCTGAAGTAGATCTCTCTATCGAGGCAATGAAGGGATGTCTAACCTTTACACCTCGTGAAAGTAAAAGAATAAGAATGAGTACTAGATATAGCTTAGGACAGGACATAATCATCTCTGGTCCTGGGAGTAAGGGAAAATATGGCATCGTATGGGCACGGGTTGCTTACCTGAAGTAGATCTCTCTATCGAGGCAATGAAGGGATGTCTAACCTTTACACCTCGTGAAAGTAAAAGAATAAGAATGAGTACTAGATATAACTTAGGACAGGACATAATCATCTCTGGTCCTGGGAGTAAGGGAAAATATGGCATCGTATGGGCACGGGTTGCTTACCTGAAGTAGATCTCTCTATCGAGGCAATGAAGGGATGTCTAACCTTTACACCTCGTGAAAGTAAAAGAATAAGAATGAGTACTAGATATAACTTAGGACAGGACATAATCATCTCTGGTCCTGGGAGTAAGGGAAAATATGGCATCGTATGGGCACGGGTTGCTTACCTGAAGTAGATCTCTCTATCGAGGCAATGAAGAGATGTCTAACCTTTACACCTCGTGAAAGTAAAAGAATAAGAATGAGTACTAGATATAGCTTAGGACAGGACATAATCATCTCTGGTCCTGGGAGTAAGGGAAAATATGGCATCGTATGGGCACGGGTTGCTTACCTGAAGTAGATCTCTCTATCGAGGCAATGAAGGGATGTCTAACCTTTACACCTCGTGAAAGTAAAAGAATAACAATGAGTACTAGATATAACTTAGGACAGGACATAATCATCTCTGGTCCTGGGAGTAAGGGAAAATATGGCATCGTATGGGCACGGGTTGCTTACCTGAAGTAGATCTCTCTATCGAGGCAATGAAGGGATGTCTAACCTTTACACCTCGTGAAAGTAAAAGAATAAGAATGAGTACTAGATATAGCTTAGGACAGGACATAATCATCTCTGGTCCTGGGAGTAAGGGAAAATATGGCATCGTATGGGCACGGGTTGCTTACCTGAAGTAGATCTCTCTATCGAGGCAATGAAGGGATGTCTAACCTTTACACCTCGTGAAAGTAAAAGAATAAGAATGAGTACTAGATATAACTTAGGACAGGACATAATCATCTCTGGTCCTGGGAGTAAGGGAAAATATGGCATCGTATGGGCACGGGTTGCTTACCTGAAGTAGATCTCTCTATCGAGGCAATGAAGGGATGTCTAACCTTTACACCTCGTGAAAGTAAAAGAATAAGAATGAGTACTAGATATAACTTAGGACAGGACATAATCATCTCTGGTCCTGGGAGTAAGGGAAAATATGGCATCGTATGGGCACGGGTTGCTTACCTGAAGTAGATCTCTCTATCGAGGCAATGAAGAGATGTCTAACCTTTACACCTCGTGAAAGTAAAAGAATAAGAATGAGTACTAGATATAACTTAGGACAGGACATAATCATCTCTCGTCCTGGGAGTAAGGGAAAATATGGCATCGTATGGGCACGGGTTGCTTACCTGAAGTAGATCTCTCTATCGAGGCAATGAAGGGATGTCTAACCTTTACACCTCGTGAAAGTAAAAGAATAAGAATGAGTACTAGATATAACTTAGGACAGGACATAATCATCTCTGGTCCTGGGAGTAAGGGAAAATATGGCATCGTATGGGCACGGGTTGCTTACCTGAAGTAGATCTCTCTATCGAGGCAATGAAGAGATGTCTAACCTTTACACCTCGTGAAAGTAAAAGAATAAGAATGAGTACTAGATATAGCTTAGGACAGGACATAAGCATCTCTGGTCCTGGGAGTAAGGGAAAATATGGCATCGTATGGGCACGGGTTGCTTACCTGAAGTAGATCTCTCTATCGAGGCAATGAAGGGATGTCTAACCTTTACACCTCGTGAAAGTAAAAGAATAAGAATGAGTACTAGATATAACTTAGGACAGGACATAATCATCTCTGGTCCTGGGAGTAAGGGAAAATATGGCATCGTATGGGCACGGGTTGCTTACCTGAAGTAGATCTCTCTATCGAGGCAATGAAGGGATGTCTAACCTTTACACCTCGTGAAAGTAAAAGAATAAGAATGAGTACTAGATATAGCTTAGGACAGGACATAATCATCTCTGGTCCTGGGAGTAAGGGAAAATATGGCATCGTATGGGCACGGGTTGCTTACCTGAAGTAGATCTCTCTATCGAGGCAATGAAGGGATGTCTAACCTTTACACCTCGTGAAAGTAAAAGAATAAGAATGAGTACTAGATATAACTTAGGACAGGACATAATCATCTCTGGTCCTGGGAGTAAGGGAAAATATGGCATCGTATGGGCACGGGTTGCTTACCTGAAGTAGATCTCTCTATCGAGGCAATGAAGGGATGTCTAACCTTTACACCTCGTGAAAGTAAAAGAATAAGAATGAGTACTAGATATAGCTTAGGACAGGACATAATCATCTCTGGTCCTGGGAGTAAGGGAAAATATGGCATCGTATGGGCACGGGTTGCTTACCTGAAGTAGATCTCTCTATCGAGGCAATGAAGGGATGTCTAACCTTTACACCTCGTGAAAGTAAAAGAATAAGAATGAGTACTAGATATAGCTTAGGACAGGACATAATCATCTCTGGTCCTGGGAGTAAGGGAAAATATGGCATCGTATGGGCACGGGTTGCTTACCTGAAGTAGATCTCTCTATCGACACAATGAAGAGATGTCTAACCTTTACACCTCGTGAAAGTAAAAGAATAAGAATGAGTACTAGATATAGCTTAGGACAGGACATAATCATCTCTGGTCCTGGGAGTAAGGGAAAATATGGCATCGTATGGGCACGGGTTGCTTACCTGAAGTAGATCTCTCTATCGACACAATGAAGAGATGTCTAACCTTTACACCTCGTGAAAGTAAAAGAATAAGAATGAGTACTAGATATAACTTAGGACAGGACATAATCATCTCTGGTCCTGGGAGTAAGGGAAAATATGGCATCGTATGGGCACGGGTTGCTTACCTGAAGTAGATCTCTCTATCGAGGCAATGAAGGGATGTCTAACCTTTACACCTCGTGAAAGTAAAAGAATAAGAATGAGTACTAGATATAACTTAGGACAGGACATAATCATCTCTGGTCCTGGGAGTAAGGGAAAATATGGCATCGTATGGGCACGGGTTGCTTACCTGAAGTAGATATCTCTATCGAGGCAATGAAGGGATGTCTAACCTTTACACCTCGTGAAAGTAAAAGAATAAGAATGAGTACTAGATATAACTTAGGACAGGACATAATCATCTCTGGTCCTGGGAGTAAGGGAAAATATGGCATCGTATGGGCACGGGTTGCTTACCTGAAGTAGATCTCTCTATCGAGGCAATGAAGGGATGTCTAACCTTTACACCTCGTGAAAGTAAAAGAATAACAATGAGTACTAGATATAACTTAGGACAGGACATAATCATCTCTGGTCCTGGGAGTAAGGGAAAATATGGCATCGTATGGGCACGGGTTGCTTACCTGAAGTAGATCTCTCTATCGAGGCAATGAAGGGATGTCTAACAGTTACACCTCGTGAAAGTAAAAGAATAAGAATGAGTACTAGATATAACTTAGGACAGGACATAATCATCTCTGGTCCTGGGAGTAAGGGAAAATATGGCATCGTATGGGCACGGGTTGCTTACCTGAAGTAGATCTCTCTATCGAGGCAATGAAGGGATGTCTAACCTTTACACCTCGTGAAAGTAAAAGAATAAGAATGAGTACTAGATATAGCTTAGGACAGGACATAATCATCTCTGGTCCTGGGAGTAAGGGAAAATATGGCATCGTATGGGCACGGGTTGCTTACCTGAAGTAGATCTCTCTATCGAGGCAATGAAGGGATGTCTAACCTTTACACCTCGTGAAAGTAAAAGAATAAGAATGAGTACTAGATATAACTTAGGACAGGACATAATCATCTCTGGTCCTGGGAGTAAGGGAAAATATGGCATCGTATGGGCACGGGTTGCTTACCTGAAGTAGATCTCTCTATCGAGGCAATGAAGGGATGTCTAACAGTTACACCTCGTGAAAGTAAAAGAATAACAATGAGTACTAGATATAACTTAGGACAGGACATAATCATCTCTGGTCCTGGGAGTAAGGGAAAATATGGCATCGTATGGGCACGGGTTGCTTACCTGAAGTTGATCTCTCTATCGAGGCAATGAAGGGATGTCTAACAGTTACACCTCGTGAAAGAAGAAGGATATGGACGAGTGGAATGTTTTTAGATATAATTTAGAAAAGGGCGTGGTAATCTGTGACACTGGGAAAAAAGGAAAATGATGGCATCTTGTTGGTCGTTAAGTAGAATGTAGTGGAGTAAACGTTCGGTAGACATGGAATAAGATGCTGTAAACTAGAATCTATATGCAACTCTATATGAATAGGGTTGTGTTAATTTTATGAAATTAAGGTATTAGTAATTGGGGCAGAAGTATGAACTCCCGGATATAAAGGTTTTTGGGACTCAAACGTTACTGCGAATTACATTTCTTTAAACCTGAAGAGTTTTATAAATTACGTATTGCTTCAATCATCATTGTGTATCAGACCGTGCATATAAACAAAAGATATCGAGCTTCAAACATCTAAATTTTACTAGGTTTTCCCTGCGTCCTGTTGTAGAATAATCGGTTTGTTGATATTGTCGCTTAAAGCTCTTAATTTAATATGTAATGCATCGTAATTTTTTAGATATGAATAATAATATAGGTAAAATATAAATTGTTCGTATGATGATAGGACAGTGATCATACCTTCCTCACCTACACGCTGCTTACAGAGCAAGAACATTTACTTCCCACCACACCAGCTACTTTACATTAAGTGTCAGTTATATTTCGGCTATATCAAACCAACAGTTATGTAAAAACACAATCTGGTTAGCATCCTTGTCCTATTGGTCCAGATATCTGTCACTAATGGCCTTAAGCAATGAGATTTTGTCAGGATATGAAACATCTGCTGTTAATGACAGCTTGGCTTCAGTTTCCTTTGTAGCGACTAGAATTTAGTTCATCTCATCCTACATATACTACTTCCTCTAGGGTATTATAAGCTAAATAGTAGTGCATGTGATTAAAAAAACCCAGTTCCATAGACGTGACATCCAGTAAATAACTATGTAAGCCTAATTACAACAAAATTTATTGTCATCGGCCTCTCCGACAAAAGTGAAATTTAATTAAAAACTCTATTTAATAAGTTTTTATAATAGCCGATGTTCAAAAATATATTGATACAAAATTGATTCAAGCAAATTCAGTAATTTTTGTACTTTAAAAGTGTCAAAATGTGTTTACTTCATATATTGTAATAGAAATTTATCATATATTATTATTATTAATATATTAAATTTATTAGTGAGATTTATTGAAATATAAATCAACATTTTTTTTTACTGGTAAATAAAATGTATTTATAATACATTTTAATACTGCATAATGCAAAATCAATAAAAACCAGTTGTATGAAGTGTTATGTCATTACTTTATTTAATAAAATCTAAGATATTTCTGAATATATAGAAAATTGCATTTGAAAATTATACATTATCTCCAAGAAAATAGGAAAATATCTGTAAGTGTAAAACTACTTCGTTAGCGCTGTGTTACTTTCAAAACTCTTAGGGACTTCGGGAATCTGAACTGACGCACATAAAGAGGTTTCCACTCCAAAAGCCTGTTTCACAGGCTCTTTTTAGGAACAGAGTCAAGCCCTACGTATAGTAAAAAAGCAAAATAAATAACAAACACCATACATTTTTTGTTAAGTCTTTTTTAAACCTTTTAATTCGGGTATATACGAAATGCTAACGTTTCTTATAAAATCCCTTTGATTTCACATCTCGAAATGTGACAGGTCAATATTTTGAATTTATGAAACTACTGTAGTATTATATTATTTCATTGTGTTGCTCATTACTTCAAATACTCACTCGTCTTCGTTTTTATTGATGTTATTATTCACTTTGTGAGAAAAATATGTTATGTGAGTATGTGTTGCGGGACTTAGCAATACACTTGTCCAACCGATTCGCGGGCCGCCATAACCATTGAGCCTTATGCGGAAGCAACTGCCTGGCCTTCCACCTCCCCTCTTGCGCATCTCATGTCTCTTGCTATATATCGTGAGCTATTCCTTTCGGAATCTTAAACCCATAGTAAATGCTTGTACAATACAGAACAATTGCATTAAAAAACGTTTAATTAGTTACGGTTACCTTTCTGTAAGTTGGATGTGTGCACGACTAAAAAGTAAATTTCTAATGAAAGAAACTTGATTAGAATCAAATATCCTCATGAAATTGGCAAACAACATATGTTTTTAGTTTATAATTATAATATTTAAATTAAATATCTAAAATATTAATCTACATATATTAAATTATTACGTAAATTCTATTTATAAATTTTGTCAATTTATAATGGAAATAATTTTAATTTATTTGGTCCCTTACATATACCCAAGTTAAATGTACCGCTCTTTGGAATTCAAATTAATTCTATGTTCTACATAATTTGACGAAAAACGAAGTCACACAAACACTAAACATACATAGCCTGATAACAAAAAAGTACAAAGAGAAATTGTTTTGTAAAAATTTAAAAATTGTACTTTATTATTATTAAATGCTACATTTCCTTTAACACATGGGCACTCAACAAGCTTCCCTTGTGACTCATAACTGTTAATTAACGCCATCTTCTCTCAGCAAGTATTTTACCCCTTAGCGAGCAACACGTAGAGGAGACATTTGTTGTTTTTATTCTGATTATTTAATCTGTGTAACTAATTGTCTCGTCTTTAGATATTGCTTTATGCGCTTCTTATCTTATCATATTACCCGCTACGTTGCAGTACACAAACAGTCAAAGCGGACGATTTTTCTATAGTCCCATTCCGGTTGTTCCCCACGTTCGCGTGTCTGACAATTATTAAAATAGACTTCCTGCAAGTAAAACAAACGTATTACTTACAAGTTATAAACCTCATGTCATCTTCTCCGTTCATTGTAATTACTGCAACATAATATTTTGCCTTCTACTAATTATTGTTATTCGTGAATTTAATAATTAGAAACAATCGCTTTACTGTTTGTAATTGCAGTAAAATCTCACGAGAACGGATCGTGGAATGCAGAACAAGAACATTCATTAATCGTTTTATTGCTCACCTTAACAGTTTGTTTTTTTCTGGTAAAAATTATACTTTTCCTGAATTCTATGAATGCTACCTAAGTAAAACGTTTTTTACTCGTGGAGAAATTATATTTATGTAAGAAAACAGGCCATGCTTGCGTCAGTGTTTTTCGTAAAAATGCCAGAATAAAGAAATAAGACATAATTATGCATTAAATAAATATTTAATTGAGACGGGATGACTCATGCTAGCGTGAAGAGTGTCTGGCGATTGAAGAGGTTAGTGGGCCATAGCCATATCGGGAGACCTTCCCACAAGGCACAGTAACAGACATTCGATACATTCACAAGAATGAAATGGCATCGAATATCCTTTGTTCACCTTCGCTTTTACTGTCCTCAGTGTTTTTATTGAAATGTTACACATTCATGTTTCCTGTGTGAAAGTTTTAATTCCCAAAGACTCGGAATTGACGTTTTTTTATAGTAACTAACATAAGTGTGTAGCGTGTGAAGGTGCAAAGACAGATTGAGATGGGATTTACCGAGTTAAAGATAAGTGCTAATTTCCGTAAATTCTGTTTGCAAGTATTGCATTGATTGTGCAATGATGTTGTATTATTGATCTGACCAAAGTCGCACAGTGCATAGGTCGTGGTTCTTATTGCGTCTCTTTGACGCCCTCTCTGATCGATACTAGCACTCGTTCTCATTCTAAGCTTGGCAATTTGGCAAACCCTTGCGACGACGGTAGACTGTGCGGAAGTCCCCACTAAATAGGGACTTCTGTTTTAGTAACAATACAAATTAGTTGCAGTAATAATACGTTGAGAATTGTATTGTAATTACAAAGTGTATAGGCATGTTATAGTTTTAACTATAATCAATGATTTATTTATCATAAATTGACATGTTTTTCACATCATAGCATGATTTATCTTTTTATATAGTAGTACGTTTTATTATATCTTTTTTTATTGCAAAGATTTACAATGCATCATAATTAAATCAATTTACAACTGGCTAAATACTTAGACCTAATATTTATAGCTTGTTAGTATATATTTCCAACTGAGGGGTTAAAATGACTCGACATATTACTTCTAAGTCTATTCTATGTTTCAGTTTTTTGTGGTTTCATCAAACATGATTTTTTTAAAAAAAAAGTTTGAATAGTGAGGCGTAATATGTCAAATAAAAAATATTTTTTTTTCATAAATCTAGATTCAAATTGGAATAATTGGATTTCTTCAAACCAACTTCCTAAACTATCTGTATTATGTTTGCTTTGTAATGTTAAGTTTTAGATTAAATTAGTAAATTTAATTTTCAATCGAAACAAATTGACAAAATATTTTATTTTCTATTGTCTATATTTTAATAAGATTACCCGTTATTAGCTAGTATGAGTTCCTAACATTGTGTTCGGGTCTCAGAAACCTTAAGGAATAAAAACCTGTAATCGGCTTATTAATTAATTGTTATTATGTTTTACAGTTATGTAAAAATATATGTAGAACCTTAGAAAAATTGTAATTATATATATATAAAGGGATCTATTACATCAGTCGCTGCCTCTTCGTCCCCAATTTCCAATTTTATCTATCACGTGTTAATCCCTCTTCTAGGTCTCTTGCAGTCATTGGTTCATCTATGCCATCACGCCAACCTCTTTTTTCCTGAGGGGGATACACTCTAGTACTTTTTGGGGCCACCTGTCTTCTGCCATCCTCTTTTGAACTCCAAACCATGGCAATTGACTCCTCTCTATCTCTTCCATTTTACGCTTTTACATTTCCAATTTGATGTTAATTTCTAACCCTTTCCGATCTCGATTTACCGCAGCTTCGTCGTAAATAGTCCAATTAGAAATAAAGGATGCAATATTTAATACATAAATAAATATACTGGCGAAAGATAATATTTAAATTAGATAATAACTCTTAAGTAGCTTCCATTTCAAAGCAACAGAACCATATTACTTAAACGATTAAAGTTTAAAAACATAACAAGCTTCGTAATGTATGCACGCTCCGATGACATTACTGGACAAATAACATTAAATCCGCTAGGTATGCAATATATCCGCACACTGATGCAACGTAGTACTATCAACCTTACAACTAATTATTGCTATTCCCGATTAGAAATGTAAACTCCGATTTTTCTTATTAAGCTGTTAGATTTGTGTTTAGGTAATAAGTCATTGTAACTAATTATGATAAATAAACACAGTTGCAAAACTGTTTCTTTCAGTGACAACTTTTCGTCCTCAATGAATACAACTACAATTTTTAAATTTCATCTTTTTTACAAATGATGGCCGGATCATCAAAACGTCTTTAAAATTGTTTGTTGTGAATTTTTGTTCAGTTTGTCGTAAAATTATTAAGTGAAATCTATAAGATTTTCTTCTCCGGATTATCACTTATAAGTAATCGTAATTTAACAAAGGTTTTTGTCCTTTTGGAAAGAAGCTAGAGTACTAATCCTACATCAGTGGAGAACTATTGAATGCCTCAACACAAACAGGATAACTATTGAATGCCTCGACACAAACTGGACAACTATTGGATGCCTCAACACAAACAGGACAACTATTGGATGCCTCGATACAAACAGGCCAACTATTGAATGCCTCAACACAAACTGGACAACTATTGAATGCCTCGATACAAACTGGACAGCTATTGAATGCCTCAACACAAACTGGACAGCTATTGAATGCCTCAACACAAACTGGACAACTATTGAATGCCTCGATACAAACAGGCCAACTATTGAATGCCTCAACACAAACAGGATAACTATTGAATGCCTCGATACAAACAGGCCAACTATTGAATGCCTCGACACAAACTGGACAACTATTGAATGCCTCGATACAAACAGGCCAACTATTGAATGCCTCAACACAAACTGGACAACTATTGAATGCCTCGATACAAACAGGCCAACTATTGAATGCCTCGACACAAACTGGACAACTATTGAATGCCTCGATACAAACAGGCCAACTATTGAATGCCTCGATACAAACAGGCCAACTATTGAATGCCTCGACACAAACTGGACAACTATTGAATGCCTCGACACAAACTGGACAACTATTGAATGCCTCGATACAAACAGGCCAACTATTGAATGCCTCGACACAAACTGGACAACTATTGAATGTCTCGATACAAACTGGACAACTATTGAATGCCTCGACACAAACTGGACAACTATTGAATGCCTCGACACAAACTGGACAGCTATTGAATGCCTCAACACAAACAGGACAACTATTGAATGCCTCGATACAAACAGGCCAACTATTGAATGCCTCGACACAAACTGGACAACTATTGAATGCCTCGACACAAACTGGACAACTATTGAATGCCTCGATACAAACAGGCCAACTATTGAATGCCTCGACACAAACTGGACAGCTATTGAATGCCTTAACACAAACAGGACAACTATTGAATGCCTCGACACAAACTGGACAACTATTGAATGCCTCGATACAAACTGGACAACTATTGAATGCCTCGACTCCAACTACACAACTATTGAATGCCTCAACACAAACTGGACAGCTATTGAATGCCTCAACACAAACAGGACAACTATTGAATGCCTCAACACAAACAGGACAACTATTGAATGCCTCAACACAAACAGGACAACTATTGAATGTTTCGACTCCAACTACACAACTATTGAATGCCTCAACACAAACTGGACAGCTATTGAATGCCTCAACATAAACAGGACAACTATTGAATGCTTCGACACAAACAGGACAACTATTGAATGCTTCGACACAAACAGGCCAACTATTGAATGCCTCGAACAAACAGGCCAACTATTGAATGCCTCAACACAAACAGGACAACTATTGGATGCTTCGACTCCAACTACACAACTATTGAATGCCTCAACACAAACAGGATAACTATTGAATGCCTCAACACAAACAGGACAACTATTGAATGTTTCGACTCCAACTACACAACTATTGAATGCCTCAACACAAACTGGACAGCTATTGAATGCCTCAACATAAACAGGACAACTATTGAATGCTTCGACACAAACAGGACAACTATTGAATGCTTCGACACAAACAGGCCAACTATTGAATGCCTCGAACAAACAGGCCAACTATTGAATGCCTCAACACAAACAGGACAACTATTGGATGCTTCGACTCCAACTACACAACTATTGAATGCCTCAACACAAACAGGACAACTATTGAATGCCTCGACACCAACTAGAAGGCTATTGAATGCCTCGAGCCCACTGGACGGCTATTGAATGCCTCAACACAAACAGGACAACTATTGAATGCCTCGACACCAACTAGAAGGCTATTGAATGCCTCGATACAAACAGGCCAACTATTGAATGCCTCAACACAAACAGGACAACTATTGAATGCCTCGACACCAACTAGAAGGCTATTGAATGCCTCGACACAAACTGGACAGCTATTGAATGCCTCGACACCAACTAGAAGGCTATTGAATGCCTCGAGCCCACTGGACGGCTATTGAATGCCTCAACACAAACAGGACAACTATTGAATGCCTCGACACCAACTAGAAGGCTATTGAATGCCTCGATACAAACAGGCCAACTATTGAATGCCTCAACACAAACAGGACAACTATTGAATGCCTCGACACCAACTAGAAGGCTATTGAATGCCTCGACACAAACTGGACAGCTATTGAATGCCTCGACACCAACTAGAAGGCTATTGAATGCCTCGAGCCCACTGGACGGCTATTGAATGCCTCGACGCCAGCTGGACTGCGGTTGGAGATTCCTACAACACATAACGGATTTTGGTCAGCTATTTGTTATTATTTTATCGTTCACTTAGTGCAACAGAAGCCAGATTACTGGAAGTTAAAAGGGATTTTCCATATATTAACATTTTAATAAGAATGTTATCATGGAAATTTTAAAATAATTCTAAAAGCAAAAATCCATGAAATATTTTTCAGGTTCAAAAGAATAGCACAAAAAATTCAGAAATTCATTTCTGATTTGTTTGATTACATTGATTTCAGTTTCAGTCTTCCGTCTGATTTAGTTTTATCCCTTAAAAAAAATATAACTTATTTCAGCCACTATGTGGTTTTTCTTCTTATACAGAAAATAAAAGAAAACAGAAAGAAAGGATAATATTGTGTGATATGTTTCCTAGTGACATTCTTTTACCTTTATTTTAAATCAGATAAACCCAGTTTAGATGTTGTGCAAAATCCACCCTTTTGGGGTGGGTCCACATAGGCCTTCACAGAGGTCGTTTTGTGGGTTTTGCATTCTGTGAACAGTTCTTTATCTTTCTTTCGGATCACGTACTCTGTTCTTGTCAGTGTTTGAGTCTATCTTAGTGTATATATAGCTTCATACTAATCCAGTATAAATGAACAAAGAAATCGTATATAAATGTTATATGTAGTTTCTTGTTGAATTCTTTTCGAGTATGGCTATTTTTGTCCGATTTTAGCTAGTTTCCATCAAATGTAGTTTTTGTTTCAGAGCAACTATAACAGAAGAGATATTTAAACACTGAAAAATTATTTTCAGTTAACCTGTTGGATTAACTGGAAGGATTACAAGCGGATTGTTGAAGACAGCAGTAATTAAGCAGTTCGTTTTCTGTAATGTGTGCTATCACAAAATGTCCCTGAACCGAGCCAACACCCGGAAGACTAATTACAAACAGTCTAGTCCGTCCCCGGTTCCGCCAATTAGCACCCTCAGCAGCACGATAGCGGCGGCAATTCCAGTAATAAGCATCATTACTTACTAGCCGCTTCGGTTGTTCTAGCTTCGCTTCGTAATGCGAATATTCTCGCTACCCTTACAAGGGGCAGTTTAACGATGGCAGATATGATTTTGGCGAAACGTCCACCAATGGTTTTTAGTGGAACGATCCCGGATACTTTTGTTTCTAATCTATGTTCAATTTTAAAATTAAATCGAAATAAAATAATAAATCGATAATAAATAATTTGTAAATAATTAATCATCACCTTAAAAATAACCATTTTCCCAAAGTAAAGTGACGTATAACAGCAATTTGCCTTTACACGTATTGCAATACGTAGGCACCATAATATCACACTATTGCTAATAATAAAAGGATCACGTTTCTGCTAGAAGCATACATTTCAAAACAGTTTTCGCAACTTATTTAGGGGTGCATCATCAAAACTAACACACACACACGCGCGCACGCCACACACACGCGCACACACACACAGGTATGTCAATGTCATAAGTTATCCCTATCACAGAGCGGCACCAAAAAGTGGTGGACCCACCTCTAGGCACTTGGGATCTCTCCTAAAATTATCAAAATAATGCGATAGTTGCTTAGTTTACTAAATGTTGCCCTTTACACACACTGATTGTTATTTTTTTTAAATCCTTCTATTAGTTCACAGTTTATATATATATATATATATATATATATATATATATATATATATATATCTTGTACAAAATTTTCAATCGCCAATAAAATACTTTTTATTCATCACTCAAATTTAAATATATATTTTCTAACCTAAAGTGGATGACAATTGATGTAAATACAGTTGTTTCTAATATTAATTTATTAATTAAATTAATTCAATTAATTTTAAAAACTTCACAAAAGGGCAAGGTATGCAATATAGTTATTTCTTCTTATTTGGCTTAAAATAAGTGAGAACATGATTTCAAACAACAGCTGATTTTGTGGGTTAGGTTATGTGGGAGGAAAGCGATTTAACGCATAGGTTATGTTACTTTATTTATATTAATTGTAATTATTTAATGAAAAGGAACTAAGATGAAATTTTTCATTGTTGTTTGGTCAATTCCTAAGGAGGAATTAAAGTTTTTGGTTTGTATTACTTGTTTGTTTAAATTGTTTTACTTCTATTAACAAAGATATTCTGACAATTGGTCCTCTCCAACGTTTAAAGCAAATCCCAATAAACAAAAATAGGGATTTTATTTAATAAGACAGTCCTATAAATGCCTGCTTACCCTCCAGCACCCTTATAATCCTTAAATCCAGGTCTGCCAGTAGTTAGTCACAAGTAAAACAATTTGTGAACCTGACACACGACTCTAAGCTTAGCATTGTAATGTCTGTGACGTAACCAGCGGCGGTGATGCTAATTGGCAGAATGGAGGCAGAGTTAAATTACCAGACAGGAACACTGCCTTGTTATGTACAATGCTGCAATATTGTCATTCGGAATTTAACGTCTTTGCTAAATGATGAAGAAAATATTTATAACGTTTTAAAGTAAATATGCATGACATGTTTCCCAGTTACTACAAAACCAAAGCAAAACTGGTAACAATTTACCAGTGACAATGGAGAAACTAAAGATGAGCTTTCACTTAGTACAATGTTTTACAACACTATTTCATCTTCGAACCGCTTGTTTCTCTTTATATGAAGTTAAGTGTGGGCGGTCATTGACCCCTGCATTGCCTTATTACGTTATCTAAACATATTCAACAAAATTTATGTTTTTTTATAATTTCAATGCGTTTTTTAACATTATTTTTGTTTTGTTTTTTAATTGTGTAAAGATGGGTTAATGCTGGCTTTTTGTTTCCAATTATTTTAGTTTATCTGAAATAACTATTATTGCAACAAACAATTATTTTATTCTATAATTAAATTTTGTTCTTTCTTTTCACTTCTATTTCAAGTAAACCTCACAATTCTCCTGGACCTCTTGAAGGGCTTACACAAAAAAAAAAAAAAAAAAAAACCAAGGGAGGACGAATATATTTTGAGCTTAGGACAACCCGCTTGTCTTGTAAGTTTGCCAAACGACTGGACTATTGTACTTTTTCTATCACCAAGAGGTTGTAGTCATTTTTAGCTTCTAGTTGCTACTAACGTGAAACCAAGATTTTAACCTTTATTAAGTAATTAAAATTTGAAAGAAAACAATTAAAAATATTCAGAATTTAACTGCATTAAAAAGTAGGATATTTTATATAACTATTAAAAAGTAAAGGTCTAGGCTATTTGTAAGAGTAGGTAAAGTTATCTTTTATTGTGTTTACCCTATGAATCTGTGTTTACCCTATGAATCTGTGTTTACCCTATGAATCTGTGCTTACCCTATGAATCTGTGTTTACCCTATGAATCTGTGTTTAACCTATGAATCTGTATTTACCCTAGGAATATGTGTTTACCCTATGAATCTGTGTTTACCCTATGAATCTGTGTTTACCCTATGAATCTGTGCTTACAATATGAATCTGTGTTTACCCTATGAATCTGTGTTTACCCTATGAATCTGTGTTTACCCTATGAATCTGTGTTTACCCTATGAATCTGTGTTTACACTATGAATCTGTGCTTACCCTATGAATCTGTGCTTACCCTATGAATCTGTGTTTACCCTATGAATCTGTGCTTACCCTATAAATCTGTGTTTACCCTATGAATCTGTGTTTACCCTATGAATCTGTGCTTACCCTATGAATCTGTGTTTACCCTATGAATCTGTGTTTACCCTATGAATCTGTGCTTACCCTATAAATCTGTGTTTACCCTATGAATCTGTGTTTACCCTATGAATCTGTGTTTACCCTATGAATCTGTGTTTACCCTATGAATCTGTGCTTACCCTATAAATCTGTGTTTACCCTATGAATCTGTGCTTACACTATAAATCGATGTTTACCCTATGAATCTGTGCTTACCCTATGAATCTGTGTTTACCCTATGAATCTGTGTTTACCCTATGAATCTGTGTTTACCCTATGAATCTGTGTTTACCCTATGAATCTGTGCTTACCCTATAAATCTGTGTTTACCCTATGAATCTGTGATCACCCTATGAATCTGTGCTTACCCTATAAATCTGTGTTTACCCTATGAATCTGTGTTTACCCTATGAATCTGTGTTTACAAGTAATCCAAATGTTTCTTCTTATTTATAATTCTTTACCACATTTTCTTTCCCTTAAACAATACGTAAAACTTTTACATTTATATTTAACAAATTGTTCGGTAAAAGTTAGTGATTAAATTGCGAACCTCAGTTTCTGCATTGATACTTTCATTACTAATTACTTACTTTACTGGAGTTTTTTACATTATGTTTCAAAGGCAGAAACATCGTTTGTTGTAGCCCGTTTTAGTTTTACTCCTTGTTAATGTTATTGTTGTGTGATGTAGTAAGACGTAAGTTTGTTTTTAGGTTAAATGTAAACTTTATGCTTTGGATTTCTTACTCTGGAAAAATCCTAGATTAACTTGAATGTATTCGAGAGTGTAAAGGAGGATTGTGCAGGGTGATAAATATATGAAAAATCCTAGATTATCTTGAATGTATTTGAGAGTGTAAAGGAGGATTGTGCAGGGTGATCAATATATGAAAAATCCTAGATTATCTTGAATGTATTTGAGAGTGTAAAGGAGGATTGTGCATGGTGATAAATATATGAAAAATCCTAGATTATCTTGAATGTATTTGAGAGTGTAAAGGAGGATTGTGCAGGGTGATAAATACATAAAAAATCTTAGATTAACTTGAATGTATTTGAGAGTGTAAAGGAGGATTGTGCAGGGTGATAAATATATGAAAAATCTTAGATTAACTTGAATGTATTTGAGAGTGTAAAGGAGGATTGTGCAGGGTGATAAATATATGAAAAATCCTAGATTATCTTGAATGTATTTGAGAGTGTAAAGGAGGATTGTGCAGGGTGATAAATATATGAAAAATCTTAGATTAACTTGAATGTATTTGAGAGTGTAAAGGAGGATTGTGCAGGGTGATAAATATATGAAAAATCCTAGATTATCTTGAATGTATTTGAGAGTGTAAAGGAGGATTGTGCATGGTGATAAATATATGAAAAATCTTAGATTAACTTGAATGTATTTGAGAGTGTAAAGGAGGATTGTGCAGGGTGATAAATATATGAAAAATCCTAGATTATCTTGAATGTATTTGAGAGTGTAAAGGAGGATTGTGCATGGTGATAAATATATGAAAAATCCTAGATTATCTTGAATGTATTTGAGAGTGGAAAGGAGGATTGTGCATGGTGATAAATATATGAAAAATCTTAGATTAACTTGAATGTATTTGAGAGTGTAAAGGAGGATTGTGCAGGGTGATAAATATATGAAAAATCCTAGATTTACTTGAATGTATTTCATAGTGTAAAGGAGGATTGTGCAGGGTGATAAATATATGAAAAATCCTAGATTATCTTGAATGTATTTGAGAGTGTAAAGGAGGATTGTGCAGGGTGATAAATATATGAAAAATCCTAGATTTACTTGAATGTATTTCAGAGTGTAAAGGAGGATTGTGCAGGGTGATAAATATATGAAAAATCCTAGATTAACTTGAATGTATTTGAGAGTGTAAAGGAGGATTGTGCAGGGTGATAAATATATGAAAAATCCTAGATTTACTTGAATGTATCTGAGAGTGTAAAGGAGGATTGTGCAGGGTGATAAATATATGAAAATCCTAGATTAACTTGAATGTATTTGAGAGTGTAAAGGAGGATTGTGCAGGGTGATAAATATATGAAAAATCCTAGATTAACTTGAATGTATTTGAGAGTGTAAAGGAGGATTGTGCAGGGTGATAAATATATCAAAAATCCTAGATTATCTTGAATGTATTTGAGAGTCTAAAGGAGGATTGTGCAGGGTGATAAATATATGAAAAATCTTAGATTAACTTGAATGTATTTGAGAGTGTAAAGGAGGATTGTGCAGGGTGATAAATATATGAAAAATCCTAGATTTACTTGAATGTATTTCAGAGTGTAAAGGAGGATTGTGCAGGGTGATAAATATATGAAAAATCCTAGATTAACTTGAATGTATTTGAGAGTGTAAAGGAGGATTGTGCAGGGTGATAAATATATGAAAAATCCTAGATTTACTTGAATGTATTTGAGAGTGTAAAGGAGGATTGTGCAGGGTGATAAATATATGAAAAATCCTAGATTAACTTGAATGTATTTGAAAGTGTAAAGGAGGATTGTGCAGGGTGATAAATATATGAAAAATCTTAGATTAACTTGAATGTATTTGAGAGTGTAAAGGAGGATTGTGCAGGGTGATAAATATATGAAAAATCCTAGATTTACTTGAATGTATTTCAGAGTGTAAAGGAGGATTGTGCAGGGTGATAAATATATGAAAAATCCTAGATTAACTTGAATGTATTTGAGAGTGTAAAGGAGGATTGTGCAGGGTGATAAATATATGAAAAATCCTAGATTTACTTGAATGTATTTGAGAGTGTAAAGGAGGATTGTGCAGGGTGATAAATATATGAAAAATCCTAGATTATCTTGAATGTATTTGAGAGTGTAAAGGAGGATTGTGCATGATAATAAATATATGAAAAATCCTAGATTATCTTGAATGTATTTGAGAGTGTAAAGGAGGATTGTGCATGGTGATAAATATATGAAAAATCCTAGATTATCTTGAATGTATTTGAGAGTGTAAAGGAGGATTGTGCATGGTGATAAATATATGAAAAATCCTAGATTAACTTGAATGTATTTGAGAGTGTAAAGGAGGATTGTGCAGGGTGATAAATATATGAAAAATCCTAGATTAACTTGAATGTATTTGAGAGTGTAAAGGAGGATTGTGCAGGGTGATAAATATATGAAAAATCCTAGATTAACTTGAATGTATTTGAGAGTGTAAAGGAGGATTGTGCAGGGTGATAAATATATCAAACATCCTAGATTATCTTGAATGTATTTGAAAGTGTAAAGGAGGATTGTGCAGGGTGATAAATATATGAAAAATCCTAGATTAACTTGAATGTATTTGAGAGTGTAAAGGTGAGGATCGTGTAGGGTGTTCAATATATGAAAAATCCTAGCTTATCTTGAATGTATTTGAAAGTGTAAAGGAGGATTGTGCAGGGTGATAAATATATGAAAAATCCTAGATTAACTTGAAAGTATTTGAGAGTAGAAAGGTGAGGATCGTGCAGGGTAGTCAATACATTAATAAAATTCTAGTTTAACTTGAAAGTATTTGAGAGGTGGAAGAAGAAGATTGTGCAGGGTGGTCAATACAAAAAAAAATACCCCGACCTAACGTCATCAGTTGAGGGTTAAAAAGTAAATCAAATTAAAATTATGGCGATGATTTTTATAGCGATTCAAACCTTATAGAAAATAATCACTACCAATGTTTTGAATTTTATAGTTACTGGAAAATCACTTGAAAACCAAACCTGTTGCTTAGGTTGAAATCATAATTAGCCCTACTTCGCTACTTAAACGCCATCTCTCCAGTTGGAATAGTGTTTACATTAGTACACTGGCGTTGAATGTCTGTCCCGCTATTCGTCCTGTGAATGGGCATTGTTGAATTCATTACCGTCCACGTCTCATTAATAATACCCATGACCCCATTCTTCATATTTGTGTCCTACAGCGTAGCTTACAACCTGTCGTGCCTATGTCATGTGGAAGCAATGTCATGGACAGAGGATTTGCGTGCTGCTTTCAGGTTAAGCAAGTTGAATTGATCGATCTGTGGTGGAGATAAGCTGTCCTAGATATAAGCCCACTATTTATAAAAGTGTCAGACAGATTTGTTTATCTTGTTAGAGTTATTTTACTGTTCGTAGAGAAAATTACAGCCTTTCTTGAAACTTTTTACGAGAAAGAAATTCCTAAATTTGTAATCTGAAAAAAATTATGATGTAATTATAAAATGTGAGTAAGCTTGAAATTTGTGAAAACATGCAATAGACGGCAACACGAATTACCAGATTGTAGCATTATCAGTTTGTATTATTGTTTCATTATTTACTAGTTGAAGATATTTTTAAAATTGTATTTAAAATATTTAAAGAAATATGTTAAAACATTTTTAAAGCTTCCTTGTTTTTAAAGGATTATTTTGCTACTTTCGTATACCTTGAAAAGTAGTAAAGTAGGTGAAAATACTTTGAAGTAAGGGAATTGAAGGAACAAATCTATTCGAGGCTTTCCAGTACGGTAGCGACCCCAAGCCGTAAAGCCAGTCCTCCTCTCACCAGTGCAGTTATTTTGGCACTTTAAGTAAAATGTTAGACGTGCAAAGTAAACAGATGTCGGTTACGTAAACAGGTTAAAAATGTGACAAATGTGAAACATGGTTGTTTTGTATTTCGGGCACTTGTTATTTGGGTCATGGATTCCTTGGAGATGAGAATTTATTGGCAAAATTAGGTCAATACTTTGGTATCATATTATAAAATACATTAATTTAATTATGTCTCTCTCCTTCTCTCTCTCTCCCTTTCTCTCTTTGTATCTGGTTAGAAATGCGCATAATTAAATATATCTGAAAATATTCTCTGATTTACTGACAAAAACTATTACTTTGAACATAAGAGGAAACTTTTAGCTTTATTAAAAATTGTTGTGAATTATCAGGTACTTCTTGTTTAGTTCATCAACTTTCTGTGAAAAATCCTTGTATGTGGTGATTTCTTTGCAAAATTAAGTCAATACTTTAATATCATATAAACAAATTAATGTAATTCCCTCACTCTCTCTCTCTCTCTCTTTCTCTATCTCTCTCTCTCTATCTCGCTTTCTCTCTGTATTTGTTTAGGAATGCGTATAATAAAATATATTTAAAAATATTTGTTGCTATACTGACAAAATATTACCTCCAACATAGGTGGAAAATGTTATCTTTTATTCTAAAAATGGTTTTGACTTTTAGGTGCTTCTTATTTGGGTCATAACTCCTTGTTAAAAGTTCTTGTATGTGGTGATTTCTTTGCAAAATTAAGTCAATACTTTATTATCATATAAAAAAAATTGATTTTATTCTCTCTCTCTTTCTCTCCAGCATTGTGTGTGTGTGTGTGTGTGTGTGTGTGTGTGTGTGTGTGTGTGTGTGTGTGTGTGTGTGTGTGTGTGTGTGTGTGTGTGTGTGTGTGTGTGTGTGTGTGTGTGTGTGTGTGTGTGTGTATGTGTGTGCGTGTGTGTGTGCGTGTGTGTGTGTGAATGTGCGTAATAAAATATATTTGAAAATAATCGTTGGTCTTTAACAAAATATCACTTTGAGCATTTGACGAAAGTTTATACTTTTTAAAAATTGTAATTTTTTCCTTGTAATACTAGACCCATTTCATAAAATTAATATTTTAAATTTTCAAATTTATCAATTAACAAATTGTTTTCTTTTCGTATACATTTTACTCACTGCGTAAATGGAGTTTGTCTGGTTTATTTATAAAACTAAATTGAATCTTTTATAAATTAAAAACGCTCGTGCTTATTATCAGAACTTGTTGTGATTTATGTATCTCCGGAAGTATTTCCAAACAAATGCTGGACCAAAACCAATTTTTCCTGCTAACTAACTTATGTTACTTAAACAAGTAATTATAATCATAGAAAACTAGAAGATAGTAGTAAAACTTCCATTATAGCTGTTAATATAAATAGATACAACTATTCCGGTAGGATGGGCCGTAAAAAAAATTCTAACGGAAGCTAACCGGTTACTGAAATGAATGAACATCCTCCATTTACCATATAGCTATGTAGTATACTAGTATGACATAGTGATCTGTTTTATAGAGGTGTGATATAATATTAAGTTTATAAAATTTATGTTGGTTTATAAAGCAAGCCTATTTTTTTATTATTTTACATTATAACCACTGTTTCTGCTTGGTGTCATTAATAATTCACTTCTTTCTGGTCTTAAATGCCTTTCTGAGGAATATATGTAAATTCGAAAAAATCGGGGTTGATTCAGTAATTCTTCTGTGTTACTCGACTTTCTAATCTGGTTTTAGAATAGGGAGAAAGTCAGCTTTCTACAGAATAACTTTGTCGTGAAGGAAGAGCTTAGAAGGCAAGCTTAGATATTTCAGGCGAGAAGACCGTACGGGTTATCCTTATTACAATTAATTCTACATGTGTAATAGACCTTCTCCAACAGCAAGCTCTTACCCAAGGTCGTGGAAACTAGCAATACTCCAATAGACGTTCTCCAACAGCAAGCTCTTACTCAAGCTCGTGGAAACTAGCAATACTCCAATAGACCTTCTCCAACAGCAAGCTCTTACTCAAGCTCGTGGAAACTAGCAATACTCCAATAGACCTTCTCCAACAGCAAGCTCTTACCCAAGGTCGTGGAAACTAGCAATACTCCAATAGACGTTCTCCAACAGCAAGCTCTTACCCAAGGTCGTGGAAACTAGCAATACACCAATAGACGTTCTCCAACAGCAAGCTCTTACCCAAGGTCGTGGAAACTAGCAATACTCCAATAGACATTCTCCAACAGCAAGCTCTTACCCAAGGTTGTGGAAACTAGCAATACTCCAATAGACGTTCTCCAACAGCAAGCTCTTACTCAAGGTCGTGGAAACTTGCAATACTCCAATAGACGTTCTCCAACAGCAAGCTCTTACCCAAGGTCGTGGAAACTAGCAATACTCCAATAGACGTTCTCCAACAGCAAGCTCTTACCCAAGGTCGTGGAAACTAGCAATACTCCAATAGATGTTCTCCAACAGCAAGCTCTTACCCAAGGTCGTAAAAACTAGCAATACTCCAATAGACGTTCTCCAACAGCAAGCTCTTACCCAAGGTCGTGGAAACTAGCAATACTCCAATAGACCTTCTCCAACAGCAAGCTCTTACCCAAGGTCGTGGAAACTAGCAATACTCCAATAGACCTTCTCCAACAGCAAGCTCTTACCCAAGGTCGTGGAAACTAGCAATACTCCAATAGACCTTCTCCAACAGCAAGCTCTTACCCAAGGTCGTGGAAACTAGCAATACTCCAATAGACCTTCTCCAACAGCAAGCTCTTACCCAAGGTCGTGGAAACTAGCAATACTCCAATAGACGTTCTCCAACAGCAAGCTCTTACCCAAGGTCGTGGAAACTAGCAATACTCTAATAGACGTTCTCCAACAGCAAGCTCTTACCCAAGGTCGTGGAAACTAGCAATACTCCAATAGACGTTCTCCAACACAAGCTCTTACCCAAGGTCGTGGAAACTAGCAATACTCTAATAGACGTTCTCCAACAGCAAGCTCTTACCCAAGGTCGTGGAAACTAGCAATACTCCAATAGACGTTCTCCAACACAAGCTCTTACCCAAGGTCGTGGAAACTAGCAATACTCTAATAGACGTTCTCCAACAGCAAGCTCTTACCCAAGGTCGTGGAAACTACCAATACTCTAATAGACGTTCTCCAACACAAGCTCTTACCCAAGGTCGTGGAAACTAGCAATACTCCAATAGACGTTCTCCAACAGCAAGCTCTTACCCATGGTCGTGGAAACTAGCAATACTCCAATAGACGTTCTCCAACAGCAAGCTCTTACCCAAGGTCGTGGAAACTAGCAATACTCCAATAGACCTTCTCCAACAGCAAGCTCTTACCCAAGGTCGTGGAAACTAGCAATACTCCAATAGACGTTCTCCAACACAAGCTCTTACCCAAGGTCGTGGAAACTAGCAATACTCCAATAGACGTTCTCCAACAGCAAGCTCTTACCCAAGGTCGTGGAAACTAGCAATACTCCAATAGACGAAATGAGTCCACTTTGCTAAAGTATTTCTCTAATAATACATGCCACTTTGTTATTAGCACCTGATAATTTATTTATAGGTGTTTTTTTTTTGTTTTCATAATTATTAATTGTAACTTCAAGTTATTTCAGTTGCTGTTACAAAATTAGAATTACTATACGTTGAAATTAAAAATTAGCAATATATAGGCGTTTTAGATCGGGAGCGCCCAAGAGGCTAACTTCGCAACTCCAAGCGCGCACTGACCTGTCTATCCGTCATAGATGGTTTGTCATGAGTCACGTGCTTGGTCGTGGTCACAAAATTTAAGTAATTTTTAAACATTTTTGGATTCTACATATTGATTCTTGGAAATGGACTTCAAACACAACTATACTACGTTGATATTCAATGAATATATATATATATATATATATATATATATATATATATATATATATATATATATATATGTAATTTAATAAATATCGTAAATCTAGTGAACGTAAGTATGATTTAAGTTTTGAAAATGGAGTCACTTCGAAACTCGTCTATATAAATATATATATGTATGTGTGTGTGTGCGTGCGTGCGTGCGTGCGTGGTTAGCTCTGTGGTGCTTCCGATTGTTATATTTATAACAGCAGTTGCATGTGCTGCGCATACATCTGGTACTTCTGTAGACCTGTTGATTTATTCTCAGCGTAGGATACGAGCATTAGAAAACGTAATTGTTTTATAAATAAATGTTCAAATAAATAAATAAATCAGACAATAACCCTAACGGCTAAGAATGTTTTTATTAGTGTTAAGACATAACTTTTGCATTGTGCTTTTGTTAACAACAACCGCGTGTTAGCTGTAGCGTAAAATGCAAACCCCTTGTAATGTGACGCAAGCTTTCGTTTTATTTCCAGATTTAATCGCATAAAAGTTAATTACCGGTGACTAATTAATAGTAGAGAATGCGCTTGTTGAGATGGGCCACTTGAGTCGTGGGGGAAAACCCAGCCTTCAGGCGGTCTTACGTCATTAACCCTTTTAATCCTTTTAGTTAACCCTTTCAACCCTTTCGCCTTCAGGCGGTCTTACGTCATTAATCCTTTCAACCCTTTCGTTTAACCCTTTCAACCCTTTTAATCCTTTTAGTTAACCCTTTCCCTTTCAAGACTGGTGCCGTCGATTCTGAAAAAAATCTTTTTACCTGAGTCGTATTCGAACCCTGTATGTTTGTGTTTAGAACCATCAACGCTAACCTCTCGGCTAACTTGTCCAAACAATAGAGACGCTTTTATTTGTGCTATATGACCAGTATTGTCGTTAGTCTTCTTGCATGATAGGATGTCATTGATCCTTTCTCAAGGGTTGAAAGGGTTAAAAGGGTTGAAAGGGTTGAAAGGGTTAAAAGGGTTGAAAGGGTTGAAAGGGTTAAACGAAAGGGTTGAAAGGGTTGAAGGGGTTAAAAGGGTTGAAAGGGTTGAAAGGGTTAAAAGGGTTGAAAGGGTTGAAAGGGTTAAAATGGTTAAAAAGGGTTGAAAGGGTTAAAAGGGTTGAAAGGGTTAAAAGGGTTGAAAGGGTTGAAAGGGTTAAACGAAAGGGTTGAAAGGGTTGAAGGGGTTAAAAGGGTTGAAAGGGTTGAAAGGGTTAAAATGGTTAAAAGGGTTGAAAGGGTTAAAAGGGTTGAAAGGGTTAAAAAGGGTTGAAAGGGTTAAATGGGTTGAAAGGGTTAAAAGGGTAAAAGGGGTTAAAAGGGGTAAAAGGGTTGAAATGGTTAAAATGGTTGAAAGGGTTGAAAGGGTTAAAAGGGTTGAAAGGATTAAAAGGGTTAAAAGGTTTAAAAGGTTAAAAGGGTTAAAAGGACTGAAAGGGTTAAAAGGGTTAAAAGGGTTAAAAGGGTTGAAAGGGTTAAATGAAAGGGTTGAAAGGGTTAAAAGGGTTAAAAGGGTTGAAATGGTTGAACGGGTTATACGAAAGGGTTGAAAGGGTTAAAAGGGTTGGATTGAAAGGGTTTGAAGTCCAAATTGACCTGATGTCAAAAATCGTCGTATTCGTACCTTCTGCGCCCAGTCTTGAGGAAATAATGTCTTTAGGCGTAATCAACATGCTAGTACTGTATGAACTTGTTTACTTCCAAGCTTAATTGTTTTCTTTATTATTTATAATTCTTATAAATCAAATGAATATAAATAGAATATTGGAGTTTTTTTAAATTATTTTTCTAAAACAAGACGTTTGGCTCGTTATATGAAATATATTCTTGTTTAAAAGACAGTAAGTTATACACTGTGTATAAACACTGATATTTCAACACGAAAATATAAATGACATTATTTGCAAGTAAAACACATAGTACAGGAGTATGTTACATCTAAGTATAAATTAAATGGTCATTAAGTTTTAATCATTCAATTAGCATATATAGTATTATTTTTTTTCATTAAAGAAATTAAACTTTATAAATAGAATATAAGAAAAGTCAATTACAATATATGTGATTCTTTGTTGATAAAGTATGTTTATTTACGTAGTCCTGTCCTTAGGTACTAATGAGCACTGTATATCAAGCTCGAGAGACTACTATAGCCATGCAATATGTGGAAAGAGTACAGAGGTATCCTATATGTAGAAAACAGTTACATTAAATTCATACTTGTGAGTCATCAATGTCAGTATTACTTAAAAATACACATTTTACATTGATCTTTATAAATAGAATATAAGAAAAGTCAATTATTTACAATATACGTGATTCTGAACTTTTGTTGATAAAAATAAATAGAGCAATTTGAATTCCTAATCCAGAGGTATCCGACAGGAACAGAAGGTGGTGGAGTGGTGCCTTAGTTAGATAGAAATTAATATTAAAACAATCTTAAATTGTTCTTAGTTTCAATGTTGTTAATTAGGTTTTCGATAGTATCAAACAGTATGTGTGATTTGTATTGGGTTTGTTCGTTTATTATGTTTGTACTTTGTGTTTTTGTGAATCCGATACCTCCCTGGTCTTGTCATTGACTCAACCCGATACGTCGCAGCGGACTTGCTACCGATTTCTTACCCTACTCTTATTCGAACCGTGGATGGCAAAGGTAGATCTTGCTCGTTAGGCTTTTGATATTCTCACGTGCATTATTAAACAGCTGTGAATGCTACAAAAATTTTATTATTTTTTGGTAATTTAAAAATATAAATTAAAACAAAAATATTTCTATTTCAAAATGTTTTAATGAGTTTTCACAACATTCCGACTTTCATGACATCCCTGTTAAACATTAATCTTATATTAAAGTTAAAATAATATATACTCCAAACATGATGTAAAATCTTAAACTATTTAAAAGTAATTTCTGTGTAAATGATGGTACAGTCAGATCCAGAAGATTTACTGATGAATCGAATTTGTAGTTATTACAGGGTATAAACGAAAATTTACTAAATTATTACCAACTGAAAAATATATTATATGTTATATGTTACATGTTCTTAGTGTAAAAGAAATATTTTATATTGATTATTGTTTATAAAGAAAATTAGTATTAAATAATTCTTATGGCTTTTTCGAACAATTTGCATGAAATAATGTTTTTTCAAATTATGTGATAAAAAAGGTGTTGACAATTTAAGAGTAGCCTATTTCTTAGCTAGTAGCAATTTATCAAGCAATAATTATAAACTAATAAATAAAATAATACTTTGTATTTTCAAAGTATTTTCATTTACTTTAATTTTGTCAGTTTAAATTCTAAAGTTAACAGGTTTTCATTGAAAAATATATAGTCTACATAGGTTAAACACAATATTAGCAATTTCTAATGTTGCATATTGACATTATAAAATAAATCTGTAACAAATGTTTAAATTTATATAAAATATATTTATAAGCTGCATTAATTAGTTGCTATTTGTTGTTTCATGCTAAGTCAATGGAAGGGTTGGTGATCTATACGGAGGTCACCATTCCTTAACCAAATTGACCTGATGATGTCAAAAAAGTCGTATTCGTACCTTGTGTGCCCTGTCTTGAGAAAATAATGTCTTTATGCGTGATGTGTGCTAGGTTATTGGTTTCAACCTGTTTCGTCCTGAATAAATGTTTGTACTAAGTCAATTAGTTTCAATGCTGTTAATTTCGGTAATGGATGGAAGTATAAGAATTAATACTTTTTTTTAAATTTTAATTTTATTTATTTTTTAAACATATAATACAGAATGTTCAATTTAGTAAATCAGTTTATTTCACTTGATCCAAAACCTTTTGAATTTCTCTCTGTTACATCTAAACGTTTTATTTCATAAAAGTTCACTTGTATATGCAGTTCTTAAATCATATCCAACTGATAGAGGTGAACATCTTTGTGGAGCAAATTCGTATTTCGATAACATAAAGCATTTCAACTTGACATTTGAAGACGATTCCTCCATTTCTATAACAAAGAATACTTCTTCTATTACAATGATTGAACTTTATAAACAGAAAAGTCTATTATTTACAATCAACGTAATAGTGAACTTTCACAGAATTAAGATTTGTATACATCAGCTTCTTTACAATTTAAGATATTATAACAAATAATTATATAATACACTAAAGGTTTTACTTTCAGCACATTAACTTCAAAGGTTTATTAATTCAATTATGTATTAAATATTTATTTATATTAAATTGATACAAATAACTCAACACATTATGTGAATAAAATTTACGATATTATTTTAAAAATGAAAGAAAGTACATTTTATTTATTTCAATGAAACGAGGAGAAAAATAACAATTTAAAATAGTATTACAAATAAATATAATAAACTTCAGTTTTCACTTTATTCTTCACTTCTTTTTGACAAAATTATACCTTTAGGCATAATGTGTGTTAAAAAAAAATTATATCAATAATCTTAACCATTTCCTCAACTCTTTCTTAACGTTTTCCTTAACCCTTTCTTTGCAAAATCAACAGACATGTTAGTACTGTATGAACTTGTTTACTTCCTGACATTAGCTTAATAGCGTTTGTTGACAAAATCATACCTTTAGGCGTGAAGTGTGTTAAAACTGTTAGGTCATTAAACTTAACCTCTTCTTCAACCCTTTTTTAATCAAATTAACCTGATGACAAAATATCGTCGTATTCGAACCATCCTGTTATTGGTCTTAACCCCTTGCTCAATATAATTATCCTGATGATGTCAAAAATCATCGAACCAGTGTTCCTCCAATCGTTTGTCTAATTGCTCTGATCGTTTTTGTCAACAAAATAATGAATAAATGAGCACAAGATTATCTTATTACAATTTTTGTTTCGCGTAAAGGTGAGGTTAACTAAATATACACTTAGCGAAAGATCAGATCATGGTTGCACAAAATCAGAGTATAGCAAGACAAGCATCGAAATTAACATTGCATAAAATTAATATCTATCAGTAACAGTATATCAAATATTGACGAACGTTTTATAACTAAAAGAAAGAATAAAAAATTTCAACGTAAGAAGAGATTCCAACACGCAAATCTAACTGATATGAATAACTACTAATATAAAATAAAGATCAGAATATTAATAACATGTGTTATGACATATGGAGACCACAACTAGATAATAAACAAACGAAGAACAAAATAAATAAAGACCTATATGCATAGAACAAATTAAAGTGACGTGGTGGTACATGCCAGAGAAACGGATGGATACAACGAAATCGGAATGTAGGCTATTTAGTAAGTGGAATAGGAAGATATGTAAACATACGAATGAAGGAGGTTATACAACTGAAGGAACCATTAAAGAAGGCCGCTAATCTTACCTCTTTCGCACGAGTAAAGCTATTCGCTGTGTTGGATTTCCACGAACCCATTTGGCAGCATCGTATGCGTAAGGGAAAACAATTATTCATCACTCCATCTCTACGAGGTTTAGCCTTGGAAAATCCCCATGAACTTATACAATTGTTACTAAACAATGTAGGAGTAGTCTTGTGTAAAAGCTAATAAGCTGACAAATAAACCAGAAAACACTGTCAATAGAAATAACAGTGATGTTCCCATCTAATAAAAGATTTAATTTAATGAATTACCTAACACAATTATATGCTACTAGCAGAGTACCAGTCGTTTGTACGACGTCTGACGTATATTTGTATTTGTATTTGTATTTAGGGTGAATTTACTGAAATTCAAACCCAATAAATATATCAAACTATAGTTTATAAACTTGACAATTATTGTCTTGAAAAACCAAGAGAAGGAAAAGCTCCTGCTCGTAACATGACAACTGTAAAGTGTAACTAACCTTGAAAGGTGAATAACAATCAACATTTACTATCACCTGATTAGTTGTGTTTAGAATTGACTATTGCAGGTGATTTACTACAGATACATTTACTATCATCTGATTAACCAGATATATAATGGAGTATAGATAATTGAGTGTTACTGGAAATTTTAAGCCTAGTTGGGCGGTGCCCTGGTTGAATTTCTAAATAAAAAGAGGCCTATGTATTCAACAGGGAGTCTAAGAATGTTCGTTTAAAAATTGCAGCTTAATGAATCCACTCGTCTTTATGTAATTGAGACACAATATTACATATACAAATTTAGCGGTGCACAAACACTTTGCTACTTCAAAAAGATGATTTTAATGAATAGTATCTTAATAGAAAAAACTGCACTTTTATAATGTAATTCTATAAACTTCTCTAATTACAAACAATATTATTTTCTGTGTAATTTAAGTGAATAGAAAACAATTGTATTTTTTGACTGACTTGTATTTTTATTGAAATAATTAGTCTTTTAAAAATGGAAAGCAGCTAAATTACAAATAATATTGTGAATTTGATTCACGTAGTGGGTAAAATAAATATTATGTATTGTAATAATACATAATTCATTTGTAATAGACTTTTTTAGTATTGTATTTTTAAAGTTCAAGCATTGTACTAATGCATTGTAATACAAGGAATATTCATTTTAAAGGAAATGGAGGCATCGTATTCAAATGCCAAATTGGAAAAAACACAGTGTAAGTATATTTTTAACAGGTACATACATGCATACTTACATACATACATAAATACATACATATATACATAAGTACATAAAAATATTTTTCGATGTTTCGATTGCAGATTTAAAAGTATTCTTATCTGTGTAAGCTTTCTTGACAATAGTTAACATTAGAAATAACCAAGGCTTTCTAGGCAGTATAATATAGAAAATATTTCAACTGAAAATGTCTAATAATGAAGTACAACTGTTGTATTCCTGAATAATAGGAAAATTAAGCCTATTATTAATTTCTAAGACAACTGTTGATGATATTATTACTACCAGCGAAAGTGTTAACTACTAAATTCCATTTTTTTTTATAGGTTAAGGGAAGAGTAAACATCAATCCCGTCTTTTTGTTAGCCGAGAGGCTAGGAAACTCAAGGTAAAACGATTTTTGACGTCAACACTTATATTAAATGGATTTGATTTTCTGTCTGAGTTCCGAACGATAATTGTTCATATTAGCATTTTTCATTATTATAATTTTCATTATTGTAATTTTCATTATTTCATTGCGTTAATACCGTTTCAAAGTTAATTAACAAAAGAGTACCTATGTTCTTCATCTAAGCATTGTTTCGTCACTTCTAAGCATTGTTATCTTTATTTTTATTGATATCTAAATTTTTACTGTGTGTAAAATGACAAGTTTAATACTTAAAAAAAAATAGTAAAAGAAATTAAAGTTATATCCCTATCGATTTCTCGCTTTAAATTATATTACATTATTCTGTTGATTTTCTGTCTGAGTTCCGAACGACAATTGTTCATATTTGCATTTTGCATTATTATAATTTTCATCAATGTTATTTCATTGTGTTAATACCGTTTCAAAGTTAATTAACAGAAGAGTACCCATGTTCTTCATCTAAGCATTGTTTCTTCACTTCTAAGCATTGTTATCTTTATTTTTATTGATATCTAAATTTTTACTGTGTGTAAAATGACAAGTTTAATAGAATTTAAATGATAAGAGTAAAATTCTTGAGAATTCATCTATGTGTGACTAAAATTCACCAGATATCTTGAATTTTGAAACAGACAAGTCAATTGTTCCATTAACAAGTAAAAATGTTTTAAAAGAAGCTCTCACAGATATCATTCAAAATTTGTTGCACTAATCTTTAAAAACAGAGAAACATAAGTATTTAGAATAGATAGGAGTTATAAATATTTGATTTTGCTACAAAAGAAACAATTTTGTACATTTGTCTACAAAAACTTGTTGACATAAATGCAACAATGGTTGCCGTATTTAAAGACAATGCTATTTTTGCTCTGTAGATCTCATTAGGAACGATCGATTAAACGGGCATTTCTACTATCCTGAGCAACTATCTTCAATTACCTTTATACACGAATACTTCACATAGTGGGTAATAGAATTGTTTGTATCATTTCATTAATTTATAATACATGAATCGTTTTTAATAGACTTTTCTAGTATTGTATTTTAAAAAAATCAATCATTGTACTAATGCATTGAAATAGAAGGAATATTCTTTTTTTTTTTTTAATGAAATGGAGGAATCTTTTTCAAATGCCAAATTGGACAAAACACAGTGTAAGTATATTTTTTAACAGGTACATACATGCATACATACATACATATTTAATCACTATACTAATGCATTGTAATAGAAGATATATTCTGTTTTAATGAAATGAAGGAATCGTTTTCAAATACCAAATTGGACAAAACACAGTGTAAGTATATTTTCAACAGGTACATACATGCATACATACATACATACATATATACATACATATATACATAAGTACATAAAAATATTTTTCGATGTTTCGATTGCAGATTTAAAAATATTCTTATCTGTGTAAGCTTTCTTGACAATAGTTAACATTAGAAATAACCTAGGCTTTCTAGGCAGTATAATATAGAAAATATTTCAACTGAAAATGTCTAATAATGAAGTACAACTGCTGTATTCCTGAATAATAGGAAAATTAAGCCTATTATTAATTTCTAAGACAACTGTTGAGGATATTATTATAAAGTATTGAGAAAAGGGTTGAGGAAGGGGTTAAGAAATGATCAATGACCCTGGATAATGTCCACCTGAGACAATTCCGAGCTCTGTACAAACTATCACGTGACATGATTTTGTAATTACATTTAAAAAGTACAGTTTTTTTCAAAAGACTATGCAAATCATTTAATTAATAAATATTTTCATGTTAAAGTGCCAAAGTATTTATAAACTGTATGATTTGCATATGCAATATCAAAATACTATATTTGTAAAAATACTAATAATTGAATTCTACTATAGTTGATGAATAAAAATACTCACTGTATTAGTGTTCAGAAAAAGATCATCTACGTTCTTCGAAGAAATTCAACCATTTCTCTTCACTCTTAGTTCCAATTCAACTGTTCGTTCTTTTATAGATTTAACAACAAGTTTTTTTCCCTATAATAGCTTCTATATCTTGGTCACTTGAAAATAAAGTAGTATCACGTTTTGATAGATAGGCATGAACGGTTTCCCCCTTATTCATAAATTTTGCTAATAATGCATGACCGTATTTCGTTTCTACTATTCTTGCTTCTTTAATTACGTATGGTTTCCCTACCGTAAATGTTTGAATAGAAACTGTGTCTACACTTGTTGACGAATTAAATTTTTCAATAAGATTTGATATGCTTATGCTATCTTCTTCAGCTCGACACAAACTGAATAAATATTTCTCTGTTTGTTAAATTTAAACATTCTAGTTGTAATTAATTTGTTTTCATTTCAAATTTCCCAAGGATATAAATTTATTTTTCTCTTTCAAACTTTCCTAATGTGTTTTAAATGTAATATTAATTGCTTTTTTAAAATTGTCTACTTGTTTATTAGCATTACGTTTTTATACTTCATTTATTATTTTTTGTTATTCGCGTATTTTACTATCACAGCCTTTGTTGATTATGAAGCCTTACATTCTCCAAAGTACCAGTAAAGCTTAATCTTTTCCCATCGGTTCAGAGCAAGTCTCTTTCAGATTAACCACCCTGGAGACGCGATTCCATAGTTTTCCCTTATTCCCAATACCAGGGGATCGTTCTATCATTTTCCTAATCCTACCTAATCCCACTCAACTTTCGTTAACCAAACTTTTCCTTTACAAAGGATGTAACGTGTAAATACTTCTTTACGGCCATTATTAGGATCACTTTAATTTACGTGATACCATTATTCCTCTTTATCCTCTACCAGAGAGTTTTACATCCTAATAAATCCTACTTACAATCCTTCAAGACGATGATATTCTACAACCATGTGCGCTGAGTGATCGCAAACTTTAAAAAATCAAGAAATTGTGTTCAGCGACATCTGGTAGTGAAATGTAGAACTAAACCCCCGGGACTACTTTTTACTTGTAAAACTAGAATATGTTTTACCTACTTAAAATTAAAGAAGTAATGAAGCTTTACAACAAACTAGCAGAATAACTGAATATATATTACACTTTTAATACCACTTGGCAAAAAAACCACCATTTACTGATATTTTCCAGCAGACCGCATTTCGCACTACATCAGTGCATTGTTCAATGCTGTGGGTCACGGACAAGACTTTTGCTCAGGTGTGTTGTATTGGTGTGAGACTGTGGTGTATTATTGTCCATAGAGTAGTTGTTGATTACACCAATACACCACAGTCTCACACCAATACAACACACCTGAGCAAAAGTCTTGTCCGTGACCCACAGCATTGAACAATGCACTGATGTAGTGCGAAATGCGGTCTGCTGGAAAATATCAGTAAATGGTGGTTTTTTTGCCAAGTGGTATTAAAAGTGTAATATATATTCAGTTATTCTGCTAGTTTGTTGTAAAGCTTCATTACTTCTTTAATTTTAAGTAGGTAAAACATATTCTAGTTTTACAAGTAAAAAGTAGTCCCGGGGGTTTAGTTCTACATTTCACTACCAGATGTCGCTGAACACAATTTCTTGATTTTTTAAAGTTTGCGATCACTCAGCGCACATGGTTGTAGAATATCATCGTCTTGAAGGATTGTAAGTAGGATTTATTAGGATGTAAAACTCTCTGGTAGAGGATAAAGAGGAATAATGGTATCACGTAAATTAAAGTGATCCTAATAATGGCCGTAAAGAAGTATTTACACGTTACATCCTTTGTAAAGGAAAAGTTTGGTTAACGAAAGTTGAGTGGGATTAGGTAGGATTAGGAAAATGATAGAACGATCCCCTGGTATTGGGAATAAGGGAAAACTATGGAATCGCGTCTCCAGGGTGGTTAATCTGAAAGAGACTTGCTCTGAACCGATGGGAAAAGATTAAGCTTTACTGGTACTTTGGAGAATGTAAGGCTTCATAATCAACAAAGGCTGTGATAGTAAAATACGCGAATAACAAAAAATAATAAATGAAGTATAAAAACGTAATGCTAATAAACAAGTAGACAATTTTAAAAAAGCAATTAATATTACATTTAAAACACATTAGGAAAGTTTGAAAGAGAAAAATAAATTTATATCCTTGGGAAATTTGAAATGAAAACAAATTAATTACAACTAGAATGTTTAAATTTAACAAACAGAGAAATATTTATTCAGTTTGTGTCGAGCTGAAGAAGATAGCATAAGCATATCAAATCTTATTGAAAAATTTAATTCGTCAACAAGTGTAGACACAGTTTCTATTCAAACATTTACGGTAGGGAAACCATACGTAATTAAAGAAGCAAGAATAGTAGAAACGAAATACGGTCATGCATTATTAGCAAAATTTATGAATAAGGGGGAAACCGTTCATGCCTATCTATCAAAACGTGATACTACTTTATTTTCAAGTGACCAAGATATAGAAGCTATTATAGGGAAAAAAACTTGTTGTTAAATCTATAAAAGAACGAACAGTTGAATTGGAACTAAGAGTGAAGAGAAATGGTTGAATTTCTTCGAAGAACGTAGATGATCTTTTTCTGAACACTAATACAGTGAGTATTTTTATTCATCAACTATAGTAGAATTCAATTATTAGTATTTTTACAAATATAGTATTTTGATATTGCATATGCAAATCATACAGTTTATAAATACTTTGGCACTTTAACATGAAAATATTTATTAATTAAATGATTTGCATAGTCTTTTGAAAAAAACTGTACTTTTTAAATGTAATTACAAAATCATGTCACGTGATAGTTTGTACAGAGCTCGGAATTGTCTCAGGTGGACATTATCCAGGGTCATTGATCATTTCTTAACCCCTTCCTCAACCCTTTTCTCAATACTTTATAATAATATCCTCAACAGTTGTCTTAGAAATTAATAATAGGCTTAATTTTCCTATTATTCAGGAATACAGCAGTTGTACTTCATTATTAGACATTTTCAGTTGAAATATTTTCTATATTATACTGCCTAGAAAGCCTAGGTTATTTCTAATGTTAACTATTGTCAAGAAAGCTTACACAGATAAGAATATTTTTAAATCTGCAATCGAAACATCGAAAAATATTTTTATGTACTTATGTATATATGTATGTATATATGTATGTATGTATGTATGCATGTATGTACCTGTTGAAAATATACTTACACTGTGTTTTGTCCAATTTGGTATTTGAAAACGATTCCTTCATTTCATTAAAACAGAATATATCTTCTATTACAATGCATTAGTATAGTGATTAAATATGTATGTATGTATGCATGTATGTACCTGTTAAAAAATATACTTACACTGTGTTTTGTCCAATTTGGCATTTGAAAAAGATTCCTCCATTTCATTAAAAAAAAAAAAAGAATATTCCTTCTATTTCAATGCATTAGTACAATGATTGATTTTTTTAAAATACAATACTAGAAAAGTCTATTAAAAACGATTCATGTATTATAAATTAATGAAATGATACAAACAATTCTATTACCCACTATGTGAAGTATTCGTGTATAAAGGTAATTGAAGATAGTTGCTCAGGATAGTAGAAATGCCCGTTTAATCGATCGTTCCTAATGAGATCTACAGAGCAAAAATAGCATTGTCTTTAAATACGGCAACCATTGTTGCATTTATGTCAACAAGTTTTTGTAGACAAATGTACAAAATTGTTTCTTTTGTAGCAAAATCAAATATTTATAACTCCTATCTATTCTAAATACTTATGTTTCTCTGTTTTTAAAGATTAGTGCAACAAATTTTGAATGATATCTGTGAGAGCTTCTTTTAAAACATTTTTACTTGTTAATGGAACAATTGACTTGTCTGTTTCAAAATTCAAGATATCTGGTGAATTTTAGTCACACATAGATGAATTCTCAAGAATTTTACTCTTATCATTTAAATTCTATTAAACTTGTCATTTTACACACAGTAAAAATTTAGATATCAATAAAAATAAAGATAACAATGCTTAGAAGTGAAGAAACAATGCTTAGATGAAGAACATGGGTACTCTTCTGTTAATTAACTTTGAAACGGTATTAACACAATGAAATAACATTGATGAAAATTATAATAATGCAAAATGCAAATATGAACAATTGTCGTTCGGAACTCAGACAGAAAATCAACAGAATAATGTAATATAATTTAAAGCGAGAAATCGATAGGGATATAACTTTAATTTCTTTTACTATTTTTTTTTAAGTATTAAACTTGTCATTTTACACACAGTAAAAATTTAGATATCAATAAAAATAAAGATAACAATGCTTAGAAGTGACGAAACAATGCTTAGATGAAGAACATAGGTACTCTTTTGTTAATTAACTTTGAAACGGTATTAACGCAATGAAATAATGAAAATTACAATAATGAAAATTATAATAATGAAAAATGCTAATATGAACAATTATCGTTCGGAACTCAGACAGAAAATCAAATCCATTTAATATAAGTGTTGACGTCAAAAATCGTTTTACCTTGAGTTTCCTAGCCTCTCGGCTAACAAAAAGACGGGATTGATGTTTACTCTTCCCTTAACCTATAAAAAAAAATGGAATTTAGTAGTTAACACTTTCGCTGGTAGTAATAATATCATCAACAGTTGTCTTAGAAATTAATAATAGGCTTAATTTTCCTATTATTCAGGAATACAACAGTTGTACTTCATTATTAGACATTTTCAGTTGAAATATTTTCTATATTATACTGCCTAGAAAGCCTTGGTTATTTCTAATGTTAACTATTGTCAAGAAAGCTTACACAGATAAGAATACTTTTAAATCTGCAATCGAAACATCGAAAAATATTTTTATGTACTTATGTATATATGTATGTATTTATGTATGTATGTAAGTATGCATGTATGTACCTGTTAAAAATATACTTACACTGTGTTTTTTCCAATTTGGCATTTGAATACGATGCCTCCATTTCCTTTAAAATGAATATTCCTTGTATTACAATGCATTAGTACAATGCTTGAACTTTAAAAATACAATACTAAAAAAGTCTATTACAAATGAATTATGTATTATTACAATACATAATATTTATTTTACCCACTACGTGAATCAAATTCACAATATTATTTGTAATTTAGCTGCTTTCCATTTTTAAAAGACTAATTATTTCAATAAAAATACAAGTCAGTCAAAAAATACAATTGTTTTCTATTCACTTAAATTACACAGAAAATAATATTGTTTGTAATTAGAGAAGTTTATAGAATTACATTATAAAAGTGCAGTTTTTTCTATTAAGATACTATTCATTAAAATCATCTTTTTGAAGTAGCAAAGTGTTTGTGCACCGCTAAATTTGTATATGTAATATTGTGTCTCAATTACATAAAGACGAGTGGATTCATTAAGCTGCAATTTTTAAACGAACATTCTTAGACTCCCTGTTGAATACATAGGCCTCTTTTTATTTAGAAATTCAACCAGGGCACCGCCCAACTAGGCTTAAAATTTCCAGTAACACTCAATTATCTATACTCCATTATATATCTGGTTAATCAGATGATAGTAAATGTATCTGTAGTAAATCACCTGCAATAGTCAATTCTAAACACAACTAATCAGGTGATAGTAAATGTTGATTGTTATTCACCTTTCAAGGTTAGTTACACTTTACAGTTGTCATGTTACGAGCAGGAGCTTTTCCTTCTCTTGGTTTTTCAAGACAATAATTGTCAAGTTTATAAACTATAGTTTGATATATTTATTGGGTTTGAATTTCAGTAAATTCACCCTAAATACAAATACAAATACAAATATACGTCAGA
>JBAIZL010000011.1:6018633-6150441 GCA_036971475.1 Prosapia bicincta | reverse complement strand
TGGCAACATTAGGGTTGAACTGATTCATGACAAGGCTTGTACTCACAGTACGTATGAAACACGACAACTCCTTGGCAACATTAGGGTTGAACTGATTCATGACAAGGCTTGTACTCACAGTACGTATGAGACACGACAACTCCTTGGCAACATTAGGGTTGAACTGATTCATGACAAGGCTTGTACTCACAGTACGTATGACACACGACAACTCCTTGGCAACATTAGGGTTGAACTGATTCATGACAAGGCTTGTACTCACAGTACGTATGAAACATGATAACTCCTTGGCAACATTAGGGTTGAACTGATTCATGACAAGGCTTGTACTCACAGTACGTATGAGACACGACAACTCCTTGGCAACATTAGGGTTGAACTGATTCATGACAAGGCTTGTACTCACAGTACGTATGAGACACGACAACTCCTTGGCAACATTAGGGTTGAACTGATTCATGACAAGGCTTGTACTCACAGTACGTATGAGACACGACAACTCCTTGGCAACATTAGGGTTGAACTGATTCATGACAAGGCTTGTACTCACAGTACGTATGAAACACGACAACTCCTTGGCAACATTAGGGTTGAACTGATTCATGACAAGGCTTGTACTCACAGTACGTATGAGACACGACAGCTCCTTGGCAACATTAGGGTTGAACTGTTCATGACAAGGCTTGTACTCACAGTACGTATGAAACATGACAACTCCTTGGCAACATTAGGGTTGAACTGATTCATGAAAAGGCTTGTACTCACAGTACGTATGAAACACGACAATTCCTTGGCAACATTAGGGTTGAACTGATTCATGACAAGGCTTGTACTCACAGTACGTATGAGACACGACAACTCCTTGGCAACATTAGGGTTGAACTGATTCATGACAAGGCTTGTACTCACAGTACGTATGAAACACGATAACTCCTTGGCAACATTAGGGTTGAACTGATTCATGACAAGGCTTGTACTCACAGTACGTATGAGACACGACAACTCCTTGGCAACATTAGGGTTGAACTGATTCATGACAAGGCTTGTACTCACAGTACGTATGAGACACGACAACTCCTTGGCAACATTAGGGTTGAACTGATTCATGACAAGGCTTGTACTCACAGTACGTATGAAACACGACAACTCCTTGGCAACATTAGGGTTGAACTGATTCATGACAAGGCTTGTACTCACAGTACGTATGAAACACGACAACTCCTTGGCAACATTAGGGTTGAACTGATTCATGACAAGGCTTGTACTCACAGTACGTATGAGACACGACAGCTCCTTGGCAACATTAGGGTTGAACTGTTCATGACAAGGCTTGTACTCACAGTACGTATGAAACATGACAACTCCTTGGCAACATTAGGGTTGAACTGATTCATGACAAGGCTTGTACTCACAGTACGTATGAAACACGACAACTCCTTGGCAACATTAGGGTTGAACTGATTCATGACAAGGCTTGTACTCACAGTACGTATGAGACACGACAGCTCCTTGGCAACATTAGGGTTGAACTGTTCATGACAAGGCTTGTACTCACAGTACGTATGAAACATGACAACTCCTTGGCAACATTAGGGTTGAACTGATTCATGACAAGGCTTGTACTCACAGTACGTATGAAACACGACAACTCCTTGGCAACATTAGGGTTGAACTGATTCATGACAAGGCTTGTACTCACAGTACGTATGAGACACGACAACTCCTTGGCAACATTAGGGTTGAACTGATTCATGACAAGGCTTGTACTCACAGTACGTATGAAACACGATAACTCCTTGGCAACATTAGGGTTGAACTGATTCATGACAAGGCTTGTACTCACAGTACGTATGAGACACGACAACTCCTTGGCAACATTAGGGTTGAACTGATTCATGACAAGGCTTGTACTCACAGTACGTATGAGACACGACAACTCCTTGGCAACATTAGGGTTGAACTGATTCATGACAAGGCTTGTACTCACAGTACGTATGAGACACGACAACTCCTTGGCAACATTAGGGTTGAACTGATTCATGACAAGGCTTGTACTCACAGTACGTATGAAACACGACAACTCCTTGGCAACATTAGGGTTGAACTGATTCATGACAAGGCTTGTACTCACAGTACGTACGAGACACGACAGCTCCTTGGCAACATTAGGACTTGAATTGATAAATGACAACGCCTATCGTCACAATACCTATGTTTACTAATGGAGTTTAAAAAGCGGCTATAATGTGTAATTCAAGTAATATGAGCTTACATTCTATAATTATGAAATTTGCGTAATTAATGATATTTAGTAGAACTCCAGTTCTTGGGAACATGCCAGATAGTTTAATACGTTCCCAAAATATAAACCTAAAGTCACTGAAAATACTATTAATTGGGTTTCATTATTATACCAATAATTTTAATAATCTTGCGTTTCTTACTCCACTCACAAAAATTTAAATTCGCTTACTTTTGCTGGTTCTTCTGTTACACTGATACTCCCTTCTCTATTTCTAGCAGTCCAGGGCGCTGATGGCATGGGTAGTGGATTAGGTGATTCTTTAACCCACGGAGGACGAAATGTAGTCCTCTGAGGAGGTGGTCCTGACCCAGACTGATTAGCATTAGAGTTCACTGAAGGCATGGTGTAGATAAACACAGGCGGCCTGAAAAATTACCAATTAGAATGGTTACACTTTTGAAAAGTGGAAAACTATATGTGATAATAGTTTGAATACTAATTACTCCAGAAGATCATTAATTTACTTATTGGTACTTCACTTTACTTTTGAAGGTTCGCCATTTCCTGTATGACACACAAAAACGTTAATGCATTTAATATTGTATTGTTTTAGTTTTTTAATTGTAAGCTATATTAATGAATGGTTGATCCATATTATAATATAGAAAGTTTTATAGGTTATATTTCTAGTGGTGATGAAAGTTTGTTTATAGTATTTTCCAATAAACAAAATATTACTCAATACTCACAAAATATGTCATTACAAAATGGGTTTTTGACATTTCAATACAGTAGAACCTCATTATAACGGACATTATTAAACCAGATGTTGCTTATAGCGGACTGTGATCATATCATACGTCAGCCGAGAAACAAATGCCGCACTTCCCAAACGGCTGCTGACACGGTCGTTCATACCTTCTGTCAAGTGGCATTCACGATAAAAATGACGCAAACGAACTATAAATAATTGGACATATCTTTAGTATTTATCTTTAGTGATTTCTGTTTCATAAAACAGTCTCAAAACGCCTAGAATCTCAAAACGCCTAATATATATATACAGTAAACTCCCGATTATCCGTGGAATAGGGTGGCCCGACAACGCCGGATAACGAAATTCCCGAATGATCCGCTATGAACAAATAATACGCAAAACGATCGATAAGCGATTATTATACCATAAGTTACACAAATAATGACCCCGATTAATGCCATTTTAAAATAATCGACAGAGGACAACATAAATACAGAAAATTATTTAAAACGTCGATGTATTTGATGGATTATAACATGTACATTTATATGTCTAACTATTTGCAATACGTACAAAGTATATGTCACAAGTAAGTATGTATGTACATATGTAATTTCCTTTACACATAATACTTTAACTTTTTAACAAAAAATCTGTCACAATCATCTGTTTTTTGTGAGCATTGATTTAGCTTTAATGTGCGATCTAAGTTTCTTGAGAACCATTTTGTCGCACAGTGTCTACTTGTGTCACGTGTGTCACAAAGCCATAAAGATCGATAATTATAAGACAGACATGGATAATGCATATGTCACGTCCTAGACTATTTATAGCCGAGATTAGCTGACATTTGTTTACAATCTTATGATACACATTAGGTTTTCGGGCGTCCAAGCATTTTGTCATTGTCTCTTATAAACAGTAGTCTGCTCGCCCCCTTTTATTTCGCTGGCCCGCGTGGGGATGCTTCCCTTTCAATGTAAAAATTAGTTCGTACATATTTACATATCTATTCCCTTCATCTTAACTTCTATTAAGCCTTATATGTAATTACGTCGTAATTCACTGTTTGGAAATTTAAACACATGAATCTGATAGGAATAAAAATTGGATATTTGTAAAACAATAGCAGACCCCGGATAATCCGCAAACCGGTTAATCCGCCCACGGATAATCGGGAGTTTACTGTATATATATATATATATATATATATATATATATATATATATATTTATATTTACATATATATCATAAAACAACCTAATTGAAAATTAAGAGACAAAATTTGTTACTACTGCCATTATATTTTACGTTAGAATAGCACTAGTGATTATATTAGCTGACTTTTACTAGTTGCAAATAAAACCTACACATTTTCTTCAATCATTTTGTCTTCTTATTACGTTTTTACTGTTTACAACCCGTTTTATTTGCATTTTAAATATTTTAAACTTTTGCTTTATAGGCCTAACGGACAACCATCAGCCATAATCAGACCGTTATATTGAGGTTAAACTATATTTGCGTTTTTTGTACCCCCCCTTAAAAATGGTTGACTTTCTTATATAATTTGCAAAATTAAAATGTAGATAGGAAATGGTAACTCGAATTCTGTTCCAAAGATGGTAGCTCTAAAGCTTTACGTTTCAGCATCAGAGAGTGTGAGCTTACAACTTCTCCATTCATCAAACACTGTCACTCCTTTTGTTGAAGTCGCGTATTGTTTAACAATAATTTAGAGAATCTATCCTTGTATTAGTGCTGTTGTTCCCGTGGGAACATGGTAGTGGAAAGCCAACTCGCATACTAGTGAACTAAATGGATACTATGTATAATTTTATTGATATGAATGATGTGAACTATACATTTTAATTTGCAAAGGTATATTCCATATACATCTACAGAATCGTAACTAAGGATAAGAAGAAAAATCTATTTTACCACTGCAATTGAATTTTGCGTTAAATACAGTGAATGTGTTAGCTAATTTTTGATAGCTATAAATTAAACCTATACATGTTTCTCATTAGATTATATCGTATGTTTATACTTTATTTATTATTTTTTTAAAAAGTATATTATCGTCATAAATCTTTAGAAAAAATACCATAAAATCAGAAATGAAATATTGCTGAAGCAATTTTAAAGAGCAAAAAGAAAATTGTTAAGAAAGCAAGCAACTTACATGATTATAGTTTTCGTTATTATTAACTAAAAGTTATCAGAAAAGAAGAATCAGCGCAGAAGAAAAGGTTGAAGCAGTGAACGGTTCAAGTTATGTTCGACTAAGATGGTACCAGAACTGAAAAAATATTATTCACAAATATATATTAAATAAATATCATCAAAAATTAGAATAAATAATTTCTAAAAATTATGGGTTAAATATGTAAGAAATAAGATGATTGTTAAAATAGCATAAATAAGAAAATATTTTCAATACAACCAAGGTTCAAGATTTTAAAAATTAAAGCACTAAAAATATTACAACTTAAAAATTTTGCCAAACGTAGAAGAACAATAAACAGCAATGAAGAAATTATATTACTGAATGAAAAATATTATCCAATAAAAGCAAAGCATATAACATTTCATGAAGCTAAACTGTTACCTGTCAATAGCAACATATGTAAATATAATTAAAAAAACGTATTTACTAAAGTAACGCCTAAACATATTATTAGTCCATCGCAATGAATTTATTTACGTAACAAAAGAACAGGCCATATTATGTTATTCACTAAGAAAATAAATTTGTACAAATGTGACCTACTTAAATTACCAGCGCCTAAATATACCGGACCAATCACTAGAAATAGGACTCTGAATAGGATAGTTAATTCTTCAACATTAGTCTTCACATTAGTCAACCGTGAGGACAGAAATGTCGAATTAAATTATTCCTTCACTAGCAACTTCTTAGTAGGTTAATAGATAAAAAACTATATTTTACATGTTTAATATAGTATTACAATAATATAACGCTGGCTAATAGTAACCTGTTTACTTAAATATAGTTTGAACAGTCGACATAATAAACTCCTTTTTATCATCGACAGATGCGGTAAAACATAGTATCTGCCAATCATACCGACAAAAATACTGAATAACTGTAACCTGTTTACTTGGGTATAGTCTAAACAGTTAACACATGAAACTTATTTTATCATCTACAAATGCAATACATATATTGTAGCTCAAGCACAGTGAATAATACGGGGGAAAATAGCCTGTTTACTTGGGTATAGTCTAAACAGTCAACACATGAAACTTATTTTATCATCTACAAATGCAATACATATATTGTAGCTCAAGCACAGTGAATAATACGGGGGAAAATAGCCTGTTTACTTGGGTATAGTCTAAACAGTCAACACATGAAACTTATTTTATCATCTACAAATGCAATACATATATTGTAGCTCAAGCACAGTGAATAATACGGGGGAAAATAGCCTGTTTACTTGGGTATAGTCTAAACAGTCAACACATGAAACTTATTTTATCATCTACAAATGCAATACATATATTGTAGCTCAAGCACAGTGAATAATACGGGGGAAAATAGCCTGTTTACTTGGGTATAGTCTAAACAGTCAACACATGAAACTTATTTTATCATCTACAAATGCAATACATATATTGTAGCTCAAGCACAGTGAATAATACGGGGGAAAATAGCCTGTTTACTTGGGTATAGTCTAAACAGTCAACACATGAAACTTATTTTATCATCTACAAATGCAATACATATATTGTAGCTCAAGCACAGTGAATAATACGGGGGAAAATAGCCTGTTTACTTGGGTATAGTCTAAACAGTCAACACATGAAACTTATTTTATCATCTACAAATGCAATACATATATTGTAGCTCAAGCACAGTGAATAATACGGGGGAAAATAGCCTGTTTACTTGGGTATAGTCTAAACAGTCAACACATGAAACTTATTTTATCATCTACAAATGCAATACATATATTGTAGCTCAAGCACAGTGAATAATACGGGGGAAAATAGCCTGTTTACTTGGGTATAGTCTAAACAGTCAACACATGAAACTTATTTTATCATCTACAAATGCAATACATATATTGTAGCTCAAGCACAGTGAATAATACGGGGGAAAATAGCCTGTTTACTTGGGTATAGTCTAAACAGTCAACACATGAAACTTATTTTATCATCTACAAATGCAATACATATATTGTAGCTTAAGCACAGTGAATAATACGGGGGAAAATAACCTGTTTACTTGGGTATAGTCTAAACAGTCAACACATGAAACTTATTTTATCATCTACAAATGCAATACATATATTGTAGCTCAAGCACAGTGAATAATACGGGGGAAAATAGCCTGTTTACTTGGGTATAGTCTAAACAGTCAACACATGAAACTTATTTTATCATCTACAAATGCAATACATATATTGTAGCTTAAGCACAGTGAATAATACGGGGGAAAATAACCTGTTTACTTGGGTATAGTCTAAACAGTCAACACATGAAACTTATTTTATCATCTACAAATGCAATACATATATTGTAGCTCAAGCACAGTAAATAATACGGGGGAAAATAGCCTGTTTACTTGGGTATAGTCTAAACAGTCAACACATGAAACTTATTTTATCATCTACAAATGCAATACATATATTGTAGCTTAAGCACAGTGAATAATACGGGGGAAAATAACCTGTTTACTTGGGTATAGTCTAAACAGTCAACACATGAAACTTATTTTATCATCTACAAATGCAATACATATATTGTAGCTCAAGCACAGTGAATAATACGGGGGAAAATAGCCTGTTTACTTGGGTATAGTCTAAACAGTCAACACATGAAACTTATTTTATCATCTACAAATGCAATACATATATTGTAGCTCAAGCACAGTGAATAATACGGGGGAAAATAGCCTGTTTACTTGGGTATAGTCTAAACAGTCAACACATGAAACTTATTTTATCATCTACAAATGCAATACATATATTGTAGCTCAAGCACAGTGAATAATACGGGGGAAAATAGCCTGTTTACTTGGGTATAGTCTAAACAGTCAACACATGAAACTTATTTTATCATCTACAAATGCAATACATATATTGTAGCTCAAGCACAGTGAATAATACGGGGGAAAATAGCCTGTTTACTTGGGTATAGTCTAAACAGTCAACACATGAAACTTATTTTATCATCTACAAATGCAATACATATATTGTAGCTCAAGCACAGTGAATAATACGGGGGAAAATAGCCTGTTTACTTGGGTATAGTCTAAACAGTCAACACATGAAACTTATTTTATCATCTACAAATGCAATACATATATTGTAGCTCAAGCACAGTGAATAATACGGGGGAAAATAGCCTGTTTACTTGGGTATAGTCTAAACAGTCAACACATGAAACTTATTTTATCATCTACAAATGCAATACATATATTGTAGCTCAAGCACAGTGAATAATACGGGGGAAAATAGCCTGTTTACTTGGGTATAGTCTAAACAGTCAACACATGAAACTTATTTTATCATCTACAAATGCAATACATATATTGTAGCTCAAGCACAGTGAATAATACGGGGGAAAATAGCCTGTTTACTTGGGTATAGTCTAAACAGTCAACACATGAAACTTATTTTATCATCTACAAATGCAATACATATATTGTAGCTCAAGCACAGTGAATAATACGGGGGAAAATAGCCTGTTTACTTGGGTATAGTCTAAACAGTCAACACATGAAACTTATTTTATCATCTACAAATGCAATACATATATTGTAGCTCAAGCACAGTGAATAATACGGGGGAAAATAGCCTGTTTACTTGGGTATAGTCTAAACAGTCAACACATGAAACTTATTTTATCATCTACAAATGCAATACATATATTGTAGCTCAAGCACAGTGAATAATACGGGGGAAAATAGCCTGTTTACTTGGGTATAGTCTAAACAGTCAACACATGAAACTTATTTTATCATCTACAAATGCAATACATATATTGTAGCTCAAGCACAGTGAATAATACGGGGGAAAATAGCCTGTTTACTTGGGTATAGTCTAAACAGTCAACACATGAAACTTATTTTATCATCTACAAATGCAATACATATATTGTAGCTCAAGCACAGTGAATAATACGGGGGAAAATAGCCTGTTTACTTGGGTATAGTCTAAACAGTCAACACATGAAACTTATTTTATCATCTACAAATGCAATACATATATTGTAGCTCAAGCACAGTGAATAATACGGGGGAAAATAGCCTGTTTACTTGGGTATAGTCTAAACAGTCAACACATGAAACTTATTTTATCATCTACAAATGCAATACATATATTGTAGCTCAAGCACAGTGAATAATACGGGGGAAAATAGCCTGTTTACTTGGGTATAGTCTAAACAGTCAACACATGAAACTTATTTTATCATCTACAAATGCAATACATATATTGTAGCTCAAGCACAGTGAATAATACGGGGGAAAATAGCCTGTTTACTTGGGTATAGTCTAAACAGTCAACACATGAAACTTATTTTATCATCTACAAATGCAATACATATATTGTAGCTCAAGCACAGTGAATAATACGGGGGAAAATAGCCTGTTTACTTGGGTATAGTCTAAACAGTCAACACATGAAACTTATTTTATCATCTACAAATGCAATACATATATTGTAGCTCAAGCACAGTGAATAATACGGGGGAAAATAGCCTGTTTACTTGGGTATAGTCTAAACAGTCAACACATGAAACTTATTTTATCATCTACAAATGCAATACATATATTGTAGCTCAAGCACAGTGAATAATACGGGGGAAAATAGCCTGTTTACTTGGGTATAGTCTAAACAGTTAACACATGAAACTTATTTTATCATCTACAAATGCAATACATATATTGTAGCTCAAGCACAGTGAATAATACGGGGGAAAATAGCCTGTTTACTTGGGTATAGTCTAAACAGTCAACACATGAAACTTATTTTATCATCTACAAATGCAATACATATATTGTAGCTCAAGCACAGTGAATAATACGGGGGAAAATAGCCTGTTTACTTGGGTATAGTCTAAACAGTCAACACATGAAACTTATTTTATCATCTACAAATGCAATACATATATTGTAGCTCAAGCACAGTGAATAATACGGGGGAAAATAGCCTGTTTACTTGGGTATAGTCTAAACAGTCAACACATGAAACTTATTTTATCATCTACAAATGCAATACATATATTGTAGCTCAAGCACAGTGAATAATACGGGGGAAAATAGCCTGTTTACTTGGGTATAGTCTAAACAGTCAACACATGAAACTTATTTTATCATCTACAAATGCAATACATATATTGTAGCTCAAGCACAGTGAATAATACGGGGGAAAATAGCCTGTTTACTTGGGTATAGTCTAAACAGTTAACACATGAAACTTATTTTATCATCTACAAATGCAATACATATATTGTAGCTCAAGCACAGTGAATAATACGGGGGAAAATAGCCTGTTTACTTGGGTATAGTCTAAACAGTCAACACATGAAACTTATTTTATCATCTACAAATGCAATACATATATTGTAGCTCAAGCACAGTGAATAATACGGGGGAAAATAGCCTGTTTACTTGGGTATAGTCTAAACAGTCAACACATGAAACTTATTTTATCATCTACAAATGCAATACATATATTGTAGCTCAAGCACAGTGAATAATACGGGGGAAAATAGCCTGTTTACTTGGGTATAGTCTAAACAGTCAACACATGAAACTTATTTTATCATCTACAAATGCAATACATATATTGTAGCTCAAGCACAGTGAATAATACGGGGGAAAATAGCCTGTTTACTTGGGTATAGTCTAAACAGTCAACACATGAAACTTATTTTATCATCTACAAATGCAATACATATATTGTAGCTCAAGCACAGTGAATAATACGGGGGAAAATAGCCTGTTTACTTGGGTATAGTCTAAACAGTCAACACATGAAACTTATTTTATCATCTACAAATGCAATACATATATTGTAGCTCAAGCACAGTGAATAATACGGGGGAAAATAGCCTGTTTACTTGGGTATAGTCTAAACAGTCAACACATGAAACTTATTTTATCATCTACAAATGCAATACATATATTGTAGCTCAAGCACAGTGAATAATACGGGGGAAAATAGCCTGTTTACTTGGGTATAGTCTAAACAGTCAACACATGAAACTTATTTTATCATCTACAAATGCAATACATATATTGTAGCTCAAGCACAGTGAATAATACGGGGGAAAATAGCCTGTTTACTTGGGTATAGTCTAAACAGTCAACACATGAAACTTATTTTATCATCTACAAATGCAATACATATATTGTAGCTCAAGCACAGTGAATAATACGGGGGAAAATAGCCTGTTTACTTGGGTATAGTCTAAACAGTCAACACATGAAACTTATTTTATCATCTACAAATGCAATACATATATTGTAGCTCAAGCACAGTGAATAATACGGGGGAAAATAGCCTGTTTACTTGGGTATAGTCTAAACAGTCAACACATGAAACTTATTTTATCATCTACAAATGCAATACATATATTGTAGCTCAAGCACAGTGAATAATACGGGGGAAAATAGCCTGTTTACTTGGGTATAGTCTAAACAGTCAACACATGAAACTTATTTTATCATCTACAAATGCAATACATATATTGTAGCTCAAGCACAGTGAATAATACGGGGGAAAATAGCCTGTTTACTTGGGTATAGTCTAAACAGTCAACACATGAAACTTATTTTATCATCTACAAATGCAATACATATATTGTAGCTCAAGCACAGTGAATAATACGGGGGAAAATAGCCTGTTTACTTGGGTATAGTCTAAACAGTCAACACATGAAACTTATTTTATCATCTACAAATGCAATACATATATTGTAGCTCAAGCACAGTGAATAATACGGGGGAAAATAGCCTGTTTACTTGGGTATAGTCTAAACAGTCAACACATGAAACTTATTTTATCATCTACAAATGCAATACATATATTGTAGCTCAAGCACAGTGAATAATACGGGGGAAAATAGCCTGTTTACTTGGGTATAGTCTAAACAGTCAACACATGAAACTTATTTTATCATCTACAAATGCAATACATATATTGTAGCTCAAGCACAGTGAATAATACGGGGGAAAATAGCCTGTTTACTTGGGTATAGTCTAAACAGTCAACACATGAAACTTATTTTATCATCTACAAATGCAATACATATATTGTAGCTCAAGCACAGTGAATAATACGGGGGAAAATAGCCTGTTTACTTGGGTATAGTCTAAACAGTCAACACATGAAACTTATTTTATCATCTACAAATGCAATACATATATTGTAGCTCAAGCACAGTGAATAATACGGGGGAAAATAGCCTGTTTACTTGGGTATAGTCTAAACAGTCAACACATGAAACTTATTTTATCATCTACAAATGCAATACATATATTGTAGCTCAAGCACAGTGAATAATACGGGGGAAAATAGCCTGTTTACTTGGGTATAGTCTAAACAGTCAACACATGAAACTTATTTTATCATCTACAAATGCAATACATATATTGTAGCTCAAGCACAGTGAATAATACGGGGGAAAATAGCCTGTTTACTTGGGTATAGTCTAAACAGTCAACACATGAAACTTATTTTATCATCTACAAATGCAATACATATATTGTAGCTCAAGCACAGTGAATAATACGGGGGAAAATAGCCTGTTTACTTGGGTATAGTCTAAACAGTCAACACATGAAACTTATTTTATCATCTACAAATGCAATACATATATTGTAGCTCAAGCACAGTGAATAATACGGGGGAAAATAGCCTGTTTACTTGGGTATAGTCTAAACAGTCAACACATGAAACTTATTTTATCATCTACAAATGCAATACATATATTGTAGCTCAAGCACAGTGAATAATACGGGGGAAAATAGCCTGTTTACTTGGGTATAGTCTAAACAGTCAACACATGAAACTTATTTTATCATCTACAAATGCAATACATATATTGTAGCTCAAGCACAGTGAATAATACGGGGGAAAATAGCCTGTTTACTTGGGTATAGTCTAAACAGTCAACACATGAAACTTATTTTATCATCTACAAATGCAATACATATATTGTAGCTCAAGCACAGTGAATAATACGGGGGAAAATAGCCTGTTTACTTGGGTATAGTCTAAACAGTCAACACATGAAACTTATTTTATCATCTACAAATGCAATACATATATTGTAGCTCAAGCACAGTGAATAATACGGGGGAAAATAGCCTGTTTACTTGGGTATAGTCTAAACAGTCAACACATGAAACTTATTTTATCATCTACAAATGCAATACATATATTGTAGCTCAAGCACAGTGAATAATACGGGGGAAAATAGCCTGTTTACTTGGGTATAGTCTAAACAGTCAACACATGAAACTTATTTTATCATCTACAAATGCAATACATATATTGTAGCTCAAGCACAGTGAATAATACGGGGGAAAATAGCCTGTTTACTTGGGTATAGTCTAAACAGTCAACACATGAAACTTATTTTATCATCTACAAATGCAATACATATATTGTAGCTCAAGCACAGTGAATAATACGGGGGAAAATAGCCTGTTTACTTGGGTATAGTCTAAACAGTCAACACATGAAACTTATTTTATCATCTACAAATGCAATACATATATTGTAGCTCAAGCACAGTGAATAATACGGGGGAAAATAGCCTGTTTACTTGGGTATAGTCTAAACAGTCAACACATGAAACTTATTTTATCATCTACAAATGCAATACATATATTGTAGCTCAAGCACAGTGAATAATACGGGGGAAAATAGCCTGTTTACTTGGGTATAGTCTAAACAGTCAACACATGAAACTTATTTTATCATCTACAAATGCAATACATATATTGTAGCTCAAGCACAGTGAATAATACGGGGGAAAATAGCCTGTTTACTTGGGTATAGTCTAAACAGTCAACACATGAAACTTATTTTATCATCTACAAATGCAATACATATATTGTAGCTCAAGCACAGTGAATAATACGGGGGAAAATAGCCTGTTTACTTGGGTATAGTCTAAACAGTCAACACATGAAACTTATTTTATCATCTACAAATGCAATACATATATTGTAGCTCAAGCACAGTGAATAATACGGGGGAAAATAGCCTGTTTACTTGGGTATAGTCTAAACAGTCAACACATGAAACTTATTTTATCATCTACAAATGCAATACATATATTGTAGCTCAAGCACAGTGAATAATACGGGGGAAAATAGCCTGTTTACTTGGGTATAGTCTAAACAGTCAACACATGAAACTTATTTTATCATCTACAAATGCAATACATATATTGTAGCTCAAGCACAGTGAATAATACGGGGGAAAATAGCCTGTTTACTTGGGTATAGTCTAAACAGTCAACACATGAAACTTATTTTATCATCTACAAATGCAATACATATATTGTAGCTCAAGCACAGTGAATAATACGGGGGAAAATAGCCTGTTTACTTGGGTATAGTCTAAACAGTCAACACATGAAACTTATTTTATCATCTACAAATGCAATACATATATTGTAGCTCAAGCACAGTGAATAATACGGGGGAAAATAGCCTGTTTACTTGGGTATAGTCTAAACAGTCAACACATGAAACTTATTTTATCATCTACAAATGCAATACATATATTGTAGCTCAAGCACAGTGAATAATACGGGGGAAAATAGCCTGTTTACTTGGGTATAGTCTAAACAGTCAACACATGAAACTTATTTTATCATCTACAAATGCAATACATATATTGTAGCTCAAGCACAGTGAATAATACGGGGGAAAATAGCCTGTTTACTTGGGTATAGTCTAAACAGTCAACACATGAAACTTATTTTATCATCTACAAATGCAATACATATATTGTAGCTCAAGCACAGTGAATAATACGGGGGAAAATAGCCTGTTTACTTGGGTATAGTCTAAACAGTCAACACATGAAACTTATTTTATCATCTACAAATGCAATACATATATTGTAGCTCAAGCACAGTGAATAATACGGGGGAAAATAGCCTGTTTACTTGGGTATAGTCTAAACAGTCAACACATGAAACTTATTTTATCACCTACAAATGCAATACATATATTGTAGCTCAAGCACAGTGAATAATACGGGGGAAAATAGCCTGTTTACTTGGGTATAGTCTAAACAGTCAACACATGAAACTTATTTTATCACCTACAAATGCAATACATATATTGTAGCTTAAGCACAGTTAATAATACGGGGGAAATAGCCTGTTTACTTGGGTATAGTCTAAACAGTCAACACATGAAACTTATTTTATCATCTACAAATGCAATACATATATTGTAGCTTAAGCACAGTTAATAATACGGGGGAAATAGCCTGTTTACTTGGGTATAGTCTAAACAGTCAACACATGAAACTTATTTTATCATCTACAAATGCAATACATATATTGTAGCTTAAGCACAGTTAATAATACGGGGGAAATAGCCTGTTTACTTGGGTATAGTCTAAACAGTCAACACATGAAACTTATTTTATCATCTACAAATGCAATACATATATTGTAGCTCAAGCACAGTGAATAATACGGGGGAAAATAGCCTGTTTACTTGGGTATAGTCTAAACAGTCAACACATGAAACTTATTTTATCATCTACAAATGCAATACATATATTGTAGCTCAAGCACAGTGAATAATACGGGGGAAAATAGCCTGTTTACTTGGGTATAGTCTAAACAGTCAACACATGAAACTTATTTTATCATCTACAAATGCAATACATATATTGTAGCTCAAGCACAGTGAATAATACGGGGGAAAATAGCCTGTTTACTTGGGTATAGTCTAAACAGTCAACACATGAAACTTATTTTATCATCTACAAATGCAATACATATATTGTAGCTCAAGCACAGTGAATAATACGGGGGAAAATAGCCTGTTTACTTGGGTATAGTCTAAACAGTCAACACATGAAACTTATTTTATCATCTACAAATGCAATACATATATTGTAGCTCAAGCACAGTGAATAATACGGGGGAAAATAGCCTGTTTACTTGGGTATAGTCTAAACAGTAGACATATAAAACTTGTACTTATCACACCAGATGCTTCAACACATATAATACATGTAACAGTAATCTGTCAATCACAATGGCAATATTATAGAACAACAGTAACAGGTTTTCATAGGTATGGCCTGAGCAATCGAGATAAAAAAACCTGTTCTCAAGATCAACAGACGCGTCAACACAGGTTATCTGTCAATCAGAATGTCAAATATATTGAAAAACAGTAACCTGTTTATTGAAGTATTATTTAAACGGTTGACCTATAAAACTTGTTCCTATTATCAACAGATTCGGCAACGCATATTATATGTCAATATTAACGTCAAAAATACTAAATAACCGTAAACGTGTTTACTTAGTTGTAGTAAGGCCCCAAAAGGTCGAGGCAAAACCTGTTTAGATCCTGGACTATTCAAGCATCAACAGCTACTATATCAGATCTATTTACCTTCTAATAGATATGTTATATAATATTACAACGTTCGTGATTAATTTCAGTATCTCTCAATCCTAACTTTCCTTATCGCCATACATTTAAAATAAATCAGTTTACCAAACGCAATGTCGTGGAAAATCGACTAAAAACAGGATGCCGCTAAACAAGTGAAAATATGCTCAAGGTTCTTACAAACTTGGATTTTTCCTAAAAATTATGACTTATTTCGAACATTATTGACTAAAATTCAAAAGATAAATAGCATAAGAGATATAAATTCATATTAGGCTATTGAAGTAAAATTTTAATATTCAAAATAGGGTCTCTAAAGAACCAGTTTCCTATGGTATAGAGTAAGTAATTATTTCATAATATAAATTCAAATATGGTTTTATTAAACAGATAACTTATAAATAAAAATTCTATTAGTTATATTTTATGATGAATAATAATTGTCAGGATAAATGTGTGTTAATATGAATAATGATTTTGAACGGAAATTTTAACCTTAAATAATGGCTACTAATTGTGTACAAAACAAACATTATGATTATGATATTATATTTTGGCTTTTAACATAAAATGTTATTTCGGTAATTGTATACTATAAGGACTGATAATTGTGTTATGAATAATTATGTGTTGAAGGGAATATTGAGTTTAAAACAGAAATTTTGACCTTAAATAAATACTTTGGTAATTGTTTACAAGTACAAAAATTAATTGTAATCATTATACATTTTGGCTTATGATAAAGGAATTTAACAATTGTATGTAATATGGACGCTGTGTTAAATGCCAATTTAGTAGGGAACATAAGTTAGATAATTATATGTAGAAATGAAACAGAAATGTGATAAATAGGATTTTCATGTAACATTACTTATAATTTGATATTTGTATTTCTGAGTAGGCGTGATAATTTTAATCATTGTTATTATATCAGGATGGATAGTTTGTTATATGACTCTCAATATAAATAATACTTATAAAACGAAATAATAATGAATTTAGGGTAATTACTTGATATAGTTTAGGTTAGTAAATTAGTAATATTTCACCACGCATCCTTCAGTTTTAGAACTTTTTGCAAATAGGTTAGGTAAGTTGGGGATAAACAAGCATTGTTAATATAAATTACAAATGGATTGGAGATGTAAGAAACCATTGAAATGAAAATAAATAAAACTTGTTGGGATTTAATTTTGTTTTAATGTATAAATAAATCCAATTGATATTAAATTAATATAAAGAAATATAAAAACCTGTACTGAAAAACGAATCATAAATTACTTTTAAAAATTTATATAAAAAAGATTGTTATGTTTAAATTAGCAGCCATTTTTCTTCTATACAAAATCAGTCTCCCTGGAGTCCAACTATAAAAACAGTCTTACAAAAATAATGTTTCTCCGAGATTCCGTGACCGCGATAAAGCCCTAAAGGGCTTATAAGTGGCTAATTGTTATTATTATAAATTCAGGAGTTTGTTCTTCTGAGAGAATAACTTCATGAGATAAAGGTTACGGACCAGAGTTAGAACTCAAGAGATAAATTCTTACTTTCCTACGAAAAAGGTGTGGTATAACCTCTAAGAGTAGGAGGTTGGAGGACGGCTGGATGGAGATGAGAGCAGTTGGTGGTTACAAGGTACGGTAAGAGAAGGTCCGTAGAAACAGGTTACTGTTGTTAAGTATTACTGTCACTGTGCTTGACAGATATTATGTGTTGCATTATCTGTCGATGACAAGAACAAGTTTTATAAGTCCACTGTTCTGAATATACATAGGTAAACAGGTTGGTGCCATTTTAGTATTTTTAACAGTGTGTCTGACACATATGTGTTGTTGTATCTGTTGCTAATAGGAACGTGTTTTATCTGTCGGCTGTTCAAACTATAGCTAAATAAACAGGTTACATATTTTCAGTATTATTGTCATTGTGATTGACAAGTAATGTATGTTGTTGCATATATCGATGTTAAGAAAGTGTTTTATCTGTCGGCTGTTCAAACTATAGCTAAATAAACAGGTTACATATTTTCAGTATTATTGTCATTGTGATTGACAAGTAATGTATGTTGTTGCATATATCGATGTTAAGAAAGTGTTTTATCTGTCGGCTGTTCAAACTATAGCTAAATAAACAGGTTACATATTTTCAGTATTATTGTCATTGTGATTGACAAGTAATGTATGTTGTTGCATATATCGATGTTAAGAAAGTGTTTTATCTAAATTAAATTTCTTATTTATAAATGAGAACATAACATCCATCTCTGCATTACCATACACTTTCTGTAACCCTAACGAAATTCTTTTGTAACGTTTACACATATCATGAAGCAGTGTTGATAAATTCACCCCTAATGTAAATAAATTTCTTATTTATAAATGAGAACATAACATCCATCTCTGCAATACAATACACTTTCTGTAACCCTAACGAAATTCTTTTGTAACGTTTACACATATCATGAAGCAGTGTTGATAAATTCACCCCTAATGTAAATAAATTTCTTATTTATAAATGAGAACATAACATCCATCTCTGCAATACAATACACTTTCTGTAACCCTAACGAAATTCTTTTGTAACGTTTACACATATCATGAAGCAGTGTTGATAAATTCACCCCTAATATAAATAAATTTCTTATTTATAAATGAGAACATAACATCCATCTCTGCATTACCATACACTTTCTGTAACCCTAACGAAATTCTTTTGTAACGTTTACACATATCATGAAGCAGTGTTGATAAATTCACCCCTAATGTAAATAAATTTCTTATTTATAAATGAGAACATAACATCCATCTCTGCAATACAATACACTTTCTGTAACCCTAACGAAATTCTTTTGTAACGTTTACACATATCATGAAGCAGTGTTGATAAATTCACCCCTAATATAAATAAATTTCTTATTTATAAATGAGAACATAACATCCATCTCTGCAATACAATACACTTTCTGTAACCCTAACGAAATTCTTTTGTAACGTTTACACATATCATGAAGCAGTGTTGATAAATTCACCCCTAATGTAAATAAATTTCTTATTTATAAATGAGAACATAACATCCATCTCTGCAATACAATACACTTTCTGTAACCCTAACGAAATTCTTTTGTAACGTTTACACATATCATGAAGCAGTGTTGATAAATTCACCCCTAATGTAAATAAATTTCTTATTTATAAATGAGAACATAACATCCATCTCTGCATTACCATACACTTTCTGTAACCCTAACGAAATTCTTTTGTAACGTTTACACATATCATGAAGCAGTGTTGATAAATTCACCCCTAATGTAAATAAATTTCTTATTTATAAATGAGAACATAACATCCATCTCTGCAATACAATACACTTTCTGTAACCCTAACGAAATTCTTTTGTAACGTTTACACATATCATGAAGCAGTGTTGATAAATTCACCCCTAATATAAATAAATTTCTTATTTATAAATGAGAACATAACATCCATCTCTGCATTACCATACACTTTCTGTAACCCTAACGAAATTCTTTTGTAACGTTTACACATATCATGAAGCAGTGTTGATAAATTCACCCCTAATGTAAATAAATTTCTTATTTATAAATGAGAACATAACATCCATCTCTGCAATACAATACACTTTCTGTAACCCTAACGAAATTCTTTTGTAACGTTTACACATATCATGAAGCAGTGTTGATAAATTCACCCCTAATATAAATAAATTTCTTATTTATAAATGAGAACATAACATCCATCTCTGCAATACAATACACTTTCTGTAACCCTAACGAAATTCTTTTGTAACGTTTACACATATCATGAAGCAGTGTTGATAAATTCACCCCTAATGTAAATAAATTTCTTAGTTATAAATGAGAACATAACATCCATCTCTGCAATACAATACACTTTCTGTAACCCTAACGAAATTCTTTTGTAACGTTTACACATATCATGAAGCAGTGTTGATAAATTCACCCCTAATGTAAATAAATTTCTTATTTATAAATGAGAACATAACATCCATCTCTGTATAAATGCAATTCGTATTATCTAATGTCAACAAATCAGCTATCTTTCCAATGTAATAAACTCTGAATAACACTAAGAAATAGCTTTGGTAAATGAAACACATTGCAAGAAAACTTTCAGAAAGAGTATGAAATATCTTTTGTAACGTTTACACATATCATGTTTCGTTCCAAATAAATTTAACCCAGAATATAAATAAAATATATATTTACCGTTATCACCGTAAGATCTGTAATCGCTATGCAATAAATTTTTAGTAACTGTAACATTTTTTTTGGTAACGCTTATCTTTTCTCAATCTCAATAAAATTAACCCAGAATATATATAAAATCCGTATTTACTGAAATACATATCATCTATCTTTGTAATGCAATAAGCTTTCAGTAACAGTTACATATTTCTTTTTTAAATTATAAATATATATATGTATATATATATATATATATGTGAATTTTTTTAATATATATATATTTATTTATTTCAATAATCGAGTTGTTATTGAATAATGTCGATCACCTATGGAAATCCGAACTATGTGTTGAGTTAAATGTTCCACAGGACAAGGTTATGCCATGACACTTTATTCAGGAATTTACTTAATAACAGTGTTCAGCCTGACCTAGACAATTTAAAATTCAGTTATATAGAGGGTCGAACTACTTTATCTGTCACAGACGACGAGGTATTGAGTTTTGAGCCTGCTACAAGTCCTAGGATGCAGAGGTTATAGGCATTCTCGAGGAGTGGATTAGGGGCTTTAAGGCCAACACATAAATCAATTTAGGACAATATCAAGAGTTATTTAAAGATATTAAACTTAAATTAGAACAAGTAAGTGACACCTTTCAATCCATACTCGAAGCATTTAAATCTGCTCCATATTTCGACACCAAGTCTGGACCCGAATTAATATCCAAATCGGTTATTCCCCTATATAAAACTACAGTAAATAATTAACCTACGCATGATCCCAATAATACCAGAAGAAGTGAGGCTAGCGAAATTCCAGTCCCCTTAGACAGACTCAACATGTGGGCTCTATAAATACTAGGGAGAGTTTCGTGGTGCCTCCCCACCCCCATATACGCTAGAGCAACCATATCCAATGATGATTATCAAATCAGTATTTACTATGGTAACATTTCATCTATCTTTGCCTTGCATCAACTCTCAGTATTTATACCACATTTCTTTAGTAATGTCTAAACATATCATGTCCCAATAACAATAACCTTACCCGAGAATAAGTTTTAGGGGTAAAACTATTCAACATCTGTGTTCGAAGAGCTTTCTGATTTTAAAATTAAAAAAAAATAATAATAATATATTTAAAGGCAAAATGAACTGTAAGTAAGTAGACGTAAAGTGGTTTTGTAACGCCAAAATAAATATCGAGAACAGTTAATAAAGTTATTAAAGATTCAAATTTATATAAACATACGATCCGAATAAAACATAAACATCAAGAAAAAAGAAGACATCATGTGCGGCCAAATCAAAAATCACCTACGCGGAGCGAGAGAGAGAGTGAGGGAGGGAGATACCCCATGATCAAGGACAGACCGAAACAAGGACTAAAACCCCGGAGCAAGGGCTGATCCAGAAGAGGATTACGTGAAAGTGAACTGGCAAAATAAATTAGCACAGTCTTTGGTTGTCTTTAAATTTTTATAAATTAATTTTACTTGAGATTTTAAACTTTTTAAATAAACTTTAAGAAGAAAAATTTTTAATTCATATTTTTCTTATTTTTGAAGTAAATTCTAAATTAAATATGAAGTAGTTCAAAAAGACTAGAAAATTCAAATAGATTTTAAAACTTTTTTAATGACTTCAATAAAGCGAGATTTGAAAAGTAAACATAAATTTTCAAAATTGCTTTAACTGCAATTATTAAGTGAAATGATATGATATTTTAAATTTAACATGAAAATAATTTCTCAATCCACATATATGAGCATGTTTAGAGTTATAAGTAGGTTAGTTTTTATAATGTTATTATTTCATGTCTTTTTTATATAAAATCCATGTGGTTTTTTAAAATGATTTTTGTCTATGTGTGATATTTTGAAATAGAAATTGATTCAATAAATAAAATTTCAAAGTGGATAAATTTATGAAAAGAAATTGCCTGAAAAATTTAATTTTGAAGAAAATAAATAAATTTAAAGATGATATAAAAATAGATGAAGTTATAGTTTGCAATATCACAAGATTAAATAATTTGGGGATGTTTAAAAATATTTTTCAATTAAATATAAATTGATTTTTTTTTAAATAAATAAATATAAATTAAATTTTTTGAAAGTAAATGGGAGATTCGATTATAATTTTGAAATCAAATATATGAATACTTATTGAAAACTAAAAATTAAATGCAGTACTAAAAAGGGAAATAGCGCCACATAAGTAAAAAGAAAGTAATTAAAAACGAACCTTTGTTCAATATTGTATATCTTTGGAGGTTATTATATATTTGATTTTGATATATCTTTACAGGTTGGATTATTGATTTGTTAAATTTAATACAGGTTAGATTTCATAAGTAACGTTAGATACTACAATTATTAATAAATATTTTAAATAATTTGAGATAAATTAAATTTAAATATTAAATTTTGTTTACAAAATTAAATATACAGTAAAATTCCTGTACTAGACAATTTAATAAAAATCTGTTTATGTAAATAAAAATCTATGGTTTTTATTAACTTTCGACTAAGAGTTGTATTTATTTTTCCCTAAACAAATTTTTTAAATAATTTTTCAAACTGGTCATAAGCTGTGACGCCTTGAAATAAAATATTCCCCGAGATATAGTGACTCAAAGGGTTAAATATCAGTATGTTAGGTTTTTTAAATAAAAGTCGTGACTGGTTCTCTGGCAGAGTTTAGCAAGCAGCGGTACAGGTTCTGCTTGTGTCAGATCTACTCAGCGTCTGCTGTTTACAGGTGAGCGGCCAGGAGGAGTATGCGTGCTCTAGGTGGTAGACCGATGCACCAGGTTCCTGAGAAGCGATTTTTGGAAAGAAATTCACATTATTGTAAAATACTGACGCCCTGTGTAGCTAGTAGCTTGTATAACAATAACAAACTTTATATTGTCACTGATTTAATCATATCATGTGCTCTATCACACTACATTTAACCTCAAATAAAATCACAGTGTAAGTAATTATTGTGTAACTTGAGTGAATACTTTTGAACTTAGCGTTCTGAGTGTACACTTAGCGGGTCGCTTCGTCAATGAAATTATTCTTTCGAAACGCGCCAGCAAGTGAGTTCAAACGTTTTACTCAGTTACGCAATAATTACTTATAATTTAATTAGTGAATTCAAGATGGTTATAACAAGCAATCCGAATAAAAGTAAATCCCTTATTTAATGTGTTACCAAATCATGTGCCAATCGCAATGAATATGACTAGATAAAAATTACCAATTTATTTAGTTAACATTGATGCTTTCATGTGATAATAATGTGTATTTATCAGATAAGTTGATTTATTAAATTTTTTTTTGTAAAAGGCTATAGGTAGACGGTAATATGTTTCGTTTTGTAGTGTTGTAACTTTAAGTGATACATTTTACTCGTTATTAACAAGATATATTCTGTCGTTATACATCAATACGTTGAAATCGTGTATATTTTTTTAACTAAACCATTTTGATTTTCAAGTTAAAATATGTGTGGTATTGTTTAATTGGTCACTGCCCTTCAAAATTTTAAAATTCAATCATTATTTTGAGATTAGTTTTGTCGTTACAAAAATATTGGCAAATCAGACGACACAAGGCCTATAACAATTGTTCAGGCCCAGTACCTCGTATTTATGGCTAAATGTTTACTCTTCTTGCAGTTATTCACTGTGGAGGACAGTTCTGCCGTTTCCAGAAATAACTGTGTTGCTCGTTCCAACAATGAAACCTATAAATACCGTTTTTTTGCGATGTTACATTGTGTTGCAAGCTCTGGTGTAAAGTGTCTTGTGTGTCCCTTAATACGTACAATATTTGCTAATGTTAAATATATTCTATAAAACTTACCTCCCAAACTGACGAAACTGTTTGCTGGTTGTACACGAACTGTGTAGTGTGTAGGTGCGTAGTGGAGGAACTTGGCAACATTCCCTTCCTTGCTTACATTGGCCCACATCACTATTTTTAGCCTTCCATTGACTTATTTTGCCAAAACATTTTCCACAATTTTCGGTCAGATTTCTCTCACCTCACTCGTTTAATCCCCGCGTTTATTTAAGGTCAGTTATGTTTTTTTACATTAAGTCTATAAACACTCATAGCAAACAAAAGTTACAAAATAATAATATTTTCATGTTGTAATTGCAAAATTTCAAGAATTACTTTCGCTTGTAACGTTTCTGCTTAAGCCTAAATGGTTAGTAGAAAAGTTTATTGCCGTGGCAAGATCCAAGTCCGTAATTATAGCTGGTAAATTAATGTCTTATCATTTTGATTACCTTTTAAAACCGTTTTTGGGCATTTTGCAACAGTCAGTGAATAAACAGTGCATAGTACCGAGAGGACATGTGCATAAAGGTCAACGGGGCAGAATCATAGGAAGCTTAGAGTTAACGCCTGTTCAGATTTAGCCTTGTTGACTTCTTGCAGTATATTACAAGCTTGATAAAAAACTTTTACAGAATTTTGAAACTTTTAAAAGGTAGATATTAAAATTAGAGATAATGTACTTTTACCTAACAATTCAACTCAGATGGCGTTGAACAAATAAATGACCAGCTGCAGAACTTTGCCAAATAATAAACTTCCCGATTTCTTACACATTACTTTGAGCCTAGAAATAAGTTTTTTCTTACCAGCTAAGACTTAAAGTGTAGTTTAAATACGAAAAATTATTCTACAAAAGAAATAACTAAGTTTTGAAACATATTTTAGTATAAAGGATCAGTACATTTTAAAAGGATGGTTTTTCAACTTTTAGACATGTCTTATTATTTTTGTTTGATGGGTTGGACAAAATGAGCATCTAATTTAAGAGTCAGTTGTTGCTGTTTATATTATCCTTCCTAAAACCATGTATTCTTTAAGGAATAAACGCGTTTTTCATCACGACATAAGTAAATGAAGTTTATTAATAGGATATATATTATATATATATATATATATATATATATATATATATATATATATATATATATATATCAGTGAAACAAGGGTTGTACAGAATCCTAAGCCTATATAGTAATGTTCTGTACAGTGATCACTGTCTAAATACAACGGACGTAAAGACCATCTTAAATCTCATTGTACTTATTGTAATGCACTGAAGTATTTACAAATCATGTTGCATTGTTACCTAATTTCATGTGTTTAGTTGAATTATAAATTGTCAGTGCCTTAAGCCATTTCCAAACATTAACATTTTGTTTCATTGCCTAAAGGATATAATATATAGAGTACTTAAAAAACGTTACATAAACTTGGTAATTCATATTTAGGTATTGCTGGAGCTGATTAAAGTAGTAGAGACAGAACGATCAATCGAATAATCTAAATCCCAAACACACGCAAGCCATGAAACTGATACAATTCATGGAACTTATACTTTCAACAAGACAAGATAATGAGACTATAACCTTACACCAGACAAGTCATGGAACTGATACAATTCATGGAACTGATACTTTCAAACAGACAAAACCTTACACCAGACAAGTCATGGAACTGATACTTTCAACCAGACAAGATAATGAGACTATAACCTTACACCAGACAAGTCATGGAACTGATACAATTCATGGAACTGATACTTTCAAACAGACAAAACCTTACACCAGACAAGTCATGGAAATGATACTTTCAACCAGACAAGATAAAGAAACTAAAACCTTACGATGAAATTAAAATAGCTGCAAACGTTAAAAACGTGCGTAGCCCTCATAGGAGCTATTTTATATTGCGCTGCCTCTGTCTAGCAGTTATGGTTGGATTTAAAACAGAATAGGATTATAAGTAGGCGAAATCAACCAGAGAGAGTGGGGATTACGGGCTTCTGAGCTAATAGGAGGCTCACATCTTGCTGCATGGGTGAGCCTTGTTGCCAAGTCGTCGTTAAACTTCCGTTCCTCGCTCAGTCTCAATGTAGGTGTGGTACAGTGAGTTACTAGTGGTGTAGCTTGCTTCGTTCTGCAGTTTCAGTTTTGCTTCCCTTCAACAGTCTTTTTCAAAACTCAGAATGTTTTTAAATTACTTTTATTACCTCACACTCTCCTTATATATATATATATATATATATATATATATATATATATATATATATATATATATATATATATATATATATATGTATATCTTTTACAAATTTTCAATTGTTAATGAAATACGTTTTTATTCTTCCAATCAAATTCAAATACATTTTTTAAACCTATAGTTGATGACAATTGATTTTAATATTTTTTTTCAAATATCTTTAGGACAGTTATTTTTTTTTTATGTAATATTCCTATCACAAAATTATAGAACATAGTAAGTTACTACAAACAAATGGTAGCTGACACAAACTCTCTCACATTAATACAAAAGATAAAATGTTCAATTTTTAATAATAATAGAGAACCTTCAAATTATCTAGTTAAATACATTTTAATATGTATGTAAAAATGTAATTATTTACATAAGTTAAAATTATTTTTATGAAGAAATACTTAAAAATATTTGCATACAGGAACAAAAACCGCAATCTACGTACGAGTATAGACCTGCAGCACTCGGCGAATATGTGACGCGCAGCGTTTAAAAACTTTTCACTTTACTAGCAGCAAATCAAAGGTCCTACCAACATGAAATAAAAAGACTAATAAAATCTAACTAATTACCTCAAACTTTTACGCTTACAAAAAGTTTTTAACCAACAAATACGAAAAATTGTCGCTTACTAACTTTTTTATGTTTGTTAAAGTACAACTCTTATTAAATCTACTTTTTTAACGTTTTTTCAAACAAAATATTACCTTTATGGTTTAATATTCTGAATGAGGGAATCATGCTGCTTATACCTACCAAGTTTCAAAATTTAATTCCCACTTTGAGTGCTTTAAACCTTGATTTTAAGTAAAAGTTTTTATTAAGTTTATACGATGCACGGCGCGGAATTGGAGAAATTACGATCTGACAGCACCGCATCCCTAACCTACCACAAACCCATTCCTAATCTACTTTAAATCAAAGTATAGTACCCTAGTGCGAATGAAGGAATCAGAAACGATTGCTCATGTGCCAAGCTAATAAGCTTTCTCCATATTTCAGGATATAGTGAAATAAAAAAGTATTATAAGTATCACATAGAGAGGAGGTAAAACATAGCAAGAGAGTATGTGTTATTTGTATTGTGTTTGTTCGTTTTATATTGTTCTAGTGTGTTGAGATGTGGTTCTTTCTTGTTGATATGTAAGATGTTATGGTAAATGTCTGTGTATTTGTGTCCTGTTTCTTTTATGTGATTGTAAAATGCTGAGTTAGTGTTCTGTTTGTGTTCCTCGACTCTTTCTTTAATGCTGCGACCTGTTTGTAGAATGTAGAATTTCTTGCACTTGTTGCAGATTAATATGTATACGCCTGGTGCTTGTAGATTTCATTGTTGTTGCCGTCGTGTCGTATTTTGTATTGTAAATTGTTATTAGATTTGTATGCTATTTTGTATCCTGTTGTTTGAAGTTTTGGGTTATTTTATTTGATGTTTTTTACGTATGGTATTGTGATCTGTAACGTTTATGATTCAAATATCTTAAATAAGTATTTAATCAGTGAAACAAAATGTACTTTACATTTTAACACATAAATTGAATATTTTTAATAACAATGTTTATTTGATTCAGTTAGATTTGTTCAATGATAAGTGATCAGGTTATATAAGACGCACTTAATGCCCTTATATAGGAGCGTGTACATGAATGTATTTACAAGTACAAACACTTCCAAATTAATAGGATCACATTATTAATTAAAATTAAATAACGTAAAACATACAAATCGTTTAATTGCAAATTGTAATATTTAATTTGGATTATAGTTTAGTACTTTGTACTATTAAAATTTACTCGTATTTCAACATAACTATAGTTTTTCCTCTATATGCTAGAGAAATTAATAATCCTAACAAATTTAGCCTCTGCAACAAATAAAAAAATTAAGTAACGCCATCCTTAAAAAACTACATTTTCTACCTTTGGATTCTGAAACACAATCTGTACAGCCATATACTGTGTTAACTCGATTTTGGAGTACAGCAAAAATATTAATCACTTTAACATTAATTAAATTTGTTAACTTTAACATTTTGTAAATTTGTAAAAACTTACTAAGACAGAACGTTTTCGATCGCTATGTGATGATCTTAATCATTTTCTTGTTCATCATAAGACACTGATGAAGATCGCCACTAATCGACCGAAAACGTTCTGTCTCAGTAAGCTTTTCAAAATTTACAAAATTTAAAGTGAGGATAGTCATAAACTAATGTTAAAGTGATTAATTATGATTAACCGAACGTAATGTACTACAAAATTCAACAGCCAAAATATTGTTACTTTTAATGTTAAAACAGTTTTTTAATACGTTAAACAGCTAAAAGAAGTATAAGGCTGGAAAAGCTCCAAATGTTTCGGAATTGAAATTCAGGTTTAGGACCAACGAATATGTTTATGTTTAAATTAGGTAATATTACAGGTTGATGTACTTATTATTATACTAATTACGTACATTTTCTTTGGTTAATACAAAACCTAGCGTTTCGGATCCAATATGTTGGAGAAAATATGGATATTTGGTGATCAATTACGTTATTCGTCTTCAGATTTTTGTATTGCATTATGATACTTTTCCACACATTTTCATAAACATCTATTTATAATTAAAATAAATAACGTAAAACAACACAAAAATAACATAATACATACTTGTGCTAACAGCGGAAAAAACCTACAAAACAAAGAAAATGTAATACAAAAGTCTTGAAATAAACTAAGACCAAAAAACCAATTGATTTTCTTAAGAACGAAATAGTTAAAACGTGGTAAAAAAACACACATGTATTTAAATACAGATTTTAATTATATAATCATAACAAAAAACTGGCCAAATTGCATTAATATTAAATACCACCATGCATCACACCGTATATGCGGATATAATATAAATATAAAATATTGACAATAACCTCAACAGTCTAGTGCATAACACAACGTGATGTTCAGGTGCAAATCCCCTATACGGGTAATAACCGTAAATAGTGGTTTTTCTATTTGTATTCAATTAATAATACAGTATACATCTTATTGTCATTTGCAAGTTTTGTACAATACTTTTTTCGGTCTTAGAAACATATGACTCGTTTTAGTGGTAAATTAAATAATTAACAAAAAACCTGTTAGTATCAGTAACAGTTATAGAGAAACAAAATGATATTTTTTTTGCATGAATCCAATATATATTACATAAAGTCTGCTTACATAATTGAAATCAGTCACATAGTATGATTGGAATTATATACGTAAATTAAACACAGTTCAATATCTCCTCTACAGATTAGTAAAATACCTAGTAGTGTTTGTAAACAGCTGAAGTAACAGATGAAAAGTAGATGAATGAAATTTCCTAAAATATACAATTCATCATTAACAGAGATACTCGTTTATCTAATTATATTTTTCTTTTGTACTATTGATATTTAGATAATTATTACTTAAATATACGTACCCTGTTGAAATGTCGAGTGAAAAGTCAAGCCCTGTTAAATATTTTCTCAGTGGAGGATTTGGAGGAATATGCACAGTTATTACCGGTCATCCTTTGGACACTATAAAGGTTAAGTTTGTTTAGGCATTAGTTATTCTAATTTTCAAAACCAAACTGACTCTCATGAGATGTATAGTAAGAGAGTGATAAGATTTTTCATTAGGTGAAGGTAACATCTAACATTCAACATTAGTTGATTATCCCTTATTATTATTCTGGCTTTAAGGTTTATTGGTAAGTTCATTGGGTAATTGTGAGATATAGCAGCCAAATGAGATATAAAGTGAAAATTGTTCAAAACCATAAAATAGGACGATATGCACAAGACATTTTTTTAAAAATTCTACTTGGAAGTTATTTTTATCAATTTAAAGTTGGGTAAAATTTCAGTGGACGAGCTTTAAGTTGTGCATCGGCTATGGAGTGATACAGTGACGGAAAACTGTAGTAGGTGTTTTAGCAATCTAAACTATAAATAAAAACATGTTCTGAAGCTATATTGATAACTATAATTTTTGTTATTGCCAGGGAAGGTTAATTTTATATATCTATATTGAAATATACCTATAAAGTATCCTGTCAGGATAAACTTGGTTCTAATTTTATAAATTTAACCATTTAGGTAATGTATAAAGTTACAACCAAATTATCCTGCTGGATACTTTTTAGGTATATTTTAATATAGTAATGTATACATTTAAAACCAAATCTATCCTATCTGGAGACTTTATAAGTATATTTAAATACATGTATGCAAAAACCATAAAAATTAAGCAAAAACGTTTCTCAAATATCTACACACGTAAGGTATACGTGACATCACTTTATCACTCTGCGGCCGATCCAAAACTTAATGCTCTGCACTGAAGTTTTTACCCAACTTTAAATTGATAAAAAATAACGGTAATTATTAAGATTAGTGACTACCGCTCCGATCGGCAAAATTTGACCTTTCTGAACACGAATAATCTGAAGTTTTTTTTTACTGCAAACACATTTAAAAAAATATAATAACCTAACCTAAGCTGACCTTACCTGGTTTTCTTAGGTTAATATGTGTTTGCTGTTAAAAATAATTTTTATTATTTTTAGTAAAGATTCTGTTAATAAGATTCTTGTTCAGCAATATAAAATCTATCTCGGCAAATTTTTTTTTGCGAATCGTAGCATTAGTAATCACCAGTCAGGTCAGGTCAGGTTATTTTTTTAAAGGTAAATATGTGTTTGCAATAAAAAAAATCTCCAGATTCGTGTTCAGCAAGGACAAATTGATTAGGAAAAACAAAATTCGTCGATCGGAGCGGTCATCGCTGATCTAAATAGTTACCAAAATAACTTTTCGAGTACAAGAAAAAAAAGTTCTTCTGCATATCGTCCTACTTTATGGTTTTGAAAAATTTTCAATTTATATGTCTTGTGGCTGCTATATCTCACAATTACCATTAGGGGTGTCCATTAATAAAATGGCATTTTTAAAAAACAAAATACATTCTTTTTTATCGGTTATCTAGACATACCCGATATTGTGTGTGTGTATATATATATATATATATATATATATATATATATATATATATATATATATATATATATATTTGATGATGTAGGAAGTTGTCAAGAACAATATTTTCTCAGGGAAATAAAATTAAACATTAATTGTTTACTTTAGTCACATTATTTAGCACGCATTATCAACAGCACACTGTACTACTTCTATACATGATTATACCTATAAAGTATCAAGTCACGATAGATTTGGTTGTAATTTTAAACAAGATTACTATGTATGTATATTAAAATATACCAGTCAGGATAGTTTTGGTTGTAATTTTATACAACCAAACTTATTTTGGAATCTTCATTGATCACTTTAACATTAGTTCATGACTATTCGAACTTTAAATTTTGTAAATTTGTGAAAACTTACTGAGACAGAACATTTTCGATCGCTATGTGGCGGTCTTCATCAGTGTCTTCTGCTTGGAGATGTTGGGTTAAACGGTGACAGTTTTAAAGGCAGGTTTTCGATAGTATCAAAGAGTATGTGTGATTTGTATTGGGTTGTGTCTTACTTATCTGTTTTACGTGTTCGTTGTATCTTGTGGTAAATGTTCTCCCTATTTGTCTTTAGTAAAAGCAGGAATAGTGAAAAAACTAACACACAAAAATAAATAACACTTATATATCACGACAACACATCACAAAAAATAGCTACCTCATTCCGCAAACTTACAAAGTAGCATTCACAACATCTAAAGCAATTAAAAAACATCTACAAAGTTCAACAACACACCAGGATAAACACGACAGGGCAGAGGTATACGAGATTACATTCAACAACTGTCCCAGCTTTTACGTAGGACAAACAGGGAAAACCTTTACTAAAAGATACAACGAACACGTAAAATAGATAAGAAAGACACAACCCAAATCAAATTTCACCATACACATACAAAAACACACTACACTCATAGACTGACATAGACACCAATCTAAAAATCCAACACTATATAAAAAAAAACAAAAAACTTAACACAGTAAAAAGCTACAAGATATATAGGCCTAAACACTATAAATACCATCCACAACATATTCTAAATGACAAAACACACACACACACACACACACACATTCAAATACTATATTTGAGCACATAATTAACAACTACTCTATGAATAATAACACATCATCAAACAGAAACACACCACAGACTCACACCAACACAACACACCTGAGAACAGTCTAGTCAGTTCTTCAATTTTGTAGTCCATTACACTCGGTTAAACTTAATTAATCACTTTAAGATTAGTTTACGACTATCCGAACTTTAAAGTTGGTGTATTTGTAAAAACTTACTGAAACAGAATGATTTTGATCACTATGTGGCGATCTTCATCAGTTTCTTCCGCTTGGAGATGTTGGGTTAAGCAGTGACCATTTTAAAGGCAGGTTTTCGATAGTATCAAAGTTTATTGTTCGTTTAATATGTTTGTACTTTGTGTGTCTGTAAATTTCATATTTTTCATATTGTTCTAGTGTGTTGAGATGTAGTCCTTTTTTGTTGATGTGTAAGCTTTCTAGGTTATGGTAAACGTCTGTGTATTTGTGTCCTGTTTTTTTTTATGTGATTGTAAAATGCTGAGTGGGTGCTCTGTTTGTGTTCCTCGACTCTTTGTTTAAAGCTGTGACCTATTTGCCGAATGTAGAATTTGTTTCATTTGTCGCAGTTTAGTTTATGTATGCCTGGTGCTTGTAGTTTGCCTTTGTTGTTGGTGTCATGTTATGTTTTGTATTGTAAATTGTTATTAGTTTTGTATGCTATTTTGTATCCTGGTTTTTGAAATTTGTGGGCTATTTTATTTGATGTTTTTTATGTATGGTATTGTGATGTTTTTGTTTGCCCTCTCTGTAGTGTTAATTTTAGTGTTTTTTTGTATATTGTGCTATATTTTGTCTATTATTGTGGTGTTGTATCCATTTGTGTATGCTAAATATTTAATGATGTCTAGTTCTTTGTTTATGTTTTCTGTGGTCATCGGAACTTCCTTAAGTCTATGAAGCTTGAATCTGAAGGCAGCGTGTTTGTGTCAGGTAGGGTGATTTGAGAAATTGTGGATGAGAGTGTCTGTCGTTGTGACGTTTCCGTAAATGTTGAAGCTGTGTTTTGTGTATGGCTTTTTGTTATGGTTAGGTCAAGGAAGTTTAGGGACCGGTTGGTTTCAATCTCTAATGTGAAGTGGAGTTTTGGGTGTGCTTTATTAGTGCAGGTGATGAGTTTTTCGCATTGTCGGATGTTGATGGTTCACATTAATTAGTTTTATTGATGGTTCTGTGGTATTCCTCAGTTGGATCTGTATGTACAGTAGAACTCCTCAAATCCGAACCCCTGTGAAATTCGAACATAATTTGATAAAAACCAAATTTTAAAAAGGTATCTAAAATTTAATTGACACTGTAAAAACATGATACAATACGAATGCCTATACTGTACTACTGGATCACTTCATTAACATAAAATTTATTGACAGTGAAATAAAAATAAAAAAAAACAAACACTAAACTATATGTTTCACTTAAAAGAAAAAGACACAAACACTTAACTATATTTTTCCCTTAAAATCAGTAATCTTCATCTGGCGAATAGAAGTGAACCTTCCCGAAGACGTGATGTTGCGCCACCTTTGCATTAGCACGACGTCTTGTGTGTTGCAGCTGCATGTTGTTCTATTTAACGTAACGCAATGTCGAGAGCGGGGGCAGCATCGGCATGAGTATCAGCATTTGTAGAGTATCTTTTTCCTCTCTATCGCTATCTGCTACACTGTCATCGTGATGATCCTGGGCCATAGACACTATGTCATGCTCGGTATATCCTTCATTGTTATCTAGTGCTGTCCACTCTTCCAGGAAACTTTCTTCAGCATTTTCACAGCCTCGTACTCTTTTTATGAGCTGGTATTAATTGGTGTTTCCTCAAATTCGAGGCTAGGCCAGACCTTCTTCCAAGATTTCTGCAATACTGTGTTACTGATACTGTATTATTCCAGGATTCAGCTACCCAGTAAATTACATCCTTTATTGTAATCGTCTTTAGTTTTTCTGGAATAGAAAGAGAACAATCTTCTTCAATTAATGTTTACAGAAGCTTTTTTCTGTAGCTCAGTTTTATATTCTGCAGCACAACTTGATTCATAGGCTAAAGTAACAATGTCACGTTAGGTGGGAGAAAAATTACTTTTTATGTCTTTACATGCCATCTCCATGTCTGAAGGATGTGAAGGGGCATTGTCTATCAAAAGTAGAGCTTTTGGTGGCAGTCCATTTTTTTTATTAAATTTTATTACTGAAGGAACAAATTCATTTTTGAACCACTTCTGGAAAATATTACCATTTGTCCACACCTTACACTGATTTCTGTAATGATGAGGGAGATCATTCAAGTTCATATTTTTAAAAGCTTGTTGCTTGGCAGATTTTCCAATCACTATTAATGGTAGCTTATTTATTCCCACGGTGTGACTGCATGCTAAAACTGTGAGACACTGTTTGCTAGTTTTAATGCCTGGCACAGAAGATTCTTCTTTAGAAGCAAGACTTTTAGGAGGAAGGGCTTTAAAATTCAATCCAGTCTCGTCCTCATTATACACTTGCTTGGGTGAGTAATTTTCAGACGAAATCAAATCTGTGAATTCGTCTAAATTTTTTTTTGCATCAAGATTATCAGCTGATAACTTCTCTCCGCTTACCGTTAGTTGTCTAATTCCGTGCTTTCTCTTCCATCTATCCGACCATCTATTGCTAGCAGTAAATTCCAAATCACCATTCATTAATTTGTTTAACTGTAATTCCTTTTCTTGTAATAGTGGACCACTAATAGGAACTTCTTTCTGCCTCTCTTGTGTAAACCATAAAATTTGTCAATTTTTTTATTTACACAAACTTTTGCGTTATGGCGTTGCTCCAAATACTTTTCACTTGTAGCACTGCAAAACTGTTCAATTTTGGATACAGAAATATGTAATGAATGCTCTAATATTGTTCGTAAAAAAACGTACTTCTGTTAAATGCAAAATTCACAGCAAATCCAAACTTTTCCAAACCCGAACAGGCTATAGCCCCAATTAGTTCGAATTTGAGGGGTTCCACTGTATTATATTATTATGTATTCATTGATTTTTTTTTTGAATTCAAACAGCCTGAAAGACAAAATAAACAATGAACTAGATACCATTAAATATTTGGTATACTCAAATGGATACAACACCACAATAATAGACAAACTATGGCACGATATACAAACAAACACTAAAATTAACATTACGGAGAGGGAAACAAATACATCTCAATGCCATACATAAACAAAACAAGTAAAATAGCCCACAAAGGGTTTTCAAAAAACAGGATACAAAATAGCATACAAAACTAATAACAATTTACAATACAAAATACAACACTATACAAAAAACAAAGATAAATTACAAGCACCAGGCGTATACAAACTAAACTGCAACAAATTCTACATTGGGCAAATAGGTCGCAGCTTTAAACAAAAAGTCGAGGAACAAAAACAGAGCACCAACTCAGCATTTTACAATCACATAAAAGAAACAGGACACAATACACAGACATTCACCATAAACTAGAAATCCTACACATCAACTAAAAAAGGATCACATCTCAACACACTAGAACAATATGAAATTCACGGACATACAAAAACACAAAGTACAAATATATTAAATGAACAAACCCAATATAAATCACACATACTCATTGATACTATCGAAAACCTGCCTTAAAAACCGTCACCACTCAACCCAACATCTCCAAGCAAAAGACACTGATGAAGATCGCTACATAGTGATTGAAAACGTTTTGTTTCTTTTTAAATCAAAACATATTGTTTTGTTACAATATAATAGTGTTTTGTTTTGTAATGTAATGTTTTACTAAATTAAAATATAGTCACTATATCGATATAATGTTTTACTAAAGTACGATATAGTTACATTATATCTATTCAGGATATGTTTTGTTAGAAAAAATTAAGTTTTGTATGGTAAGGTAAGCAATTGATGTGTGAAAGGGAATATAGCTTCTATTTATATGTGGTAATAAAATAATTTACAAGAAGGTAGATACTATTTTACTCATTGATCACTTAACTTGTGTTAGGAAAGTTTATTCGTTTTTTTTCATAATCGGTATCACCGTAACCAGATATTTGTATGTATATTATAATGTAGTACATAATAGTAGTATGTATATAAAGGAACTTCGAGTTCATCATTTTTTTAATGTTTATTTCTCGTGGTAATTATATAGATTTGGCAACTATTAAGACGTCTGCTTCCGTGGAGTAATACCTTTTGGCAGGTGATGTTACATGATCTCTATTCTTACCTTAGATGTGTAGATTTGTTTGGTTATATGTTGTATAAAATCCTGTATCCTGACTGGATACTTCATAGGTATATTTTAATATAGGTATATAGCAATGTTTAAAAAAATTACAAACAAACTGGATACTTTATACCTATTTAGTAATGTTGTATATGTAGTATGGTGTGCCATTGCTACTGCACATCCAAAAAACTAGTCCTAACCATATCAATGAAAAAAATAACTTTCTATGTCAAAAAAAAGATTGTCATCAACATAGCTTTAGGACATATTTTTCAGTAATTTTATACACATTGCATTAAACGTCATAAAACCAAGCGTCCTATTTACCTTTCCTGTTCCCACATAATCAAAATATATTATCTTCACCCTCTATAAAAGTTATTTTAGGCATTTTTTTCCAAAACAGGCCAGTTTCTGTGTAACTTGGACAGCATTATTTAAAGTCGCATAACTTGGGAATCGCGTAAGACGGGGTTGTGTAAGTCGAGGTATTACTGTATTTTAAGCTTTCCTTCATATACAAGTCACTATACAAGACAACATAATCCAAATCGTAGATACCTTGATCCAAATCTGAACATAAGGAAAATGTACCAGTTGTATTTGGAGAATGCACTACTACAGCTCCTGTTAAAGAACCAATTTATGGAAGAGTCTTTTCAGATAAAAACTTACACTTCATGTTCCTTTAAAAGACACGTGTCGAATTTGTCATTCATTAAAACTTAAAATTGATGCATCAGATACTGAAGAACAAAGCATAAAATTATGATGGTTGAACTATATTTGAGGAAGGCAGACAAAGCAAGAGCCTCCATGAAAATTGGTGCATTACGTGCAAGAGATAATGCTTCAAGTTACTATATTTTTTCGTTCCACCTACAAAAGCCTTTACCCTTTCCTGTTCTGAATGTATCAGTAGATTAATATAAAAGGAAACTTGTACTGCTTCAACTTTGGAATGCACAATCTGGCAAACAATAAAGCCCTCATGTATGTCTGGGATGAGACAGTAGCTTCCAGAGAATCCCAGGAAATTGCTTAATGTCTAGCTTTGCATATTGATAAGGAAGCTGCTAAGGAAACTGCAATATAGAAATCGCGCTTACGTAAATGAAGATGGTAATCAGCCCTCACAAAAAATTTCTACAATTGACCATAAGATTCTACTCTCAGGTCATTCATTTATGCAAAAGATTTATGCTTCAAAGAAAACAATAAGATTTGTACCCACAGATTAGTATAAAATCATAGAAAATGCAAGGAGGAGTAACAAACTAGTTCTTAGTGAACAGGGACGACAACAAATCAATTTGAAAAATTTATAAGTAGAAGAAAGACTGATAAAAACTGTGAACAAAAAAAACTGATTACAAGTATTGTTTTGTTATGAAATCATACACCTTATAATATTTAAATTGGCTTTGTGTTATTGTCTTAATTATTTTTTTTGGATTATAAAACCAATGAAACTGTTACAGGTTAGACTGCAGACAATGCCAAAAGTATCTCCGGGACAAGCTCTACTCTATACAGGGACCTGGGACTGTGCAAAAAAAACGGTTACAAGAGAAGGAATCTTAGGGCTTTATAAAGGTGCATAATTCATAATAGTTATGGAAAAATAATATTGATCTTAAAAAACTTGAAAATTATCTAATGATCTCTGTTTCCTTATTATGGCTTTATGAAAGTAATATCTTTGAAGAGATTCACTAGTTTTTTATGACAAAAACAATATTAGAGATTGTACTAAAATATTTCTGAAGAATTCTGTCACTGAACAACAGTTATATTACAACATAACCGTGATGGGTGGCTTGAGAGTCATTTATATTAATATATTTCTATTATTCCATTATTCTATTATTTTGGAATGTGTGTGAGTTTAATGATAAAATGGCAAGGGCAGATGTTTGAATGATTTCAATATATATTGATTACAGGTTCAGAGAACACCTTGACATTTTTGCCAAAGTTCAGTTCAATTTTTTTTTATTGCTATTAACCTACAATAAGTTACATAATGTATTATATTTCAACAAAACCATATTGTTTTATTATAGCTAGCCGCACCTACTAAGAGGGGTTTGGCACCCCTCGCGGTACCCCAGCCAAACATATACACTACTAACAACACTAACTTCATTGTTACACACTAATACACTTTCTACAAACACCTCATATTCATTACAATCTCTAAACATTTAAACACTTACATCTTCTCTTAAGGATTTTTGACTGGTCAGAACCGTTGCACATTGGGAGTGCTGAAAAGTCCAGAGTTTGACAAACTCTGGTCTGGGAGGCTGATGTGAGCTTGCTCTGCCGAAGACGTATGCGCAGTGTCTGGTCTACCAGATTGGTTTTTCGCCAGGAAAAAAGTCCAATGAATTTCAGTGTATACTACTGAACTAATTATATCTTCTATTACTGCTACAAATTCGCGTAACAAATCATACAATATACTACATTTAAATTACATGTTAACTCACAGGACCCAATCTCGAGAACCTGTTTTGAACATTCACAGTCTCACCACTGTTTATGATCTTTCTCAAGACAAATATTAATAAAAACAACTGATATACTTATTAATAAAAACTAACTGAAAATATAACAATATATAACTGTCAAGCATCATATGATTTCTTAAATAAATTGAAGGTCAATAAAATTGTTTGTAAAACGTTAAAAGTTACTAACATACGGAAATCTTATTACACCAAATTGATTTTATGAATCAAATTAATGTTTGTCACAGAATTTGAGAATTTAACTGAATAAAACTAACTACATAATGTGTACAACAATTAAAAATATATAGGGTCAGGTAAAATGACCTCCCATATTTTAAAATGCACTTACAAACAAACAATGATAACACAAAAAATACTTTCATTTGTGAACACCAAATACTATATACAATATCAAGAGTACAGTGGTACGATATATTACAATGAAAATATTGGAAAAAACCCCAGTACCACAAAAATAAATAATACAAGTAACTTAAGATTAAACCCTTAAGGGTAACAAATACTATGCTATTTTAAAAATTATGTCCAGTAAATGGGTCGCTTCATTTTGGCTCATTGACGGAGCCTTTCCTGGATGTTTACCATAGTTTATCATTTCTGGTGGAATTTTGACTACAGCATTGTTGATTGCCTCCTTAAGTGCATGCAGGATTTTGGTGAAATGTTTGTACACATGCACCTTTAGGTATCCTCCAAAAGAAATATTACAAAGAGATAAATCAGGTGTCATTTTCAACCTTAATTGTGTTTTTAGCCTTTAGATATCTTGTAATCTTGTCATAAAATAAAGAAATATCCCAATAGCACTTACCTTATTATGAATTATAGAGACATTTTAAGTCCAAAGTAACACTGAATAAAAATGTATGCATAATGGTGTACCCACTATAATACTATGTTGCAACTAGGTTTAAATGTAACATAATAGTTTACTTTGATGTAATTATTTTAAAACAAAAGCAAACTGCACTAAACGCTGTATTTACAAGCACAATATATATTTAGAAAAGCATGTACCACGAAAAATATAGGTCTAAATATAATATAAATATAATAATATAAATATAAATTATTGAAAAATATCATTTAGGCCTATTAAAAATTGTTAAATTTGTTTAGGCTGAAATTATTTACACATACTCCTTTATTTGGCCACTTGAAAAACACTTCAATTTATTGTTTATAGTTTTTGACAGTGTGCAATGTTTCAAAGTAAATGTTTGTGTGTAATCACGGGTTATTTTGGCAAGTCGTGCAGTAGGCCTCGGCCCACACGTTGTAAGTCTATTAGAAACCACTATATGTATATAATAATATATGTCAAAACTAAAATAAAAGCAAAACACTAAATAAATAAAGGAGTTCATGAACAAGGATAAGTTAACATAAACAGCGATGTAACAACCAAGCCAAATGTCTGATGCTTACTGTGCAGTATATCGTAAATAACTGTCTGGAACCAGTTGTTTATTTACGGAAAACATGATAAATATGGCCAATCAGCATTATAAACATAAGCATTGCCTTCCCATAACACACCAAAGGAACATAGTACACATTATTATTAAGTAAGATGTTCTAAAGTATGTAATAGTTGCGCTACAAAATGTGTCTGACTGAGTCCGACAATGGAGTGGAATGGGGTTTTTAGTGATGTCAGACTCAGTTCGCCTATGGAGCGCAAAAGGTTAAAGCCAATACTGAGAAAAATAATTTTATTTCTTGACGTAAACAGCTTGAGTTAAACTGTCATATGAGTCCTATAGAGTCAAAGTGCACTTTCTCCATTTTTTCAAAATTGAGATTATACATGAATCTTGTAGGAAATTTCGTGATGGACATGTTTGTGTATTCAGTTCATTGCAAAAAAAAATAATTCACACCAAAATTATTTATTCAGAATCAATAAAAATATTAATTCTGATTTCTTTAATAAATTATTCAGAGGTTTTTTGACTGTTCTGAAAAATGAGGTTTGTGGGAGAAAGTGCAATTTGATTCTAGAGGACTCATATATCGAATGCCGGGCAGGACTCAATATTGCCACAGTGAGTGTATTATTGTGATAAAATACACTGCATTCAAACACTCTATTCAAACATATAATAAAAACTACACTCAGAGCAACAACACACTAAATTACCACATACTAACAATAATATAACAAACCAAAACAGACAATCTTGTCAATGGCTCATAGCATTGAACACTGCAGGGACCAAGTGTGAAAAACCTGTCTACTGAGAAATATCATTAAGTAGTGGATTTTGCCAAGTTAAATTGATAAATAAGTGTGTGTATTTTTTGTTAAATTTTAAAATATCCACTTTAGAAATGGGTAATATGGTATTATAAAATATAGGTCTATAAAAGTAAAAATTCTATAGATAGAATTATACAATTGAAATATTGTATAAATTAAGACAACAAACTATATTTTCTTATTAGAATTTTTTCGATAACAAATAAAATTCAACAGATTCCTTCAAATAAAGATCTTAGATGTGAAGGTTTCAAATCTCAAGAGATGGTCGAGTAGTTGACAGCTGTCTTAACTAACTGTTTTTTTTTCTTGTAAATTAGAAAAATTAGGTTTGCTGAAAGATTTTACACAAGATAATTTTTTTGTTGGTATCTACAGGAACAAAAATGAGTTTAGATTTATATGTATAATCGTTTTGTACAGTATTTTTGATGGTCTATCATAGAGTGGTGTCAAGGCGGTTTTCTATAAATATCTTACACTACCTCTGAATCTTTGAACTTTGGTACCATTTATTTATTATAAACTGTCTTTTCTATTTAATCCTACGTTAGATCCTAATATAAATTTGAGTACAATTTTCTGCCTTTCCTAACATTTAAGTTTTTTTTTTGACATGTTTCAGAATAATTCTATTCTAAAAACTTGAAGTACTATTAAATGTTTTGAGAATGGAGTTATTCCGAAACTCCTCAACAAAGAAAGATATTGTAATGTAAAATTAGATCATAATGTTTATTTATTGAAACCTTCCCTTTCTTCAATTACTTTTATTTGTATGTTTTAACATCTTATTAAATTAATTAGTCATTTCATATGGCTAAAAATATTATTTTAAACAATTATCAAATTTAATCAATTTGTTTATTATTATTTTATCAGTTATTTATATATCTTTTTTCTTAATTGTTTAATAGTATTTCCATTATTATTTGTATTTATTTTGTATCATATAAAAGAAGAAATCTTTTAAAATCTTTAATTTTTTTCTTCCCTTTATTAAATTACCATTACAAACTTTGGTTGTTTTGTATTATTAAATATATTATTGGTTCTAATTATTTTTGATAGGAATTAGGAATATAATTCTTATTTCTCATGTAGATTACAATTTTCATGGTCTTTTTATTATTCTGTCCTTTATAACTTTTATTTTTCATTTGCATATGGTATTTCTTTTAGTTTTTCATATTCAACCTCTTATTTTTTCAATTGAATTTTATTGTATTTATAATTTTATTTTTATAAATTAAGGTACACAGTTGTGTCTCCATATCCACGGTTTCGGTATCTGCGGTTTCAATTACCCGTGGCATACTGTCACGCTAAGAATCTTCAAGAATAGTTGATATTCAACTGCTTGTAAACGCCCAAGTCTTAGTCTGTTTGTTTTTATGTATATAGCAGCGTATTGTTAACATTCAGTAGCCTTTATCATTTCCTTGTTAATTTTTAATATATTGGATTCCATAGACTTATAATTGCTTTCCTCTGAAATCTCTTCAGTCTGCTTCTAGCGGTTACACTAGCCTATCCGCTGTGCTTTTTCGTGTTAGTAATACAGTATTTGTTTAATTAACTTGTAAATATTCTTCTGTTCAGCAATAAAGACCAACACACGAAGCTTCTAATAGTGCTAATTTTAAGAGAAGACAAAGTATTCTTGAATTAAGTGAAAAGGTGAAATTTTAGATATGATTGAGGTTGAAAGAAAATTGTTTGCAAGATTGTGTAACAAAAACGAATCGTCTATATGTGAAATTTTCAAAATCCGTAATAAAATTGATTAATTTTTCTATTTCACGGGAAAGTGCAAGGGTCACTTATATGGTGTGTGATAAAACTTTATTGAAAGTAAAAAATACCTGGAGTATCTGGGTGAAAGATATGAATAGAAAAAGGATATCTGTGGATGGAAATGTATTACAGCAAATAGTGTCAAGTTTATACGAAGATTTTCGTGAAAAAGATGGTACAGAAGAGCAGACTATTCAGTTTACTGCAAGCTGAGGGCAGTTGCATAGGTTTCGAAACAGATACAATTTAAAAGACGTTAAAATTGTAGGAGAAGCAGCATCTGCTGATGAGGAAGCTGCAGCCATGTTTCTGACCAAGGTTAAGAAAATTATTAAGAATGGGAAATATGAACCTAGACAAGTTGTCAACTGCTATAAGACAGGACTTTGTTGGAAGAAAATGCCAAATAGGATCTGGATTCATAAAAAGGCAAAACAAGCTACTGAATTTAAAGCATGGATGGATCTACTAACTCTGTTACTTTGTGGGATTGCAGCTGGACATATGATCAAGGCTGGTGTTATTTACCGATTGAAAAATCTCCGTCTTATTTTCCTGTTTTCTGGCAACATAACCACAAAGTGTGGATGATGGCAGTATTGTTTACTGAATGCTTTCACTGATGTTTTATTCCTGAAGAGGAGAAGTATTTAGAAAAGGAAGGGTTACCATTCCGAGTTTTATGAACAGACAATTACCCAGGCCCTCTGCACCAAGAATGAAAATGTTTAAGTAGTGTTTATGCCACATAACACAACTTCGATACAACAGCCGCTTGATTAAGGTGTCATTAGATGTGTCAAGGCCTCATACACACGCCAAGTGTTTGAAACGATTAGGGTAGCCATCGATTTGGATCCCTATCTTCATGTCATGCAATGCTGGAGATTGTTCAATATAGCTGAGGCGATAACTTACATTGGATGAGTTGAAACTAGAAATGGTCAGAGCCTCCTTAAAGAATTTGTAGAAGATTTCCCAAGAATTGATGGAGATATTAGAGTGATTATTCAAGCAGCAAAAGATGATGGCAAGGGATTCATCAATTTAAATGTTGTAGGAGAGCATGTAGAAGAATATCAAGAAATGTTGACAAACAGTGATTTATAAATTTAATCACATTCTGAGGAAGACAGGGTGGAAGAAGAAGAAGAAGAAACTGATTTGAAAGAAACCGAATGGACACATGAAAATTTTGGAGGAGTTTTCTGGATGGTACAAAGTTTGAAAGGAAAAATAATGGATTAATACCCACTTATGAAATGTAGAATTAAAGTTACAGTATCAGAATGATTACTGATGCCATGCAGTCTCTTCAGCAAGTCTTCAGGGAAATGAAAAGAAAAATAACAATCCCCTATTACAATGTTTTTTCAAGTAGAGAAAAAAGTGCTAATTATTGATTCATCTGCCCCATAACATCGTCAGCATCACTAAAAGTTTCTGACTAAATATTTCTTGTTCTTTAGTTCAAATTGAAATATCTTTTTGCACATAGTGGTTTTTGTTCAACTTGTAAATTGTGAAGTGTACTATTAATACATATTGTTGGATATTAATTAAGTTTTCAAAGTTAAATAATTGCCATCGGGGGTTTTATTTATTTTTTTTAAACTTGGGAGCGGGTTTTAAACTGCCCGAAGCACTGCTACCTTAAGGTATATTGTACTTACCTCCCTGATCTAGTCAAATAACCCCTTCCCTCTTACCAGGTTTAGGAGTTTCCTGACTAGTGTTTTACCTTCAGCATCCACCAGAGCCGTTCCATCACCAAAGAGGTTGAAGCGCCTCTCAGCAAGTACTTCACATCTGTAAATAATGTGTGTGGCAGTCTCCAGTTCCTGCCCGCATAATCTGCACACTGGTTCATCTTTGTAGATACCCATTTTATGCAGATGTTTCCTTAGTCCACCGTGTCCCGTGAGTAGACCTGTGGCTATCCTCAATTCCTGCCTAGACAGATAGATGAGACTCTTCTGCAGCCCCAAGGAAGGTTTCCTAAGGGTTAGCTTACTGTGTCTCATCCCTTCAACCCTGATCCAGTGCTCACAGTGTCTTTCAGCCATCCACCTTCGCACTGTCATCTTGACCATGGATTTGGAAATACCTACCGCAGGCTCCGGTCCAATCAGGGGAGTCGAAGACCCCTCCCTGGCCAGCGCATCTGCGGCTTCATTTCCAAGTATTCCCCTATGCCCTGGCACCCAACCTATCTTGATTTGATTGTGTCTTGCCAGGGCTTGTAGGTTATTTAGGCACTCCCTGACTATGGCCGAGGTGACCACATGTCCGTTTAGTGCCTTAATTGCTGCCTGACTGTCGGAGAAAATAGCAATCCGGGTCCCGTGTGTTTCCCTTCTCGCTATCTCTCCCAGACAGGCATTTATAGCATATATTTTGGCCTGAAAGACAGAGGTATGCCTCCCCAAGGAAAAAACTAGTTTTACTCTTGGGTTTTTACAATACACCCCCGCTCCAGTGCCGAAATCCATCTTGGAGCCATCTGTGTACCAGATCTGAGCTCCCGATGTTAATGTCCCTGACCATTCCATCATAGTTTGGTGGACCTGGTCAGGTGCAAACATTCGAGTAATGTGGTCGCTGCCCATTTCCAAGACGGGTTCTTTGACCACGCACTCGATACTCATATGTCCCGAAACATCTGGGAGGTTAGCCCAGTTGCTCGAATTGCGCAATCTCCATGCCGCCAGCCTCGCCTCTCCTCTAAGGACAAGCTCCAGGGGAGGGAGGTTAAGCATTACTTCCATTGCTGCACCTGGTGTAGTTGACATCGCTCCCAGTGTGCACAGACAGGCCAATCTCTGGATAGAGCTCAGTTGAGCTCTTGTCTGTGCCTGGTTGGCCTTTGTCCACCACAGCAGAGCTCCATAGGTAATCATAGGTCTTATCACCCTCAGATACATCCAGTGCATCATTGATGGCTTCAGTCCCCATTTCTTACCCACCATTCTTCTCACTGTCATCAATGCCCTTTTGGCCCTGTTAACTGTCCTCTCAAGATGTGGGTTCCAGGTGAGTTTCCTGTCCAGAGTAACTCCCAGGTACTTCACCTCCCCCACAAACTCAAGGTATTCACCAAACAAGCGGGGCATCCTGGTCGTCAGATCTTTTCGCTGTCTGGTGAAGTTAATGAGAGCAGTCGTTTTTGGATTTACCCTAAGGTTCTCCTTATTAAACCACTCTTCAATCAGTCGTAGAGGATTTCTGATTACCTCAAGGACTGTATCAGGGAATCTGCCCAGGATCAGAACAACTATGTCGTCCGCATATCCTAGACAGAAGTACCCCTGTTCATTCAGGAGTTCAATAAGGTTGTCAGCCACTAGGCACCACAACAGAGGAGAGAGAACCCCCCCCCCCCCTGTGCACAGCCCAGACTTGTCTCCGCCCTTCTGACCTCCCCTGCCACCTCTACAGAAATGCTTCTGTTTGTTAACATGGAACTTATCCAACCACAAATGGTCGCATCCACTCCATGACGTCTTGCACCACCTACCATCGTCTCCACTGAGGGGTTATTGAAAGCCCCTTCAATGTCGAGGAAGGTACCTATGGCACAACCTTTCATAGCGATCATTTGCTCAATCCTACCAACCACTTGATGGAGAGCTCCCTCGCAGGATTTCCCCGGTTGATAAGCATACTGGTTCCAATGCAGTGGTTTTATGGCCAAAGCACCCCCCCCCCCTAATATGCCTATCAACCAGTTTTTCAAGTCCCTTAAGAACAAAGGACATGAGTGTAATAGGTCTGTATCCTTTCCCTTCCGATTGGTTACCGGTGGGCTTAGGTATAAAGACCACCTTACTAGATTTCCAGGCTGCCGGCACATGCCCTAGAGCAATGCTTAGCCTGTATAATGTAGTAAGTACCAGTACCAGCATATCCATTCCCTGCTGCAGCAGCACAGGATAGATCCCATCTGGACCTGGAGATTTGTAGGGTTTAAATGTGCCAATAGCCCATCTTACCCTTTGTGGAGTTACTATCCTCCTTGCCACTTCCCAATCCTCCCTCTTACCACGTCTTGGGGAGAGTTTGGCAACTGGTTCAGTGTCTGCTCCCCCAAGTTTCCTCAGAGTACTGGAAGGGAAATGTGTTCTGATTAATGCTTCCACAGTTTCCCCTGCAGTTTTTGTTATATTTCCCAGTGGGGTGGTTAGCATCCCCACCGGGTTAACTGGGTCCTTAGAGAGCAGTTTATACAGTCGTGCCCCTTCCCGAGTTTTGTCAATCTCATGACAAAACTCCTTCCAGGACTTCCTGCGTGCTTCTCTAATTGCCCTGTTGTATTCGGTTAGTGTTTTCCAATACAGGTCCCACTCCCCGTTCTTTTTCGCTCTATTAAAGAGTCTCCTGGTGGTCTTCCGAAGTTTGGCTAGCTTCTTGTTCCACCATGACGGATCCCCTACTTTTCTCCCCTCACTGAGAGGGCAGTTATCAGTAAAGGATTCTACTATAGCCTCGCCAACCAATGTGGCAGAGTCTTCTAGCTCTCTCCTCCCACCATACCCCAATCCAGCCTCCTCAATCCGAACACCCAGGTCCCTCCTGTAGGAGTCCCAGTCTGTTCTTCTTGGATCCCTGGTTGGCCGAAGCATGGCTGGATTTAGGGAAATATCATACCTAATAAGTCTGTGGTCAGAAGAAGATGGTTCATCCGACATATACCAATTTAGTACATACCTAGCCATCTGGTTCGATGCCACCGTAATGTCCAGGACCTCCTGTCTGGCCCTAGTGACAAACATAGGCTCTTCCCCCTGATTTAAGACTAGTAAATTCTTAGAGCTAAGATAAGCTACAAGCTCCTCACCTCTAGTGTTGGTACCTGTACTTCCCTATCAAGTCCCTGCAGCAGAAGTTCGTTAGTACAAAAGCACTCAACCCCCTCCTAACCAGGATACACGTCCTGGGAACACCGGCGTCCTTATCATACAACAACTTACCTCCAGATGCCGCCAGCCCGCATATTCGTCCTCCAGAAATCCATGGTTCCTGGATGAGAACCAAGTCCACCTCTCCCCTGTCCAGCATCCTACACACGACAGCACTAGCCGCCCTGCTATGCTGTAGGTTCACTTGGAGGATCTTGATCATTTTTCTGCTTACTTCGCAGTTGCCTGGGTTCGCAGAGCAGCCCCAGGACTAGAGAGCACCTTGAACGTGGCCTGTCTCAGCCCCACGTTCACCCTCAGGTTGTTGTTCCGCAGTGCCCTGAGGGAGCCCTCTCCTATATACAGGATCAGGGTAAGACCTGCATCCTCCCTTTTCCTAACAATCACCTTCCAAGTATCCTGAACTACCCCAGGGTTCTGGGTTTTGACCACCTTCAGGATCTCTTCCGGCTCCTTGTCATTGTAGGTTTTGGGCACCCACATTGAAACCTTTGCAATGCAAAAGATCTCCTTGGTTGGCCCTGCCCTCAACTTTACCCCCTCACTCAAGGTGAAGCTTGGCAGGACCCGAAGGACCCACTCCAGGCTCTCCCGTGAGGAGCATACGACATTTAGAGCCCCCATCTCTAAGTGTGCTGTCCTGAATCCTCTATCCCCACTCTCCGCCTCAGCGGACAGCGGCGAGAAGAACAGCTCCTCCAGCTCCAACGCCATCTCTTCCGAGAGTTGTCTCTCTGGGTAACTAACTGTGACAATGGCTAGCTTTTGCCTGAGGGTATCGCCGTATGTGCCTGAAGACACTCCAGCATCCCCCCTTGTCCCAGCTTCACTTTCTTCTTTCCTCCCTCCACTGGAGAGGGATTGGACGTCGCACTCTTAGGCCTTTTGGACGTGCTGGGGTTTAGTGCTCTTGGTTGATTGCTTCCCTGTTGCAACTCCCTCCTCACAACATCCAAGCCCTGGACTTTGACAGGCTCAGCTCGGTTTTGGCCTCCCCTTCGGTTTTTCAGGGTTATTGGCCCTCCTCTCGCCTGTTATTTTCGGAGCCGCCTTTTGGCCGCTCCACTCATACACTTTCTCCGTAAAGAGAGCGTGCTCAACTCTGCAGCCACTTCACCGGTTTCTGCAGTCGGCAGCTTGACAGCCGCCCCGCACCCCCAGTGATGGTTGCCGTTAACACCTCTGCTACAGACTCACGGTTTGCCGTCTCATTGGCTCCCGCTGTTTGTGCAGTCTCAAAATCAATTTTTGTATTAGTCTGGTCCATTAACGTCCCACGAGTATGGGGGAAATAACGGTCGACCAAAGCAAGGCCCCCACTGCCCTGGCAAGACAACATACAATGAGGTTTTGTCTGGTTCCTCAAGGGGATCGTGTGTGACTGCATCTTATACCCTGCAGCCATTCATCCTTCGGCACGATGCCTTCCACCTTGGATTGGGTATTCAGTCACTGACCTTGAAGCACACCCCAAGTTCAGGATATTATTAACTGTTGCTCATGCAGCGAACAGCCTGATTTACTCTCTTTTTTACAACTGTGTCGTTAGGGTAGTTTCCTGCCCATACTTCACTGTCGCATTGCCCTTGGTTCACCCGGGAGGTGAGAGTAGCATTGTGAGGACTTAATTCCCAACTACCCCAGTCTCCCCAGTCAGAGCAGTTATTTCTACCACACCCAACCGGTTGACTGACGAGGAGGGATAATTCCTCACGTTTGAACCATTGCCTTGGTCCAGGCCTGCATATTCAGAAACCTTCCGGAATCCTTATTCACAGATAACCTACATTTCTGTAGGCCGTCCCACTATCCGCCACCTGTGGACCCGCCCGGTTGCTCAGGCCAGCTAGCCGGCTGCCATCGGGTTTGATAGTAAATGTTTGTGGTTAGTAGCTACATAGGGAATGGAGTACTGTACACTACGTTATGGTAAGTACAAACAGTATTCACATTGGGCCTATTGGATATATCAATACTTACGTACTAGACTGTAATATTTTAAATACTACATAGTATATAATGTACTTATGCAATTCATGTGTGTATGTACATGCAATACTCTTTACTGTAAATGTCTGTATGTATAGTATTTGTGTGTTAACGCAGATAACACACCTCGTCCTTATTATCAGCGGTTCCATGTTACTGCAATAATTTTGAACCACCTTGCCCCTGGATATGCAGATACAACTGTATATATTAACTTTTATCTTATAACAGATTTAAGAACTTTTATTTTAAATGTAATTATTTCTATTGGTCACTAGGTATGGCTGCTCCAATTGCTGGTGTTGCTCCAATATTCGCAATTAGTTTTTTCGGATTTGGAGTTGGAAAGAGATTGCAACAAACATCAGAAAACCAACAATTGACATTTTTACAGCTTTTTTATGCAGGGGCGTTTTCTGGAATTTTTACAACAGCAATAATGGCTCCAGGTGAACGAATTAAATGTCTATTACAGGTTTGTATACATTTATTTGTAGTTAATTCTGTCACCAAAGCTTGGTTTTAAATATGTGCAAATATATTTTCTCACTCGGTTTCTTGCTAAACTATATTTTAAACCTGGAATACAAGTATTTTAAATAAACAAAAGGACCATATAGCAAAATGATGTATACTACATCCTCTAAGGTAGAATTGTTTATTCTATGTAAGTTAATTATTATTTATATTGATCACCCACGCTTAAACGGGGTATTTAACCCTAGTTTAAAACTAAAAACTGAAAAAAGTAAATATCTCAGTCTTTAGCATGCTAATGATTTTTAGCAAATTAGGCCCAAGTAAGTTTAAAAGTAATATTTCATGTAAAAGCAGCGGCTTGCAAGTAGCCTCAAGTCTGGACAAGTAAGCAAAATTTGGTTATAATATTCAGGTCCGAACTAGCTCCTTAGGCCAACAACCGTTGATAGTATGCTAATATAAAAATTAATTTCACTATAAAAATTAATAATTAATAAGTATAATATAACAGATATATAATCAATTTTAAGAGGACAAAATGCAAAGCTTAAATTAATAAATAATACTCAATTAAAAAAAACAGTTTGAACAAAAACTATATATTATAAACAGTAATTAAAGAATTATCTTAAAAAAGGAATTAGTAAAAACAATAAATGTCAGTGAATACTGTAAGGTAAAACCAACAGAAATAATTAATAGTGTTACAAAAGTGAAATAAATGTGAAACATCGGTTAGGTGGCGTAACAAGACAAAAAATTCAACATCGTTGTAAAAAGTCAAACAAGATATGTTAGTGTGTATGGATGTGTGGTTGTTAAAGTTTATGTACATCCATACACAATAACATAGACCTTATTCACAAAATCAAAGACATCCACATACCACACAACTCCACCATTGCATCATTCAACATACAAAACTTCTACACCAATGCACCCATTGAACAAATATTCCAAATACTACAAAACATTCTCACAGGAAACAAAACTCCACATAAACTCAACTCAAAATCATAACACTCACCAAACTCATCCCATCACAAAACTACTCCACGTATCAACACAAATTCTACACACAAAAAGATGGCCTGCCTATGAGTTCCTCCATTTCAGGCATACTAGCAGAAATACTCCTACATCATATGGAACAAAAATACATTCTACAGAATAACAAACATACACAAAAAATAATTTATTACCATAGATATGTGACAACATGTTTTACTATTATAAAATGGCAACAATCGGCAAATCAAGCACCTACACAATTACATCAATACCATACACCAAAACCTCATTTTTATCCTCAAATTAGAAGAAAACAAAATAAAGTTTCTAAACCTTACTATCACCAAGCACAATTTCAAAATATGCAGAAAACCAACAACCACTGATACTGTCATACATAACACATCTAATCACCCTATACAACACAAACACGCTGCATTTAATCATATGTTACACTGTCTAATCAATATACCCATGCTACAGAAAGACTGTGATGTCTTCATACTCAATACAATAAATTACATAGTTCAACAAAACGGCTACCAACATACACTTATAGACAACGTACTCATGAAAATTAAATATAAACAACATCACCGAACGGCCACTCCGACAAACCGCAAAAAACAACAAATACATATCCCTCACATACCACAACAAACACACACACAAAATTGCTCCCACATTCAGAAACCTAATTACCAAATATCGTACAAAATAACAAACACTTTAGGAAATCACATACAACCCTTTTAACAACAAACAGACAAGTACAATCTATCCGGTATACACAAAATAACAAATAATGAATGTCCCAGCTATTATATCGGCCAAACCGGTAATTCAACACATGCTTCAATGAACACATCAATGACATACCATCTAACATACATCAAACAACTGAAAATCCAGCTACGCAACATATCTACAAAACACGCAACACACATACACGGACATGCATATTAATTTAAATATTCTCCACAAATCAAAGTAAAAAATTAACACCTATAGAAAAATATGGAATACACAAATACCACCTAATAGATAAAAAAATACCTAACTAAGTGAATACGTAATTTCTTACTTGCTGACGCGTTCAAAACAAACAACCCATCCCATTCCACAGTCATAAATCCATTCTCGTTAAAGCCTTTACACCCAACCGATGCCGCTAGTAGAGGGTTAGCTTCGTAAAAGGAACAAATGTTTTGAAACATGTCAACAAGTAAGCAATTACGTATTCACTTAGTTAATTGTTTTAAAAATTAGTATTACAATTAAATAATATTAAACTCAATAAGTACTTAAGACCTTAATTGCTGACTTAGTGCTGATTGTTTCGAAACACGTCAGCAAGTAAGCAATTACGTATTCACTTAGTTAAGTGTTTTTAAAATTAGTATTACAATTAAATAAAATTAAACTCAATAAGTACTTGATACCTTACTTGCTGACTTAGTGCTGATTGTTTCGAAACAATCATTACTTTTATGAAGCTGAGCGGATACTGGAGGCATCGCGCAAGGTATAAATGGTTGTCAGCATAAGATTTTTGAGTTTAGTGGGTTTACGTTAAGTTGGTTTCTTACTATGTAATGGAACAGGAAGTTGGCTTCAAAGTGTGTGTGGTCATTTAATATATTTTCTTTAAATTAGTTTAATCATTGAATTCAAGATGATTATATCAAGCAACTTTAATTGTAATAAATAAGATTTTAAATAAAACAATGATTTAAATATTATAAAGAAAACATTAATATTCCATGAGTTTCCGGCCTAAGACAAATTGATATGAGATAGCAGCGTGCAACTTTGTTTTAAAGAGTAGCTTGCACTCTTTGTTGTTAAAGTCAAAATAAAAACTCAATGCTGGGAACACATCGGGGGCTCACTGAATAAAGTTTTTGGAGTGTCGCCAGAAATATGAACCAAAAGTTTAAATCTAAAGTAAAATACATGATTAGATCCGTAGATCTAGCTTATGGCTAGAAGAAAAACTATTACCCTATTTAAATTAACCTCGATGTTTTATTTGTTTTCGTAAAACTCACTATACAACAAGGTCCAGTTTTATCTGAGAAGGATGCACAGATACAAATAGTATTTATTTCTTTTCCATTACTGTGAAATATTTCTACAGCAGCCACGGTTCTGTAAAGTGGTGCTATATATATATATATATATATATATATATATATATATATATATATATATATATATATATATGAAGTTAATATATTACTATTGTAAGTAATTTTATCCACCATTAAGTGCAATAATTTTACCTTGAGTGATGAGGCACCTTTCGGTCAATTGACCATTGTCGAATCACTCAATGGTCAATTGACCGAAAGGTGCCTCATCACTCAAGGTAAAATTATTGCACTTAATGGTGGATAAAATTACTTACAATAGTAATATATTAACTTCATAAAGTCAGTGCAACGGAAAAACAATGGATAACGTTAAATATCAAGAATATATATATATATATAAAGTTGATAAATTACTATTGTAAATACTTTTATCCACCACTAAGTGCAATAATTGTACCTTGTTGTGATGAGGCAGCTTTCGGTCACTTGACCATTGTCGAATCACTGATTATTTTTCTGGTGTAGATGTTCGGTATAATATGATAAATAAAGCAATAAAATACACACAAGATAACAAACAAAATTAAATGAGGAATTAGATAACATTACAAAAATAGCAATAGAAAATGGATACAACAAACACCTTATAAAAAACATATACAATAAATTTACAAAAAAACCTAACCTCAACACAACACTACAACCTGAACACAAAAATAATAAAAATAAAAAAATCTACTTAAAATATAAATACACCAATAACAAAATAGAAAAACTAACAAATATATACAACAAAGAATACTACACTCCAACATACAAACCAAACAACAAAATAATAAAATATCTAAATAACACAAACCACAAAACAAATACAGAAGAACATAACCTATCAGGAGTTTACAAAATTACATGTAACAACTGAAATGCATTATACATAGGGAAAACGACCAGATCATTTAAAATAAGATTTGAAGAACATTACATAGCATTCAAAAATAAAAATACAAAAGTATCAAATGTTGCAGTACACCTAATATCACATAAGCATGAAATAACAAACTACGAAAATAACCTAACCATACTTGAAATAAATAATAACCCAATAGAACTAAACTCACTAGAAAAATACCAGATTTATAACAAAACACACAACAATTTAATGAACTTACAGACCACATATACAGAAGACATACTATATAAAACACATCATACAAGCAGATCAAGAAAAAATGCATGTAACGTCAACAAATACCAACATCACGTACCGAACATCTACACCAGAAAAATAATCAGTGATTCGACAATGGTTAAGTGACCGAAAGGTGCCTCATCACAACAAGGTAAAATTATTGCACTTAGTGGTGGATAAAAGTATTTACAATAGTAATTTATCAACTTCATAAAGTTAGTGCAACGGTAAAATAATGGACAGCGTAAAATATAAATATATATATATATATATATTCTTGATATTTTACGTTATCCATTGTTTTTCCGTTGCACTGACTTTATAAAATTAATATATTACTATTGTAAGTAATTTTATCCACCATTAGTAAGATGGATAAAATTACTTATAATAGTAATATATTAACTTCATATATATATATATATATATATATATATATATATATATATATATATATATATTTTTTTTTTTTTAAGTTAGTTTTGGTTGGTAAAGATTATTTAGATTTTTTGGACTAGGAGACTGACAGACTTATCTTGGTAAGAGTCCACACTGTAGTCTTGAAATAGAAACACATAAAAGCACTTAAACAAGACTACAGCTCTATTTTAAGACTACAGTGTGGACTCTTACCAAGGTAAGTCTGTCAGTCTCCTAGTCCAAAAAATCTATATATATATATATATATATATATATATATATATATATATATATTTTTTTTTTTTTTTTTTTTTTCAGTTATGATTAAACTTGGCAAAGTGAAGAAAAGTTGGATATATTTTTAAAAATGCATTAATTTTTGTGAATATTGCAGAACTTTATAGTGTCTGAAACCAAAAGCTTTTAATGTCATGAGGCTGTCCGTTTAAATTGATCACACAAATCAGACTACTTTGGCCTGATCTGTAAGGGTTGCAGATCAGACTAATCTAGCCTAACTTTTTATCGTGTTTAGTAAGCATTATCTCAACTTCTTATGATCCCAGACGTAAACAACGGTGGGTTAGGAACATTTAGAAGTGATAGTACATTTCGATAATAATCAGGTAGAACCTTCACAACAAACCATGCACAAGTGAGTGTGTACACTGTCATTGCGTCCTCAGAACAAATGTATTTCACATGAATGTAAATTTCAAGTTGTGCATCTGCTAATAACAATATTTTACAACTACATACAAAATTTCACGTTGATTATTTCACCCACAAGAGGTGCGTAGCCCGTAAGACCTGCAAAGTCTCCACTTACACATATAGGTGTGTGTGTGTCTGTGTGTAATAAGGATAATAAAGGACAATGGTGCGCACCGACTTGAAAGAATGTGGTTGAATACTAGTAAAAGTGAAACTGTTAAATGAATAAAATAAGGTAGAAAACTATTTTTTTGTGTGATTAAATAATTGATAGGCATTGTATAAAATAATGATTTATAATACATAAGGAAAGAGTAAATATATCAAAATATGTATTTATGTAACTATGTGTTTATATGGGATTTATGTATATAAACATGTTAAATATGGTTTACTATTATTTTGGAACCCATGCAAGGTTTTAGTATAGCGTATCTGATGTAAATAAACTATGAGAGCAAGCTTCTACTATTTAACCTAAGATTGTTTTTGGAATATTGATATGGTTATAAAGAATTATTTATGTTTTAAAAGGTTATTATGTTGTTGTTGATATTTAAGTGAAATTAAAAATTGTTTTATTATTGGATTGAATTTAAATTTTATTTGGAAGCTAGAAATACAAAAATGTTTGTTCAAGAGAGGCGATAAATATGTAAAATTATTTTATTCAATAAAGTAATATTTATATTAGTTACCGGCATTCACAAATTAATCGGGACAATTACTTAATAATAATAATAATTGTAAATTAGTTAATTCATAATAATGTAAACAGAATGGTAAAGATATCAGATTTCTACAAACTTAAAGTCATGAAGGAAAACTTTAGAGGTGAAATGCGCAGAAGATTAATAGTCTCGTAATAACTAATTTGTCATTCCTAGTTGGCAACCAGATTAGCAAACAGCTAGCAATATGTTGTTATTAAAATTCAGTACATTCAAGAGAAAAGGGATTATGCACATTTTATGCGTAGAACCTTCTTTTAAAAAACAGAAATAATTTTCAGTTGAGTTTAAAAAAAATATAATTCTGTTTAAAAATGAGTTCTGAAAATAATCTTGTTATTTCTGAACTAAATAGTTTATTACAAATCTAAACACAATATCTACAACAATCAAAACAGGAACATGGCGGATCGAACAGGCAAAAATGGTCAACTTTTCATACATATTCCAGATAAATTATACAATAATTTGGTACAATCTCCTTCTTAAAAAGGAATTCAAAATAATTGTTTGTGTAATTAACTGTTTAGTTTGTCAAACAATGAAATTTCTAATTTTTGTGTGTTACTTCAAAGTGTTTTAAATTATTATGTGATGTTAAAACTCTGTTTCGAATACCAATTTTTAGATTTATAGTTTGTCTAATACTTTAAATAATTGGAACAATCTTGCGAGAGGATATCTCATATCAATATCACAATTTATTTAATTGCATAATTGTTCTTATTTGTTAACCTTTTCAATAGCACGTTTTTTCAACACTAGCGACATCTGCCGGAGCGAGTATTTTTATTTGCTTAATATTTTCCTAATTTTCAGATAATAAAATGTTTTATATTCCAAATAATAAATAAAACAAATGAAATACTAAACTCTTATTTATTCATCAAAAATATTATTTTAAATTACGCTTTTAAATTTCTTTAAAAATTAATTTCATTGCAAATATGTTGAATCAAGTCTCCACCACACAATTCCAAAAAGCAGCCCAATTCATTTGAATCAGGATTTGCATTTGTTTTTTTGCTTTAGGCTAGATTTTGAAGTATCAAAATGACCTACTTTTATTGTTGGTGGTCCTGTTATTTTCCTAAACACCATTATTCTCTTCATTTTCCATTATAGAAAAAACAACAATTATACTTCCACACAGTAAAATAATTCGGCTTACTAACACACAAAAATATGTACACTAATAACTAACTGTTTACTAAATATTCACACTAACACACTATAGATCCATAATTTAGTTATAACATAAACAAAACTGAGTAAATAGAAAATGTGATCAGAATTAGGCTTGATTTACAATTATAAATGAAAAATTACAACTTTAGCATGATTACATACAAATATTTCTTGTCTGACAAACATGAAATGTCAGCTGATTTCCAGATGGTTACTTTAAAAAGCATTACACAAATATTAAAAGTTACTTCAATTATTTACCAATAGATGGCCTAGCAAATAACACCAAAGAAGTTCAGATATTGACCAATAGATGGCTTAACAAATACCAAAGAAGTTCAAATATTGACCAATAGAAAGTGTAGTAATGTCATTTGACAGAAAATGTGATCCAAGCCCTCAGGGTTCCTGCATGATCTGTCGCGGGATTTTTCCTGGCAGGGTTTCTTTCTTGCCAGGTTTTTTCATCCAGCTCTTAGCGCGACACTTACCGCACTGTTTCATTTCACTATCTCCTGATTCTCCATGGAAAGAGCTTATGAGCTTGGTACATGGGCAATCAATCTACTTTCACTTACGGTAGGGATACTAACCGCATGCGCATGTGAGACGGAGGTAGTTCGTTAGAGGTTGGCTGCTACGAGAACTGGGCGGGTTTTGGGGACTCAGACCTGGGTTAAAAAAAAAAAAAGAATATAATCGGGTATGCTCTGACAGAAGAAATATCAAACCGAGTATTCTCGTGCGTGCTCCGACATAGCGCAGCGATCGGGGTCGAGTATATTCGGGAGTGCTCTTGAAAAGCTTAAAGAAATAAAATATTTCAACATGAGTGCAATAAAAAAATAATTTTCATTTGTTCAATTTTTTTTTACTTTAGAATTGATTAATAATTAAATTTTTGGTTTGTATTATTCTTAAAACGTGCCTTACTTTGAAACATATCTCTTATTAAACCAATGAGAATGCACATAACTTATGCAGGCTAATTATGAATTATGTAACATTTAACTATAATATTCAACATCTATTATAAAAAGTGTTACAGTAAATAAAATGTTATCACTCACAAAATCGAAAGAATGTAATTATTTTAGAAAATCCTGTAAGATAAAGTAGGCAAGTATAAAAAAGGGTTAGATTCCAATTAGTTATTATTAATTTTGCATAAACTTATAACATAAAGTTTTTCAGATTCCTTAAAGAAAAAGTTTTCAAGTAAATAATACCTCTAAAACACCATAAACCCTCGAGTAGTGCTAGCTGAGGCAAATACTTAGCTACTGCTTTAGGAATTTAATTTCCAAAGAGATCTAAGTTTAAGGAATTTTACAGGTTTCGATTTTAGGTAGAATTCGCAGCTCAGGTCATTACCATTTCAGGGCCAGACCGGTAAATATTAGACTTGTTAGGAAGGTAATATATTTGCATGGACAACGCAAATGGTAAAATATCAAAAGTAAAAGGTTTTGGATGTCAAAGGTATCAAGGGAGCTTTCCGTAAATAGCACAAAATGGGAAGTAAGGTCGAGGAGTAAGATAAGAGTCTCAAACCCATCTAAATAAATCCATAAAAATAAATCAACTTTTACTTATTGGGATATATGTTGGCATAAATGATAACACAAAAAATAAACAAGAGAGGACAGAAGTTGTAAGTTAGGTAAGGTGTTGTGAAGTTGAACCCATTGCTACACATGGATATTGCAACAAAAATTGTACCTGACAATGTAGAAAGACCTCTGTAACACAGAAAAAATAATAAAACTTGGCCCGGGTGCTCTAAAAATTAAAATCTTTGAAAAAATACACATTTAACCTGACTTTTACAGCACATATGGAACTTTATAATAATAAGTTTTTTCAACAGAGCGCTCTGTTATGCTGCTACATTACAATATAGCGACAAAGTGTCCAGTTAGGATAGGTTTGTTTTTTAAAAAATAAATGCTTCAAAAATGAGCTAACAACTTGATGGTTCAGTTGAAATTTGGCCAAAATATAGCTTAAATGTAGTAACGTAGTGTAACATGGAGGCCAATAAATTTGTCAAATGTACAGTTCATAAGCTAGGAAACTTTATTAACATATTTTTTATAACCAAATATACCTTACCTAGATATTTGTAGCTAAATTGTAATTTAGTATAACATAATTCTCTGTGTTATAGAGAAACCTTGACTTTATAAAATTGTGGACTTGTTGTTAACCCACTGGCATACTTGGACAGAAAATTTCTGTCATACTGCGGTGCTTTGACATTCCTGAACGGAATTGTTCCGTTCGGGGTAGCTCCTAGTAGTTTCATGTTTTTCTGCTGTACTACAGCATTTGCAGGGACGATTATTGTTACTATTGGAATCACCAATTTTTTTTCTATAAATATTTTGTTTTTTAGGTGGGCTAACCTTTCTGGAAATACGAATGTAATAAGTAAACATCGCATGTAGTTTTGAGATTGTGTTTGGTGTAAACAGTTTCATGTCAGGGTTTACACTGGAAAGAAATAGACAGATTTATTGGTATTCATGTTTATTTGAACACTATTCAATAAATGATAAGCTGGCCTAATTTGTTGCTTTTATCAACCTTGAAAACAATTTTATATTGCATTATAAATACGCATCTAAAATACAAGAACACTCAGAACTAAAAGTTTCAACTATTGTTGAGTATGATTTGGACTTATCTGAGACAATTATTGAGCTTGATAATGTATCTACTTCTGATGAAACAAGCTTGGACCTGCCACATCATATTCAACACCAATCAATGTTTCAACAATCAAATTTCTTTATGAGTATATAAAGTTAATTATTTTTTAATGTAAATAAATTATTTGTAAATACATAAAATTAGGTGTACATTTATTATTTACAGGCTAAATTATTTATAATAAAATTAACTTTAATTAATTGTAACAAAACTATTTAAAAATTAATTAAATTATAATAGTAGTTTTATGAAGTATACATTTTAAGTAATAGGTCCTGAAATTTTCAAGATATTATATTGAATGTCTAAATTTTGAATTGTTTAATGGAATAGCAGTGTTGTTAGATATGTAGTGTGTATCAAAGTATTAGGCTGAGAGTTTAAATTTTGGATTCTTTAAAACTGCATACAAACATAGGAACACATTGTTAATGAACTTTGTAATATTTGGTATAGAACTTCTTGTTCGTGATGAGTATTGTAAGTATATAAGGCTTATTCACAAGTTTTTGACATGCAAGTTTTATTTCATTATCATGATACCAGCATATCAATTTTAACAAAATACTGCAATTTATAGTTGCTTTGTTGTAAATTGTGTTTTTTTAAGGTTTCTTTAACCATTGCTTGTAGGTTTTCACTAGGATTTATACCAAAACTTACCAACTGGGCCAGTGTAGAGTCTGATTTCTTCTTTCTTCAAATACTTTTTAATACTACTAGCACACCAGTTGCTGAAACATCAATTTTGTTAAAAGAATTTTTAATTGAAAATAACACAGAGATTAATGAAGTTAACGAATATGTAAAATTAACTAAATGTTGTATGACTCAGAATTATTTTTCATTTAACAATCTATTTTACCAACAAAAAGATGGTACAGCTATGGGGAATAGTTTATCACCTTTCATAGCCGAACCTTTTATGAAAAATTTTGAAAAGGAATTAAGAAACAAACTCCCGTATTTTCCTAGAGTATGGATTAGATATGTAGATGATGTTTTCGCAATTTTTAATACCAAAAAGTTTAACGTAAAACATTTTTTATCATTAATTAACAATGAACATAAAAACATTAAATTTACTTTTGAAATAGAGCATAATAAATGTTTACCGTTTCTTGATGTATTATGTTTTAGAAATAATAATAAAATTGAATTTGATATATATAGGAAACATACAAATAATTATAGATATATCCCGGTAGATTCTAACCATTGCAAATCCCATAAATTAGCAGCTTTTTTCACTATGGTTAATAGATTAATTACTATTCCATTGCATAAAAATAGATTTAAATGTGAGTTGGCCAAAATTAAAGAAATCGCTAAATTCAATGGATATGATCCTAAAATAATAGATAATATATTGAGGAAACAAAAATTAAAAAAGTTTAGAAACGATTCTACTACCTTAATAACACAAAAAGAAAATATTAAAAATCAATTCATTAGCCTACCATTTGATATGGATTTAACAAAAGGTCTAGATAAAGTTTTTAAACAGGTAAATTTAAAAGTAGCTTACAAAAGCTTAAATAGCTTAAAAAATGTATTAGGTAACCCAAAAGATAAAATAAAGATGATAGATAAATCTGGGATTTATAAAATAAATTGTAATTCATGTAGTAAAATTTATATTGGCCAAATAAAAAGGAAAATATTAACCAGATTTAATGAACATATTAGCCATCTAAAATTTCAAAGACCTGAAAAATCTAGTGTTGCAGAACATATTCTAAACACTAAACACACTTTTGAATAAAATGATCTAAAATTATTGAAAACTGTTAATTCAAAAGGTCTTTTGAATAGTTTTGAAAGTTTGTACATTCACAAATATGACGAAAATAATTTATTAAATTCTGATAAAGGGCCTATCCCTAAATCTCAGTTATATTCATTAATTAGGAGATAGTTATAACCTTGTTAATAAATAATATTATTGTTTTTTAGTAAAATTGAAATAGTTGTAACGGTAACTCTTCACCACGAGAGTTGGGAGACCGGACCAAGTTGCAGAGGGGGAATTTACTGCAACGTGATTGGTCGTATTAGTTTTTTAAAATAAGGGGCGTGGCGAAGTAGTTACCGGTTTATGCATATATATTTGTTGTATTATGTTGTTTAAAGTTAGTTGTATTTTTTAAATACCTCTGAAGATGATTGCTGGGCAATTGAAATGTACATAAGGTTTAAACAAATGTTATTTGTGGTTTAGAGGTTTTGTTTATTTAAAAATAAATATCAATTTGAATATCAATCACTAACCTGTGGTAGCAGCATTAATTCTACAACTTTCTATTACTAATTCTTCCTCATAATATATACCATACCTCTACCATATACAACCTCCTAGGACTACGTACCGACATTATACTCTAAACCCTGACACTGTTGTTGTATCTAACAGTGTGTTTAATGGATCTTGGTGAAATGCTTCACTGGGCTTCTTGGTAGAAATGGAAAATTTTCAATAGATATTTCAAACATCGATATTAAATTTTGTATATTGAAATATCTATTAAAAGTAGATATTTTGAAGAATCACTATTAGTCTAATAATTGGGCCAGCAGTATGCTTACTAGATAATTGTTATTTAGTTTATAACCTTATTTATCCAATTCATTTTTGAGGCTCTAATGTTAAACAATGTTACCCCAATCTCATTTCACTTAATAATGGAGGTCACACAAAACAGTAGTACTATATACTCAGAAAGATAGTGACACTGATTAGGCAAGAGATGGGACGGTTATGTGTTCTAGTATGCATGTGTTTTTTAGGTTAGTAAACTGCACCATTAACTCTTTTTGCAATTTTATGACAATTGGTCTCCTTCTTTAAGCATTACAGAAGCAGTTTAACAAAGTACACATTATTATTACCACTTTTTTATTACCATTGCTTTATATACCATAACTTTGTAGTCATTGCATGTAATACAAATTTGTTTATTACATTGAGTTTCAGAAATGTATATTGACAGAACACATGAGTCGCATTTAGCTCTTAATAACACATTATTTTTAGTTATTAATATACCGATGAACCAAACAAAAAATCAACAAAGCATGTTGGCTGCTTAGTAAATAAAAGTTTAAGGAAAAGTGGAATGGCATCAGTGATAACTAACCACCTACCACATGTTTAAAATTCCTTTAATGTGCTTAGCTACGTAGGCTGTTTGTAGTTATACAATAAACTACAGAAACATACATGTATAGGATCCATGGGAAAGTAAATTAGCAGTTTACGATTGATAAAATTAGGTGAAAAATTATTTTGACAATGTATGGGCATCTAAGATTGGGGCCAAAAGGGATGTTGTAGTATGCATGGAATATGATGAACTCAGGAGAATATGTTTTTTATACAGCTAAACAACTATCAACTAGTGACTATTTTTTTGCTGTAAAAATGAAATTTCTTAGTATTATAAGTTAGTAAATTGTAGTTTTTCTTACATTGTTTTCAAATATCGTTAATACTGTTGCAATTTGTAATGCTGATACGTAACATCAGTTACCAATAATGAATAAAGGAAAATGAAGGAAACTGTACTGTAAATGTAAAGTACTTAAGTAAATACTGCAAACGATTTGTTTTTAGTTTTTAATTTCACTAATTGAAGGTAGGCAGTAATTATTTTATGTTTTTAGGTTCAAGGTAGTGTAAAAACAGCTACCTACTCAGGGCCTGTTGACTGTGTTAAAAAGCTGTATAAAGAAGGAGGTGTTAGGTCTATTTATAAAGGCTCATTGGCCACATTACTTCGAGGTAAGCCAAGTAAACTAAAGTTTTTTTTTTTTAGTTGCCAATATTTCTGATACATATCCCATTTAGATTTACTTTGCTACTAGGCATAAAAGTTGATTCCCAACTAAAACTATGATAAAAAGCGATATGTTATTTCTATTACTACAACAAACACTTGCTACAATAACTCCAGATACAATGAACTTCTTGAATAACGATCTGAAATAATGTGCCCTACAAATTAATAATGATTTTATAATACCAGGCCTTGATATAGTGAACAAATTCAGTTAGAACACATTATGAAATGTAATAACCCCTCTCCCGATTTAGTTTTGGATTAAAACGAACATGGAATTTAGTGTTAAATTAGTTCTGATTTTTGCCAAGCATTAATATCAGAGAAAAGGCCTCCACCTTACCAGGAACCTAGGGTATTTAGCATATAGGGTGAAACTAGATACTGTAGTAAATTATTAATTTTTAAGATAATGTATCAGAGAAACTGTTTCTACCTTTCCAGAAAACTGAAAAATCTTCCCTTGCTGCACATTAACAGCGCTGTCTGTTTTTCCACTCTTAGTTAAGTTTTGTTCCTTTCTTAAACCATGGAGTTGAGTTTAATGTTACATTATGTTGTCCTCTACATCTTCAAGTTTAAAACATAAATCAATTTTTATTAAAGAAAAATTTATAGTTTTCTAAAGACACTGATGAAGGAATTTTGACCAGAAAGGCAAATTCAGAAAAGTATAGGATTTTAAAATCAATACTTTTCACAATCATATTCTCACAAGAAAAAATTGACTCAGTTATTGTGAAAAGATTGACACTCTAGCATCAAAGGAGCATTTACGTTTTGGGACACATGGAGATTTAGAGGATAATGTTGCTTCATTGATTTAAAAATATGAGTCTTCCCAGATATGATTTCAGTACTATTTACCAAAACAAAAGCAAAAGAGCTTTCTTGTTCACTGGCCATTTCTAACCTCAAATGTTCTGATAGATGGCTATGGAGATTCTAAAACAAATAATAACTCTTTACACATTATTTATGGAAAAGCGAGTAAAGTAAATGAAATGTGTATTGACAATTGGCTTGAAAATTCAAATTAAAAATAAAATCAGTTATGCTGAAAATTGGCACCATAATGAAGCTTGACTCAGTGGATATTCACTCAGAAAAAGATTAATAAAGTTAGAAAAGAGGATACTGAAAAACAAAACAAAAAATGACTAATTTCGGGCAAGAGTTCAGCCCATAAATGTGTTGACTTAGATCTACCTAAATGTCTTAAAAAATATATTTTTCCTTCCGATTGCAACATCCAGATTACAACCATTGGTCTAAGGCATAATTTACTGTTTGAAAAATTGAGAAAAAAATTGGTTCTCATAATCGGTTCTATAAAACGTACCTCATTATAATAAACTATTAATTCCACACCCACTTGAAGATTCGTTGTAATGAGGTTTTACTGTAGTTATATTTTTTAGACAACTCTATAGATGTAAAAACAAATAAAAACATACACAAAACTCACAAATTAATCATTTATTGATTCATACTCGTTTCAATGACAAAGTCATCATCATCAGTGAGCGTTACTACTACAATCTCTAACTTACAACTAGGGTGAAAGTAAGGTTACACTCCCATATTTATACTGTGGGTGTTGCCACACCCATCTGCCAGAACAGCAGTTATTAACCCTACCTTAAACATGATACATCAAATAGAAATTTCATACATAACTCAATAATTACAATACAATTTTTAACCATGCAACATAATTACATATAAACAAAATAGATAATTAGTAATATTTCAGTTTATTATTATTTCAAGATTTTAACCAAAAAGTTACAATAAAATTTTCTTGTGTCACACTAATTACATTAATATAGAATTTTGAATAGGGCCTGACTCATTATTTACAATATTATTTGTATTCCTATTAATATACAAAGTTTCTCTCACATCCAATTCACTACAACTTAACTACGCTTTTTAACAGGGTTATATCGTCTGTCACTCTGTATATTATATTATTTTTATATTAGATAACTTGACCATGAGAAATGTTTATCTTAAATAAAACAGATAAGCATATTGATAGGTTGCTTATCTTTACCACTTTCATTTGTAAAGTTGGAGATCAAGACAAGAACTGGGCTCCTCATATTTGCTGTTCAACCTGTGTTAATCGTCTTAACAGATTGAGCTAAGGGTAAGGGTCATATGGGTTATACCATACTTATGATATGGAGCGAACCTCAAAACAATTTGTCAGACTGTTATTTCTGTTTAGCTAAGATAAAAGGAATTTGTTCTAAATCTACACATAGTGCATTACCAAAATTTACCGTCTGCCAGTGTCACATCGTGAAGACTTGCCTGTACTGCAACCTCAAGCGTGACGATAGATGAGCAACATGATCTGACCTATACTTCCGATGAGCCTCATCTGGTAACTCAATGTGAAATGAACGGCCTTGTGCAAGATTTAAGCCTTTCAGATAAACAAGCTTAGCTCTTGGGCTCTAACATGAAAAGCTGGAATCTACTCCACGCTGACACTAAAATATGTTTCTTTTGCAATCGTCAGGAAGAGTTCCAAGTTGTATATTCTGATGGAGATAGTTTAGCGTACTATAGCAATATTTCTACTGTTATGGAAACACTTCATCATGAACATAACCCTACTAAGTGGAGGCTGTTAATTGATTCCTCAAAAACTATCTTAAAGGCTGTACTGTTGCATAATGGTAACAAATTTCCTTCTATGCCATTGGCATATGCAACAGATACTGATTGAAACATATGCCAATATGAATATCTTGTTAGACAAAATTAAATATAACTGGTACCTTTTGTAAAATATGTTGATATTTAAAAGTTGTTTCGTTATTAATGAGTATGCAACTGGGCTACATTAAATTTTGTTGTTTCTATGTGAATGGGATAGCGACAAGGTAAATCATTATTCTAAAGTGTGAACTCTTGTACCTGAACAGAAAAATGTACTGAACTATCCACTAGTTAACAAGAAAATGATTTTGTTGCCTCAACTTTACATTAAATGAAGGCTATTCAAAAACGTTATTATGGCAATGTATATGGTGCTGGCTTCAGTTATTTGAAAGACATTTCCTTGTGTTAGTGATGCAAAAATAAAGGAAGGCATTTTTGTGGGGCCCCAAATAAAAACTTTCTTTAAAGATGAACAGTTCCGTACAGTACTTTGTCCAATTGCAGAAGTCTACATTGGACACATTTTAGAGACACAAACGTTTTAGAAAACTTTTTAAGAAATAAAAAAAGCGCCAAATTACTTTCAAATCATAGATAAATTATTGCAATTGTAATATGTCCTTGAAGATTAATTTCTTGGATTTACATTTTGATATCTTCTGGACATTTTCGGAGCATTGAGTGACGAGCATGAGGAACACTTTCATTAGCAAATAGCAGTAATGGAAAGTAGGTACCAGCAACAGTGGAGTGCAAGTATGATAGCAGATTACTGTTAGACACTAAAGAGGGTTGTTTAATGCCAAATACAGAAGAAAAACATTAATTTACACTTTTTTGGTAAACTGAAATGGCGGCCATGCATATAAATTTGTAGTTTTTTTAAAAAAGGTTTACCTGTATGTCACAAAAAAATGGAGGGTGATGGGAAAAATGGATTACATATTTGAATTCAGTTGAAAAGTTATTTCAAGGTCATATATTCTGTTACATGTGCAAAAAAATATTTGATTTTGTTTCTTAAAGTTATTAGAGAATAATACTTTAAAAATTAATATGTATTCAAATCTATAGAAATAATAGAAACAAATAGGTAATAAGTATAATAATGTGTAGGAATAAAAGCAAACAAATCAATGTCTGAATCTATAGAAATAGTAGAAAACAATTTAGTATAATTAAGTAAAATTAAGAAAGTAATTCAGTGTTTAAAACAGGAGTTCCCAAACTTTTTGGTACTACGAAACGTTTCCCCCATGGTATGGGGATATGAAAAACAAACATATATGTATATATACGGCCACAAGAAACATGATATAACATTTGAAGTTTAAATTTGCAAGGTACGTTTTAACTGATAAGAGGAAAATCTGTTAGTGAAATTCATGAGCCTGCATTTAGTCTAGGATGAGCCTGGATAATAGTGCTTACATTTATTTCACTAGCATGACGTTTTGAGGTTCCATTTTAGTAAAGGCACAACACAACTCATTAGCAACTTTAAATTTGTTCCTATGTTGTTTTTATTACAAGTGCTAAAAATGTTTGTTAGCACAAGTTGGTTCTTGAAAAAGTAAGTATAACCGAAGAGCTGCCTGTGATACACTTTTAAGTGTTTTACCCAATATGAAGATTTGTCCATTGAATGGTTGTTGCCACATTGAACGGCAAACATTCATTTTGCAACACTTTTGTACTATTATTCTTTTCAACCTGTCATTTTGATTTAAATTCAAGTTTACAAAATGTGCATAACCTTATATTTCTTTTATAAATGCATATTATTCATTTAAAATTTCTGAACATCATGATCAGTAAAATTAACTATGTAAAAAAAATGTGAGGAGTAAATGTAAATTTAGTTTTAAATTTTGATAAATTGTGTACTTAAATTTTAACATTTGTTGATTCCATCTTCGCGTGAGCTACTAGTAATCACTTACAACTTTTTAAAAAAATGTTTAAACTTGCCTATAGTAGCACTTACTTTTTTTGTTGTTGAGGACGGCCGTTTCGGGAGATGTGTCCCTTTGTCAACTCAGACCGTAACTGCCTGCAGTTACGGTCTGAGTTGACAAAGGGACACATCTCCTGAAACGGCCGTCCTCAACAACAAAAAAAGTAAGTGCTACTATAGGCAAGTTAAAACATTTTTTTAAAAAGTTGTAAGTTAAATTTTAACTAATTGAGATTTCATCTTACTATTTTCCAACTGGTCTTGCGCCTCCCCTGCGTGCCTTCACACCCCCAAAGGTGTGCTCTAAACGCTTAAGAATTTCTGTAGAAAATAATTTTCAGGAATGTGTAAATATTAAAGATAAAAAAATAAATTGATATTGAAATGAATAATCTATGTTAATAAGGATAAATGAATTCATTGTAATAATGTATGCTAATCAGAAAATAAAAGAAAATCCACTATCTCAATATATAGATAATCTTTTAAAATTATATTAGGTATTTTTTATCAAACATATTTTTTACATTTTAACTACTTAGAATAGAGTGTTTTGATTGTTTTATTTTCAATATTTCAGTATTGTTTATTTAGAATAACATATCTTAAAATAGAATTTCAAACTGTCATCCTTAAAGTATTGCAATATTTTATATTTCTAAGAACTTAATATGTTTGAATAAAGAGTTGAGTTAAACCAAAATCGTTAACTTATTACCATATTTTGTGTTTTTAATGTAATTGCTCAGAACAGATTTTTAAAAGCCTTTAGTTTTAGTGTGTTTTTTTAAATTCTGTTTCTAGTAATATATCATTTATGTACAAAGATATTAGTAAATATTTTATATGATTACAGATATGCCAGCGGCAGGTGTATATTTCATGGCATATGAGTACATTAAAAAAATGTTAGCAACTAATGATGGAGGTTTAGATGAACTTAGTTTAGGTCGAACTATATTTGCAGGTGGAATGGCAGGTATTTTACATTGGGTGGTAGCTATACCGGCTGATGTTCTCAAAAGTAGATTACAAACAGGTAATTAATTTTAATTTATAAGGACAATAAATATAACTATTAAAGAATATTTAAAATAAAAGTTGAAGAAATTGTATCTTTTAAAGTAGTAATTTTGGTCTTTAAAATTTATATTCTATTATATTTAGAGTATTAAACTAAGAAAATTGAGAATATTGTTAAATAAGGCTTTTAGTAGAAAATTAAGTATTTCACTCCTAGAATTGACAATGTGTGCTATATTAACTACAATCATACCCAGTTTAGTGCTGGAGATGTGTTATGCAGCCATGCAACGCTAAACAAAACAGCTGTATGGGAAGAAATGATTGTGTCATCACTTCAGGAGATAATGTATGTTCAATTTTGCAGTAATATATTTCCTGTTTGTTATTTTTTTTGTAATTAGTTTTAAATATTTATTGAATCCGCTCTTAACGCCTTAGAACTTGTTATTTATATCTAGGAACTGATACTGTTCTTAGTTCAATGTTGATACTTTTTGAAACTTACATTTAGTAAACTTTAATAAATTGGAAAGAAAATATTCTCACAGATGTTTAGTCAGCACAACTGACATTGAATGATTTGTCAACATGATGCAGTAGTCAATCAGGAGCCAGTGTGAACAGTTGTGCATTCCGGTTGTGTTTTGATTAATAAAGTTAGTGTTCTGACAACATATAAACGATCAATTAAATCAAATAATGGAACAATTTTGGAATAGGTGGAATTGTCCTAATTGTTTTAGAGCAATTGATGGCAAGCAAGTACGCATTAAGACTCCACAAAACAGTAGGTCAATGTTCTTTTACTATAAAGACTACTATTCCACTGTATTATTAGCGACTGTAGAAAAAAACTATTTGCAATCAATTTGATGTGCGATCAAAAAAATAAACACATGGTAGGTAATTTGGTACTTGTTTTATTGAATTTCATTCCTACTACATTCATTATTAGATAATTACATACATATTTTTGTTTATTTAAGTTTTTCTTCAATCCAAACTAAACACTTCCACAAGTAGATGTGATGTTTCCTAAACTCGCAGACACAACAATCAAATGCAATACCTGTTTAATTCCTGACAAGAAAAACAAAAGCCGAGTTAGTTGTGGCTGACGGATACGATTATCCATGTTTGGATTTTAAAAACGACTAAATAAACAGTTAGTAAACAGAAGTGATGCTAAACTTATGTATAGAGTTAGATGCGGGCACAGGATAACACTACTTGTGAATAAGGAATGCCTATCTTTTGAGTAGTAGGCCTAATAATTGCAGTATAACGGATGTTTGGAGAATGATAAATAACAACAATATTGGACAAAATAAATAAGACGACAACACATTATCGTATAACCTGTACAGTAACTACACTGTCTTTCTTGTCTTTTTTAAAAATAAGATACATATTAGCGGAATATCCTGTAATTTTGCTAACGGCGAATATCGAGCCCGCAAATAGCGAGGGTCTACTGTATATATCTTGTCTTGGCATAAAATGACCTATTCCATTGTATGACATCTGTGATGGGTGTCGAAGGGGCTGTAATCAATGGCAACATTTCTTCTGAATTCAAGGACATCCATGGTATAGTGATACAAGGCATTTATAATTGCTATGCCAAGAATTTGTGTAAATAAACACCAGTACTGTTGTCTACCATGAATAGAAAAGTTATACTTCACAATTAACCTATCATGGTAGTCAACTCCACCCATGTATTTATTGTAGGATTTTATGACATTTGGCTGTGGAACAGACACCTGAATTGATACATGACACAGGGCATAAACAGTGTCAAAATTTGTCCCAACTGTAATACACTTGTCATTACACTTCACAAACAGAACTTCACCTTCTGAATCAAAAGTGCCCCTTGGCTCTTAAAATCCTTGGAATCCTTCAAAGAACATTTGGACAGACTGGTTTTGTGTCAGAGTACCAGTAACTATAAAACCAAATGAACAAGATAATCTCTACTGGTAAAGACATTGTCAAGATAAACCCAGTGGTTTTGGGCTCTTGAACTTGACCAACATATTTAGAATAACACAAGACCCTAAAACTAAAACCTCTCTCAGAGGTGTTATCCCCTCTGCAGTGGAGCCTTGTCGTGCACGGTCTACTAAGGATGCTCAGTGGAATGGGTGTCAAGGTGGTAGGATATGAGGACGACATAGCTATCCTTGTTAGGGGTCCATTTGAATATGTCCTCAGAGACCTGCTTCAAGAGGCACTCAAGGTAACAAAAATATGGCGCAGGGAAAAAACACTATGCATTCAAGGAGAGAAATCTGTCGCACTCATCTTCACTAGGCTCATCTTCAAAACTAAATTGCTGGAGATGATGGAAACTGGTAATATCAAAATAAGCTATGTTGAGAGCGCTAAATATCTGGGAGTTATCTAGGAAGAAGCTACTCTGGCATGATAAGGGCGAAAAAGCCATAGCTACGTTCTGGCAATGCTGAAGAGCGATAGGCATGAGATGGAGTTTGGGTCCACATTAGATGAACTGGATTTATTCTGCCATTGTGGTGCTGAGGTTGGTCTTTGCCTCAATCATCTGGTGGGACAGGGCACAAAAAGAAACAAGTAAAAGAGTGCTGTACCGTGTGCAGGGGCTCTTCCTTAGAAGCATAACAGCTACAAGGAGGAGCACATTATGTGCGGCCATGAGGGTTATGTTGGGTTTTCTATCCTTGAGGCTTCAAATTAGGAAAACTGCATACCGGCTAAGTTGTACCGGGCTGTGGAAGACAAGTAGCAAACGTCATAAACAGCTATTTGGTGATTCGCTGAATGAGTTCTGGATAGAAACTCAGGATAAGATAGTGTCTCTTAAAAGGGAAAAAGGAAATTACAAAATCCATATTCCTGCGAGAGAGGCATGGGCAGAGTGTAGACCCAAACATGATGAAATCTGGTTTACGGATGGGTCCAAGATAAAGGAAAGAGTGGGAAGCAGGATTTAGTGGACCGAGATACCAAGACAGACATTGTCATCGCCTGGAAGACTACAACTCTGTTTTCGAGCGGGAGGTGCTCGCGATCAAACTATGTGCTGAGGAAATAATAGGGTCTGGCAAGAGAAGCAAGACCATCTGGATTTGCTCGGACAGTCAGGCAGCTCTGAAGGCTTTAGGTAAGGCTAGTGCCAGCTCTAGGCTGGTGGCTGAGACTATTGCTTCTCTATCAGAGCTGGGTAAGTATAATTCGCTCAACCTAACCTGGAATCCAGGACATTCTGGCTGGATAGGGAATGAGAGAGCTGATGCCTTAGCAAAACAAGGGTGTATAACTCAAGGACCGTTGCTGAGGGCAGTGGGCATGCCGCCTCAGGAGGGGCGCAAGAGGATCACGGCACATATAGACAGGTTGTGCAGGGAAGAATGGAATGCAACCTGGGGGGGGGGGCAACAAATCCAAGGTATTGTGGGGTTACTCGGGAGACTTGTGGGGCAAAGAACTACTCTCCTTAAGTACACCTCAACTCGGAGTTACTGTAGAGCTGGTCACAGGCCATGGGGAATCTGAGGGGGTTCCAATACAAAATTGGAAGATCTAGGTCCCCTGTGTGAAAGAGATGTGACGAGGACCAAGAGGAATCCACATTCTCTCTGAGTGCCCTGCTTTGGGAGCTGCAAGGAGAAATAGATTTGGCTGGTAGGTATGTGTACACCAGAGGATATCAGAAGATTTAGCATCAGGTGGGTACTAGGTTTCTGTAAAGAGCTAGTCCTGGAGGGATGGGAAGAGAGTATAAAGGCTGCAGCTAAGTTACTCTAATTTTAAACTACTTAACTAAGTGAATACGTAATTGCTTACTTGCTGACGCGTTTCAAAACGATCGTTCCTTTTACGAAGCTAACCCTCTACTCGTAAAAGAAACGATTGTTTTGAATCGCATCAGTAAGTAAGCAATTACGTATTCACTTAGTTAAGTAGTTTAAAATTAGATTAATCAGTGAATTCAAGATGATTACATCAAGAAACTGCAGCTAAGTGCTCTACACCGATAAGCAGCCTTTGATAAGCAACCATAAGCAACCAAACTCTACACCGAGTTTTAGTAATAATAATAATACAAACTCAGCGTCCTATAAATAGGACAGCATGATTCAAAGGTACCCCATACAGAGGTAAAAAAAAATCACACTCTATCTTTCAAATATACATTCTGTAAAGCATAATAAATATGTTCTCAAAATCTTGTTGCTGTTCATGACGAGCTGGTTGTTAATTAAAGGTTGTTAACTTACACTTGGAGGGAGCAATTCGTTTTATGACTTCTTCAGCCTCGTATTTTTGCACCTAGGATTACTGCAGTTGTGCTTCTTTGGTACCATTTTTTGAAAATTAGAAGTGATGTGATCGAAGAGTTCATGTTATCTGTGCCGTGTTTGTTCATTTAGGATGTCATATTTATGTGTGTTGCTATGTCTATATATTTCATACTGCTCCAGTGTGTTTAATTTATGGTCTTTGTTGCATGTGTAGAGGATGCTCATGTTATTTTCCACACTATTGCATGAGTGTTTAGTGTCCTTGAGGTGGATTTGGGAAGGTGGATTCAATAGTAGTGTGCAGTGCGCTTTTGTGTTCTTTATATCTTTCGGCAAAAGATCTGCCTGTTTGTCCAATATAGAACTTATTGCAGTTGTTGCATTTTAGTTTGTATACTCCTGGGTTATTGTATGTGTTAGTATTGTTATTAATGCTTTGTCTGATAGCCGTTTGGCTTTTATTTGTTCTGTAAGCTACATTGTATCCTTCTTTTTTGAATTGGTGTGCTATTTTATTTGCGAGTTTGTTTATGTATGTGAGGGTGATGAATTTCTTTGTGTTCATATTTTTGTTGTTTGTATTGTTGTTATTGTTCTTGTTGAGTATTTTTCTGTGTAGTTTGTCTATTAAATAATTGTCATATCCGTTTCTGTTAGCTAAATAATTGATTGTGTTTAGTTCATCTGTGTAGTAAGTTGTGGACATAGGTATTTTATTTAGTCTGTGTAGTAAATGTTTGAATGTTGCGTGTTTATGTTGTATTGGGTGGTTGAATGTGTCGTGTATCAGTGTGTCTGTCATGGTTGGCTTGCGGTATATGTTGAATTCATGTTTGGTTTGATTTTTTGTTATGGTGATGTCTAAGAAATTCAATGTTTTGTTGTTTTCAAATTCTGCAGTGAACTGGATATTTTTGTGTATTTGGTTTATATGTGGTTGGCATTGACTTATTTTTCTCGGTATAGTATTATAACGTTGTCTACATATCTCTGCCAATATATTATCTTATCTGCGTGTTTGTTGTTATTTATGATTTCATTCTGTTCTATGTGTTGTAGGAATACTTCTGCGAGAATGCTTGAAATCGGTGAACCCATTGGTAGGCCTTGTTTCTGTGTGTAATATTTGTTGTTGTGAGTGAAGTTGTTCTGTTGTGTAATGGTGTTCAGAATTTGTATGATTTCTTTTGTGATTTTTTCTGATTGTCTTGTAATATGTTTAGTGTTTCTGTGACTGGGATATTGGTATATAGGTTTGTGATGTCAAACGATGCTAGGGTTGAGTTATGAGGGATTTCAATATTCTTTATTTTGTTTACTTTTGTAAATCTATTGCGTTCTTTATATTCGTATATGTGTCTAGTTTTATGTATTTTCTAATAGCTCTATCCATATGGCGTGCTAGGTTGTGTGCAGGTGAGTGTTGGATGTTGATTATTAGTCTTATTGGTGTTCCTTGTTTATGTAGTTTAGGAAGTGCTTGTAGGGTAGGTGCCGTAGCTCTTATTGCTTTAAGGTATTTTTTCTGTGTTTTGGATAATACGTGTTTAGTTGAATTAAATATGTGTTTAACTGTGTTATGGTATTTGTTTGTTGGGTCTTTATTTGTTTCTGAGATGTTGTTTGCCTTAATGAATTCATTAATTTTATTGTTTGAATCCTGCAGATGCATAATAACTGTAGTATTACCTTTATCTGCTTTTACGTATTTTAAATCGTGTTCTCTGGCTTTTTGTTTTAGTGATTTGGCTGTCAAATGGTGTGTGTTATACTCCTTTGGGTCTTGTGTGTTCTTATTGAGTTACTAATAAAATGTCTTAAGATTTCCTAATCTTGTATTTCGGTCGTTTGTATATTGGTTTCTGTGTCAATTATAATTGATGTTTTTGTTTTATTGTTATCTTTGTAGTGTATATTATGTTTTAGGCCTTTATTCTGTAATTCTATTTCTTCAGTGGTAAATGTGATGTTAGTGTTGTTTATTGTTTTTTTTTTCATTAAAAGAGTGTTTTGATTTTTTTATTGCTGGACTATTATTTTTCTCATTTAAAAGTTTATTATCGAATTACAGAATCGCACAAATGGGCCACTAAAACACTACAAAAAACACATGAAATGCATTAAAAGAAAATAAATAAATTTTCAGTCACAGAAACACTAAACATATTATCAATCTAAGACTTAACAATACTTCAAAAAAATCACGAAAGAAATCATACAAATTCTGAACACCATTACACAACAGAACTACTTCACTCTCAAACAACAAATATTACACACAGAAACAAGGCCTACCAATTGGTTCACCAATTTCAAGCATTCTTGCAGAAATATTACTACAACACATAGAACAAAATAAAATCATAAATAACGACAAACATGCAGATAAGATAATATATTGGTACAGATATGTAGACGACGTTATAATATTATACCGAGAAAACTTAAGACAATGCCAACAACTCCAAACACATATAAACAAAATACACAAAAATATCCAGTTCACTGCAGAATTTGAAAACAACAAAACATTGTATTTCTTAGACATCACCATAACAAAAAATCAAACCAAACATGAATTCAACATATACCGCAAGCCAATCATGACAAACACACTGATACACAACACATCGAACCGCCCAATACAACATAAACACGCAGCATTCAAACATTTACTACACAGACTAAATAAAATACCTATGTCCACAACTAACTACAGAGAGGAACTAAACACAATAAAATATTTAGCTCACAGAAACGGATATGACAATTATTTAATAGACAAACTACACAGAAAAATACTCAACAAGAACAGTAACAACATCACAAACAAAAACAACATGAACACTAAGAAATTCATCACCCTCACATACATAAACAAACTCGCAAATAAAATAGTACACCAATTCAATAAAGCAGAATACAATAGAGCTTACAGAACAACAAATAAAAGCCAAACAGCTATCAGACACAGCATTAATAACAATACTAACACATACAATAACCCAGGAGTATACAAACTAAAATGCAACAACTGTAATAAGTTCTATATTGGACAAACAGGCATATCTTTTGCTGAAAGATAAAGAACACAAAAGCGCACTGCACACTTCTATTGAATCCACCTTCCCAAATCACCTCAAAGACACTAAACACTCATGCAATAGTATGGAAAATAACATGAGCATCTTCCACACATGCAACAAAGGCTATAAATTAAACACACTGGAACAGTATGAAATATATAGGCATAGCCACACAATAAAAATGACATCCTAAAGATCAAACACGGCACAGGTCACAGATATTCTTCGATCACATTACTTCTAATGGCATTATTTTTGGCAAACAATGGTACTAAAGAACCACAACTGCAGTAATCCTAGCGACAAAAATACAAGGCTGAAGAAGTCGTAAGACGAACATGTTTCCTCTAAGTGTAAGTTAACAATTTAACAACTTTTAGTTAGCAAAAAGTCTGGTCGCAAGTAAAAGCAATAGTGTAATAAGTAAATATGTTCTGATAAACATTTCGCATTTGAAATATAATGTTCATTATAAACAATGTAAAAATTATGCACTAAATGGCTCAAAATAATAGTTCCAAAACAAATTTTTCTAAAAGGAATATATATCTCTTATGCTATTAATCTTTTATAATTTTTTATTTTTAAATTATAATATTGTAAAAAAATTTAATTTTATAAAACTTGCCAAACATTTCATGTTGTTCTTTGGCTGTGTCCATCCTTTAAAGTCTGCAATAAATTTGTTAAACTCTTGTCATTTTCATCTTTTAGTAAATTTTCCTTCTGAATACATCAATAAAGTTCGATAACTTTAAATTTGGAATTACTTTTCAAAAATCACTAAATTGATGGTGTCTGTTAAAAGTTTGTAAAATTCAGCGTCTTTGAATTTCTTAATAATTTTTTCTATATTTCTTGTTATCTGGACTTTTATAACAGAGAGTAATTTTACAAAATGTAGTTATTTAATTTTCAAGGATTGCTCTACTAATTTCCTTGTTTTTTATTTCATTATTTATACCTGGCACCATCTAGGGGCGAGGGATAAAAATCAATACTGTTCTGCAAACATTGGTTTTCTTGAAATTCTGACCATTCTAAAGGCACTTGTGCTGTGGCTATATATGGGAAGCAAAATTGCTCACGTCCGTCGAACTCCATAATCCATACGTGCTTTCCAGGTGGTGCTAAGTAAGCAATATTAATTAAAGTTATCCACTGAATATCCACTAAAACACATTTTTAAAAAAATAATTCTAATTAATGAGGTAATATTGAATATAAGACGGACATGAATATAGGTTTATTTTATGTAAATTTCAACACTTTCTTGGTTATTAATGTTGGACAAAGAATAAAGGAAAAATTCATTAAGAGTAACATTTTCTTCATTTATAGAATCCTAAAACTCCTTTGATATTGTTGAAACAGAGAAAATTGTGCAGTTAGAGTAGGCAGTTAATTGGAGTTATTCATTATGTGTAAAAATCATATACATACAAACAAATGCTTAATGAAGCAGAATTTCAAAACTTACAGCTGTAGACGTTTTGCTAACATTTAGCTTAGTGTCAGACAGCACCGTCTGAAGATGCACTGAGAGGAGGGCAGGAGTCGTAGTACACAGAGTGGCTGGTAGTGGCCGAACCAGAGCAGAACTTGTAGTATGCAAGTAATACTTAAGCTCATCTTCTAATTTTCATATTTCACTGCAAATAGCGTAGTCTGCCTGTTTTTAATATTTAAGAAACTTTTTTACCTTAATGAATACATTCTATATGACCTTATTTATTTTGAAACCTGTTGTGATGCTATTATTTTTTCAGCCGTTTGTACCTCGGAACCGAGGTTATCTCTTTGACCTCTATTTACTAATCTAGGCTATTTCAACAAATTTCAATAATCTAAACAATTTTAATGTGTTAAATTAAATGTTGCTCATTCAAGTTTTGTTGCATTGTCTGTTTCTAATCTGGCAGTCTGTTTTGTGGTAATATTTATTAATTTTCCCTAATTTCCTTTTCTATACTATTACCTGTTTTTGCAACAGTTAATTTGGTCATTGCATTGTGTACATGAGTGACACGAATTATCTGCTGACATTTGTTACAATGTTAGACTGCCCGCAGGGGGGTGCGGACTAGCCGCACCTACGAGGGATTTGGCGTCCCTCGCGGTACCCTAGCCTAACACTACACCACTCACAAAAACATACACACACACATACACACACCAACACAATCTATACACATTTCAACACTTACATCTTCGCTTAGGGAATTTTGACTGGTCAGAACCGTTGCGCGTTGGGAGTGCTGAAAAGTCCAGAGCGTGACAAACTCTGGTCTGGGACGCTGATGTGAGCTTGCTCTGCCGAAGACGTAAGCGCGGTTTCTGGTCTACCAGCCGCTTCGGTCCTTGGTCAGGGAGTGTCCGCGGTCATTGGGTGTCGGAGCCTGTGCACAGTATTACGAGTTCTCGACTGATGCCCATCCAGTCGAGCTAAGGAGAAAAGCTATAGGCCTCAGAGTTCTGAGGGTTGGAAATGATCTTAATGTGATCCAAGGGTGTACCCGTTCCTATAGTCTCGCCCGTAACGCTTGACACGATGGCTGGCAAAAAATATTTATGGATTCCAAAACCACGTCAAATATGACTAGTCTGAAGAGGACACGCCAGGATTCTCCTGACGATAGTCAAGATCTGAGTAAAAAGTTGATGGTGGCAACGTCGCAGCCATTGCCATTAGCAAAGTATTTAGTTGTTTCTAGTGCCGAAGAAGGGAAAGATCTTTCCAAAGTTTCTCCTTTCCTGATTAACAAGGCCATTACTGCTTGTGCTGGAGGCCCAGTAGCCTCTATTAAGAAACTTAGAAACGGAACATTGTTAGTTGCGACTTCCACCGACAGACAAACCCGTTCTCTATCAAAAATGACCTCCTTCTTTGACCAGGTCATGGTATCTGTGGCTCCCCACAGATCGTTGAATTACTCAAATGGGGTCATCACATGTAGGGATTTAATGCACCTTCCAATCGAAGAAATTAAGTCCGAACTGTCTTCTCAGTTAGTTACGGAGGTTATCCCCATAATGAAAATGGACAAAGGAGAAAAAGTAGCACCAGCGTCTTTTATCGTAACCTTTGGAAAGCCGGAAATACCCGAATACTTGCATGCAGGTTACCAAAGGATCTCATTGAGACCATACGTGGTTAACCCTAGGCTCTGCTTCAAGTGCCAGCGATTTGGGCATATCAGCTCTACGTGTTCGAAGCAGAACGTATGCGGTATATGTAGCGTTGAAGGCCATGATGACAAGGAATGTGTTAATTCTCCGAAATGCGCCAACTGTGGTGGTGACCACCCAGCGCGATCCTACAACTGTCCTACTTTCAAGGAAGAGAAAGCTATCTTAGGCATCATGGCGAAGACAAGCTGTCGTTTCCAGAGGCCAAAAAACTCTATAGATCCACTCAGCCAAAGGCAGACAGTAAGACTTATGCCGCTACCCTGACCGCTTCGAAATCGTCTTGTACCAACTGTGCTGAGCTGTCCAAGAAGATTGAAGCTCTAACTGAACAAGTGTCTCGTCTTTTGTGCTTAGTCACAAATGGATCGTCTCTAAATTTGGTACAACCTGCAGCAACGGATAGTGTTTTGCCTCGTGTACCTATCCCTTCCACTGGGGGGATTGGAGCACGAAATAAATCACTAAGTGAGCCTTGTGTTTCTGTGCAGAAAATATTACCAACGGGTAGTAAACCTTCTGCGCAGAAGACGTTGGAAAAATCCAAACCACGTAGACCGGAGTTACGACAGACCACATCGTCACAGTCGTTACAGGGTATTAAGAAAAATGCAAACAAAAGAGGGAATGTAAAAACTACCCCTCCTAAACCCAAAACTTCCTCAGATTCCATCCCTGAACGGGTGGATATGGAATCTGAGAAATGTAAGCCTGAGACGTCCCAAAACGTCCCAGGCAAGAAAGGAGAGAGCACCAATGGGTGTCAAATAAACCCTTTGCTAAGCTAATAAATGTCTTTGCTTAGGAAGTCAGTGATACAATGGAACGTCAACGGTGTTAGGAGTCACATAGAAGAACTTAAAGTACTCGTGCGAGATGTGTACCCAATGTTTGTACGTCTACAGGAGTCATATCTCCACCAATCGCATAATTTCCATTTAAGGGAGTATTCAGTTTTTAGATCGGACTTCGTTACAGAAGATCGAGCTAGAGGTGGCGTAGCCATCCTAGCCTGTGACTGTATCGATGCTGTTTCTCTAAACTTAATAACTTCTTTACAAGCAGTAGCCGTTCAAACAGCTGTCCCGTATAAAATCACTGTGTGTTGTGTCTACTTGCCACCACAAGATAACCTGCATCACAGTGATTTAGTGAATTTAATAAGCCAGTTACCAACTCCGTTCTTATTGGTAGGGGATTTTAATGCCCACCATTCGTCTTGGGGATCTCCGACTAGGAACTCTCGAGGTGACCTTGTTGAGAGTGTGAGAACGGAACTGGACTTAAGTCTGCTAAATGACGGTTCGCCTACCCATTTAGCAGCATCTACTGGTGGATGGACACCTATCGATTTGCAGCCCACAATTAGCTACTAGATGCACATGGTCGGTACTCAACGATTTGTATGGTAGCGACCATGTGCCTATTAAGATCAGTTTATGTGACTCCCAACCCTGTTATGCTCAAAATCCCAGTTGGATTTTGCGAAAAGCCAACTGGGACTCATACTCGAATTACCTTGTATCACTTGACATGGATTATTTGACACCCATTGATGAAAATATAGAAAATATTACGAAAGCAATTTTAAATGCCGCTGAAAAGACCATTCCGAAAACCTCTACGCATCCACGCCGACCGCCTGTGCCGTGGTGGAACGATGAATGCACAGAAATCCTCTGTTTACGACGAAGAGCTCTTAGGAAATTTAAACGACACCCAACGAATGGAAACCTTCAGGAATATAAAATACTCCGTGCGAAAGCACGGAGGATATTTAGGCTGAGTAGAAAGAACTCTTGGGAACAGTACATTAGCACAATTAGACGAACAACTCCGTCTTCCACAGTGTGGAGGAAACTAAGATCAGTTTGTGGTACTTCCACTCCGTTGCCAGCCATTGCGCTGAAGCAACCGGATGGAAGAATAATCTCAAACCGTGATGATATTGCTAATGTACTTGGTAAATCATTTTCTAACTTTTCTGGTACTACAGCCTATAATAGATTATTCCAGATTTATAAACTGAAGGAAGAAGCAATACCGTTTCCTGTTGGGTCGTCTGGGGACTCTCCTTTAAACACTCCTTTCTCTATAGGGGAATTGGAGTCAGCTCTTGCGTCAACGAAGGATTCTGCATCAGGTCCTGATTCCATTGTGTACTCCATGCTAAAACATCTACCATCATCGGCGAAACTTGTCCTCCTTCGAGTATACAATCGTTTATTCGAGGAGCGCTCTTTCCCTGATGCATGGTTAGAATCGACTATAATTCCTCTTTTGAAACCAGGTAAGGTCAAAACCAACCCCAGTAGTTACCGGCCTATATCACTTACAAGCGTCTTGTGCAAACTACTGGAGAAGATGGTCAACCGCCGTCTTGTCTGGTACCTAGAAACCAACAACCTTCTTAGCAACGAACAATGTGGTTTCAGACTAGGACGCTCATGAGTTGACCAATTGGTTTTGATAGAATCCGCTATTCAAGATGCCTTTCTCTTGCGTCAAACACTCGTTGCGGTTTTCTTTGACCTTGAAAAGGCATATGATATGGCATGGAAAAGAGGAATTCTGAACACTCTGAAATCATGGGGTATACAAGGGAATATCCTAGCATTCATCGCTAACTTTCTTTCTAATAGATCTTTCCGCGTTCGACTTGGAGGCGCGTATTCAAACAGCTATACACAGGAGAATGGTGTACCGCAGGGCAGCATGCTGAGCGTCACGCTATTTGTCGTTGCAATAAATAGTATCACCAGCAATATACGATCTCCGGTACACTGTTCCCTTTTTGTGGATGACTTTTGTATATATGTGCCTGCTCGTAGTATGGCAACTGCGGAAAGATCTTTGCAGTTAGCAATATACAGATTAGAGGAATGGTCAAAATCTACAGGTTTCAAATTCTCTGCTTCGAAGACCCAATGTGTAGCATTTAGTCGTCGTAGGCAACACCAGGAGCCGATCCTTTATCTTGACGGGGCTCAGCTTCAAACCACGGATAGTGTTCGATTTTTGGGTCTTTTATTTGATAAAAGACTCTCATGGAGTCCACATGTTCGTGATTTGAAGGTGAAATGCAGCAAGAAATTGGATATGTTAAGAGTCCTTAGTGGTACGAATTGGGGAGCAGACAGTATGCTTCGGTTTTATCGCGCAGTCGTTAGATCGCGCATAGATTATTGTTGTCAAGTCTACTCATCTGCACGACCTACAGTTCTGAAAACTCTTGATACCATCCACCACTCTGAACTTAGACTGGCTACTGGTGCATTTAGAACAAGCCCAATCCCTAGTCTTCTTGTCGAAGCTGGGGAACCTACCCTTTCTAGACGACGTCAGATGCTACAAATATCATACGTTTCTGTTCTTCGAAGCAAACCCAACCACCCGGCATTTGAAATAGTCTTTAATAATACGTTAAATCAAGTGTACAATACACGTCAATGTTCGACCGCTCCATTTGGCATACGAACGATAAGAATATTGGATGACCTTGAGTTGCAACTTCCAACTATGTTTGAACGACAAATGTGCTATCTACCTCCATGGAAAATAAAAACGCCCCGCTTTGATTTTTCATTGTCCAGTTATATAAAACACGATACTCCTGTTGTGGTCTACCACCAGGAATTTTCATCCATTTATAAATCTCACCAACACAGTGAAATTATTTTCACTGATGGATCTAAACTGGACAATGGCGTTGGGTGTGCGTTTTATGCATCTGGTTGTACCTACACGTACGGATTGCCCTCAGCTGTTTTCACGGCAGAACTATTTGCTATTTTTAAAGCTTTGACCGTCATTCACTCTCGATCTTCGCATTATCTTTTGTGTTCGGATTCCAAAAGTGCTCTTCAGGTTCTTCAGGATGTTTTCTCTAACAACCCTTTAGTTGGGGACATTTTGTGTGCTGTACACAGGCTTCAATTGAGGGGTGTGGGGGTAACTTTCTGTTGGGTTTCTGGGCATTGCGGAATACTTGGAAACACAAAAGCGGACGAAGCGGCGAAGAAAGCCACAAGTTTGGTGCCTATTACTCAACTAGTTATGGCATCCGATTATGTGTGTTTCGCGAAACATTTATTGCTTGCTGCTTGGAATGACGAGTGGCATACCGTGATTCAGAATAAGCTGAGGGAAATTAAAGATACCGTCCGTCCATGGAGGTCTTCAATTCGTTCAAAACGTAGGGAGGAAGTGGTGGTTACACGCCTTTGCGTTGGCCACTCTTTTGCAACTCATGGATATTTGATGAGGCGTGAAGATCCACCAATATGCCAATATTGCGGTGATACCTTCACAATAAAACATATTTTAGTAGACTGTGTTAATGTAAGCAATATTCGTGACCTTTTTAATTTTAAAGGGAGTTTGAAGGTGGTGCTAAGGGACGATGCCTCGGCCATTGACCGAGTCATCGCTTTCTTGCACCACTTGAAAATATTTTTTAAAATTTAATACATAAATATATATAATTTTTTTTTTATACATATAATTCTCTGTTTCTTTTATTTATTTTAATTTAATTTATTTTGTGTTCTTGTTATTGTTATTGAGATTTATTTATTGATAAATTGTTACCTATTATTGTTTTACATATTCTTATTATTTATTTACTGTTATATTGTTTTTTGTTGTAATTTTGTTATTTAATATTGTTATAGATTTATTGTTGTTTTTTGTTATTTATTGTTGTTGTTTTTTGTTTTGGAATTTTTGTTGTATTTAAATTTATTTGGTTTTATTTAAAATGTTCGTTGTTCCGTTTAGATTTAGTTTGGCGATGATAACCACAAATGGTTTTTACCAGGAAAAAAAAAAAACAATGTTAGACTTTTGTTACACTGTTATGATTGTTAAACTTATGTTTCCAAATCAACTTTAAGTCAGTTAATTCTGATATACCATAAAGCTAATTGGATTTTTTTGGGTAGACAGAACTAATAGTCCAGTCTGTAATTTAAAATACACACCAATGACACTAAATTGTACATCTCATATAGTTTCTGTTCTTTGTCAATCATGAGAGCAACAGAAGTGAATCACAGATGTGAATAAATGTGCTTTCATTTTTATTTCCTTTTTTTAAAATTATTATCACATTACAGAAAAGTAGCTTTATTCTCACTATTTTAATAATACAGAACATAGTTATGGTATGCTGACATTAGACATGAACTGTTACAATACAGTAGGTACTGCCTCTAATTCTTAACAGTCAATCAGCTGAATGCTCCGGCAACATGTTCAATGGTTTTCCCTTTCTCTAACAATAGAAAATTTTTAATATATATGATAAAGTTTAACACTTTCAGCACTGCGGCGATATTGGTGATCTCATCAAACTACTGTTTGTTTTTCGTTAACTTCCACCTCTGACGGCAGTGGAATGCTATGCGGGTTGCATAGCTTGACATAGCATCTAATTATCAAACACATGGTTTTCATCTCAATAATTTTATTTCTAACTTATACATGTTTGTTGGGGACATCAAAGCAGTGTATTAGACACTAAAATATTGTTTTATTTATCAGGTCACAATTAAAAAAAAAGAAATACAAATGATAAATTACTGTATGCCAAATAATAAAACACAATAAAAAAAAAGAGAAAAAAAGATAATTTACATACAAAACTAAAGACCCTACTACTAAAATATACTACATACTAAAATAAGCACTAAACATTTAACTCGAAATGTTTGTTTCTGTTTGTGCCATATGTTTCACAAAGCCATAGAGATTGATAATGTAAACGGAGACATGGATAATACACATGTCACGTCCGAGACTATTTATAGCAGAGATTAGCTGACATTTGTTTACTACAATCTTATGTTGACACATTAGGTTTTCGGGCGTCCAAGCATTTTGTCAATGACTCATATTTACAATAGTCTGTTCCCACCTTGAGTTGGTTCATTCACTTTAATAGGGCAGTTATCGTTTGTTCTTGTGTTAGTTCAGAAAGCTTAGTTTATTTTTTATGTTTGTTAATTTTACTGGATATTTTGCTGCGTTAGTTAATTGGTTCAAACAAAAAAAAAAAACATTAAAATATAAAAGTTAAACCAAATTAAATCTGTTCATAAAACTCCCTGAAGCATTGTTACAGTTGAAGTATCAAAAGTTAAATTGGGATGGTCGGATTTAAAAATCAGGCACAATATTCTCCAAACTCTTCTGAAGCATTGACGTAAAAATCAAACCTTTATACCAACACATGTCGACACTAGAGAAGTTTCAATTAACCTGGGAGTGAGCTCGCCGTATCTAAGAAAATAAGCTGCCTCGTAAGGGAACCCAGAGCATGCCTGTACGCTAGCCGTGCTGAACGTGTTAAAGTGTTACATTCTTCATAAATATTATATTTAATTTTCATTATCATTCTTATTTTATGTTTTCATTTAACTCTTTGTTGATTGATTCCTCAACTTATGCAGATGGTAATCGATTATTGTTGCAGACAGTGTAATGTCAAGACATGCTTTGTCGATAGTCAGTCATTTATTTTTTGGTCTGCTTGACCATTGTTAATGTATAATACGGGCATTTTTTATATTAATAGTATGTATGTATGTGCCCATCTTGCTTCAGATAAGCGTGGATAGGCAACTGTTCTATTGAAACTTCTATCTAAAATTTTGCAAGCTTCATCATTATTGGATCATATTCAACATCAAACGAAAATGAAACGGGACTGAATGAATTACTAAGCTGTAATCATGAGTACTAAGTAATTCTAACACCTAATTATTTCTTCTAATATTTTCAGCTCCTGAAGGAACATATCCTAGAGGACTAAGAGATGTCTTTTCTAAGCTCAGGCGTGAAGAAGGTTTGAGAGCTTTATATAAAGGTTGCACTCCTGTTATGCTTCGTGCTTTTCCAGCCAATGCAGCATGCTTTTGTGGGTTTGAAGTTGCCATGAAGTTTCTTAACTGGGCTACTCCAAATTTGTAATATATCCAAATTTGTGTGTGTGTGTGTGTGTGTGTGTGTGTGTGTGTGTGTGTGTGTGTGTGTGTGTGTGTATTATGTATCTTATATCCAATAGTGGAATTTGTTTTTTTTTTAATAATATATTTCTACACAGTCTAAGTTATATATCTTATCACTATATCATGTTTCAATTTAAATAAAATTATTATATATTTACTTTCACTTTGATGTTGAATCAAATACTTGTATATGGTATAAATTTGAGTAGTATCTGATGTATGTATTTGTAATCAATAAATTTATATATTTTTAAAAAAAGTGTTTGCCCTGGAGTCAAATCAGTTTTATATTTCCACAAACAAACGATGTTCTTTATATAATAGTATGATAACGAAATTCCTTATAATAGGAAAATAATTTGTACAACCTTAGAACTGTAAGAAACGAGATAAACTGTCGCTAAATATCAAAGGGCAATCAGTTGTAAATCTTGCTGCCAAAAAGGTTTACTGCACGCATGTAGTGTACCATAAATATTAATATACTTCAGAAGGCTACATTGTATGTAAACCATTTATGTGATACGATCACTAGACAGATGTAGTTGGACATGGAGGGAACCATGTAGATTTATGGAGAAAAATCTGTAAAAAAGCACAACCATTAGAAAGTCGAAGGTGATAAGTGAGGGATATACAGTAATACCTCGATTTACGCTACCCCGTCTTATGCGATTCCCAAGTTACGCGGTTTTAAATCATGCTGTCCGAGTTACGCAGAAACTGGCCTAATTTGGAAGAAAATGCCTAAAAGAACTTCTATAGAGCTTGAAGATAAAATATTTCCAAGTTTTAAGGCCGCCAAAGACCGATTGACAGTGATGGCTGGCACAAATACAGCTGGTGATTGTAAGTTGCAACCTCCTATAGTTTATCGCTCAGAAAATCCAAGGGCATTAAAACATATTTCTGAAGCTAGCTTGCCTGTAATTTCGCCACACGCGTGATAGTGATATTTTTGCCACCAAACCTAACTAATTTGCTTCAAACGATGGATCAGGGAATCATCAGAACTTTTAAAGCTTATTACACAAGAAGATCATTTACGCATCTGCATGACGCTATGAGATAGAACAATGAACTCTGTTGAAGGGGAAACAATTCAATGTCTGAGATCCTTTGAAAGTTTTTAGAATGAAATTTCACAAAAAACTCTAAACGGCATTTGGAAAAAGGCGTGTCTATTTTTTTCACCACTGATACTCAAGCAGAATCCCTGTCAGAGTCTGATGAAATTGCTGGTGTGATTGAAGAAGTTCTGGTTTTGCTAGACAACTCAATTTAGAAATGGATAATGCTGACATTCAAGAACTGCTGGATTTACACAACCAGGAGCTGACATTTAATTGATGAGCTCATAGAAATGCGTGAATAAGAGCAAGACCTTAAAAATGTAGATTCTTTAGACCCAGTTGACGTAGAAGATGAAATGACGGTTAGAAACTTGACAAAAGGCCTTAGTTTAATTGAGCAAGGCTTACAAATGTTGGAAAACATAGACTCTAACGATGAATGTATTTCTGCCACAAAACAAAAAATTAGCGAGTAACGTGGTTATTCTGCTTGAGAAGAAAAAAATCTTCAATTCGTCAAACGAATTTACTAGGATTTATACTATGTCAAAAAACTTCTTTTTACTTACTTCTTTGCAATATGTATGTATATAATATAATTTTTTGTTGTACTGTGTATTTAAGATTTTTATACATACACATTTTCCTTCTAAATTATTATTTTAGTTAGTCTTGGTCCCAACTAAACATGATTCCTATGTGATTGGTTCCACCTATCGCGTAAGTACGGAGTATTACTATAATTAGTAAGTGGTATTAAGTGAGGGAAATATTACTGAAATAAAGTGTACTTACGCTATAGAATCATTAAGAGTGAATAGGGTAGGGAAATGAAGTGAGGGAAATATCAGTAAGTGCATGGATGGTCAAGTGAAGTGAAACAAGAAACCAACACAATACATAAGAATTGTCAAATTATAGTATTAACTTTATATTAAATTCAAATCCAACTCCTTAAATTTAAAAAAAACAAGAATTCCTATATAACTTTTATCAAACCAATTGCAGTAACCTATACACGCCTCAAGATAATTAAGGACATTTTATAAGATTTTATTAGTTGAAAGAATAAATATAAGAGTTTTGATGCCTACCGGCAAATTAGAGTCAGACCAAATTAATTATGTAAACTACCTGTGATTGCTAGAACTTTGAACTAAGGATTAAATAAATCAGTCATTATAAAAACAAGTAGCTGTGTATTAATTTGATTTCCTTAGAGTCAAAGATCTTGTACAGCATTTTCAAGTAGAGTAACAGACTGTATATGATCGCCATAAAGTAACAAATTATGATTTTTGTTTAGTTAAACTTTATTAATTGAATGTTAACTCAACAAAATTGATTTAAACTAATTTAAGAGCAACTGGAGAAAGTTTCTTAAAGCTTGAGACAATTAAATATTGACTGAGAAGCACTATAAGTTAACATGAACCTAGATCCAACCAATTATCATTTATGACCATTAATTCTGAATAAATAAAAGTTAATGATTATAAAAATGGTGAATATATTAGATTGTTAAATACATTTCACCAACAATTAAAAATAGTACATTTTTGTGAATTTTTAAATAATAAAACAAATTTTATATACATATTTCCAATTTACATTTATTTCTATTCGATATTTTTATTTAATTGATTATATTCCAGCTTTAAGTAAAACAATTGTTTATTTATATTTCTTCTGTTTTTCAGGGATGAAATAAAAAAATACTATAATATTAAAAAATTATGATATTGGTCAATTGATCAAAAAATACAATGGTTATCAGATTTTGCCAATCTGCCACAGAGCTATTAAGTTTTCATTTCAACAATATTCTTGGATTTTTTTTACAGTAGGAGAACTTTATAACAGGATTACTGTCAGCAGATGTATAAGCCATTGTTCAATTGTTTGGATTAATTTAAAGGATAAAGGCCAAATGTCTCTATAGAGCTTATATTTAGACAAATTAGAGTTTGGGGAGAAATTCTTGGCTCAGTGTCATTAAATTGTCTTATTGATTAGTCTAATTTAAAATCAGCAGTTAAAGCCGTTCATTTGAAGTAGATTCTTGCAAAGACTCATTTCATTGTGTAAGTAATTCAGTAACTTAACCCTGGTTTGATCTAAAAAATTCTATCATAATTTTACCTTCTCTTGTGATAAAAACTAAGTAGAAATTAGTAGCATATATAGAGTGGATCCAAAGGTGCCCCTCCTGAAATATAATAAAATGATAATTTTTGTTTTACTAAATGTTGTTAAGAAATAGTCTAACATCATAAGGCACAAAATGTTATTATATTTTGTTGTAACTTTTATAATTATTGTAAAACACTGTTGTAATTTAATGAAAAATTAATTAATGTTTAATTGTTTGTATTAACTTGTGTCTGTTAATTTATACTTAATAATACTCCAGTTATACATAGATGTTTTAAAATTTTCTAAGTTAAAAAAAACTAAACACTTTTTAATGCTTTAAACTTGCCTATAGTAGCACTTACTTTGCTTGTTGAGGACGGCCGTTTCGGGAGATGTGTCCCTTTGTCAACTCAGTTGAGTTACGGTCTGAGTTGACAAAGGGACACATCTCCCGAAACAAGCCGTCCTCAACAAGCAAAGTAAGTGCTACTATAGGCAAGTTTAAAACATTTAAAAGTGTTTAGTGATTACTAGTAGCTCATGCGAAGATGGAATCAACAAATGTAAAAAAACTGTTGAAAAAACTTTTTTTTTTACTGTCTGTAGAAGAGTAGAGATGGGCTCCTCCCAAAATCGATCCTATTTATGCCTGCTGTATAAATAACACAAAGTTATTACATATGTAATCAATTGAGTATATATATATATATATATATATATATATATATATATATATATATATATATATATATATATATATACAACGAAAATACATAATACTAAACCCAGTACCACAATACAAGATATTATTCAAATAATAATTTTAACCAAGCTATGTAGGTTAAATCCTATGTAGATTAAATATAGGGTTTTACTCATATTTAGGGCAAATCTAAAGTTTATAAAAACCTTGAGCATATTTTCAGTTGTCATTTGACGGCATTCTCTTTTTGAAATTTGTTTTCCTTCGCCACTGCATTTAGTAAACTGTTATACTTGTCTTCTTTTAGTGAATTTGTATTTCAAATAGGTTAACAAAGTTTGACAATTTTTTAAGGTTATCATATTGGCTCGACCATGTCTCCTGCCCTTTATTTAGTTTAGTTCTTCCAACCTTTTGTTTACCTCCTGAATGTGGTTTCATGGAGCTCTTTGTATTAGATTCTGTGTCTGCAAAACATTTATCTATTATACCGCATAACTCTTACTTTAAGACTTGGTGTTTTTTTTTTTTTTTTTTTTTTTTGCCATTTGATCATTTAATTTACATATTTCTTTAGTTATGTTTGTTTTGATGTCGTTAATTTCATTAAAACATTTTTTTTTTTTTTTTTTTTAATTTTGTGCATTTATTTGTGTATTTTGTTCCTGGAAGTTGGTTTTTATTTGTGCATCCCGCAGGGGGGTGCGGACTAGCTGCACCTACGAGGGATTTGGCGTCCCTCGCGGTACCCTAGCCTAACACTACACCACTCACAAAGCATACACATACACGTACACACATAAACACAATCTATACACACTTCAACACTTACATCTTCTCTTAGGGAACTTGACTGGTCAGAATCGTTGCGCGTTGGGAGTGCTGAAAGGTCCAGAGCTTGACAAACTCTGGTCTGGGACGCTGCTGTGAGCTTGCTCTGCCGAAGACGTATGCGCGGTTGCTGGTCCGCTAGCCACTTCGGTCCTTGGTCAGGGAGTGTCCGCGGTGCACAGGTGTCGGAGCCTGTGCACAGTATTACGAGTTCTCGACTGATGCCCATCCAGTCGAGCTAAGGAGGAAACTATGGGCCCCAGAGTTCCGGGGGTTGGAAATGATCGAAAGTGATCCATGGGTGTACCCGTTCTCATAGTCTCACCCGTAACGCCTGACACGATGGTTAGCTTAATAACAAATTATGGAAAACCAACAAATGTCCAACCAGTTTAATGTAAAGAGGCGTCGTGAGGTTTCTCCGAAAATGCCTAGAGAAGTAAATAGGAAGAAAGAAATGAATTTAGAATCACCAAAGTTCTTAATTGTGTCTTGCACAGAAACTGGAAAAGATCTGTCAAAGGTATCGCCTTTTGTAATACAAAAGGCTATAACTGGATGTGCAGCAGGACCCGTCTCTTCCATAAGGAAGTTACGGAACGGAACACTGCTGTTGGAAACAATCAATTCGAAGCAGTCACAGCTATTATTAAAAATGACCTCCTTCTTTGATCAGGTCAAGGTTTCGGTGGCTCCCCACAAAACCTTGAACTCATCAAAGGGAGTAATATCATGTAGGGATCTGTTGTATGTCCGTGAGGACGAAATCAAATCAGAACTGGTATCAGAAGGTGTAACAGATGTCGTACGAATTATGAGGATGGAAAACGGTCAGAGAGTTCCAACAACATCAATTATCCTGACATTCGGGAAACCATCTATCCCGGAATATTTATATGCTGGCTATCAACGACTTTCTGTTAGGCCCTACGTTCCCAATCCACGCCGGTGCTTTAAATGCCAACGTTATGGACACGTAAGTTCTTCTTGCTCCAAGCCAGAGGTATGCGGACAGTGTGCATCTGAAGGCCATACTGATAAGGTTTGCACAAGTGCTCCGAAATGCCCAAACTGTGCTGGTGATCACCCTGCTCGCTCCTTTAACTGCCCAAAGTTCAAGGAGGAGAAAGCGATCCTCAGCATAATGGCAAAGGACAAAACATCTTTCCACGAAGCGAAAAAGAAGTTAAAGTCAACTCAACCTAGACTTGAAACGAAATCTTATGCCTCAGCTATCACCACTGAGAAGTCGTGTTCCAACTGCGTTGAGCTAAACAAGAAAATTGAAGTTCTCACGGAACAAGTTAGCCAGCTATTAGCTTTGGTGACGAAAAATTCTGTTTCCAACTTAAAGAATAATGTTGAATGTGCGAAGAAATCTCCATTGCCAGATACCTCTGGTAAAGTTAGAAGAAGCAAGACACTATTAGAGACAAGTGTGAAACCTACTCCAACTAAGATTGATAATAATAAAAATAACAACAAAACTGCTCCTGTCAAAGTGGGTGCAAAATTAAAAGCGACTCAGGCTCATTTCTAACTCCCCTTCTGAGTCAAAAAATTCCTCAGATTCCACCACTACAATAGTGGTGATGGAGTCTGATGACTCTTTGCCTGGAACGTCCAACATTCCAGGCCAACAAATTGTCAATGACGGCAGTGAGAGCCAGGTGAATCCATTTCACTAAAATACAATGTCCACACCTAAACAAACCGTGATTCAGTGGAACATTAACGGTGTTAGAAGTCACATTGAGGATCTCAAAATAATCGTAAGAGATGTGTCTCCTATGTACATCTGTATTCAAGAGACACATCTCCATGAATCGCACAATTTCTATCTAAGGGAGTATTCAGTTTACAGATCGGACTTCGTTACAGAAAATCGAGCTAGAGGTGGCGTTGCTATTCTAGCCCGTAACTGTGTCGACGCCGTTCTTGTGAGCTTAATAACTCCCTTACAAGCAGTGGCAATTCAAACAGCTGTTCCGTACAAACTCACTCTCTGTTGTATCTACTTTTCACCAAGTGACAACCTGCAACAGAGAGATCTTGTAAACCTCATAAATCAGTTACCGACTCCGTTTTTATTAGTGGGCGATTTCAATGCCCACCATGTTTCATGGGGTTCCCCAGAATCCAACCAGCGAGGTAATCTGATCGAAAGCATCAGATCGGAACTGGATTTATACCTGCTAAATGACGGTTCTCCGACATATTTAGCAGCGTCAACAGGTGGATGGACGGCTGTAGACTTGTCATTATGCAGTCCTGCCTTGGCTACAAGGCTAAAATGGTCAGCATTGCCTGATCTTTACAGTAGCGATCACATTCCTGTTGAGATCTTCTTGTGTGACTCCTCACCCTGTTGTGTTCGACATCCCCGTTGGATCCTGAAAAAAGCCAACTGGGAGCAATTTTCACAAGACCTAGAATCACTGGACGTGGATTACTTGGCTCCCATCGATGACATTGTCAATTTATTTACAAAAACTGTTTTGAATGCCGCCGGAAAGGCAATTCCGAAAACCTCATCCAAACCACGACGACCACCTGTTCCGTGGTGGAATGATGAGTGCACTGTGATCCTTCGTCAACGGAGAAAAGCTTTGAACCAGTTCAAGAGACATCCAACTAGTGAAAACCTGGAAAAATATAAATTCTTTCGTGCGAAAGCACGGAGAATATTTAGGCAAAGCAAACGAGAATCATGGTCGCAGTACATTGGCACAATTACAAGAACTACAGCTCCATCCACAGTATGGAAGAAATTACGATCAGTCTGTGGCATCTCCGTTCCGATGCCATTAATTTCATTAAGGCATTCGGATGGTGTTTTGATCACGGACTGTGAGGAAATTGCCAATGTGCTAGCGTTATCGTTTTCAAAACATTCTTCATCTTCTGCATACAAGGACGCTTTCCAGGTGTTCAAACATAAACAGGAAGCCTTACCTTTCACCGTTGGATTGTCTGGAGATTCTTGTTTGAATATCCATTTCTCTATCGACGAACTAGAGTCAGCTCTCTCGTCAACGAAGGATTCAGCTCCAGGCCCGGATGATATTGTATACTCCATGATTAAAAATCTACCACCGTCGGCGAAGGTAGTACTCCTTCGGATATACAACCGTATATTCGAGGAGCACGGTTTTCCCGATGCATGGTTAGAAGCGACAATAATTCCTCTTCTAAAACAAGGAAAGGACAAAACTAATCCCAGTAGCTACAGACCCATCTCTCTGACCAGCTGCTTATGCAAACTACTGGAGAAGATGGTCAACCGTCGTCTTGTCTGGTATCTAGAAACAAACAAACTTCTTTCTAACGTTCAGTGTGGTTCCAGACAAGGACGTTCATCAGTTGACCAATTGGTTTTGTTGGAGTCAGCTATACAGAATGCCTTCATCTTACGACAAACACTGGTAGCGGTTTTCTTTGACCTTGAGAAGGCATATGACATGGCATGGAGAAGAGGAATTTTGAACGTATTGAAATCATGGGGTATACAAGGTAACATTCTTGCTTTTATACAAAATTATTTGAATAACAGGACTTTCCGTGTATGTCTAGGAGGCATATATTCTGATCGTTGCGAACTAGAGAATGGTGTACCACAGGGTGGCGTTTTGAGTGTGACGCTGTTTGCTGTTGCCATTAACAGCGTCACTTCAAACGTACAGTCACCGGTCCACTGTTCCCTGTTTGTAGACGATTTTTGTATATATATGGCTGCTAGAAGTATGGCAACAGCGGAAAGATCCTTACAATTAGTAATTAATAAATTGCAAGAATGGACCAAATCTACGGGCTTCAAGTTTTCAGCTTCGAAGACCCAGTGTATAGCATTTAGTCGTCGCAGGCAACACCAGGAACCTATTCTTTATCTTGATGGTACGCGGCTTCAAACCGCGGATAATGTGAGATTTTTGGGTCTTTTATTGGATAAAAGACTTTCATGGAGTCCACGTGTTCGTGATTTGAAGGTGAGATGCAGCAAGATATTGGATATGTTGAGAGTTCTAAGTGGTACAAATTGGGGAGCAGACAGAACCTGTATGCTCCGTTTCTATCGCGCCGTTGTATGATCGCGCATAGATTACGGCTGTATAGCCTATTCATCTGCTCGACCTACGGTTCTGAAACTCCTGGATTCAATACATCACGCTGGTCTTAGACTTTCTACTGGTGCTTTTAGATCAAGCCCAATCTCCAGCCTTCTAGTTGAAGCTGGAGAACCATCTCTCTCAATGCGACGTCAAATGCTACAAATTTCATATTACACTGGTCTTCGAAGTAAACCTAAACATCCGGCATTCAAGGCAGTTTTTGATAACTATCTCGAGGATCGTTACAATGTGCGTCAACGTTCAACTGCTCCCTTCGGAATAAGAACGTTGCGCATTTTTAGCAATCTAAATTTAGAACATCCACCTATATTTGAACGAACATCATGCTACACCCTCCATGGACAATACAAAAGCCAAAATGTGACTTCTCATTGTCCATGTACCTAAAACACAATACTCATGACGTTATTTATCGTCAGGAGTTTTTGCAGATTCAACAAACTCACCAAGACACTGTGACTATATTCACAGACGGTTCAAAACTGGACAATGGGATAGGTTGTGCATTTTATATGGAAGGACAAACTTTCACTTACGGATTGCCCTCAGCCTGTAGCGTTTTTACTGCAGAACTTTATGCAATTTTCCAAGCTTTAAGATCAATTCCGTCTGCAAAATCTAAATATCTTGTGTGTTGTGATTCCAAAAGTGCTCTCCAGGCTATTCAGGAAATGTACACTAAGAACCCTTTAGTTGGAGACATCTTGTGCTCTATACACAGGCTCCAATTACGAGGTGTCGAAGTGTCATTTCTCTGGGTGCCTGGTCACTGCGGAATACTTGGAAACACTAAAGCAGATGAAGGTGCAAAATTAGCTACAAGTATGGTACCATCGACACAACGTGTGATGGCATCAGATTTTGTATGCAATGTTAAAACTATACTATTCTCTGTTTGGAATGAAGAATGGCAAAATGTAAATAGAAACAAGCTGAGGGACATCAAAAATACCGTCCGACCATGGAGGACATCTGTTCGTTCGAATCGTAGGGAGGAAGTGGTGGTTACTCGACTTTGCATCGGCCACGCTTTGTTAACGCATGGATGGTTGATGCGACATGAGGATCCACCATTATGTCCGTTTTGTAGAAGCAATATTACAATCAAGCATATCCTGCTTGATTGTGATGAGTTGAGCGATTTGTATGTACGTTACGATCTTCGAGGTAGTTTAAAGGTGGTTTTAGGGGACAATGTCACGGCTATCGACCGTGTCATCGCTTTCTTACGCCACCTGAATCTATTTAATAATATTTAAATTATATATAATTTTAGTTTCTTTCTTTTTAGTTACATTAATATTAAACATTTATTTTATTTTGTTTAGTTGGTTAGTTTTATTTTGAAATAATTATTTAAAATAAAATTTTAGTTAGGCGGTGATAACCTCGATAGGTTTTTCGCCTGGAAAAAAAAAAAAAAAATTTATTTGTGCATTAAATTGAACTAACATTTGCATTATATTAATTTCAGAATTTACAACTATTTGCTCCGTTTCTCTCACTTGTACTGGACTCTTATTAACAGTCCCCCACTTAAGTAATTGAGTTCCCTGTTCCTTTTCCATCCTATTCTCTAAATTGATAATTCTAAATCCCTCCTAATATCTACTGTGTTAATTAACCTTGCCCTAGCTGGCTAAACCCACTCTCATCCAGTTTCATTTCCCCTTATTTATTCTTAATTCTTTGGCTGCGCTTTAGCATATGATAGTTATCAACTGGTTTCCAATAGCACTCGTTTACTAATTTAAAATATATTATCACACATTTAATTATAACACTCCTTACATAGTTAACACTTTTAAATTTATATTCTAGTAATATAATAATTAGTTTCTTATTACTAAGCCAACTTTGTTGAAATTAACAATTTAATAAAAGTTGCTTGATGTAATCATCTTGAATTCACTGATGAAACTGTATTTAAAAAGTACTCAACTAAGTGAATAAGTAATGGCTTACTGACGCGTTTCAAAACATTCATTTCTTTTACAAAGTTAACCCTCTACTGCCTGCATCGTGTTAGGTGCAAAGGCTGTAACGGGATGGATTTATGACTGGGGGATGGGGTGGGTTATTTTAGTTGTGTGTCATGTAATGGAAAAGGCTGTTGGCTTGAAAATGTGTGTGATCAATTAATATGTTTTCTTTATCTGTTGCATAGTGTTTGTTTATATAGGTATTTACAAATTAACATGTAACAGTTGTCCTAGCTATTACATTGGCCAAACCGGCAGGTCATTCTATACACGCTTCGAAGGACACATTACCCCAAAGAAATCAAACAAACCCAAAATCCAGCTACGCAAAATACCTAACAAATATGCAACGGACATACATAATAATTTAAATGTTCTCACATTAAAACAAAGTAAAAAACTAACAACTTTAGAAAAATACGAGATATACACACACTACACAACAGATAAAGAAAACATATTAAATGATCACACACATTTTGAAGCCAACAGCTTTTTCCATTACATGACACAGAACTAAAATAACCCACCCCATCCCACAATCATAAATCCATCCCGTTACAGCCTTTGCACCTAACACGATGCCGCCAGTAGAGGGTTAGCTAAAAGGAACAAATGTTTTGAAACGCTTCAGCAAGTAAGCCATTACGTATTCACTTAGTTAAGTACTTTTTAAATATAGTTTAATAAAAGTACTACAAACAAAATACAAAACAAATTAATTATATTAACAAATTAAAATTTATCAAGCCAAAGCCATTACGTTGGGCACCATTTTTACATAACGTACCTACTCAAATTTGTCTACAGGGTAATTTGACTCTAAGGAAATCAAGTTAATATGCAGCTACTTGTTTTTACAATAACTGATTGATTTCCTAAGCTCATAACTGTAGCATTTATAGATAGTTACATATAATTAGTTTGAACTAACTCTAATTTTGCCGGTATGCACCAAAACTCTTACATTTGTTATTAAATTTAAAAATTCTATTAAACTGTCCTTAATTATCTTAAGACGTGAATAGGTTACTGCACCTGGTTTGTTTACGATTGAATTGATTATTACTATTTAAAGAATTAAAAAAAGGTTTATTGAGTTCCTAATATTGTTGACTTTACAGAGTTGGCTTTAAATGTCAGATAAAAATAATACTTATTACTTGTGTGGTTCCATGTTTCACTTTACTTGACACCCATTCACTAATTAATATTTCCCTTGAATTTCACTTTCTTTAATCACTCGAAATACTTCTATAACGTAACTGACTTTATTTCTGTAATATCTCCCTTAATAATTCCACTTACTACCTGATTATCTCCCTCCCATAATATAACTTGATACTTTCTTCAATGACTCTACTTTAGAACTTGTTACAAAATTGTAACCTGTCGCTCTCTAGTCCTGGAACTTGACTGTCCCTCTCATGTTTCCCTTTTGATCGTTTCCGTACGGGTTTCATCCCTTCTTCAATTTTGATTGGCTACCTTGTGGCACTCACATTTGTTCCAGCCTATCAGAACATCATCTTCATCGCTTTGCCTTTGGCATGAGTGGAAGCTTCTCGAACTTTCCCAAGGTGGAGGTGTGTGCTGGAGTGCTTTTTCTGCATTTTTAGAGATTTTTCGCAATAAATCTGCATGTTCCCTCAATGTCCAAATAAAGCGCCTCTCAAGTGACCGAGTCACGTCTTGGTTTACCTACAATTAAACTTTTTGACATATAATAATATTTATGGCTTACAGGTGTGTGCAGTAACCGGTTTTGGCCGAAAGGTTTACAATAGACTACCCTTTGTTAGATAGCGACAATGTGCTACTATCTCACAAGTTCAAATATTTTACAAACAGTTTTCTTAACTTAATGAATTTTGTTTCAATATATATATTTATATATATACACGCCCATGTATATAATAAAATGTTTAGCGTTACAAATGAGCATTAAACAAGACTATTCCAATTACATTATATATTTACTTGAAAAAACAACATTGAACGAAGCTCTTCTCCAGCTGACAACAAACATGTCAATTAGTTCTTGTGGATGCCAACACTTTGAATCAGTGAAAAGATTTGAACAGTTTGTTGGGGTAAATATAGTATAATTATAATGGTTTTGATTATTTACATAAACATTAATAGTTTATTTGTAATTGTAATACATAATGTACATACACATAAACACGGAGTAGGCTATACATGAATACCTCTATCAAACTTCATAACATGTATCTCTGGTCGAAATATACAAAGAATACTCTGTGTAGTTCAATCCGATTAATTTCGGGATATTGCCTATTAAAGATTTACAGTAGCTACATAGCTCGTACAATATGTCTCTTATTGTGCAAAGTTTAACTTTGAGTGAAACAATAAATTAAATTAATGTAAATGTATACATTTGAGTACATTATTCTGCCTTTCCTAATATTAAAACGTTTTTCGTTGACGCCTTTCGAATTAATTCCTTTATCAAAACTTTATACTGTACTCTTACATTATCAAGACTTTAAATTGTATTCTGTATTACAGTTTAAGGTTTTGATAATGGACTTAATCCGAAACGCTTCAACAAAGAATATGTTTTGGTGTAAAGAAAGGCAGAAAAATGTACTCAAATGTATATAAATTTTCCTTACAGAAATAAAAGTCATAATAGGCATATTAAGAATGTAAATGTGATTACAGTTTCTCATGAAGAAGGGAGAGATTAGGCACATAAAACTTCTTCATGAAGACTGTATGGAAGGATTAAAGGCCTACTCATGTCTGACATTTATCATTAGACCAATATTAAAGTGTATTAGGCCTATACCCAGTGGTACGGATGAACAAGGATACCCTCTGGGTCCAGCACTTTCGGGGATTTATTTGCATTTATCAAAAAAGTTGTACTTTTAACCGCCATGAAACTTTAAAAACATCTGTTTCAATTGATAGTCGATAGTATGTGTAACTCAACACAATTGTTTTGTTGTGTGTTCATGTTTCATGCATACTTTTGTCTTATTATATATTACTATATGTACTATTAATCTCCTCAAGATCCTCTTTAGTTAAGCAGTCTTGTCTTACATCAAACTGTGGTTGTTTTTAGTCAATAAAACAATATTTTTTCACTTACACTTTTAGAATGTTTTAAACTTGCCTATAGTAGCACTTACTTTTCTTGTTGAGGACGGCCGTTTCAGGAGATGTATCCCTTTGTCAACTCAGACCGTAACTGATCTCAAGGTTTGCGTAGGTTAGGGTGGGGGTGGGATATTTTGGTGGTGTGGGTGTATTTTGTGTGTATTAGGAGTTATGATGTAAAAAAGTGCGTGTGAGTTGTAATGTAATTGTGTATTGAGTATGTGTGTAGGACGTAGTTTGAAGTGCCTATATATTTCGTATTGTTCGGTTGTGTAGCGTTGGTTATTTCTGTGTTGTTTATGAAGAATTTGTAGGTTAGATGTTATGTCTATGTAGTCATGTTTTGTGGAGTTGAAATGATCGGCGAAGTTTGATTGGTAGTTATTGTTTTTTAGTGCTTTTATATGTTTTTGGTAACGTGTGTAGAATGACCTCCCTGTCTGGCCTATGTAAAAACTGGGGCATGAACTGCAAGTTAGTTTGTAAACTCCAGTGGTGTTGTAAATGTCGTTGATTTTGCTGTTGGGTTTAAATTGTTTGTTGAGAGTGTTGTGTGTGGATTAAGCTATTTTCTAGTTGTATTTTCGTAATGTTTTGGTTAGATTGTGGGTTTTGGATTATCTGTATGGTATTGATAAGTATTTTATTGGATTGTCATCTTGTGTGTTTGTATTTGGGTTATTATGTTTATTTTTTAGGCGGTTGTATAACTTGTCAATCATTGTTGGGTTGTATCCGTTTGTTTGTGCTATATATTTTATGGTGTTTAATTCCTGATAGTGTTCATCTTTGTCTAGTGGTGTTTTAAGGAGGTGATATATCATGGTGTTGTAAGCAGCTAGTTTATGTTGGTGTGGGTGGTTTGAGGAACTGTGTATGGTCGTATTGGTGCTGGTGGGTTTTCGGTATATGTTGAATTTATGTGTTTGTTTGTCTGTTCGTTTAATTGTGAGGTCTAAGATGTTGAGGAAGTTTTGTTGTTCTGTTTCGATGGTGTATGTTAGTTTAGGGTGTATGGAATTTAGGTGTTTTAGAAATATGTGTGCTCTGCGTGTGTTGCCCTTATATAATGTTATGATGTCGTCGACGTATCTGTACCAGTAAATTATGTTATCTGAGTATTTGTTGTTGTGTAATATGTGGTTTTGTTCAATATGGTGTATGAATATTTCTGCTAAGATGCTAGCTATGGGGGAGCCCATAGGTAGTCCATCTTTCTGGTTGTAGTATGTGTTATTGTAGGTGAAGTAATTTTGAGATGTGATTAATCTTGTGAGGTGGATGATTTCGTCAATGTGTGTATGTGGTGTATTTGTGTCTATTAGCATGTTTTTGAGGATGTCAATGGTTTCTGGAATGGGGATGTTTGTATATAGATTTGATATATCAAAAGAGACTAAGGTGGAATTGTGTGGGATATTTACGTTTTTAATTTTGTCCATTAGATTTAGGCTATTTTTTATGCTACAATAATTATTAAATTTTATATGGTTTCAGATAGTTTTGTCGAGGAATTTGACTAGAAGATGAGAAGGGGTGCTTGTATGGTTGATTAGTGGACGTATCGGGGTGTCTGTTTTGTGAAGATATATGTTTTCAACATATACCGAAAACCCACCAGCACCAATACGACCATACACAGTTCCTCAAATCACCCACACCAACATAAACTAGCTGCTTACAACACCATGATATATCGCCTCCTTAAAACACCACTAGACAAAGATGAACACTACCAGGAATTAAACACCATAAAATATATAGCACAAACAAACGGATACAACCCAACAATGATTGACAAATGATACAACCGCCTAAAGAATAAACATAATAACCTAAATACAAACACACAAGATGACAATCCCATAAAATACTTATCAATACCATACAGATCATCCAAAACCCACAATCTGACCAACACATTACGAAAATACAACTTTTTTTTTTTTTTTATTAACTTGGGAACGGGTTTTAAAACTGCCCGAAGCACTGCTACCTTAAGGTATATTCTACTTACCTCCCTGATCTAGTCAAATAACCCCTTCCCTCTTACCAGGTTTAGGAGTTTCCTGACTAGTGTTTTACCTTCGGCATCCACCAGAGCCGTTCCATCACCAAAGAAGTTGAAGCGCCTCTCAGCAAGTACTTCACATCTGTAAATAATGTGTGTGGCAGTCTCCAGTTCCTGCCCGCATAATCTGCACACTGGTTCATCTTTGTAGATACCCATTTTGTGCAGATGTTTCCTTAGTCCACCGTGTCCCGTGACTAGACCTGTGGCTATCCTCAATTCCTGCCTAGACAGATAGATGAGACTCTTCTGCAGCCCCAAGGAAGGTTTCCTAAGGGTTAGCTTACTGTGTCTCATCCCTTCAGCCCTGATCCAGTGCTCACAGTGTCTTTCAGCCATCCACCTTCGCACTGCCATCTTGACCATGGATTTGGAAATACCTATCGCAGGCTCCGGTCCAATCAGGGGAGTCGAAGACCCCTCTCTGGCCAGCGCATCTGCGGCTTCATTTCCAAGAATTCCCCTATGCCCTGGCACCCAACCTATCTTGATTTGATTGTGCCTTGCCAGGGCTTGTAGGTTATTTAGGCACTCCCTGACTATGGCCGAGGTGACCACATGTCCGTTTAGTGCCTTAATTGCTGCATGACTGTCGGAGAAAATAGCAATCCGGGTCCCGTGTGTTCCCCTTCTCGCTATCTCTCCCAGACAGGCATTTATAGCATATATTTCGGCCTGAAAGACAGAGGTATGCCTCCCCAAGGAAAAAACTATTTTTACCCTTGGGTTTTTACAATACACCCCCGCTCCAGTGCCGAAGTCCATCTTGGAGCCATCTGTGTACCAGATCTGAGCTCCCGATGTTAATGTCCCTGACCATTCCATCATAGTTTGGTGGGCCTGGTCAGGTGCAAACGTTCGAGTAATGTGGTCGCTGCCCATTTCCAAGATGGGATCTTTGACCACGCACTCGATACTCATATGTCCCGAAACATCTAGGAGGTTAGCCCAGATGTTCGAGTTGCACAATCTCCATGCCGCCAGCCTCGCCTCTCCCCTAAGGACAAGCTCAAGGGGGGGAGGTTAAGCATTACTTCCATTGCTGCACCAGGTGTAGTTGACATCGCCCCCAGTGTGCACAGACAAGCCAATCTCTGGATAGAGCTCAGTTGAACTCTTGTCTGTGCCTGGTTGGCCTTTGTCCACCACACCAAAGCATCATAGGTAATCATAGGTCTTATCACCCTCAGATACATCCAGTGCATCATTGATGGCTTCAGTCCCCATTTCTTACCCACCATTCTTCTCACTGTCATCAGTGCCCTTTTGGCCCTGTTAACTGTCCTCTCGAGATGTGGGTTCCAGGTGAGTTTCCTGTCCAGAGTAACTCCCAGGTACTTCACCTCCCCCACAAACTCAAGGTATTCACCAAACAAGCGAGGCATCCTAGTCGTCAGATCTTTCCGCTGTCTGGTGAAGTTAATAAGAGCAGTCTTTTTCGGATTTACCCTAAGGTTCTCCTTATTACACCACTCTTCAATCAGTCGTAGAGGATTTCTGATTACCTCAAGGACTGTATCAGGGAATCTGCCCAGGATCAGAACAACTATGTCGTCCGCATATCCCAGGCAGAAGTACCCCTGTTCATTCAGGAGTTCAATAAGGTTGTCAACCACTAGGCACCACAACAGACAACAGAGGAGAGAGACCCCCCCCCCCCAACTGTGCACAGCCCAGACTTGTCTCCACCCTTCTGACCTCCCCTGCCACCTCTACAGAAATGCTTCTGTTTGTTAGCATGGAACTTTTCCAACCACAAGTGGTCGCATCCACTCCATGACGTCTTGCACCACCTACCATCGTCTCTACTGAGGGGTTATTGAAAGCCCCCCCAATGTCGAGGAAGGCACCTATGGCACAACTTTTCTTAGCGATCATTTACTCAATCCTACCAACCACTTGATGGAGAGCTCCCTCGCAGGATTTCCCCGGTTGATAAGCATACTGGTTCCAATGCAGTGGTTTTATGGCAAAAGCCCCTCCCCCCCCTAATATGCCTATCAACCAGTTTTTCAAGTCCCTTAAGAACAAAGGACATGAGTGTAATAGGTCTGTATCCTTTCCCTTCCGATTGGTTACCGGTGGGCTTAGGTATAAAGACCACCTTACTAGATTTCCAGGCTGCCGGCACATGCCCTAGAGCAATGCTTAACCTGTATAATTTAGTAAGTACCAGTACCAGCATATCCATTCCCTGTTGCAGCAGCACAGGATAGATCCCATCTGGACCTGGAGATTTGTAGGGTTTAAATGTGCCAATAGCCCATCTTACCCTTTGTGGAGTTACTATCCTCCTTGCCACTTCCCAGTCCTCCCTCTTACCACGTCTTGTGGAGAGTTTGGCAACTGGTTCAGTGTCTGCTCCCCCAAGTTTCCTCAGAGTACTGGAAGGGAAATGTGTTCTGATTAATTCTTCCACAGTTTCCCCTGCAGTTTTTGTTATATTTCCCAGTGGGGTTCTTAGCATCCCCACCGGGTTAACTGGGTCCTTAGAGAGCACTTTATGCAGTCGTGCCCCTTCCCGAGTTTTGTCAATCTCTTGACAAAACTCCTTCCAGGACTTCCTGCGTGCTTCTCTAATTGCCCTGTTGTATTCGGTTAGTGTTTTCCTATACTGGTCCCACTCCCCGTTCTTTTTTGCTCTATTAAAGAGTCTCCTGATGGTCTTCCGAAGTCTGGCTAGCTTCTTGTTCCACCATGACGGATCCCCTACTTTTCTCCCCTCACTGAAAGGGCAGTTATCAGTAAAGGATTCTACTATAGCCTCGCCAACCAATGTGGCAGAGTCTTCTAGCTCTCTCCTCCCACCATACTCCAATCCAGCCTCCTCAATCCGAACACCCAGGTCCCTCCTGTAGGAGTCCCAGTCAGTTCTTCTTGGATCCCTGGTTGGCCGAAGCATGGCTGGATTTAGAGAGATATCATACCTAATATGTCTGTGGTCAGAAGAAGATGGTTCATCCGACACATACCAGTTTAGTACATACCTAGCCGTCTGGTTCGATGCCACCGTAATGTCCAGGACCTCCTGTCTGGCCCTAGTGACAAACGTCGGCTCTTCCCCCTGATTTAAGACTAGTAAATTCTTAGAGCTAAGATAAGCTAAAAGTTCCTCACCTCTAGTGTTGATACCTGTACTTCCCCACGAAGTGTGATGGGAGTTAGCATCCATCCCCACCAGCAGCTCCTCATCCACAGCCCCGCAGTGCTCGACCAGCCTCCTCAGCTCTTGTGTTGGTAGAGCCCCCGCGTAGTGAAAGGGGAGATATGCCGTGGCAAGGTTCAGCCTCTTCATCCTCCCCAACGCCCGCAGCTCCACCGTCACTGCTATCAAGTCCCTGCAGCAGTAGTCCGTTAGTACAAAAGCACTCAACCCCCTCCTAACCAGGATACACGTCCTGGGAACACCGGAGTCCTTATCGTACAACAACTTACCTCCAGATGTCGCCAGCCCGCATATTCGTCCTCCAGAAATCCATGGCTCCTGGATGAGAACCAAGTCCACCTCTCCCCTGCCCAGCATCCTACACACGACAGCACTAGCCGCCCTGCTATGCTGTAGGTTCACTTGGAGGATCTTGATCATTGTTCTGCTTAATTCGCAGTTGCCTGGGTCCGCAGAGCAGCCCAGGACTAGACAGCATGCTCAACTCTACAGCCACTGCACCGGTTTCTGCAGTCGGCAGCTTGACAGCCGCCCCCGCACTCCCAGTGATGGTTGCCGTTGACACATCTGCTACAGACTCACGGTTTGCCGTCTCATTGGCTCCCGCTGTCTGTGCAGTATCAAAATCAATTCTTTTACTTACTTGGTCCATTAACGTCCCACGAGTATGGGGGAAATAACGGTCGACCAGAGCAGAGCCCCCACTGCCCTGGCAAGACAACATACAATAAGGTTTTGTCTGGTTCCTCAAGGGGATCGTGTGCAACTGCATTTTATACCCTGCAGCCATTCATCCTTCGGCACGATGCCTTCCACCTTGGATTGGGTATTCAGTCACTGACCTTGAAGCACACCCCAAGTTCAGGACATTATTAACTGTTGCTCATGGAGCGAACAGCCTGCTTTACTCTCTTTTTTACAACTGTGTCGTTAGGGTAGTTTCCCGCCCATACTTCACTGTCGCATTGCCCTTGGTTCACCTGGGAGGTGAGAGTAGCATTGTGAGGACTTAATTCCAAACTACCCCAGTCTCCCCGGTCAAAGCAGTTATCTCTACCACACCCAACCGGTTGACTGACGAGGAGGGATAATTCCTCACCTTTGAACCATTGCCTTGGTCCAGGCCTGCATATTCAGAAACCTTCCGGAATCCTTATTCACAGGTTACCTACATTTCTGTAGGCCGTCCCACTATCCGCCACCTGTGGACCCGCCCGGTTGCTCAGGCCAGCTAGCCGGGAAAATACAACTACAAAATAGCTTACTCCACACACAACACTCTCAACAAACAATTTAAACCCAACAGCAAAACCAACGACATTTACAACGCCACTGGAGTTTACAAACTAACTTGCAGTTCATGCCCCAGTTTTTACATAGGCCAGACAGGGAGGTCATTCTACACACGTTACCAAAAACATATAAAAGCACTAAAAAACAATAACTACCAATCAAACTTCGCCGATCATCTCAACTCCACAAAACATGACTACATAGACATAACATCTAACCAACAAATTCTTCATAGACAACACAGAAATAACCAACGCTACACAACTGAACAATACGAAATATATAGGCACTTCAAACTACACCCTACACACATACTCAATACACAATTACATTACAACTCACACACACTTTTTGACATCATAACTCCTAATACACACAAAATACACCCACACCACCAAAATATCCCACCCCCACCCTAACCTACGCAAACCTTGAGATCAGTTACGGTCTGAGTTATCAAGGGACACATCTCCCGAAACGGCCGTCCTCAACAAGCAAAGTAAGTGCTACTATAGGCAAGTTTAAAACATTCTAAAATTGTAAGTGATTACTAGTAGCTCACGCAAAGATGGAATCAACAAATGTTAATATTTTTTTTTTTTATGTGTTGAGTTTGAATTGATTCAGCCTGATTAAGGAGTAATTTTTCTAAAAGATCATGGTAACTGTACTTTTGATATGGTCTGAAACAGTGTAAAATGTGAGTTTTGAGCATGTAGTTTTTGAAAACCTCTTAAGACATCCCTCCCATATTTACAATCTATGTATGGTTTCTGCTACTGGCTAGCAGTTTGTAGTGGATGCTGCGGCCGCGCGGTACCTTTCTACAATGTACCAACGATGCCATCCACGGCATCCCCTTGCATAACGTATTACGCCATTAGCATCTTTAACAAAATATCACATCATATTATATTACAACAAATAATACTCTTTTTGTAATTTTTATCAAGATTCAGTCAAGTTCCATCTAAGACACTAGACTAACTAATAGTGAAAAATAATGTCCACAATAATAAATGTGGAAAAACATTTTTTGAAAACTTTTATTAGCAGTAATTTTTATAAAAAAACCCCATTATAATACATGAATACTTGAATGTTGCATTTAGCTTCAAATAGTTCACAGTCAGAGTTAATGCCATTTAGCGTTAGGACAATTATTTTTCACACTCTCAGCTAGGTTATGATTTTTTCTTGCTGTTTGTTTTACCTAACTCAATTACTGTTGGCCTGCCAGATTGCATTTTTCTCCCATTTTTCGATATACCACGTTCCTTTCTTCGTGACATAGATGCTGGTTGTTGCATAGAGGCTTGATAATTGAATATTGTACTTGGATTCAACGGCATGCATGTGTTTACAATAACGGCCATCTCTTCCATACATGCAATCGCAAGTTTGCAATGCTGTATTGACTGTGCAAAAGTGACTTTGAATTCAAAATCGCTTCGCCTTAATATTTCATTTGTTTGACTTAGAAACTTGGAATAATGCAACGTAAGTTTTTGGTCTCTCCTCGAATTTGCAAACTTAATCAGTCGTTTTTTGTGATAGTTGCCAAAAACGTTACAAATAAAATCAATTAGGTCACATGAGTTAATGGTCTTACGCCTCTGAAGAACGATTTGGAAGCATAACAACAATTATTCATATTGCTTTCTTATCGCCCTAGGCCTAGATTATTTAGATTATGTCTAAAAATCGCTATTGATTATGTCTATATTTTATGTCTAAAGGTCGCTATTGATTATGTCTATATTTTATGTCTAAAGGTCGCCATTTATTATGTCTATATTTTATGTCTAAAGGTCGCTATTGATTATGTCTATATTTTATGTCTAAAGGTCGCCATTGATTATGTCTATATTTTATGTCTAAAGGTCGCCATTGATTATGTCTATATTTTATGTCTAAAGGTAGCTATTGATTATGTCTATATTTTATGTCTAAAGGTCGCCATTGATTATGTCTATATTTTATGTCTAAAGGTCGCTATTGATTATGTCTATATTTTATGTCTAAAGGTCGCCATTGATTATGTCTATATTTTATGTCTAAAGGTCGCTATTGATTATGTCTATATTTTATGTCTAAAGGTCGCCATTGATTATGTCTATATTTTAGGGATACAAGTGTAAGATATAAAAAAAAGATATTAAAAAAGAGGTAGAAATATATTCAAAATTAAACTATCCAACCGACTTGCACAAAACTTTAAATTAAAGTTATTTTTTTTTTAACTTACCAAGAAAGTATAGTATTTTAAACTATAGAAATGACCAATGATAATATACTGTATTTCCTTAAAAATGCAATTATTTTGACTCAAGTAGTGACGTCCCAGAGTGTCCAGTTGACTATCGACACTGCTGGTAGATCGCGTAAGCTGCACTTTAAGGCTTTGTATTCTTTTACAGAATTTGATTTCGGGGCAATTTTGTGAATAATGTTTTTCAACCCTAATCGTGTGCTAGTATAAACGATGACTCAAATAATGTAAATTGAGAATCTTTTATACTTTAGCATCTATAAGTAAAAACGTTACATGCACGATGCCTTTCTTCATGGACATGAACTTGAGCTGTGTGGTGTTCTGAGCGCTGTGCGCACGCAACACACTGCAACAGTTAAACCCTACCTCCGACAATAGGCTAGTCCGCCACATCCGATAATCCTTATCAGTGAGTTTAACTTTTTAGAGGGCGCATCTGTTTGAAACGTCATTGGACACATTTAGAGGTTACCTCAAGATTATTTAGTAACAAATTAAATCTACTATTTTACATCATTTATTACTTTAAAAATGTAATAAATTGAATAAAAACATGAACATCCTTGATTTACTACAAATATAAACCTTTTTGTTACATTTACCATATTATAATTGTTAAAACATTTGTAAAAATTAGATAAATATAAAATACAAAGTTTAAAAGATAATTTATAATGGGCTATATGATTCATCACTAATACATGCCTAAATATAATAAAGATATAAAATACGTGATTTAAAATAGATATAGCCTACTATAGAAATTAATTATTGACACGTTTCATCACAATAATGTTTACAAATTTTATATTGAAAAAATATAAAGTAATATATAATTATTGGATGAATATTTTTTTACTGAAAACCTATTTAAATCCATTTAGGCAAATATTCAAATATACTAGTAGTTAATTGGGTCACTTTGGGACAAAAAGTGGTGGGGGAAGTAGGCCTTAACGCACTAACCTAAGGAAGCCAAATGTCATCCAACCTAACCTACCCCTAGGTGTAGGGGTGATCTCAGCTACGTTCTGGACATTCCCCGGGGGTAGCTCCGGGGTGGAATCGGGGTTGGGGGTAGTTTTTCGAAAAATTTTGAAAAAATGTTTGTTACGTGTTAGGGTGAGTATAGAGTCCATGTTCGGCAGATGTGGGGGGTGGGTTCACCCGGGGTAGTTTTTAAAAATATATGAAATTGCCAAAAATTGATCGGTTGGATCAAACGACTAAACAACTGTATGCGGTACGTTTAGAGCATGTGTTGGATAGATGCGGGGGTGGGTTCACCGTGGGTAGTTTTAAATAATATATCACATTGCCAAAAAATGATCGGGTCTTAGGTAACAGTCACCCTGGACTCGTGCTTGAGGTAAAACCGCCTAGGAGCCTGACCTTAGGTAAAGCCACCTGCGAGCCGTGCCTTAGGTAAAGCTACCATTGGAGCATGGCCTCAGGTAAAGCCATCCCGAAGCCAGGCCATAAGTAAAGCCATCCTGGTGTCAGACCATTGGTAAAGTCACCCTGGAGTCGTGCTTGAGGCAAAGCCACCCAGGAGCCAGGCGATAGGTAAAGCTACCACTGAGGCAGACCTTAGTTAAAGTTACCTTGGAGCAGGGCCTCAGGTAAAGCCATCCTGAAGATTGCCCTTAGGTAAAGTAACCATGGAATCTGGCCTTAGGTAAAGCTACCTTGGAGCCTGACCTTAGGTAAAGCCTCTTTGGAGCTAGACTTTAGGTGAAGCTACCTTGGAGTCAGCCCTTAAGTAAAGCTACCCAAGAGTCGGGCCTTAGGTTCAGGTATGTTGCTATATCAATTGCAGCCTCTCGACCAAGACAAATACCTCCAACAATTCTTAGGTAAAGCTACCTTGGAGTCGGGTGTTAGGTAAAGTCACCCTGGAGTCGTGCTTGAGGCAAAGCCACCTAGGAGCCAGGCCTTAGGTAAAGCTACCTTGGATCTAGGCCACCCTATCATAATAGCTACGTACATACAGCTAATAATGCATAACCTATCACAAGACCTATGTAAAAACCACTACCACTGCATAACCTTTCACAATAACTGCGTAAAGGCAGCTAACAATGCCTACCCCATTAAAACAGCTACGAAAAGATAACAACCAATACATACCCTATCATAATAGCTATGTAAAGACAGCTAAAGATGCATAACCTAACACAATAACGACAGCTACTAAATCATGAACCATCACACTAGCCTCGTAAAGACAGCTACCACTATCACAATAGCTACGTAAAAACCTGTTACCGATCCATGACCCAAGATAATACTTGCATAAGACCTATATCAAGGCATGAGCTAAGACAATAGCTCCGTAAGGAAAACCTACCATTGCATGAACTACGACAACAGCAAGGTATGGACGGCTACCAATGCATTACTTATCATAATAGCTCCGTAAAGACAGCTACCAACACATAACTCGTCACATTAGCTAAGTAAATAGCGCTACCAATGCTTAACCTATCACAATTGCTCCGTAGAGACAGCTACAAATACATTCCCTATCACAATAGTTACAAAGACATATATCAAAAGCACGAGCAAGGACAATAGCTATGAAAAGACAGCTACCAATGCATACCCTATCACAATAGTTACGTCAGGCTAATACCAATGCATTCCCTATTTACAATAGCTCCGTAAAGACAGCCGCCTAGTAAACGATTACGTATAGACATCTTTCAATACATGATCTAAGACAAAAGTTACGTTAAGGCCTATATAATTGCATAACCTATCACAAAGGTGTCGTGAACACAGCTACCAATACATACCCTACCACGATAGCTACGTAAAAACGGTCAACGACCCATGACCCAAAACAATATTTACGTAACGATCTAGAGCAATGCATTAGCTAAGATAATTGCTCAGTAAAGACAGACACCAATGCATAACCCATCACAATATCTCTGTACATGGCAGATGGCGTGATGATCCTTTTCCGTACCAGAGTACATTGAAAGTGCTACCTTAGACATGCTAGAGGCCCTGATAATCCTCCTCTTTATCATAGTATGCCCTGTAGATGGGAAGACACGATACTCCACCTAGGGCATAAAAGATAAATCCTGTTTGAAATGAGAACCCCATGAATAACGCCTGATCATGGTCATAGGACATGGCACAACTGCCCTAAAGCTTTGCCTGTGATTGTCCTGCAGATGGACTAATGTTAAATTAAGTATAGGTGGCATACCTATACAGGCAACAGTTAATCCTATACAGATGACTTACCGATATTACATAAGCCGTCCAACATTTTGTTAGACGCCATCTTGACCGACATTTTCCAAGGTGGCTCTAACTATGGGCTGGCTTAGGGATGGCTTTACCTAAGTCCATACTCCATGGAGGCTATACCTAAGGCCTAGAATCCTGGGTGGCTTTACCTCAGGCTCGACTCCAGTATGACTTTACCTAAGACCCGACTCCAAGGTAGCTTTACCTAAGGCCTGGCTCCTAGGTGGCTTTGCCTCAAGCACGACTCCAGGGTGACTTTACCTAACACCCGACTCCAAGGTAGCTTTACCTAAGAATTGTTGGAGGTATTTGTCTTGGTCGAGAGGCTGTAATTGATATAGCAACATACCTGAACCTAAGGCCCGACTCTTGGGTAGCTTTACTTAATAGCTGACTCCAAGGTAGCTTCACCTAAAGTCTAGCTCCAAAGAGGCTTTACCTAAGGCCAGGCTCCAAGGTAGCTTTACCTAAGGCCAGATTCCATGGTTACTTTACCTAAGGGCAATCTTCAGGATGGCTTTACCTGAGGCCCTGCTCCAAGGTAACTTTAACTAAGGTCTGCCTCAGTGGTAGCTTTACCTATCGCCTGGCTCCTGGGTGGCTTTACCTCAAGCACGACTCCAGGGTGACTTTACCAATGGTCTGACACCAGGATGGCTTTACTTATGGCCTGGCTTCGGGATGGCTTTACCTGAGGCCATGCTCCAATGGTAGCTTTACCTAAGGCACGGCTCGCAGGTGGCTTTACCTAAGGTCAGGCTCCTAGGCGGTTTTACCTCAAGCACGAGTCCAGGGTGACTGTTACCTAAGACCCGATCATTTTTTGGCAATGTGATATATTATTTAAAACTACCCACGGTGAACCCACCCCCGCATCTATCCAACACATGCTCTAAACGTACCGCATACAGTTGTTTAGTCGTTTGATCCAACCGATCAATTTTTGGCAATTTCATATATTTTTAAAAACTACCCCGGGTGAACCCACCCCCCACATCTGCCGAACATGGACTCTATACTCACCCTAACACGTAACAAACATTTTTTCAAAATTTTTCGAAAAACTACCCCCAACCCCGATTCCACCCCGGAGCTACCCCCGGGGAATGTCCAGAACGTAGCTGAGATCACCCCTACACCTAGGGGTAGGTTAGGTTGGATGACATTTGGCTTCCTTAGGTTAGTGCGTTAAGGCCTACTTCCCCCACCACCTTTTGTCCCAAAGTGACCCAATTAACTACTTATACTGTATAAGTTTTGCTAAGACATAATTTTCTGTAAAAAATTTAAAAATACCTGGGAGATTTTTAATGTCTTAAACAGTCTCGTAAAGTAATACAAAACACCAAAATAGTCTAATAATATGACGCAGTATAGGTCTACGGCACAAATACTGCAACTCCTTGTCATGATCGGGCGCATGGAAGCTATTTCCTCACAGGCCTACAATCACCTCATCGGCCACGTCTGGCGGCTACATCCAGTTCCTAGAAAGAGGTTCTTGGAGAAGGCCAAGGACCAGGCTCTCGACTGTACCCTTCCGTATTTTATTAGAATAATTCACCGATATGGAGATAACATCCAGTATGCGAACTATGAAGGGGTAACCGTGCGAATCTAATGATTTGAACCAAGGACATAGAAAAAATTTTTCGAGCGGTCCGGGCCCCTTTCCCTGAATGTTTTTATACCGAAAATTATAGAGGTATTGAAATGTTTTCCCTACCATTTTACCTACCAAGTATACCTTGCCTACAACATTTTATATTTCAGCTTACTAGACTTGGAAACGGAACAACTGGAATGAACCGCTACAAAGTTCTATTGCATTATTTACCTTTTTTATACGATAACAGCTTCATTGCTTTTAACAATATGTGTTTTTATTAATGTTGCTTGTTGTTATCACCTTGAATTCACTGGTCAAGTTAAAAGTAATTATTGCGAAACTGAGTGAAAACCTTCGAACTTACTTGCTGTCGCGTTTCGTAACAATCGTTTCCATTGAAGAAACCCACCTGCGAGCTTAGATGGTCGGTTTCCGTCAATGCAGCGTTTTTTTTCTAAATGTGCCATAAATTCAAAGGTTCCCTCGGATACGCAATAATTACTTCTATTTTTGTATTAATATGATTTTAGTAGTCTAGTAAATGTAAGCCTATAAATTTATTAACTTTTTTATTGATTATTTTTATCTTTGGGGTTTATTATTGTTGTTTTGTTTAAGCTTCTAATAACTATATTTCATCAATCACAAGGTTTCATGTAGAGGCTTCTTTAAAAAATGTAAATTATGTTTATTTGTGGTAAAAAAAAGATACAGTAAAACGATATAGCTTAACTAAGGTTTACTTGTATTATTATAAATAAATAGCCTATATCCCTCCGCACCACCATATCGAGAGTCACTCCATTTTGACTGGGAGTTCTTTTCTTAAGATCCCACGTGCCTATTTGAACCATCAGTTCAAACTAACATTCTTTAGCCTGAGGTCTCATACTCCTTCCAGTCTGTTGGTGATCTTGCAGAAAAACAGTTCCTGAACAGGGGACTGTGGTCATAGATTCACGCAGGTTTGGCTGTAGAATTTATAGCATGAAATTGCGTAATTTAAGCGACTATTTCGTTCTTATAATGTGTTCTTATAGCAAACGCCGATTTTTGCTTAGTTCGTGCAGTTTTCTGAGACTTAGAAGTGGGTTAACGATTTCGGAGGTCCAGTTCATTTTTTATTCTTTTAATATTTTCATACACAAACGTGATAATGTAGATATCAGGAGGTATGCATATCCTAATATAAGGTCTTTTCCCTTTTGTATTGTTATGAAATAGTCTATGTTTTTGTAGGTTTAATTTTTAACTATTAAACTGAAAATATTTTCTTATTTAATTAATTTTTTTCATTACAGGGTCCATGTGTTACTCGTATAACCAATAGATCTGACGGCTTTGGTAAAATGTTTGTAAGATTGATTTATAAAAATGAACAAAAGTAGGAAAATATCTTGCAAAATAACTGGTACGCCTGCTGAATGAAAATATTCCAATAAAAACAAAGATGGAATAGTTTTAATATCTCAAAAATTTGTTTTGAGCTCGGCCAATGAACATTGATCGTTTAGACAATGCTGAGAAATTAACCAAAATATACGTGGGAACGTGTCAGTCAACTAAAAGGAAAATGATACCTCAGAAAGACAAAAATAGTGTTCGTTCAGCCTTTTCCGATACTGTTCAGGTCGACTTTGTAAGAGAAAAGTTTTTGCACTACTTATGCCAAGTTTGCAAAGAAGTCCCCGTAGCGCCGACTTTGTGTAAGAAATGCAAAATGGTTACATATTGCGGGGACGAACACAGGAGAAAACATTGGCCGCATCATATGGAGGTTTGTGAGTGTATTGAAGGCATATGCAAGGACAAAAACATCAAGCATCTGATGCAAAACGCAGTGGGTTTATCTGCGGAAGAATTTAAGACTTATAGGTTTCAAAATATGTGTCTGTGTGAGGATATATTGGCACGAAAATTGGATCTGTGGGAGAGAGAAATATTCCTTCATCCAAGAGTGTGCGAGGTATGCTACGAATACGATGACGAAAAGCTATGTAAATGTCCGAAGTGTCACCACATTAGTTTCTGTTACTCACATAAAACTGATAGACATAATATGTGGTGCGGTGTATTAATACAGTACAGGCAGCTGGTCCAGTACCATTCTAAGTACGGATTTATTGATGTGTCACTTCCTAATACTATCTTCTCCAAACTCAAACCTCCTGTATCTATTCAGGATATTCTTCCAGAGACAAATAATTCCTTACAGTTTCTTGAACTCACAGAAGTGGCTTCCGGGCCTCTCACAGCTATTCATGCTCTGCAAGTGTGCTCCAAAGAGCTCACATCTCTTAAAACTTTTCAACTGCATTTGATCGGGGCTGAATCCAATTTTGAAACTACTTGCCTAGAGAAGTGGGAGTTATTCTTTCACCACTTTATCCCCAACTTGAAAAATCTTAAAATTGTATTTATAGGCCCGGAATTGAATACCGATTCCAATAGTATAAAAAGAATACCTGTAAGTTGCAATGCCTGTAAACGCAATAGAAAACACCTCCAATTTCAGTACATTCCCCTTCTTTACCATGACTATGCAAAGTGTAAAACTTACACGGCACCTGATATGATTTGCATGTTTAATCCGGGTCTATACAGAACTACTGGGTTTGCAGGAGCTGACACTTGGCACAGGACGATTGAAACGGTGTTTTCGTTGACGGAAATCCCCGTCATTTTAACAGCGTATACCGAAGCGGAATCGGAGCTAGATCTTCAGAGAGTGAACACAATGAAAAACTTAAATATAATAAGAGGTCCTTGTAAAAACCCATTCTCAAGTTTAAAACCAAATTTAAATTTTATCACTGAAGATGAAATACCCGTTATATTCAAAAATTTCTATTATACGATAATATATCTAAATTAGTTTTATTTATCAATATCTATGCGTAACGACTACTGTGCAATTAAATTATATTGAATGTAAAAAACGTATAATATTAAATCAGCCCTTTCTCATTTTCCCTAACTCCCATTGCTTAGCTATTTTCTACTACTTAAGCAAAAACACTTACTATAACTCGTTAGTTATAATATACTTTTACCTATGTATTATAATTTATAACACAAATAGAATGAATTCTTCATTTATTATTGCAGGTTTTATCTACATACGTAGTTGTTTTCTAAGTTTTTGGTTGAAATAATGTGAAAAGTACTTACACAATAAGGATTTTTTCTTATTTTTTTCGTGAGTTCAAAAACATTCATTATGCGATATAGACGCACTTATGGTTCTTATAGTAACTACCCCAGGTCGGAGAAGTAATAAAATTATGGATATATTAGTTCTATTGCTGTCTTAATGTGATTCATTAATTATTATAGGCTATTATTAAATTGTTAGATAAAATCTGTTTTGATTTATTTGCTTAAAAAATAAATCACTCAAGTCCATTACATTAAAATTGTAAACGATAATAGACAAAACCAATCAAAACATCAAATTGAAATCAATATTTTCTTTATTCAAGACAATACGAAATAAAATTAAAATCGTCTTGGACATGGGAAATAATTCACAGTGAAGTTGTATATGTATATACTGTAGCCTACTATTTATTAGACAAAACAATTGAATCGGCCAACTAGAAATCAATATTTTCTTTATTAAATACAACATGAAATAGTGGAAAAACCATCATGAATTTGTTTCGAATGTTACCAAATTAAAACAATTAACACAAAAAAGAATTTTAAAACTACCATAATTAATAATGATAACTTAGTCGCAGTGTCTATAGGTAAGACAAGTGCGGTTATGGTCAAACCGTTATATGTCGGTATGTCAATACTCGACATATCGAAAACTCATATGTACGAATTCCACTATGAGAAAATGGTGAAGCAATATGGAAGGGATAATATTGGTTTCTGTTACTTGGATACAGACGCTTTTATCTATTGGATCAAAGCAAACAACATATATTTAGATGTAAAACCATTTCCAAACGGGAATGATTTTGATTTTTCTGATTATTTGGCAAATCACATGACTTACATGATCGAGGTAAAGTAATTGGTAAATTCAAAGATGAGTTAAACTCTATACCAATGTGACAAACAGTTCATTTAAGATCCAAATGTATGCATTTACTTGCAATGAAAGAGGATCAAACGCAGAACATCCGAAAATCATTAAGAAATGGAAAGATAGAAAACTCACGCACCCCCGCGTGCGCGCACACACACACACACGCACGCACGCAGTATTAAGCAATTAATATTTAGTGGCCCTAATCACCAACTACTACTGTGGTTGTGGCTAAGTTCTATAACTTGTATAAGGGACCATATTTAATAAACAAGAGGCATGTAACTCTTGAAATACTTGGTATTTTTAATTGTAGACTGCTTAGAAAGTACTATAGTTCAGTAATGTAATAATTAAATAATGTAATTAGGCTTAGGACTTGTTAAATTGTATAATTTAGCGAAGGCGATAGTCAAAAGGGCAGAGAGATAGCAATAAGGACCCTACTGTAAAATGTGGTGAGCCGACACTGGTTTGGGAACAATGTTATTGTGCATAGATACTAATTGTCAGGCCTTTTCAGTCTATATTATGTTTTGTATGTGTAACTGAGTTTAAGGTAAACAAATGTATTAATTAATTCTGTGTTTGTTATAGATTTAAAAGGTAAGGATTACTTCATGTGAGGTGAATAAATTTATAAAATTGACTAATATTGTATTATTTGTTTGTTAAAGACTTAAGAGATACTTCATGCCAGGAAAAACCCATTGTTGTAATATGTGTTGGTATATTTTATTATGTGCTGTTTTAAATGTAGGCTTCATGTAAGGGGTAAATTTATAATTTAATACTGTTGTAATATGTGTTGGTATATTTTATTATGTGCTGTTTTAAATGTAGGCTTCATGTAAGGGGTAAATTTATAATTTAATACTGTTGTAATATGTGTTGGTATATTTTATTATGTGCTGTTTTAAATGTAGGCTTCATGTAAGGGGTAAATTTATAATTTAATACTGTTGTAATATGAGTTGGTATATTTTATTATGTGCTGTTTTAAATGTAGGCTTCATGTAAGGGGTAAATTTATAATTTAATACTGTTGTAATATGTGTTGGTATATTTTATTATGTGCTGTTTTAAATGTAGGCTTCATGTAAGGGGTAAATTTATAACTTAATACTGTTGTATTATGTGTTGGTATATTTTATTATGTGCTGTTTTAAATGTAGGCTTCATGTAAGGGATAAATTTATAATTTAATACTGTTGTAATATGTGTTGGTATATTTTATTATGTGCTGTTTTAAATGTAGGCTTCATGTAAGGGGTAAATTTATAACTTAATACTGTTGTAATATGTGTTGGTATATTTTATTATGTGCTGTTTTAAATGTAGGCTTCATGTAAGGGGTAAATTTATAACTTAATACTGTTGTAATATGTGTTGGTATATTTTATTATGTGCTGTTTTAAATGTAGGCTTCATGTAAGGGGTAAATTTATAACTTAATACTGTTGTAATATGTGTTGGTATATTTTATTATGTGCTGTTTTAAATGTAGGCTTCATGTAAGGGGTAAATTTATAATTTAATACTGTTGTAATATGTGTTGGTATATTTTATTATGTGCTGTTTTAAATGTAGGCTTCATGTAAGGGGTAAATTTATAATTTAATACTGTTGTAATATGTGTTGGTATATTTTATTATGTGCTGTTTTAAATGTAGGCTTCATGTAAGGGGTAAATTTATAATTTAATACTGTTGTAATATGTGTTGGTATATTTTATTATGTGCTGTTTTAAATGTAGGCTTCATGTAAGGGGTAAATTTATAATTTAATACTGTTGTAATATGTGTTGGTATATTTTATTATGTGCTGTTTTAAATGTAGGCTTCATGTAAGGGGTAAATTTATAATTTAATACTGTTGTAATATGTGTTGGTATATTTTATTATGTGCTGTTTTAAATGTAGGCTTCATGTAAGGGGTAAATTTATAATTTAATACTGTTGTAATATGTGTTGGTATATTTTATTATGTGCTGTTTTAAATGTAGGCTTCATGTAAGGGGTAAATTTATAATTTAATACTGTTGTAATATGTGTTGGTATATTTTATTATGTGCTGTTTTAAATGTAGGCTTCATGTAAGGGGTAAATTTATAATTTAATACTGTTGTAATATGTGTTGGTATATTTTATTATGTGCTGTTTTAAATGTAGGCTTCATGTAAGGGGTAAATTTATAATTTAATACTGTTGTAATATGTGTTGGTATATTTTATTATGTGCTGTTTTAAATGTAGGCTTCATGTAAGGGGTAAATTTATAATTTAATACTGTTGTAATATGTGTTGGTATATTTTATTATGTGCTGTTTTAAATGTAGGCTTCATGTAAGGGGTAAATTTATAATTTAATACTGTTGTAATATGTGTTGGTATATTTTATTATGTGCTGTTTTAAATGTAGGCTTCATGTAAGGGGTAAATTTATAATTTAATACTGTTGTAATATGTGTTGGTATATTTTATTATGTGCTGTTTTAAATGTAGGCTTCATGTAAGGGGTAAATTTATAATTTAATACTGTTGTAATATGTGTTGGTATATTTTATTATGTGCTGTTTTAAATGTAGGCTTCATGTAAGGGGTAAATTTATAACTTAATACTGTTGTAATATGTGTTGGTATATTTTATTATGTGCTGTTTTAAATGTAGGCTTCATGTAAGGGGTAAATTTATAATTTAATACTGTTGTAATATGTGTTGGTATATTTAATTATGTGCTGTTTTAAATGTAGGCTTCATGTAAGGGGTAAATTTATAATTTAATACTGTTGTAATATGTGTTGGTATATTTTATTATGTGCTGTTTTAAATGTAGGCTTCATGTAAGGGGTAAATTTATAACTTAATACTGTTGTAATATGTGTTGGTATATTTTATTATGTGCTGTTTTAAATGTAGGCTTCATGTAAGGGGTAAATTTATAACTTAATACTGTTGTAATATGTGTTGGTATATTTTATTATGTGCTGTTTTAAATGTAGGCTTCATGTAAGGGGTAAATTTATAATTTAATACTGTTGTAATATGAGTTGGTATATTTTATTATGTGCTGTTTTAAATGTAGGCTTCATGTAAGGGGTAAATATATAATTTAATACTGTTGTAATATGTGTTGGTATATTTTATTATGTGCTGTTTTAAATGTAGGCTTCATGTAAGGGGTAAATTTATAACTTAATACTGTTGTATTATGTGTTGGTATATTTTATTATGTGCTGTTTTAAATGTAGGCTTCATGTAAGGGGTAAATTTATAATTTAATACTGTTGTAATATGTGTTGGTATATTTTATTATGTGCTGTTTTAAATGTAGGCTTCATGTAAGGGGTAAATTTATAACTTAATACTGTTGTAATATGTGTTGGTATATTTTATTATGTGCTGTTTTAAATGTAGGCTTCATGTAAGGGGTAAATTTATAACTTAATACTGTTGTAATATGTGTTGGTATATTTTATTATGTGCTGTTTTAAATGTAGGCTTCATGTAAGGGGTAAATTTATAACTTAATACTGTTGTAATATGTGTTGGTATATTTTATTATGTGCTGTTTTAAATGTAGGCTTCATGTAAGGGGTAAATTTATAACTTAATACTGTTGTAATATGTGTTGGTATATTTTATTATGTGCTGTTTTAAATGTAGGCTTCATGTAAGGGGTAAATTTATAACTTAATACTGTTGTAATATGTGTTGGTATATTTTATTATGTGCTGTTTTAAATGTAGGCTTCATGTAAGGGGTAAATTTATAATTTAATACTGTTGTAATATGTGTTGGTATATTTTATTATGTGCTGTTTTAAATGTAGGCTTCATGTAAGGGGTAAATTTATAATTTAATACTGTTGTAATATGTGTTGGTATATTTTATTATGTGCTGTTTTAAATGTAGGCTTCATGTAAGGGGTAAATTTATAATTTAATACTGTTGTAATATGTGTTGGTATATTTTATTATGTGCTGTTTTAAATGTAGGCTTCATGTAAGGGGTAAATTTATAATTTAATACTGTTGTAATATGTGTTGGTATATTTTATTATGTGCTGTTTTAAATGTAGGCTTCATGTAAGGGGTAAATTTATAATTTAATACTGTTGTAATATGTGTTGGTATATTTTATTATGTGCTGTTTTAAATGTAGGCTTCATGTAAGGGGTAAATTTATAATTTAATACTGTTGTAATATGTGTTGGTATATTTTATTATGTGCTGTTTTAAATGTAGGCTTCATGTAAGGGGTAAATTTATAATTTAATACTGTTGTAATATGTGTTGGTATATTTTATTATGTGCTGTTTTAAATGTAGGCTTCATGTAAGGGGTAAATTTATAATTTAATACTGTTGTAATATGTGTTGGTATATTTTATTATGTGCTGTTTTAAATGTAGGCTTCATGTAAGGGGTAAATTTATAATTTAATACTGTTGTAATATGTGTTGGTATATTTTATTATGTGCTGTTTTAAATGTAGGCTTCATGTAAGGGGTAAATTTATAATTTAATACTGTTGTAATATGTGTTGGTATATTTTATTATGTGCTGTTTTAAATGTAGGCTTCATGTAAGGGGTAAATTTATAATTTAATACTGTTGTAATATGTGTTGGTATATTTTATTATGTGCTGTTTTAAATGTAGGCTTCATGTAAGGGGTAAATTTATAACTTAATACTGTTGTAATATGTGTTGGTATATTTTATTATGTGCTGTTTTAAATGTAGGCTTCATGTAAGGGGTAAATTTATAATTTAATACTGTTGTAATATGTGTTGGTATATTTAATTATGTGCTGTTTTAAATGTAGGCTTCATGTAAGGGGTAAATTTATAATTTAATACTGTTGTAATATGTGTTGGTATATTTTATTATGTGCTGTTTTAAATGTAGGCTTCATGTAAGGGGTAAATTTATAACTTAATACTGTTGTAATATGTGTTGGTATATTTTATTATGTGCTGTTTTAAATGTAGGCTTCATGTAAGGGGTAAATTTATAACTTAATACTGTTGTAATATGTGTTGGTATATTTTATTATGTGCTGTTTTAAATGTAGGCTTCATGTAAGGGGTAAATTTATAATTTAATACTGTTGTAATATGTGTTGGTATATTTTATTATGTGCTGTTTTAAATGTAGGCTTCATGTAAGGGGTAAATTTATAATTTAATACTGTTGTAATATGTGTTGGTATATTTTATTATGTGCTGTTTTAAATGTAGGCTTCATGTAAGGGGTAAATTTATAACTTAATACTGTTGTAATATGTGTTGGTATATTTTATTATGTGCTGTTTTAAATGTAGGCTTCATGTAAGGGGTAAATTTATAATTTAATACTGTTGTAATATGTGTTGGTATATTTTATTATGTGCTGTTTTAAATGTAGGCTTCATGTAAGGGGTAAATTTATAACTTAATACTGTTGTAATATGTGTTGGTATATTTTATTATGTGCTGTTTTAAATGTAGGCTTCATGTAAGGGGTAAATTTATAACTTAATACTGTTGTAATATGTGTTGGTATATTTTATTATGTGCTGTTTTAAATGTAGGCTTCATGTAAGGGGTAAATTTATAACTTAATACTGTTGTAATATGTGTTGGTATATTTTATTATGTGCTGTTTTAAATGTAGGCTTCATGTAAGGGGTAAATTTATAACTTAATACTGTTGTAATATGTGTTGGTATATTTTATTATGTGCTGTTTTAAATGTAGGCTTCATGTAAGGGGTAAATTTATAACTTAATACTGTTGTAATATGTGTTGGTATATTTTATTATGTGCTGTTTTAAATGTAGGCTTCATGTAAGGGGTAAATTTATAATTTAATACTGTTGTAATATGTGTTGGTATATTTTATTATGTGCTGTTTTAAATGTAGGCTTCATGTAAGGGGTAAATTTATAATTTAATACTGTTGTAATATGTGTTGGTATATTTTATTATGTGCTGTTTTAAATGTAGGCTTCATGTAAGGGGTAAATTTATAATTTAATACTGTTGTAATATGTGTTGGTATATTTTATTATGTGCTGTTTTAAATGTAGGCTTCATGTAAGGGGTAAATTTATAATTTAATACTGTTGTAATATGTGTTGGTATATTTTATTATGTGCTGTTTTAAATGTAGGCTTCATGTAAGGGGTAAATTTATAATTTAATACTGTTGTAATATGTGTTGGTATATTTTATTATGTGCTGTTTTAAATGTAGGCTTCATGTAAGGGGTAAATTTATAATTTAATACTGTTGTAATATGTGTTGGTATATTTTATTATGTGCTGTTTTAAATGTAGGCTTCATGTAAGGGGTAAATTTATAATTTAATACTGTTGTAATATGTGTTGGTATATTTTATTATGTGCTGTTTTAAATGTAGGCTTCATGTAAGGGGTAAATTTATAATTTAATACTGTTGTAATATGTGTTGGTATATTTTATTATGTGCTGTTTTAAATGTAGGCTTCATGTAAGGGGTAAATTTATAATTTAATACTGTTGTAATATGTGTTGGTATATTTTATTATGTGCTGTTTTAAATGTAGGCTTCATGTAAGGGGTAAATTTATAATTTAATACTGTTGTAATATGTGTTGGTATATTTTATTATGTGCTGTTTTAAATGTAGGCTTCATGTAAGGGGTAAATTTATAATTTAATACTGTTGTAATATGTGTTGGTATATTTTATTATGTGCTGTTTTAAATGTAGGCTTCATGTAAGGGGTAAATTTATAATTTAATACTGTTGTAATATGTGTTGGTATATTTTATTATGTGCTGTTTTAAATGTAGGCTTCATGTAAGGGGTAAATTTATAACTTAATACTGTTGTAATATGTGTTGGTATATTTTATTATGTGCTGTTTTAAATGTAGGCTTCATGTAAGGGGCAAATTTATAATTTAATACTGTTGTAATATGTGTTGGTATATTTTATTATGTGCTGTTTTAAATGTAGGCTTCATGTAAGGGGTAAATTTATAATTTAATACTGTTGTAATATGTGTTGGTATATTTTATTATGTGCTGTTTTAAATGTAGGCTTCATGTAAGGGGTAAATTTATAATTTAATACTGTTGTAATATGTGTTGGTATATTTAATTATGTGCTGTTTTAAATGTAGGCTTCATGTAAGGGGTAAATTTATAATTTAATACTGTTGTAATATGTGTTGGTATATTTTATTATGTGCTGTTTTAAATGTAGGCTTCATGTAAGGGGTAAATTTATAACTTAATACTGTTGTAATATGTGTTGGTATATTTTATTATGTGCTGTTTTAAATGTAGGCTTCATGTAAGGGGTAAATTTATAACTTAATACTGTTGTAATATGTGTTGGTATATTTTATTATGTGCTGTTTTAAATGTAGGCTTCATGTAAGGGGTAAATTTATAATTTAATACTGTTGTAATATGTGTTGGTATATTTTATTATGTGCTGTTTTAAATGTAGGCTTCATGTAAGGGGTAAATTTATAACTTAATACTGTTGTAATATGTGTTGGTATATTTTATTATGTGCTGTTGTGATGCCTCGCATCATCCCATTGGCCAGTGTATGTGGTATGAGTGTTTGTGTGTATATGGTGTGTGTGTGTGTGTGTGTCTGTGTGTGTATGTGGTATAACAATAAGTTATTGAACGCCATTCATCCGTATATACGAAATATGATGGAGAAACATTTTTGTAACATTTATTTATTCAATTATAATCTACATCCTGGTAATGATGACACATTTTTGGATATAGAATATTGTAAAGATATTGTTATAGAAAGGTATCATCTGTTTTCAAAACAATTTTGAAAATTCGATGAATAATTTAATCAGTTTGTCAATCTCGCACCGACGAGTTGGTTATGAGAAGAACCATTTCAATAAGATGAGAATTGCATACCCCATTTGTTAGATTGATGTGATTACAATAATAATATGACACATTATGAATCTATCACGTCAATTGATGTGATTACAATAATAATATGACACATTATGAATCTATCACGTCAATTGATGTGATTACAATAATAATATGACACATTATGAATCTATCACGTCAATTGATGTGATTACAATAATAATATGACACATTATGAATCTATCACGTCAATTGATGTGATTACAATAATAATATGACACATTATGAATCTATCACGTCAATTGATGTGATTACAATAATAATATGACACATTGTGAATCTATCACGTCAATTGATGTGATTACAATAATAATATGACACATTATGAATCTATCACGTCAATTGATGTGATTACAATAATAATATGACACATTATGAATCTATCACGTCAATTGATGTGATTACAATTATAATATGACACATTATGAATCTATCACGTCAATTGATGTGATTACAATTATAATATGACACATTATGAATCTATCACGTCAATTGATGTGATTACAATAATAATATGACACATTATGAATCTATCACGTCAACAAGATCGATTAGGTTACAGTATACTTATTCGAAATTTGGAAGTATTAGAATTTCCAAATTTATTCTAAAAAATTTCTTTGTTCTAAAATTTTCTTTCAAAAAATATACTTTTCTCAAAAACTTAATAATTCATTTGAAAACTTCATATTCATGGCATATAGTGTTGTAAATATTGTACAAATTATTATTATTTTTAATTATCCTACTACTCATTACCAGGTACATAATCATCATTAGTAGTGGTATTAAGTCAGCCACTAGTCATTACCAAAGACATATTATACTTATGACTATTAAGACAGCCACTAGTAATGACTACAGGTTAAATATGGCCTTGATATTAAAATGTTGAAGAATTATTTCATTTTGTTTAGTATTTGTAGTTCTACTTGCGGAGCAACATTCCAACAGAACAAGCTAAATTGTTTGCGTTGTTAACACATCCGCAAGTTGTGCTCGTGCGGTAAAACTGCTGCTCATTACTACATTAAAACGTTAACAATTATGCTGGTCTTAATGGACTAACAGATTTTGATGCAGTGAGTGGTACAAAGAATACTCTTGGTCTGTGCAGTGACAAACCGGATACTTGTACGCTGTGAATAAAGCGTTTGAGTATTCAGAAAGTGATGATAAGGTATTGGAATTTATATTAGACTTTCAAGGATTTTAAAATAAGAACAATGAATATATTATTAAATAATTAGCTATAATATCATATGCTAATGATAATATTTATGAGGTACTTCTTTTCCAGCCACCATACAGTGCTCATTACTTTCCAAAAGGTTTGCAGAAACGAGCTTTGAGGTTAGAAAATCATAGTTATATATAAGCTCGGTAAAATAATCAGGTAGTCGTAATTTCGAGCGCAGCCGCTGTTTCTAGGTCCAGACGAGGAGGCATAGTACGGCACCCTCAGGAGGAAGAAATAACAACAAAAAATAATATAATAATTTAAATAAACATAAACGAAACTAGTTGAATAATTTATTCTCAATTATTTACATAATTAACCACGTCACTAATATTTTTGTAACGACTGTAATGTACTATGACGTCGTATCCTAATGATAAACCGTTAAAATATCCGTTTCCAATGACATCGATAAAAAATGTCATATGACATCATACCGCCTGACCTCAGCTCGGAAACACGCTTTCCCGACAAACCATCACAAAACCCTCCTGAAAAACGGCTGTGTTAGAGTTTGAAAACGCTTATTTACTGGTTCAAAACCAGGTCATGGAAACACCATGTATTTTGTGTCACGCTTTAGTGAATTTATAAACCTATCCCAATACCTCGTCATAAAATATTTACATTTTGTGTTGACTTATACGTGAGATGAGAAAACCCTAAAATCCCACTACTTATATGGAAATATGTAATATAGATACCATCATTAATTTTGGAAATAAATCATAGTGAAGTTATATATTTATATATTGCTCAATTTAATAGGCAAAAATAAGAAATAAGACAGCTAGAAGTCACTATTTGTTTGGCATATAAGAAAATGTAATGATAGTCAAATCGTTTTGGATATGGAAAATATGTCTTAGTCAAGCTGAATATTTATATATTGCTTAATTTAATAGGCAAAAGCAACAAAAATGGGCAATTAGAAAATACAACTTTTCTTATATATATATATATATATATAAATATGCAATAAAGGTAAAATATTCTAGGATGTAGGAAATAAATAATGGTCAAGTTGTACATCTATATATTTCACAATTTAATTCGAAAAACCAACAAATATGTCTAATAGATATCACTATGTTCTTTACATAACACAATAAGAAATAAAGGTAAAATCATCATAGAAACAATTCACAATCATGTTGTACATCTATATATTGCACAATTTAATAGGCAAAACCAACAAATACAGTTTTGTATTAATTTTTTGGGTTCTGCCTACAGATTATTGTCTTTTCACAACTTTGTAAATTTCCGGAACCAAATATTCCAATTTACAATTAAAAAGAAACCAAAATTTATAAAACTCAGTGTAGTTTATTTAAAACTACAAACTGGTAGTTATTTACAATGAATTTATATATTATTATATTACGTAAACATTTTTACCAAGGGTTAGTAACACATTAGAAATCCATTTCAAATTACTGCTATGTTTTACTATACTGATGTCTCTCTAACGATATGAGCTTGTTAATAAGTAGGCTTATCAAACTTTGCTACTTGATGTTGGATAACAATTTAAAATTGCTCCTGTCTTACAAGGTTTTCGAAAATTCTTTTAAGTTGACACTTTTTAATCACTTGACATATACGAAAGTATAAAACAAATCATAATAAGCTGAATGAACGTTTTCGACTACTGATGGTCGTGAATGTTTTGATCGTGTTAGACAACAATGATAAATGCTTGGTTTAGCAGAAAAGGTTGTGTCACAGTGAGTTGTTAAAAAAAATATTTACAAATAGCAGAATTGCAAAGTCTCAACTTAAAAAAATAATTTGTTAAAAAAACAAAAATACATTTCGGAAACGTTGTTTTGCAGACTAACTTGCAAAACTCTACTGAAAGTAGAAGTTTTATACACACACACACACACACACACACACACCCACCCACACACACACACACACACACACACACACACACACACACACACACACACACACACACACACATACACACACACACACACACACACACACACACACACACACACACACACACACACACACACACACACACACACACATACACACACACACACACACATACACACACACACACACACACACACACACACACACACACACACACACACACACACACACACACACACACACACACACACACACACATACACACACACACACACACACACATACACACACACACACACACACACACACACACACACACACACACACATACACACACACACACACACACACACATACACACACACACACATACACACACACACACACACACACACACACACACACACACACACACACACACACACACACACACACACACACACACACACACACACACACACACACATATATATATATATATATATATATATATATATATATATATATATATATATATATATGCTGATGCG